>OX384045.1:12692500-13892500 GCA_947534325.1 Agonum fuliginosum | reverse complement strand
CTCGATATTACAGGTTTGCTTATGCCCATGGCATGAAGCACGGTGCTCGATGTGGCATTTTGCTTCGTATAAAGCTGTCAAAAGGATGTTACACCGGTATAGCAAAATGCCATACGAAAATTTGTATATTGCTTATTGCTATGTTCACTTCGTACTTTGAAGGTTTTTGAAAATTATTTTTGACAGCTGAGAATTA
Organism: Agonum fuliginosum; assembly: GCA_947534325.1. NCBI lineage: Eukaryota > Metazoa > Arthropoda > Insecta > Coleoptera > Carabidae > Agonum > Agonum fuliginosum. The sequence continues at coordinate 13,892,304 of OX384045.1, read as the reverse complement.
AAATTCATCAATTCTTTGTGTTAATTAAATCAATAATTAGTAGTAATTATAATAAGAATATAACCCTTTAATAAACTAATTATTGATTTAATTAACACAAAGAATTAATGGATTTTAATTCTCAGCTGTCAAAAATAATTTTCAAAAACCTTCAAAGTACGAAGTGAACATAGCAATAAGCAATATACAAATTTTCGTATGGCATTTTGCTATACCGGTGTAACATCCTTTTGACAGCTTTATACGAAGCAAAATGCCACATCGAGCACCGTGCTTCATGCCATGGGCATAAGCAAACCTGTAATATCGAGAAAATTTAAAAATAAAATTGAAAATTTTGTGTAACTCAAATTGTCGAAAAAATTAGAAATTTTGAAGGAAAATTTCATTCGTGAAAAAAACAAACAATTTCGCCGAAAAACTTCCGACTTATGAGTCAAAAAATAAAAAAATGCACTTTTTTTCAAACGGCCATAACTTTGTGCCAAATCGTCTTAGGAACTTCGTTTTTTGAGCCCAGCACAGGTAATTGAACAAGTTTCAATGCCTTTTCTGTGGATCGAACCGACAAATTTTTTTACAACTCGGTACACATCGCCAAAGTTAGACGTTTTTTTGTTCGGGTTTTAAAGGGTACGAAAAAAGATCATCCTAATCTGAGATTATCCCCTTAAAGTACACCCACAATTTGGTTTTTCCCCGAAAGAATCGTCTAATTTGGTTGAAAAGTCGCTGAGTTATGTGCAAAAAACCAAAAAATGCCCTTTTTTTAAAAAAATTCATAACTTTGTTCCAAATGATCGTAGGAACTTCGTTCTTTGAGTCCTGCACAGGGAATTGAGTGAATTTTAGTGCCCTTTTGATGGATCAAGTCAAAAAAATTTTTTAAAGTCCATAGACATCGTCAAAGTTGGACATTTTTAAAATTAAAATTTATTATTTTTCACCGGGGTGCTGGAGGGGGGCGGAAGGGGTTGCGCTAAAATTCGCAGGCATGACTTTAAAGTAGACACTTCAATGTTTTTCGTCCACAAAGATTCATCGAAATCGATTGAAAATACGCCGAGTTATAGCGGTTTGAAAATGGTCGAAATTTCACGAATTTCAAAGTGTTTCATTTTTTTTTTCCGCCAGTATACTTTTTAAATTGTTCTTTACCTACCTACCATTAAAGAGTGTTAGTACAATTTATATGTAAATTTTTGTGTTTTTCAATATTTTGTAGTTCATGATCGTTAACTTTTGTTATAACGTAAAATTTAAATAATTATAAGATGCAATTAACATCTTTTCGGCAATCACGATTTAAATCAAAAAAGTAACAACTAACAAATACTAACGTCTAAAGAATAGTTAATATACCTATGCTGGAAACAAGGATTTTTATTACGAATGTGAAATAATATTTTTCAAGGCACTAGCCGAGGAAAATAACCACGCGAATAATAAAGAAAATTTAAATACGTAGGTACCTACCTAACAGAAATGTTTTCCTCAATACAAGTTTTATCTGCCATGTTTATGTTTATATGACTGTTTTACACATGAAAAATATACCTATTGTTTATAAAGTAGGTAATTATAATAATAATATTTATTTCCAATTTTGCACAGGGATTTTAAATAATCAAATTAATCATGATTTTTTTTTAGTAATTCAAAAAAACTATGATTTTTATTTTTTTTAAATCATGATTTTTGCCAACCCTGCTATGAAGTCCTATCTTGTACGAGTTATACATGTGCAATATTTTTTCTACGACTGCATTATTATAATTTATAATCAATTTTTATATTATCTCCTTAGAATAACAAACTATAATGCGACTTTATATTTTAGATCCGTGAAACATAGATATGTCAGCATGTTATCTGTTATTTTATTTCAAGTTTCTGTTTTTTATATTGATATTTATAACAATCAATATTATACAATGATTTCTGCAATTGTTTTTGGAATTAATAACTCTGGGAAAAAGGACAATATACTAGGGTTGCTAGGATTTTTAATGTACGCAATATGTAACTTAATCGCTTTAATTTGTAGATACATATATCTATTTTATTCTCAGTTATATTCGTACATATATTTAAAAAAGGTTTGTATTAATATAATAGTTACCTACCTATCTACTGTCCTAATTAATCTATGAATCAATTTCAGATTAATGAAGCTCTTTATACTTTGAATAAAGTAGATGACATGTTTATTAAAAACTGGTCATTAAAAATCAATAATAAAAACATAGTTTTTCAGTTATTTTGTATAATAGGCGGTCTCCTTTTTTTGAATTTGATTTCGGATTTAACTAGCTGCTTTAACATTAATAATGATTGGCCATTTGTTATCTTCTCTCTGTTAAAAAATACTTGCTTCATATGGATTATCATTGTACCGTGTTTCACGTTATTTAGATATGAACAGCTTTATTTACTTCAAAAGAAAAAAATATCTAATGAATGTATTGCACAAAATAAAAATTATACAAACATAATGTTATCATGGAAAATTTTAGAAGAATTACACAAAAATTCTATTTATTTCGGTTCAATTTTACACCTCATATTAGTTTTGTTCTCATTTTTCAATTCAGTTGGACATACGATGATGACTTTATTAAATTACTTTCGTTCGGATTATAAGTTGTTGTATACCTATATTACAATTCTTTTGATTATTTTCAATTGGAGTTTTGCAGTTATTACATTTTTATGTGAAAAATACAAATGTTTGGTATGTACTTAAAAATAAATGTTTAATGATTGCGTCTTCTTACGGTATGAAATAACTTTTTTAGAAAAAGAAACATGTTCAGCAATTATCGTCCAATTTATTTCGCTATTCTGATCGAAGGATCCATAGAAAATTAAAACAGCACATACTTTTTTTAGCTACAAACGAAACTCATTTAATAAAATCGAAATATTTTTGTTTAGATAAGAAGCTCTTTGGAAATGTAAGAAATTATAACATTCGTAGCAATTTCTTATCTTCATTAATGATTATTTTTCTTTGCAGGTTGTAAGTTTGATGTTTTACTGGATCCTTACAATTACAATTATAACCACTTCATACACCTACCTTTAATTTGAAAAGTAATTTTAGTTATTGATAAAGGTGAAGTAGTCATTTTAAATTAAAATTCATATTTTTGTAGATGTAGCAGAGATTTAGACCTATACCTATTGAGACATAATAATAAAAAAGAAACCTTGAATCAATTTACCATTATAGAGTTTAAGTAGATTATTTTATTCATCACAAGTTTTCAAATTTCTAAATTAACTGGACAGGTCAAATTAGCACTTTGAATGTGAGTATAGAAAATATAATTCGAGCCACCAATTCAATTATTTATAAGTATATTTTAATATAGATATAAATGTGAATATGCGTGTGAATTACGTAAAATGTTTTTACCACCCGCCTCATATTCTGTAAGGGAGGTATTTTGAGACTTCAACACAGAAGAGTTTTCCAGTGAATGAATCTTTTGATTCAGGTGATACTAATTTCTGTGTTTGAATACTCGGTTTGAATATTTATATATTTTAAATGGACACCGAATTGTACGTATACATTTATGTTTATAAGTGTAGATATGGCAAGAGGTTGTGTGCTGGCCGCATCAGATTTTTTTTCTTGTGAATAAATTAAAAATTCCATTAAATCTTTGCAGTAGGTATCTTAGAATCAATACCACCTGAAATGTATATTCCCCACGAAATAATAAACCACCCTAAACTAGTTGATCTCTCTTAGAGCTCCTATATCTTATAATCAAACGAAGCAGGAAACAGTATTACTTATTCATTAATTAATCTGTGCCGACCGGTAAGACCCAAGCCAACTTTGACCGACCCTCACCTGCTATCCTTGTCTAGCACACGGGGATGGTGGCGGGAATAAGTTGAAATTGTGCGCTGTGTGAAATTGGCTATATCCTATAGGTAGTCTATCGTTATTTGCCTTGTTGGGGGTATTTTAGGATCAGATCGGTAATGCTCGGGATTCGAAAATAGGAAGTGATTTGTTGTTTTCAAGTGGGGTAATGAGAGGACGTATTAAGTATTGTGAATTGTGACAAATAATGGAAACTGTGACTCGAACATTTTGTCATGAAACATTGTCTACCTAAGCATTAACCGCGCATAATTTGTGTATCGCAAAGTATTCTCAATTTATTTTTATTGTTGTTTAAACGTAATGTACAATGTGTAGGTATTTATTTAATGAAGATTACCAATATATATAATACATAATTTTTACCAACCAAAATATACCTACGTTATACAGCTACCAAAAATGAAGTATACCTATGTTCTGTTCTATTATTTCCGCTAAATTTATATATACATATATATATATATATATATATATATATATATATATATATATATATATATATATATATATATATATAACGATGTATCTGATACATGATTGGTTGTAACACTGAAAAAGCGAAACGCCAGTTATAAAAAGAAAAATATATAAATGTTTCATGACTTTCAAGTAAGTTTCTTCCCTATAATTGCTGACTTATATAAACGATCACTTCATATGTATATATAAAAATGAATGCCTGTTTTTCTGGTAACGCCATAACTTGAGAACGAGTTGACCGATTTGAATATTTCTTTTTTTGCTGTGTTCGCTCTAATACAGGGGTGGTTTTAAAAAGAAAAAAATTTGAGAAAACCCAAAAGAAAAGCTAAAAAATCGAAAAATTCAAAATTTATCATTTAATTGAACAAAATAACAAACAGATTAGATAACCAGACATTTAATTAAACTGCTATGTATTAGCTGTTGAATAGGAATTTCGAATTCAGTTGGTCTAGGTGTTTTGAAACAGACAGTTGTGGATTGTAAGCATTACAATAAACAATATGTTTTTGAAATAGTTTTTACCTTCCGCCATACCTGTAAAGGAAGGTATTGGAATCATGCTAAAATCGGGTAGTGAGTTTTTAGAGAATGAGCACGAATTAGGGTCCTTACAATAAATTCATTTTTGATAGTTTCACGATGATGTCTGTATGTATGTGTGTATGAGTGTAGTTATGTGGTCAGAGCAGGATTTCTGTCAGTCGGATAACTCAAATACGAATTACCCAAAAATTTAGATATTTGGTATAAATTGGAAGAGCTCAATCTTATGATTCGGGTGATGCAAATTTCTGTGTTTGAATATTTTAGATTTTTATTTGTATATTTTAAATGGGCACCGGATTGTAAGTATATGTGTACATTTTGTCTAGATATGGCGAGAGGTTGTGTGCTGGCCACATCAGATTTTTTAAATTTATTTGATGTTTATAACGATGTCAAATTGGTTGTTTATAACAATGACAATTTAACATTCAAAATTTACTGAACCTATTGAGCTCAATGGTAATATCTTAAGATCAAACTTATAACATGAGTAGACTAAAATATCAGAAGTTAATGCGTTTACAGAAATTTCAGAAATTGAATGGCAGTGCTGCCAATGTATTTTGCCAGCCACATGGCGGTACAAATACTTCGCTATAAAATTACCTACATTACATCTACTTATTACCATTGCAGATCCAGGGTCAAATATATCATCGAACAAATATGTTTTTGAAATAGTTTTTTTTTATTTATTTGATGTTTATAACTATGTCAAATTGCATTGTTGTTTATAACAATTTAATTCAAAGTTTACTGCACCGATTGAGTTTAAATTTGGTATGGTAATAGCTTAAGATCTAACTTATAACATGACCGGACTAAAATGTCAGTCCGCCATCTTGAAACAAAATGGTGGCTAGCAAAATGTACTGCACCGATTGGGTTCAAATTTGTAATGGTTATAACTTATGATCTAACTTATGACATGAGCATACTAAAATATCAGTCCGCCATCTTTAAACAAAATGGCGGTAACCGATTGGGTTTAAATTTGGTATAGTACTACACCGATTGGATTCAAATTTGTAATGGTTATAACTTATGTTCTAACTCATAACATGAGCATACTAAAATATCAGTCCGCCATCTTTAAACAAAATGGCGGTAACCGATTGGGTTCAAATTTGGTATGATACTGCACCGATTGGGTTCAAATTTGTAATGGTTATAACTTATGATCTAACTTATGACATGACATGAGCATACTAAAATATTAGTCCACCATCTTTAAACAAAATGGCGGTAACCGATTGAGTTCAAATTCGGTATGGTATCATGGCCGTAGTTAGAATTGTCACTATGTATGGTATGGTAATAACTTATAACGAGATTCCTTTAAATTCGAGTTGGAGGCGTAGCAACGCGCGCCGGGTCCGCTAGTAATAATAATAAAATATAAACAAAGTCAGTACTTTCCGAAGATAGTCGAGGGTGTCCGATCTTAGGCATATCTTGTTCGTGAAACAGTGCAAGGAGGTAGTATTACCGCAAGGTAATAAACAAGAAGACTCTGTAAAACACCTGAGGAGTTGCTTCATTCGACACCTCGTTCCCGCCGCCCCGCCCCCTCCCTAGTCAGAGCTTTGACTCGCACATAAAAACAACACAGTGTATCTAATGAAAAATTTGGCAGGCAATAGTACCAAAAGGAGCCACGCGGTAAAAATGCGTCCAACTTTTATTACAGTATTTTTACGAGTTCGAGTTTAAAATTGGTTACGTTAATAAAGTGTCGAAGTTTTCCTGGACTTTTTTATTATATTTGCTTTTTTGTTTCTGCTTGATTGCCCCTGTCTTGCCTTACGAAAATATGGCGCGATTTTTGCATCGCAATTTGTATCTTTAATTAATTCTTGATGTTCTTAGAAAATGAACTCACTCCTTCAAATTATGTACCTATACTCCGTTCCAACTAATGGTGGGAATATTTTCAAATCTACAGATTCGGAAATCTTAAACAAAATCACATCACAGTCAGCATTATAGATCTGAAGCAGTTTAATATTTTCACCAGAATTTAATTGACTAAGATTTTTTAACTCTAATTATCATTACCTATTTATTTTAAAAAATACTGTAAAAGGATATAAATATTAATTTATTTTTCATTCAAATGTATTTTACAAGTATATTTCACGTATTGATATTTCTATAAGAATTCTTTCGAATATCTACACAAATTACCTAAAGCTAAACCGTTTAACCCAACTTCAATTTTGCATAATAAATATTTGATTATTTTGTCACGGTAAAATTTCCTAATTACTATTATTTTGTTATTTGTGATACTTTATGTCAATTATTACGATAAATTGTTGGTATTTTAAATATTTACTTATCATGGTATACAAAATTTCTTAAAATGCAGCATCTTGCAACAAATTTACACCATAACATTTAAATCAATCTTTTAAAATCTAAAAACATAGAACATTAATTTTTTTTATACAGTGTTACTTTTCTGTATATATAAATTTCGCCGGCAGTACGTAATTCTTAATTTTCTATTATTTAAAATAATAAGTCGTGTTTTTACAAAATTTTAAACATAAATTGTAAATGACATTTGTAATTTTAGTACTTATAATCTCCAAAATTTGTACATTTATATGAGCATATTGTTGCTTTTATAAAAAATAAATATTATATCACTTAAATACCATGCTGTATCTAAGTATTATTTCCTTCCTTTATGATTAAAAACGCGTCAACCAATTATCCCTACTACTATTAATTTCGTAAAAATTAAAAAACACAACCAGGAAACATTTTTGAATAAAGTTATATTTTATATTATACTGGAAAGTGGAAATATCACTTAGTTTAAGGCGGTACACTGTTCATATTTTATATATGATTAGGAGATATCTCTAGAGTGCTATGAAGCTATATTTTTGAAATACTTAATAATCTTTTAGTAATAAATTAGTAAAAACGGTCTACTTTGCCATTTTTACCATATTTTTTAAACAGTGTAATTTTTTTTACAAAAAATCTTTTCAATGCACTCTTACGATCAATACAAAGAATCGACTATTTAAAAGAAAACTAATTAATATGCAATAATAAAGCCACGATTTGTAATTAAAAATTTAATCTTATTTACCTATTGTCGCTACAATATATTATATAAATTTTTTAATTAAACCATATACTTGGTCATTACTCATGTAATATTTCAGATTTTTTTTAAGCAATAAATTCTAATTCTATTGCAGCAATATTGCAATCAACAAGTGAAGTGCTTTAACTTAGTCTAATAATACCTGTTTCTGATCAACAACAAAATATTTAAAAAATTTATATTAATACTTGGCCACATTTCATTTGTGAAAGAATAATTTCGCACAGTATTTTAGATACAATCCTTATGAAAATTATTTAAAAATAATAATTGTCGTATAGAAAATTATATTTTCTTCCTTTTCCATGTTATACAAATAGCTATTAACTAACCATCTTTTACAATAATAAGAACATATTAAAAACATCTGATTAATTTTGTTTTCATTTATTATCAATGTGAGATTAAATTATTACAAACACCAAACAAATAACTGAAAAAGCTTTGCAAATTTTGTTTACCCTAGCACGAGAACCGAAAACACTGTTTTATTCGAAATTTAATGTTCTTTTTAAGGGTCCATTATCAGAAGTAAATTTGTTCAATGTAGAGTTAATGAATTTCATGATATTGAATTTGCGAGGGTTCGAAGCAATAAAATATGGATACGATTAAACGATTGGCAATTAAAAGGGTGTACTGTCCGAACGAAAATTTATCTCTTCGTGGAAAAATTAATCACTATGTAAATGCGTACAACCGAATCTATCATTAAATTTTTCCAAACAAACCGCTGTTTACAAAACTATAATCAACACGTGCCCGAGCTCCCTCGAAATTTATAATTCAAAAATCCCAAACGTTGCGTTTTTAGTTATTCATCGCCCTGGAAGACAATATTGATGATTTTTTCCACAATACATACTTGACCAACATCTCCGCCAAATTGTAATTATTAATTTTGTTTAGAGAATAAGAATAAGTTATTACTAAAATTTTAAGTAGGTATTATTTTCTCCAGTTTATCTATAAGTAAATGATTTCATCTCTCAATTAGGTAGGTAAAAATATTGTGCTAATTAATTAATTACTTGTTATATATTAATCTATATTTTAGCATAACTTTTAATTTGGTTACAATTTTTATTTCACTTCATCTACATTTAATTCTGGCAATAGTTCAAATCTCAACGAATATTCTCAATATTTTTTTTACTGTTACATTATGCTTATAGAAAATAAATATATTATTATTATTTTTAGATTAGGTGCATAAATTATAATTTTGAAAATTCCAATTTAGATACCTACCGACCCAATATGAATCAGATTAAAATTAGGTTTCATTTTATAGACAGCTCATTATAGAATAGAGCGGAATAGAAATACGAATTATTTTGAATACTATTGTTTTGAGGCGCTCATTGTGTCATTTTTTTTTGTGCATGTAACTTATATTATGCATGAGTGTATTGTATTGTATTGTATTGAGATAAACGTAAAAACAATACATGGAGACCATTTTTTTTTTCAAATGGCGGACGAATGTTCCATTCCAATCGATGAAGACTTTTAATATGTTGTTGACAAAGGTATTGGGAAGGTATACCTACTAGTATACCAAAATCCAGCTTAATTCTATTTTTTCCACTTCGAAATCTAATTTGATTGTATTTCCGATTACCGCTTTTTTTTAAAGTTTCGGTTCAATGATTTATTAAATAAAAAGCAACTAATTTGTAAAATTCGTTTCAGTTTTGGACTAAAATATAATACATAATTAAATTTCTATAATAAAATAAAAATCATCAATTTTCATAAAATTTAATAGCATTTTGACGAAAAAGTGTTACATTTCAATTAATGCTTTAAACTGTTCCGAACTGGTTCATACCATCGGTTCGGCTCTGTTTATGGGTTTGCCAAATTATTTTCTAACAGTTCGGTTTAGTTCACGGTTCGCTAAAATAGCTGCGGTGACATTATTAATAATTACGGGTCATAGGTTAATAAATCATGTTCATATGTTTGTAACGGTTGCATATTTATTATTTTGACTTGATTTTAATAAAAGGATACTGTTTGTAAATATACTTGAGATTGAGACAAGGCGATAAAATTGTAATTGTATAACGTAAAAATTTAATAAATTAATTTAATACAAAAACAAAACTAGTGTTGATCAGGGTTGGCCTGATTAAATCAAAGTGATTTTTTCAAAAAAATCATTGATTTAAATCATTTTTTGATATTTTTAAAAAAATTTGAATTAATTTAATTATATTTCTGGTACAGAACAAAACAAGTGTCTTAATTCAATTATTTCAATATTTATTTAATAAATGGAATAATATTAAACAAAAAACAAAATCCATTCAATGGAATCATAAGTTGAGCGTACGAGTACAGTTTAAGAAATTCGTGTTAAAATTTGAAATATACAATAATTAATAATCCAAACTACATATTTTTAAAGGAATTTTTTCATATAAATGGTTAAATAATAATTACTTTAGTTTTATTTAGTGCTTTATTAAAGAAAATAATAAAAATCAAAAAAATCATGATTAATTCAAAAAAATCTATAATTTTTTCAAATCATGATTTTAGCCAACCCTGGTGTTGATTGATCGACCACTAAAACCAGACTGGTTTGTATTTATTGCCTTGAATTACCAAGAAAACTAAAATAAATATAGAAGTGCTTTACTTGATACATTTAAAATGAGAATATTTAAATAAGTATCTTATTTACTCTCCCCTAGTAAAGTCTGATCTCATAATGTATAAAGTGCATGGTGAGTGAAGCAGTCAAAACTGACTTCCGGCTTGTTTAAACACTATAAATATCATAGGAGGTCGATTTTTTTATCGTACTGACCAAGCTCGTTGTGAACGTGTATTTCTCCTTATTTTTTCAGCTAGCACAGGCGAGAGCTGAAATTATGGATCGCCACCGAAAACAGCATGCTGATATCAACTTTCGTGTTTGTTTGGCATTTAAAACGTACCGTTTGGCCAATAAATACCGCGCGGACCCATTAAATTTTTACCGTTTTATAGGCTATGCGATGCGGAGATAACATTCGACTGGCTAATAGCGAGAGAATATTTCGATAGGCACGCGACGCCGAACCAAGTACAAGTACATTCAAAATTCTCAACCTCCACCCGATTCCTATCAAAGATACAGTCAGGTGTTTACATTTGGAGCGGGGTGTTGTTTTGTCCGTTTCGTCTCGTCCATCAGGAATTTATACCGTGATCTTTAATGAAGGAAGTAATAACTAGATAGTTGGCAATGTAAAAAATCATACATTAATGACCCCTATTAATGCATGATTTTTATTAATTAACGATTTTTTGAATGCGTTCAATACACGTAATATAGTTATATTAGCTACCCGTAAAGTTGTAACAAATGGTAAATAGAATAAAACGAAATGGTTTTGACAGATCTAGCTAATAATATTCAAATAATATTGATGCTCAGCAATATCAATCGTTACTAACCTAACATATATGTCGTGAAATAAAATTAGTTTTTTCCAAATTAAAAAGGTATGATCAACAGAAAAATATTGTAACTAACTCATGTGTTAATAGGCGATTAATAATCTAGACAATTAACGCGTTCGCTTCTCTCACGCGTTAAAATGTCTTAATTAATAATCGCCCTCATTAACACACTAGATAGTTAAATAACTATTAAATCGACGACGTTTCGACTATGGGATGTAGCCATCTTCAGATCTGTACAAGTCCTTAGTTAACAACAATGATTTAAAATTAATACAGTTTTAATTACTTAAAATTATTATATATATATAGGCCAACATGTCGACATATTGGTGACTCCGGTGACTGATATTTAATGTTTCATAAAAATCTGAAAATCATTTCAATCTTGAAAATTTTGGTCCTCAAAACAAGGGGAGTAAAGAACAAAGTAAATGTATTGTACCTCATTTTAAGAAAATACAAAAGTAAAAAGGTTGTATTAAAATCACGAAGTATAATAAGACCGCAAATAATACTTGATTTTGTATACGTTTCCATGTTACACATTTTTATTCCGAAACAATCGAATTGTGGTGGGGGAAAGGGGATAATGAAGTTAGTGGTCTGTGGCCAAATCAATTAGTCCATTTGAGTTAAGGAAAAGGCATCTTTATTAAAAACTATAGCTATTGAGTTAATAATAAAATGCAGAAAAATTTGTTACTAGTAATTAATTTAATTTACATTCATACGCTTCTAACTTCAGACTATTATGGCCTCCTGCCCTTTCCAATTTGGGGTAAAAAAATGTGACCTGATCTGCAGCCGAATGCCTCTTCTGTCTTATTATACTCCGTGATTAAAATATGTTTTCAAGATTAAAGAATCCTTTGAAAATTAGCAATATAAGCACACATTTTTGTTGACAATTCCATAAACGTTCATAAAATTATTATAGATAGATAACATGAACATATGTGACATTTTGTAACAAAGTGTGATTGTCTTAAATTATTTCAACTGAACGTACAAACGTTCGAAGGTAGATACTGATACTTCTAATTCACATCAAATGTGTATATTTATGTATAAAATAGTTATGTTTTTTCAGTAGATAATAATAATAATGATTGTTAGACATAAGAAGAAACGTATACCTACAAAATGATTTTTTAAATAAAATGGAATGTCGTTTATAGGTCTTTCATTAATAATTTTGTTGTAAAAATGTTTTAAATAAAATAATAAAAAGGATTATTTCTCTGATCTTTCTTATTCCGTGTACAATCGGATTTGGTGTAAAGAAAATATACAAAGCTAAGAGAATTTTACGAAATTATATAATCGGGCAGAACTCTGGACTTGGACTAACATTTTCTTCCGAACAAAACCTTATGTTCGAAAAGAAAACGAAACATAAATTCATCGATAGACCATCCTAAGTTCTACTCGTGTTTACCTTTTCTCCCACAAGTCGACAACTTCTTCAGCGGTGCGGTGATAGATGGCGACCCAGACCCACTTGGTTTGGCTGTTGAGATTCTACTATTAATTTTACACCTCCTTCGCCCCTCTGCCGTACCTACTCTTCTTCGGGGCTGTAGCTGTATTTATATCTCCATCTTGTACCGAGTGTACTTTATTACCTTTTTACTATGATTAGGTGTCTCTTATTATGGCCTCCAGCGGTCCTCAAACATCATGTGGTTTAAAAATCAATTTGTAAAAGACGTGTAAGGATAAACTATATCCTCGGTGGCAGCAAACTGTTACATGCTTTAAAAAACTTATGTATATCTTTTTTAATTGAAACATTCTTGTGTCCTTGTTTTGTTAATCTTAGAGAAGTTTCTTTGATTCAAATAGGGGTATAATGATACGGTTATTATTAATGTATTCTTCTATTATTTTCTTTGATTAGTAACCTACCTAATTTTCTTCTTCTTTATTTTATATTTAATAGTGAAACCAGTCCATTTAATGTAACAATAATATGTAAATCTTTTATTCTAATTTAATGTGCGGAATAAGTCATATCTTGAAAGATGTTTATCTTAAAATATCCTTAATTTTACCTGGGCATAATCTGGAATCGAAAATGGTCTTTGATTTAAGTAGGTACTTGAATTTCATAGAAAATGGAATATTTTTCGTAATGTCTAGGTTTTAAAGCTAGGTATACATATTTTCAGATCAATAATGAACTATTAGTTAGGTATACCGCTCTCTAGTTATACCAAAGAAAAATTGACATAAATTTAAATTTTTATGATCCTATATTTTAACTAGGAAATACAATGTTAGTTTTTACGTATTGATTTTAGAGCAAAAGTGTAAATACAAAAAAATCTGCATATAGAATAAACTTAAACTTATTGTTCAAATCGATTTCTTTCACGACATTAACATGAAATAAATCTATTCCGAAAACTCGCAATGAGTCTACCATACCCAAGATGTATTTATGTATAAAAGTTAACAATTTGGGCTAGTTTCAGACTGCCATGTTAATTAAACAAAACAAAAATATTTATTCACTCTCTGCCAGTGAATAGATTTAAAATTGTTGTTCTAATTGATTTATCAGATCATAAGAAGGCAATTAATAATCATTTTCTTTTTCTTCTGTTTCTTCTTAAGGTAAGGTAGATTTTATTATAGTTTATTGAAATATTAATTTTTTCATCTGACTGATTCGTTTTATTTCTTATGGCACTCTTAAACAGCTCAAAGATAGAAAATTTAATTTACGTTTATCTCATGATATATAAACATGGTTTTTCCTATAGGTCAAAGATAAGTCTACACCCGGCAGCCGGTATGTTAAAGTAAGTAAATTTGTTCCGGGAAAAACTTAATTTTATTGTATAATGGTATTAAAAGTAATAATTGTCAGAAAAATTTTTATTCTGAATTTTTAATGAATCTAACTTTGTCCGATTTTAGTAATATTGTTCCTCGCAAGTGTAATTAATTTTGTCAGTGTTGAATATTGAGAATTGTCGTGTGAATGTGTAGTAGAAGAAGAAGATAATTTATTTAAGGAGCGTTTCATCAAAGGAAGAGAAGTGAAGAATGGGCCGTTGCCGGTGTAAATCACATTCACGTCCTGTCCCGAATCCAGGAACATTTTAGCAACCGCTGCAGAGCTGGAAAGAACTTTGCTTTATATCACAAAAGTTAGTTTCATGTCATACACATTATCCTACAGGAACTGGTGCCGCGCTTCCCGCCCCCTCCCAGGGAAGAGCTTGAACCCGGCGCGCATCCTTACCAGGGACATTATTATTTAAACTTCCTTCCTGCCTGGCGAACGCCCCCATACAAATATTTTATAATTTATTATAACTAGCCATTTGTTTATAATTACTGTTTGAAAGTTTGCCCTTTGTGAAAGATCACGTGACGACGCCGGCGGCGCGGCGTGGACGCCACGACGCTGCAAGGTGAATTACGACTGAGCGACGCTTGCCGCCGCTTCGTGTTGTGTTGTTGCACAACTTTCAGTGAAAGGATTATCACAAGGATTATGATAAACATATTCCCTTTATTATCGCCTGAACACTTGCTTCATCACTTCGACTAAATACTACTCAAACTTAAATTGTATGAATTCACGTGCTCTGAATGCCCTAAGCGGATTTATTGAAAACGACAATGTTAAAGAGTATTGAAACGATCTTCAACCAGACTCAATAAATTTCCGAGCAAGAGATAGGAACTTGGAACTCAACCCGAACTTGAACCATAAAACCTAACAGAACCGTTTAATTGTAACCGGTAATCCATTTGCCTAATATCGGTTTCATTTAATTTTAGAATTTTTAGTGTCATGCCATTTTGCGGCAGAATATTGCTATTTCATACACTCAGGTATGTAGAGAGGTTTTTTCCTGCTTTAACATTTGTCTTCGCCCGTTGCAGGAAATATGTGCCTATTTATTTTTGAGTTGAGATTTATTATTGATAAGAAAATTGTGCTTATTTATATAAATTTGATTGTTTTGAGTTCTTTTTACCTCTCGCCTCATATTCTATAAGAGAGGTATTGTAATGTGTCAAAATTTTCCAGTATCAGTTTTCGTTGGATAAGCACGTTTCATGGTCTCTAGAATACGAATTTACTATTTATACGTATGGACGTATGTGACGATTTTTCGTACACGATAACTTAAAAAGTATCAAACCTTTAATAACCAAATTTCATATGTAAGGTTTTAATAAGGATTTTAACACCGGAAGTTAGTTTTATACCATTAAAGTGTTAAAATTTTGATTTTATACCTTTTAAAATATTACAATAGTGATAAAGTTTATGGCATTTTATTTAAAAATAAGAAAACAAATTCAATTTCAACACTAAAATGACCTACTACTAACCTTGCTTTATAAAATTAAAGATATAGTAAAGTACGATTTAAGGTTAAAACACAATCTTTTTTCACTACTTGTGCTCCAATACAATATCCGTTCCTTCTAACGGCCTGTGGCATAACTAGGACGAATTTTTTAAATTCAATTTTAAATCATGTACAAGTACACTCGTATATTTTAAAATGCTATTTAAATAGTAGTATTCTATTTTTATCACATGTTGTACATTTTATAATCAACCTAAATCTCTATAATACAATATACCTTCTTACTTTAAAGTGTGACAAAACTAAGTAGGTACAGAACAATATTTGTACTTGATTACTCGTATGATTGTCATGTAGCACTGAGTATCACGTTTTCACGTTCTTCCCATTTGGGTTTATGTGGTCTCCAGTTACACGAAACACGTCGAAAATTTGTAATTAAATATCATCTATCAAAAATAATTGATTCAGCCCCGTGAAATGAAGCTCGAATCCTGTGAATGTAGTATCAATAAATAATGAGTACATTTGTAGCATTCCAGTTCTGTAATACAGTGGAAAGTATTCATGGAATAATTGTAGGGAGGTTGGAAATACCCGTAAAGGTTTTTGTGAACATGACAGACCACAAATCAACCAGAGAAACAAACAAAAAATCCGCTGGAAGAAAACTCCCAAATGCGATTCGGATTCGATTATTGTCCGTCCGGAAGCCGTGTCCAGTCTCGACCGGAAGTGGCGGGGGAACCGACGATTTCAACCGAATGCATAATGTGAGAGAGACCCACACTCCGCAGCCGCGTACTTTGTAACGAAAGAGATATAGGAAAAGAGTAAAAGGGTAAAACGAATTTTAATAATTCCTAGTGGCCAGACATTATCAGCGTTACGCCACGTGGACCTCCGGCTACGCTGTTATCGGGAACGAACGTGGGGAGATTCTTTTACTTCTTTAACATACGAACAACTCTTCGGTTTATTCAATTTTACTACGAATATTATATTCAAACATTGAATTAAAGTTTTACAAAATTAATAGTACAAAAGTATCAGTAACAGATTTTCGGATTTGTTTTATTGATTTGATTACCACTTTGATAATAAATTCAGGAATAAATTTGCAACTCAACTATTGCAGGTTTTTCTATTTATCGATAAACTTCAAAGTTTAAATGACCTACTTATTTTTTTCTTGAAATTAAATACGAGTATCTATGTATTCTTATAATTTGAAATTAAATTATGTACATACCTATTATTTATTTAAGCAATTTTAAATAAGTTTCTCTTTATCTACAGCAGATACATGTAGATCTTTACAATTCTAGATAAGGATAACTTATCTGACAGATAAATTTGGTATACATATGATACGTATCAGGAACATTTCGTTTATGTAATGTTATTCCTACGCAGAGCTCAATTATGTATATTCTTATGTATACTTACATTCTAAAAATGATTTGACTGGAAATAGTTTTTTCTTGAAGCATTCTAAGATTTTTTGTAAAGAAATATATTAAATTCATCGATAGTTACAATTTGCCATACGATATTTGAAAGAACAAATTACATCTTACAATATTTATTTTTTCTATATCTCTTACCAATAAAGGAAAACTATTTTACAAAAATTTATCGGCTAAGTCAAGTTGGCCCTACCACATAAATATTTATAAATAAAAATTATATTATCGGTTTGCGCTTGTATTGCGCTCTATCGCTCCACAAATATTTTTTTTTGCGCTGCTCTACTTTTGCAGTAATTCAAAGAACAAGTTAGGAAGGGCCAAGTTGACATTAGCCTTTCCTTTAGGAAAATTTTAAAATTTTCATAATTATTTCAATAGCTCTTCGTATGCGCTCTTTTGCGCCATAAATATAAAATTTTGCGCTAGCATACATTTTATGTTATTAACAATCAAAATTGGAAGGGCCAAGTTGACAACAAAAAAAAAGTTAATTGTTATTATATTTTTGTATTGCATTTTAATATAAATATCTTGCGCTCTATTGCTCCATAAATTATTTTTTTTGCGCTGCTCTTATTTAGTAGTAATTGGAAGAGTTAGTTAGGAAGGGCCAAATTGACGGTAGCCTTCCCTTTTGACTATTTAACAATTTTCATTATTGTATGAATGACCCTTCATATGCGCTCTATTGCGCCAGTAAAATAAAATTTTGCGCTTTCACCAAATTCGTTTTATTAAAAATTTAATTTGGCAGGGCTAAGTTGACGAGAAAAAAAAAAGTAATAATATTATTTTTTTACTTTGGTATTAAATCTATTATGTATTGCGCTCTTTTGCTCCGTTCTTATTTTTTTTTGCGCTTTGTTTATATAGCAGTAATTTACATAATTCATCCGAATAGGTAAAATCAAAGTCAGTAGATATAGGTTTCACTTATATATTCTTCTAATATTAAATTAATGGTCCTTGTATTATGTGGTATTAAAAAAAATACACTGGTTGCATTAAAATTGGAGTTATAAGGAATTTTTTTTAAAGCACTAAGTAAGAGATAGCCGTATACTAAGGAAAAATTCTGGCCGGAAACTGAGCTTCCCACAAAAAATTGCTTTTTACATTCCACCATACCTGTAAAATGCGGGATTTCTGGTGGTCGGATAACTCAAATACGAATTACTCAAAAATGTTGATATTTGGTATTATACATTTGAATACAAATTGGAAGAGCTCATTAGATTTTGGTACCTACAAATATCTTCACTGGAAGTAATATTTTTTGAAGAGTGCAAAGATTAATTGTCATTTTTTTTATAAATTTGGATAAATAATATACCTAGTATTTATTTGTAATGACAATAAAGAGGAAAAGTTATTTGCAACTTACACGTTATCAAAAAATTGTCTTTATCTGGTAGCATTAAAGATAGAAAAATCTGACGTGGACACCACATGACTTCCTTGTACGCCTATTAAACTGTTCATACTTTTCTTAATAACTAAAATGTAGAATAATATAAAAATATAATAATCGTATTTGATTTATGCTCAAAATGCAAAAAAAAATACCAAGAGTAAAGTGCCCTTTTGGCACGGACGATCGCAACCAAAAATATTAGGTGATCAACTAGATGCAACATGAGTCTCAAATTCAAAATTTTAACTTTCTACGACATACCGTTTATGAATAATGCGAAAAATATCAATTAGTGTCCCTTTGGCACGGACGATCGCAACCAAAAATATGAGGCGATCAACTAGATGTAACATGAGTCTCAAATAAAAAATTACAACTTTGTACGACATACTGTTTTTGAATAATGCGAAAAATACCGAATAGTGCCCCTTTGGCACGGACGATCGCAATAAAAATAGGAGGTGCACAACTAGATGCTATAACAGTCCTAAATAAAAAATTTCAACTTGCTACGTCTAACCGTATTTGAGTTATGCGACATACATACGTCCGTCCGTCCGTACGTACGTACAGACGTCACGACGAAACTAGTCATAATGTATTCAGAAAAGGTCAAAACGGATATTTCCGTCAAAATCTGAGAACCGAATTTTTTCGCGATTACAATATTTCCTTATTACTCCGTACAAGGAAATAATAGAAAAATTAAATTTATCATAATAGGTTGATTTTTGTTTCTGTGTAAAAAATATTGACAGGTGACACGTTGACACTAACTCCATATACCTAAGTGATAAGAAGTAAGGTATTATAAATGTTTTGTAGTAGTTGAACATAGAAAGGCTTCAACACAGAAGAGTAAAAATCTAGACTATTCAAACAGGAAAATATAACAGTAGAAGGTGCAAATCTAGAAAATTAATAAGTAATGAAAAATCTGCATCAAAAGCATATCAAAAGATTCATTCGCCGGATTGTACGTAGATATACATTTATGTTTATAAGTCAGTTTTCTAGATACGGCGGGAAATATCCGTTTTGATCTTTTCTGAATCCATTATGACTAGTTTCGTCGTGACGTCTGTACGTACGTACGGACGGACGGACGTATGTATGTCGCATAACTCAAATACGGTTAGACGTAGCAAGTTGAAATTTTTTATTTAGGACTGTTATAGCATCTAGTTGTGCACCTCCTATTTTTATTGCGATCGTCCGTGCCAAAGGGGCACTATTCGGTATTTTTCGCATTATTCAAAAACAGTATGTCGTACAAAGTTGTAATTTTTTATTTGAGACTCATGTTACATCTAGTTGATCACCTCATATTTTTGGTTGCGATCGTCCGTGCCAAAGGGACACTAATTGATATTTTTCGCATTATTCATAAACGGTATGTCGTAGAAAGTTAAAATTTTAAATTTGAGACTCATGTTGCATCTAGTTGATCACCTAATATTTTTGGTTGCGATCGTCCGTGCCAAAAGGGCACTTTACTCTTGGTATTTTTTTTTGCATTTTGAGCATAAATCAAATACGATTATTATATTTTTATATTATTCTACATTTTAGTTATTAAGAAAAGTATGAACAGTTTAATAGGCGTACAAGGAAGTCATGTGGTGTCCACGTCAGATTTTTCTATCTTTAATGCTACCAGATAAAGACAATTTTTTGATAACGTGTAAGTTGCAAATAACTTTTCCTCTTTATTGTCATTACAAATAAATACTAGGTATATTATTTATCCAAATTTATAAAAAAAAATTGACAATTAATCTTTGCACTCTTCAAAAAATATTACTTCCAGTGAAGATATTTGTAGGTACCAAAATCTAATGAGCTCTTCCAATTTGTATTCAAATGTATAATACCAAATATCAACATTTTTGAGTAATTCGTATTTGAGTTATCCGACCTCCAGAAATCCCGCCCTTTACAGGTATGGTGGAATGTAAAAAGCAATTTTTTGTGGGAAGCTCAGTTTCCGGCCAGAATTTTTCCTTAGTATACGGCTATCTCTTACTTAGTGCTTTAAAAAAAATTCCTTATAACTCCAATTTTAATGCAACCAGTGTATTTTTTTTAATACCACATAATACAAGGACCATTAATTTAATATTAGAAGAATATATAAGTGAAACCTATATCTACTGACTTTGATTTTACCTATTCGGATGAATTATGTAAATTACTGCTATATAAACAAAGCGCAAAAAAAAATAAGAACGGAGCAAAAGAGCGCAATACATAATAGATTTAATACCAAAGTAAAAAAATAATATTATTACTTTTTTTTTCTCGTCAACTTAGCCCTGCCAAATTAAATTTTTAATAAAACGAATTTGGTGAAAGCGCAAAATTTTATTTTACTGGCGCAATAGAGCGCATATGAAGGGTCATTCATACAATAATGAAAATTGTTAAATAGTCAAAAGGGAAGGCTACCGTCAATTTGGCCCTTCCTAACTAACTCTTCCAATTACTACTAAATAAGAGCAGCGCAAAAAAAATAATTTATGGAGCAATAGAGCGCAAGATATTTATATTAAAATGCAATACAAAAATATAATAACAATTAACTTTTTTTTTGTTGTCAACTTGGCCCTTCCAATTTTGATTGTTAATAACATAAAATGTATGCTAGCGCAAAATTTTATATTTATGGCGCAAAAGAGCGCATACGAAGAGCTATTGAAATAATTATGAAAATTTTAAAATTTTCCTAAAGGAAAGGCTAATGTCAACTTGGCCCTTCCTAACTTGTTCTTTGAATTACTGCAAAAGTAGAGCAGCGCAAAAAAAAATATTTGTGGAGCGATAGAGCGCAATACAAGCGCAAACCGATAATATAATTTTTATTTATAAATATTTATGTGGTAGGGCCAACTTGACTTAGCCAAATTTATCACAATATAGAAAAAAAAATGAAAATGTCAATGTGACAGAGAATTTCTGATATGTTTCTGGAACCATTTTTAAAGAAATGTATAAATATTATTAACTGGACATAATGTGATGAGGCAATAATAAAGAAAAAAATTTATCTAAAAAGAGCTAATTAAAGAACTATAACTATAAAAAAAAATTTGCACAAAGTTTATGAAATATGAAATTTATTGCAAAATTATAATTTAAAAAAGCCTAACTAAAACCAAATTCACATATTACAATGTGAAGGCGGGAGGCTATGTGCTGGCCACATCAGATTTTTGTCGAGGCAATCTTGTAGACGGGTGGAAATTATCCATACTCCTTTCGAAAAAAGCTTCAAAACTATGAAGTTTGTCTAAGTAACGCGATCATGAAAACCAGCATTTGAATGGTTTCGAAATCGTGCGAGCACCACAGAACGACCCGATTCAATGAAGGTGTTGTAGTAGTTATTTTTATATCAAGTGCCGAAAAAGACAAGTTACGTGAAAGTGCAGAGTTTAAAGCGCGAGCCTTGCCGAGTGCGGAAATCTGCACGTGCACGTAATCTTTTTCGACACGTGTTGTAAACAACATTTTTCCTGCAACTAATAATTTAGAAAATCACTTAAATATTATCAGGGTTTATTAAATTTTAATGACATTACATTAAAACTTTGTTTTACGGCGTTGCTATGGTTTATTTGTTGATTGATTCATTTGTTCTACGTTATTTAGAAATTTTTCGATATAATTTTCTTTTTGCAATCTTTGCTACAGTTGGAACAGAAATTGAGGTTAGTTAGTTAGTAGTCCATTAGTACTTAAAATAAATAAAATATTCGGTCCATTCCAACGCGTGTTACAGTCTTCTCAAACACCATACTTCCCTTCCAGACCTTGTATAAGACTGTTAACATGCATGGCATTTCAGTCATTGTGTCACCACTTCAAGTGATCAAAACTAATAGCATCAAGTGGTATAACCACTTTTGCTATTCTAAGATTTAGTTCGAAGAACAGAAGAAAAAAAAATTAATAAGCTGGTCATTTACGACTTTCTTAATTCATGTTGAAAACTCCTCGGAAAATCAGTAAAAATTTAGCAGTGTATTCCGGTAAGCTAGTAGGAGGGCACCCACCACACCACGCGAAGGGGTTAGTCTCCGCGAGTTGACTCACCCCTTTGTTAAAAATCACGTCCACGGTCTGTAAGGGATGTAAATTTAATGCCCCATAACTTTCATGTGCGCCCACACACACTCACACATGTGATACCTCCCCTTACGTGCTGATATCGTATCCGTGGACGTGTGTGGGTTTGAGGTATTGTTCCAAAAAGGAGCAAACGCAAATGAGAAAACGAACAGTTCTTTTATCTCGGTAAATGAAGTAAAATGAACCAAATTAGTGCGGTACAGATTACCCAAAGAGATTGCATCGAATAGGTACGAGACTGGCAAACCTAAACAGGGACAAGTAGATAGTATAGCAGGGGGATTATTTATGTACCTCCACATGTCCAAAAGGTTTTTTAAATAAGGGTTGGGAATATTGTTTCAACTTGAATTCAAGACGGACTGTACGTTGATGTTCTAATTAAACAGATATCGTACACATTTGATATTTTGTTGCATTTGTATTTGAACTTTTAAATTGTTACATGTTCATTTGAAATGGTGTAGCGTCCAATATGTTAATTATTTTATTTTTATGGTAACCAACCTACAAAATTAACTCCCAATTACAGAACAGTAGATGTTATTATAGTTGAATCCAACCACTCGGACCCAGTGGTATTATTGTCGTTGTGCTGGGAATCGAACTGGGGACCGATAGCATGCTAGGCGGCTCTGCCGCTGAGGTAACCACTGGCCGTGTTATTCGGAATTTGGACCAATAATTATTGAAAATTGTGTTTTATTTATAACTCCTGGTTCAAACTCCGACTACCTTCGTAGATAGTTACTTGTTCATATTCTTCTAAATATCCTCATAAGCTTTATAATTTTAAACTGTGTTAAATCATATTTTTTAATTGATGATTAATTATTCAAATCACTTTTTTACTGTTGCAGGGCACTATAATACAAAATTACCGTTATTTAGATTTTATCCAACACCTCTTAATAACAACATCATAATTATGGTGATTTTAAACAAGCAGAGTAAGCTACTAGTGGCTTCGATCAAAATTATACCCACTAGTGGGAACTGTTACTTTGCTTGTTCTAATAAAAGTTTAAATAGTTATTTACTTCACACGTGGGCAAAAGGAATGACCCATTCGAAAAAATTATCTCACTCAGCCTTCGGCCTTGTGAGTTAAGATTTCCCACGTGGATAATTCCTTACTTTGCCCACTTGTAAAGTAAATAACTGTTAAACTTTTATTAACAATCATTTTCGCAGTACCAGGGCAGGGCTTAAAAATATCTTCCTTTTCATTATTTACATAATTTTGCAATAAATTTTTACCTACAATCGCAAAGGCTGCTTGGATTTTATGAAGTCTTACAGCAACCATACTGCTAATCTAAGATGATCTGTATATAAATTGTAAATACGTTGAAAGTAAAGTTATACATACAATATTCCTTTACTTGAAATTATACTCTATTATTGTTCAGCGTGATTATCTTGAAATAGTCTTGAATAGCCTATTGCCAATTCTAAATATATTATTGTTGTTAAGTTGTTACAAAAATAATGCAAATTCAAATTTAATTGAAAAATAAAAAGACTCTATTTACGTAAATCATTACATTAGAAACTTCTTAAATTTAGTGACCTGGTAGATTCTAGATTAATTGCCAGATTTGTGTAAAAGTTGAAAAATGAAAAGGCAGAGGAGATAAAGCTCTGCTGAAGATTGACGACGGTCCCACGTGATCAGTTGTTCAGTTGATGAAACTTTTTAATGAAACTAATGAATGACCCTTGTTGGCAATATAAGCGAGAAGTATCAATATCAGAGAGTTAGCAAATGAACGGTCAGGATAAAAACGAAAATGAAAGAGTGAAAAAATAAAAAAATGTCCGCCATAAATAACTTCGGTAACGTTCAACAGAGATTAAAAAGTATTTAAACGGGGACCGGGCCGTTCTGAAACTCGTAGAAATCTGCACAATAATAATTTAACCTGAATTAAAGACTCGGCCTCAAATCTACCGTGAGAGCTGTATTTCAAAAATCCCTACACGTTCCAATGAGTTTAACTATCGCCAGCGCGCGGCCGCGGATGCGGATATCTCCAGGAGTCGTTAAACAGAAGAAGAACGCGAACGTGTGACGTCACCGAACACATAGCCAACCAGATTCTACACTCACAAGAGTGTTGAGCTTGAGTTGAACTTTGAAGTTTGTCCCACCACTGATGAAGCGAATCATACACTTGCCGATTCACTCTCGTCGTCACTTTTTATGAACTTGTACTATGAACCTTTCTCAATTCTTTCGCGCGTTTGATTTCTTTTCCAGACTATTGCAGAAAATGTCTTACTACTATGATATTAATAATAGAAAGGTTAGGTACATAATTCATTTTGAAACAGTAACTTTACATTTTTACCTTCCGCTTACCTGTAAAGGAAGGTATTGGAATCATGCTAAAAATCGGGTAGTGAGTTTTTAGTGGATGAGCACGAATTAGTGTCCTTACAACTCATTTTTGATAATTTCACGATGATGTCTGTATGTAGGTATGTGTGTGTATGTGGTCAGAGGCCGGGGTTTAAGTCGGATAACTCTAATGGCTGTATCCCACGATAAAAATACAGGCAATTTTAAAATTGCTAATAATGGCAACTGTTTTTATTGTCTATCCCACGAACAAAAGTTTCTTTAAAACTTAGGGAATTTCGTTACTTAAAGTTTCTGCTGTGTAATAGGAAATTTTCTGTTTTAAACGACATTCGACATTTTTTGACGTTTATTAAAATTTGTATTTGAAAAATATCAGGAAATAAATTACAAATATGTCACAATGTAAACATAACATAACATAACCTACCTAAACTAAAAGTTAAAATATTCACTGCACTGTTTTGACATAAGCAACGCTTGCGCAGTATCTAATCTTCGAACTGCTCATGCGCATACGCGAGTTGCTCATAAAATATTGCCGCTACAGAAAAAGTTTAGCTGCACAAAGCTAAATTAATTGCCGTTAAAAAGTTGCCTAGCACATTAGGTTCTGTCTCCATTGTAGGCAACCGTTGCGGTTACGGGCAACAAATTGCGGATATATCACACCGTGGGATACAGCCATAATACGAATTTCTCAAAAAAAAATTATATTTGGTATTTAACATTTGTATATAAATTGGAAGAGCTCATTAGATTTTGGTACAAATATCTTCACCG
The DNA here is from genome assembly GCA_947534325.1 of Agonum fuliginosum. Classification (NCBI taxonomy): domain Eukaryota; kingdom Metazoa; phylum Arthropoda; class Insecta; order Coleoptera; family Carabidae; genus Agonum; species Agonum fuliginosum. The sequence goes on along the minus strand of OX384045.1, from coordinate 13,866,271 downwards.
GAAGTGATATTTTTTTAAGATTGAAAAAGTTAATTGTCAAAAATTTATATAAATTTGGATAAATTTATTTGTAATAAAAATAAGAGGCAAAGTTATTTGCAACTAACGGTATAAAAAAATTGTCTTTATATGGTAACATTAAAGAACTGCAGTAAAATTTAAAAAATAAATTTATCAGATAAAACATTGAAATCTTGTAATACATGTTCGGTTGATAAAAAATATTGACAGGTGAGACGGGTGACAAGTTGCCATATAAGTCATAAGTAAGATATTAAATGTAGTAATTGAACGGAGGATGGCTTCAACACAGAAGAGTTTTTCTGTGATGAATCTTTTGATTTAGGTGATGCAAATTTCTGTGTTTGAATATTTTCGATTTTTATTTGTATATTTTAAATGGGCACCGGATTGTACGTATACATTTATGTTTATAAGTCTAGATATGGCGGAAGGTTGTGTGCGCTGGCACATCAGATTTGTTATATTTGGTTATTCAAGTCATTCATAACTTAATTCACTAAAATGCGCTAAAATGTAATACCATGTCCTTTTGAAGGAAGTCTAACACCGTGATAAGTCATAAATGTGACTGAAGTATTAGGGATAGGATTTAAATTTAAAATAATATACCTATTGGAAATTTTAAGTATTTATTTTGAAAACTCATGAGACTCTTAGTTAGAGGAAAGTACATTCTTCAACTTCAGTTTTCGTTCATTTTCATCATAGCTGAAGTTGATCAGTCTGTGACCACAAAGTGATAGATGATTGATAATAATCATATGACCGTTTCTTAAAAATGTATTTTCTTGTAGTTTCTTTTAAACTAGTAACTAGTCTATAGTTACAAAATACTTTATCTTAAACAAAGGAACCTCTAGAGTCTAGAGAATACCATACAATATATTACAAACAATACATTCCAATCCCAAGATAATATGTCACTTGTGACATCACATCTTCAATAATGATATTTTTTTAGAATTGGTTTATTGTTGAGCTGAAATGGATGTTAAGGAAAGCATTAAAGAATTTTTAATTCAAGTTTTTGGATAACATGGCTCTAGTTTTATTAATCAGTATTGATTCGTAGAAGTGATCACTTCTACAAACATGTATCTAATTTAATATCAACATCTATTTTTGGCTCATTTAGTTGACCAGACCTGAAGATGGTCATAATCATGACCAACACGTTGTCATAAATGAATATCAATTAATAAAACTAAAGCCATGTTATCCAAAAACTTGAATTAAAAATTCTTTAATTCTTTCCTTAATGATATATTTGGTACAGCTCACCATCTTAGGTCTGTTACTGTTTTTTTGCCAACAATAACTCTCGCTATATACTCGTTAACTTAGCCACCACATCTCTGGCAATCAATTCAAACAATCATTACTTAATATCAAAATAATAACATCCTCCCCTCAATACAATATCAATAAAATCCAGCAATCCATTCCTAGCATCCGTGATCGCTTCATTAGCCAAACAGCAAGCGTTACTAACTTCTCTTGTGCTCGTTCTGCGCGTTCCGTTGCTCAGTGGCCGGTGAAAAATTAAAAAATCTCATCGCGTCGTCGGAAAGTAATTAGAAATATAGCCGGAGCCGGGGTAAATGGCGTGTGCACCGCCTACCACGACACAGATTCACCACGGCGATTACGCGCTGCCCGTGCTGCTGGATTGATTAAAAAACACCGAGTGTCGTCATTGAATGTCGAGTGTACTACAGGACATGCGAAATATCGAAATGGGTTCATCGATGAGGCATTATGTGTGTCTAGCAATTTATTAGTTTTTATTTTTTGTAGTAGATTTACGATGGTGCAATAATTGTTGACTATCCAAGATCGGAACGTTCTAGATATTTGAAAAACTAGATCGTCGGAAGATGGATAAGGGTTGAAATAAAATCAAATACTCTTAGTTACTGCAAACGTCTCGATTCTTATTGAATCATCTTCAATGCGGTGCTACGAATAAAGAACATTCTTATATATTTTGCAGTACAAACTACTCTTTCATATTAAACAATCATTGAGCATTTATAATATAACAAAATAGAATTACATAAGTTAATATAATAACATACCTGGAGTGGAAACTACAATCACTACAAAAAAATTAGAACAGAAGAACATTCCTCTGGCAAGGTACAGTGACAAGTAATGAGAAGAGTTGCAAAAATTAAAATATTTGTTTGACTATTAAGTATTCTGAGTAACCTGTAATGACTTTTAACTGATTTCTCACCAGTCAAGATTAGAAAATATAACAAGATGCACTCCTTATGCATCAATCGTAGGTCTTAATAGGCGAGCGGCGCACCCCCGAAAACGTGCCTAGAAAAACAACTTAACCTCTCATGGAAAAACTAATGGTTGCAACTAGGTGGAATCGATCCGTTATTTTATTGCAAACAAAAAACCTAAATAAAATTTTTTGATCCGAGTGGCAGGAAATTTGTTATTAACAAAAAAGTTGTAACATTAAAACAAGATAAAAAATCTGCTGTGTCCACCACAGTACTTCCCCGACTATAAGTTTTAATAACTTATTTCGTAACGCCTTTAATTTTATGCTTTATTCAGCAAAATTTAAATAAATTTATCTTTCTTCAGAAACTATTTAAGTTGATACCAACTTGATTAAATATCGCATAAATGTCATTTTTTACATTTTACTAAACTCGTCTTCCCGAGAGCTTTAAATTGACACTAAACTCGGTATAATTTGAATAATGTAGGTATTAAAAAAAATTGACGATCTGTTAAATGTTATTTTTATCTTTCTAATAGAATTATTTTCCCGAGAGCTTTAATTTGATACCACACACGATAATATTTAAATAAAAATAAAATAAGTTGTATTTATAAAGTTGGTACCACTGGATGAATAAAAAAAATGTAATAATTTTTTTAGAAACAATTGACAATCGCATAAATGTTATTTTTTACATTTTTACTAAACTTATCTCCCCAAGCGCTTTAAATTGACACAAAACTCGATATAATTTGAATAATTTATAATAAAAAAACAATTGACGATCGTTTAATGTTATTTTTGATTTTCTACTAGAATTCTTTTCCCGAGAGCTTTAATTTGATACCACACACGATAGTATTATGATAAAAATAAAAAAGTTATGTTTATAAAGTTGGTACCACTGGTTGAATAAAGCTCATTAACGAACTTGAAGTCAGATTTTGGCTCAAGATCTTAAATATAAAATTTCAGTCCAAAATTCCAACGCGTTTTTAAGTTATCCAACATCCAGACAGACTAACAGACTAACAGACCGACAGACCGACTTTTTTTAAAATTATGTTTTTTGGGTTCAGTAGGGTCTAAAACGTGAAGATTCACCAAAATCTCGAACTGTCAAAAAATCACGATTACAATACTTCCCTCTATTACATAGGTCGGGGAAGTAAAAATTACGTATCTCTACTGGTGAGCCCCATACACCTATACCATGTTGGTTTTCCTCTGCATTTAACATGGGAACCACCTATTCATGTATTATAAATCGTTCAAAAATTATGAAAATTTGTATTTTACTTATAAATGACGTCAAGAATTCAACCCTGTACTACAAACTATGCATCTCTACTGGTGGGCCCCATAAACCCATAATCTATTGATTCGCCTATGAATTTAATATGGGAACTACCTATTAGTACAATTTTAATGAGATATTGGATTAAGGGCTTTGGAAAAATAAAAATATTAATGAACCATTAATATTAAGCGATTTTTTATTCCGATGGTTATTTATTTTCATCGACTCCAATTTTGGGATTTTTAAAATTTTAATTGACTACCATTATTTATCGTTGTTCTTTACAAAACTTTTGTTTGATAATGACCAAAACACTGGTCGAAACGTCACGCAATAAAATTTATTAAAAAATAACAAATTAATGGTTCATTAATTTTTTTATTTTTCCAAAGCCCTTAATGCAATATCTCATTAATATTCCTATGTTATCTATCAGTTACCTATTAGTACATTATTAATCGTACAAAAAATTTAAAAATTTGTATTCTACTTCATAATGACCCCTGAAATTCAACTCTGTTCTCAAAAATTACGTGACTATACTGGGAGGCCCCATATGCCTATACCCTGTTGATTTTGCTATACATTTAATATGGGAACCATTTATTCATGTATTATCAATCGTACGAAAATTATGAAAATTTGTATGCCACTTATAAATGAAAAAATCTGCTGTGGCCAGCACAGTACTTTCCCGACTATAAGTTTTAATAACTTACTTTCGTAACGCCTTTAATTTTATGTTTCATACTCTGAATTATTAACAATAATTTATTTTCTAAATAGTAGGTATCATGTACAGATAAAAATGTTAAATACGATTTGTAGATGACAAAAATATAATCCATCATTTAAAATAGAAAATTTTGTGATAAATTAATTATTTATCGAAATAATTAAGCAAAGTACTACGTCCGGTTTGCGGATTACTACAAAAAATAACTGGATTCTTAAGATTTGTATTAAAACCTTAAATGTAAAATTTGGTTGTTAAATGTTTGGTATTATTTGAGTTATCGTCCACAAAATATTGTAATAACACACACAACCGCGCACAGGCATCATCTCGAAAATACTTTACCTATTCGTATTCTATGGATTGTAAAACGTACTTATTCACTAAAAACTAAAAAGTAAAAACTCACACTCGAAAATTTTAACTCTTCACAATACCTCCCCTTATAGAATATAATGCGGGAGATAAAAACAACTGACCATCGTTTTAAATGTTGTTATTAATTCTCCGACTAAATTTTTTCTTTAGAGAACTTTTGATAATACACTTGAAGAAATTTGAATAATTGTTTGAGAAAAAATTGAATAAATGTCATTTTTTACATTTTTACTAAGATTATCTCCCCTAGAGCTTTAAATTGACACCAAACCAAATTGAAGGATGTATAATATAAAAATTGACGATCGGTTAAATGTTATTTTTATTTTTGTACGATAGTATTTTAATAAAAATAAAATAAGTTATGTTTATAAAGTTGGTACCACTGGTTGAATAAAAAAAATTGAATAATTTTTTGAGAAACAATTGAAAATCACATAAATGTCATTTTTACTAAAGTTGTCTCTCCGAGCGCTTTAAATTGACACCAAACTTGGTATAATTTGAATAATTTATAAAAAAAAAATTGACGATCGGTTAAATGTTATTTTTATTTTTCTACTAGAATTATTTTCCCGAAAGCTTTAATTTGATACCACACACGATAGTATTTTAATAAAAATAAAAAAAAAAGTTATGTTTATAAAATTGGTACCACTGGTTGAATAAAAAAAATTGAATAATTTTTTGAGAAACAATTGAAAATCACATAAATATAATTTTTTACATTTTTACTTCCCCGATCTATGTAATAGAGGGAAGTATTGTAATCGTGATTTTTTGACAGTTCGAGATTTTGGTGAATCTTCACGTTTCAGACCCTACTGAATCCAAAAAACATATTTTTAAAAAAAGTCGGTCTGTCGGTCTGTCGGTCTGTCGGTCTGTTAGTCTGTTAGTCTGTCTGGATGTTGGATAACTTAAAAACGCGTTGGAATTTTAGACTGAAATTTTATATTTAAGATCTTGAGCCAAAATCTGACTTCAAGTTCGTTAATGAGCTTTATTCAACCAGTGGTACCAACTTTATAAACAAAACTTTTTTATTTTTATCAAAATACTATCGTGTGTGGTATCAAATTAAAGGTCTTGGGAAAATAATTCTAGTAGAAAAACAAAAATAACATTTAAATGATCGTCAATTGTTTTTTTTTTATAAATTATTCAAATTATACCGAGTTTGGTGTCAATTTGAATCGCTCAGGGAGATAAGTTTTTTAAAAATGTAAAAAATGACATTAATACGATTTTCAATTGTTTCTCAAAAAATTACTCAAATTTTTTTATTCAACCAGTGGTACCAACTTTATAAACATTTATCTTATTTTATTTTTATTAAAATACTATCGTGTGTGGTATCAAATTAAAGCTTTAACTGATCGTCAATTTTTTTATCATACATTATTCAAATTATACCGATTTTGGTGTCAATTTAAAGCTCTCGGGGAGATAAGTTTAGTAAAAATGTAAAAAATGACATTTATGCGATAATCAATTATTGTTTCTCAAAAAATTATTCAAATTTGTTCAAGTGTATTATCAAATTAAAGTTTTCTGGAAAAAAATATTAGTCGAAGAATCAATAACAACATTTAAACAATGGTCAGTTGTTTTTACTTTCCGCATTATATTCTATAAGGCTATAAGGTATTGTGACGGGTTAAAATTTTCGAGTGTGAGTTTTTAGGGAATAAGTATCAGATTTTTATGGTATTTAAATTATGCCGAAGTTGGTATCAACTTAAATAGTTTGGGGAAAAATGATAAATTTATTTAAATTTTGCAGAATAAAGCATAAAATTAACGGCGTTACGAAAGTAAGTTATTAAAACTTATAATCGGGGAAGTACTGTGGTGGACACAGCAGATTTTTTACTAAACTTATCTCCCCGAGCGCTTTAAATTGACACCAAACTCGGTATAATTTGAATAATTTATTTTTTTTAAAAATTGACGATCGTTTATATGTTATTTTTGTTTTGCTACTAAAATTCTTTTCTCGAGAGCTTTAATTTGATACCACACACGATAGTATTTTAATAAAAATAAAAAAAGTTATGTTTATAAAGTTGGTACCACTGATTGAATAAAGCTCATTAACGAACTTGAAGTCAGAATTTGGGTCAAGATCTTAAATATAAAATTTCAGTCCAAAATTCCAACGCGTTTTTAAGTTATGCAACATCCAGACAGACTAACAGACTAACAGACCGACAGACCGACAGACCGACTTTTTTTAAAATTATGTTTTTTGGGTTCAGTAGGGTCTAAAACGTGAAGATTCACCAAAATCTCGAACTGTCAAAAAATCACGATTACAATACTTCCCTCTATTACATAGATCGGGGAAGTAAAAATGGCCCCGCAAGTAGTTTTATTAGGTTAATTGGCTCAAAATAATCACTTTTTGTCTCTTGGCATTTTTTCGAAAAACGCACCCTTTTCGAGATATAGGCGATTTTAAGTCGAAAAACGGCCAATATTGCCCAACTTCAAAAAATCATATCTCAACTTCTAATGCACCTTTTTTAATTTAGAAAATTGCAAAATGATCGTCAAGACTTGTACTTTAACCCTATATTTTTTCCATATGGCCATCTTTTTGTTTTACTCCCCAAATTTACAGCTAAATTTTGATAAAATTCTTAGGTTTCGTTAAAGGGGTGGAAACGCTCAAATATTGAACAATCAGTCTGAAAACGATTTTTTCCCATTAAATTGGTTACATATTATATTTTCTGAAACTATTTATCAAAATGAATGAGTATTTAGTTAGTTTTAGGCATTTTTTTGTTGTAAATGAAAAAAAATCAATTATCAAAATTTTTCCCCATTTATTTCCATGTTGCTTTACGTTACATTGTTATGATATTTAAATTTTAAAAACATTATTAACTAATTAATACATATTTATACGTGTCAAATTTTTTAAAATATCTACAAAACCATACTAATGGAATAATGGTCATTAATGGAGTCTAATTTCATCATTCTAATTCAGTCTCACTATCTTCTCACAAAATTTCTGTATGGTCAGGTACAATTTCAGCATTTTTACATTGGAATGAACAATTACAGATGTCACAACATTTAAATCCTTGCGAACAGCAAGAACAAATTTCTGCTTCTACATAAAGTGTTTTTCCACTGCAAGAACAAATAAATTTTTGCATGATCTCCATCGCTGTATCTTCTTATATAAAAATTTACAAAATTTTCAGCCGTATAAATTTGGTTCAAAAATGCTTTAAGTAGTTGCGATACCACAAGTTCGTTTTACTTTATTGGAAAAAAGCATACGCTGCATTGTTGAAACTAATTTATCAAATGCAGAAGCTTTAAATGCAGTCACGAAACTTTTGTGTATTATTTATAATGCTGGTAAAGCTAATAAACAGAAAACTTTAGTGAAATCTATTAATGATCTAAGATATACTATAATATCAGATGTTAAAAATGTAACAGTTGATAAATTACCTCCATCAGAGCCTACATTATTACAATACGTTTTAAGAGTAAAATGGCAAACTAATGAATGGTCGCAAGCAAGATCAGAGAAAATAATGTCTTTTGAACCAAATTTATACGGGTGGAAATTGTATAACAATTTATTATGCCTGAATTATTTTGAAGGAGATACAGGGATAGAGTTCATGCAAAAATTTATTTGTTCTTGCAGTGGTAAAACACCTTGTGTAGAAGAAGAAATTTGTTCTTGCTGTTCGGAAGGATTTAAATGTTGTGACATCTGTAATTGTTCATCTCAATGTAAAAATGCTGAAATTGTACCTGACCATGACCATACAGAAATTTTGTCAGAAGATAGTGAGACTGAATTAGAATGATGAAATTAGACTCCATTAATGAGCATTATTCCTTAAAAATTCAATTAGTGTGTTTCTGTAGATAGGTATTTAAAAAATATTTGACACATATAAATATGTATTAATTAGTTAATAATTTAAAAAATTAAATATTACTATATATAACGTATAGCAACGTGGAAATAAAAGAAAAATTTTGATAACTGATTTTTTTACATTTTCAACGAAAAAAGGCCTAAAACTAACTAAATACTCACTCATTTTGATAAAAAGTTTCAGAAAATATTATATGTAACCAATTTAATGGAAAAAAATCGTTTTCAGACTGATTGTTCAATATTTGAGCGTTTCCACCCCTTTAACGAAACCTAAGAATTTTATCAAAATTTAGCTGTAAATTTGGGGAGTAAAACAAAAAGATGGCCATATGGAAAAAATATAGGGTTAAAGTACAAGTCTTGACGATCATTTTGCAATTTTCTAAATTAAAAAAGGTGCATTAGAAGTTGAGATATGATTTTTTGAATTTGGGCAATATTGGCCGTTTTTCGACTTAAAACCGCCTATATCTCGAAAAGGGTGCGTTTTTCGAAAAAATGCCAAGAGATAAAAAGTGATTCTTTTGAGCCAATTAACCTAATAAAACTACTTGCAGGGCCATTTTTTATCTTGTTTTAATGTTACAACTTTTTTGTTAATAACAAATTTCCTGCCACTCGGATCAAAAAATTTTATTTAGGTTTTTTGTTTACAATAAAATAACGGATCGATTCCACCTAGTTGCAACCATTAGTTTTTCCATGAGAGGTTAAGTTGTTTTTCTAGGCACGTTTTCGGGGGTGCGCCGCTCGCCTATAAGGCACTTCATCTTCACCCAGACAGGCATTCGTAGTTTACTAATAACTTGATTTAAGGAAAATTTAGAGAAAAAAATTATTTACAAAAATCCTTTATAATATTGTACTTAACAGCGGTACATTTTTAAATTTTCAAAATATTCGAAAAAAATTAAAATCCAAAATTTGATAATTTTTTTATATAAAATGAGGGATGTTTCTTGAAAAAATAACGATGTACCGCTGTTGAGACACTATAGCAGAAAAAATGTAATTTTCTTGAAAAAAATATTCCAATTGACAAAAGAGTTATTGGTTAACTACGAATTTTGATGGTTTTCCAGGCTTTCCATTGTTCAAAACAAGTCCGGAAAATCGAAATAGACAATACATATAGCTAGTATCTGTTACCAAAATTTGGTTGATATAGCAATCGAAATGGGCGAGTTATGAATTTAATAAGTAACTACTACACCCTCATTCGAAAGGAGCCTTAACAATGTCGCTCTAAAAACCGTTTTCAGGTCATTTTTAAATTTAAATTTCTGCAAACAGGAACAAGCAATAGGCATAAAAAGTATATCAATAGAATTATTAGAGTTTCTAGATTGCTTGGTATGCTACTACCTGAAAATAAATGTAATTTGCAGTAGAAATGAAAGAGAAGGGAGCAAAATTCAACAAATTGCATTGAATTTTATGCAAAATGAACTATTATTACAGACATAATTTTTAGAATAAGTCAATTAGGAACAAATTTATTTTCATTGTGTAACATAATTTTCAATGGTTATCGTTTATCCGATTTTTATATAGAAACCTTGTGCAAAATGAGCCATGTAAAAGTTTTAAAGTAGGTATCGCTAGCGTGGCACTAGTAAATAGTTACAGAAACAAAAACTTTTTTAAAATCAAATTATGATGTATAATAAGATTTTGACTATTATGGGGTTAAAAACATTACCATTACAGGTTCGTGTTACGGTTTTTTCATTTTTAAGCGCGCCCTTAACTTAAACTTATAAATTGATATATCGTGTGATGCATTTCTTATTTGTAGTAAAGATGGTAATTGTATTGTTTTTGTTTACTTTCATATTTGATATTTTAAATTTAAAACTTAAACAACTGACGTCAATAAATTTGAGGAAACTGTCATAGCTGGACCACATAAAGAGACTATGGGCCTATGCTATGTGTTATGTCATATCATGAAATATAACAAGGAAGTTCTTTTCTAACGGAACAGGTCACATAGTCTACTAAAGTCTAGGAGGTATTGAGTGCATTCGGCGTGAATTGCTCAAGCGAAGATGTCTTTAAGCAGGTTTTGGTGCTTGATTATAACTTCTTCTTAGAGTTTCTGCTAGTCTGTTAGTAATGGTTCATAGCAGCTATTCAAATGTCGTATACGTATCATTGGACTTATCATTACATAAGACCCATGTTTTTTCAACAATTAAATTGCAACTACAGATGTTTTAACAGTTGTTCCTAATCTTGAAATGTGACATTCATTAATACTGAAGTTTACATTTTTATTATGAAAGTGATGTCTCCCCTCAGGATTGAGTTAAAATTATGGAATGTCTTCCTCCAAATCTATACCGGAGATGAAACAAAAATTCCGTCAGTGAAAGGGTTAAAAGAACAAGGTAGGGGTTTACAGTAGTGGCAGCCATGTCACGTCCATCCATTTCGGCTAATTCCCTTTTCGTAAAAAATGCTACCGTTGCCCGTTTTCCAACTAATTCGTTTTCTTCAGGGACCGCGTGTTGGACATCGTTAAAATTCTTTCATTTCACGTCGTTGGAACAGACGCACACACGCGGAGGGTTGAGTGTGGAGAATGACCGCTTAGTATTCATGATGTCTGACGCGCCCACCCCCGCCCCCACCCTAAGGCTGGCGGGCACACCGCACTCTTAACGGTAACTCGGCTAAAGTATTACATTGCGAATGTTAATATTTCATGCGCCCGTCGCAGACTGTGTTTGTTTGAAAATAAAACGAATTATAATTTTAATAGGGTGATACGTGGCGTTTCGGGGGGTTGTTTCATTTATTCGCGTTATTCCTGAGGCGTTCCTTGAATAATTATTCCCAACGCACAGGAATTCGGACCGGCGGACTTTTGATGTGGCCGTCTTTCTGCCCGCCCCGCTGCCCGCATCTCCGCTTTTTTCATCTCTTTATCTTTTCTAGATTTTTTTTAGGAAACGGATATGCTTTTACATGACTTCAGCCAACGGTTTTATTTATTTGTTTATTTACGTAAAGAAGCACTGAAATTAATCTGCATTTTCACGTATGTACGTACTGCGAGTAAGCGAGATATTTTAATGACAAAATTTACCCTTTTCATTTCTCGCATACTTTCCAACACTTTGAGAAATTATTTCTGACAATCTTTGCACAGAACATAAAATATATTTATTTGATCTTTTGGTCAGGCCAAATTTTATTTCACTTCAGTTTAAAGCCTTATGAAAATTAAATTGTATTTGCTGATATCAAATACAAAGCGATATGAGTATAAAGTGGCTTTTACATAAATAATCGTAAAATATACAAGTGACAAGAAGTGTCCACATAAAAGTTAAATCATTAGGGATAAAAAGTATCTAAAGGTGGGTTTATGCTTAAACATTTAAGAATAAGAATAGTTTTAAAATTAAAACAGTTGTAACATAATATGAGTCGGTTTATGCTGGAGAAATAATTCTTAATCCTTATTCCTTATTCTTATTCCTACAGCATAAACCGACTCATAGGTTATAACTGTTTTAACTTTAAGACTATTCTTATTCTTAAATATTGTGGGCATAAACCCATCTTAAACTACTCAATCAAAAAAAAAATCTCTGATTTAAGTAGTTCTTTGATTTTTATAGTCAATAGTTCAATGTTGATAAAAATGATCTGCTGGTCTTGTTAAGAGATTTTAATTGGTTGATATCTGCTGCTATCCTGTCTCAGAATTTTTATTTATTGTAATGGAATTGTAACAAACCATTTGCCTATAACATTATAAGATTTTTTCATTAATAAATAATAAATACATTGGGACACATCTTCCACATTGAATCTGAAAGAGTATTTCAAAATTAATGAGCAAATCGTGTATGTCACTTTAAATAAGAAAAAGATAAAATAATGTACATTACAGAAGTTTTATGTATCTTTATAATAATTAAAAGTGTACTTATTGTTTGTAAACGAGAGAGTATCTTGTTTCGCGTAGAATTAATGTATTTAAACTTGAGATTAATATAAATATGCGTGTTTGTTAATTTATGTTTGCTGTGCTCAGAAAAATAAAATTCTTTTGTTGTGATATCTTAGAGGATGAAATTTTAATGTTATGAATTTTAATTCAGAAGATTCGCTGTTAAAATTTGCACAAAACAGTCGGAAAGCCAGTAATTATTACATCCAACATAATGACGAATTAAAATTACTTTAGTAGCTGCAAAAAATGTACGAGTTTATATGAAACAAGCCAAAATATGTCTCCCTTGGGGAAGCGCCGTATAAAATTATATCCTATTTACCTACACGGAAAAAACTGAAACAAAATCCACTTCTTTTTGTTTGCATAATAATATCTCAGGCAGAAAGTAACAATAACCTCCAAAATCTAAATAAAACACGCCACATTTGAGAAAATTTTATTTAAAACAATACAAAGCAGAAAGAAAAAACACGGCACGGAGTTTTCTTGCCGAGGGGTAAGTAGTACCCATACGTGATTAGTAAAAATGCAGAGGCGTACGGTCTAAGAGTGGGGGAAGGGTCAGTGGGGTCATATTCCCTAGTGTAACCCTGTCTGTTTGGATAATTAAGAAAATATTCATTTTTCGTCAGGGGAAGAACGCTACTCACCCCGGGGAAAAAAGAAATACATCAAAACGAAACTCACTCTCTTTTACTTTGTACGCGTATTTAATTTTTCTCCTCCTGATGTTATAAAATAGTAATGCGCTAATGTGCACACGTAACGCAACGCACAATTAACAAATATATTTTTAGGGCTGCACTGACCAAAGGGGTAACTGATCTTACCCTAAGGCATCTTTTAGGGTGCAACTCACTTCTTATGTTCATGTTGTTTCTCTTATGAATCAAAACTCCTGTTATGAAATTTCATATTAGATAAATAGTAATTTATTATACAAGACGATAAAGAGATCATTTATCGAAAAGTGAAAGATGTTAGTTCACGAGTGACGAAGGAACGAGTGGGCTATCTTTCACGTGTCGATAAAGACTCTTTATCGTCGTGTACAATATATTATTTTATTTTGTACTTAATGTTAATTTGTGTAAAAATATTCTTATTTTACTTAAATTTTATTTTATCTACTCAAATTTTACTTTATCTACTCAAATTTTACTTTATCTACTCAAATTTTACTTTATCTACTCAAATTTTACTTTATCTACTCAAATTTTATTTTATCTACCCTCGATGTTAAAGTAATACTTTATCTACAAAAAATGAACGCATATAGCCTACTTTTAACATTAAGTACAAAATAAAAGTAATTTTTGCACTTCTACATTATATCATAAAATTGAGAGAAACATTAAGAACAATGCTATACGACGAAGATGATGAAATTTAAGATTTTTTGAATTTGAATTAATTTATTTCTGCAATGATCAATTTATTAGAGGTACTCGAACCGAACCAGAATAGAACCGAAAACCAGAACCAATCTCAGCTATTTTAGTATACCGAGAACCAAACCTGAACCGTTTTTACTTCCCCGATCTATGTAATAGAGGGAAGTATTGTAATCGTGATTTTTTGACAGTTCGAGATTTTGGTGAATCTTCACGTTTTAGACCCTACTGAACCCAAAAAACATAATTTTAAAAAAAGTCGGTCTGTCGGTCTGTCGGTGTGTGGGTCTGTGGGTCTGGATGTTGCATAACTTAAAAACGCGTTGGAATTTTGGACTGAAATTTTATATTTAAGATCTTGACCCAAATTCTGACTTCAAGTTCGTTAATGAGCTTTATTCAACCAGTGGTACCAACTTTATAAATATACCTTTTTTTAATTTTATCAAAATACTATCGTGTGTGGTATCAAATTAAAGCTCTCGAGAAAAGAATTCTAGGAGAAAAACAAAAATAACATATAAACGATCGCCAATTTTTTTTAAAAATAAATTATTCAAATTATATAGTTTGGTGTCAATTTAAAGCGCTCGGGGAGATAAGTTTAGTAAAAATGTAAAAAATGATATTTATGTGATTTTCAATTGTTTCTCAAAAAATTATTCAATTTTTTTTATTTAACCAGTGGTACCTACCAACTTTATAAACATAACTTTTTTAATTTTTATCAAAATACTATCGTGTGTGGTATCAAATTAAAGCTATCGGGAAAATAATTCTAGTAGAAAAATAAAAATAACATTTAACCGATCATCAATTGTTTTTTTTTTATAAATTATTCAAATTATATCGAGTTTGGTGTCAATTTAAAGCGCTCGGGGAGATAAGTTTAGTAAAAATGACATTTATGTGATTTTCAATTGTTTCTCAAACAATTATTCAATTTTTTTTTATTCGACCAGTGGTACCAACTTTATAAACATAACTTATTTTATTTTTATTAAAATACTATCGTGTGTGATATCAAATTAAAGCTTTCGGGAAAATAATTCTAGTACAAAAATAAAAATAACATTTAACCGATCGTCAATTTTTATATTATACATCATTCAATTTATACCGAGTTTGGTGTCAATTTAAAGCTCTATGTAGGGGAGATAAGTTTAGTAAAATTGTAAAAAATGACATTTATGCGATATTCAATTTTTTCTCAAACAATTATTCAAATTTCTTCAAGTGTATTATCAAAAGTTCTCTGAAGAAAAAATTTAGTCGGAGAATTAATAACATTTAAACTGTGGTCAGTTCTTTTTACCTCCCGCATTATATTTTATATAAGGGGAAGTTTAGTGAGGAGTTTTTCGAGTGTGAGTTTTTAGTGAATAAGTACGTTTTACAATCCATAATAGGAATAAAGTATTTTCGAGATGAAGTCTGTGCGCGGTTGTGTGTGTGTGTTACAATATTTTGTGGACGATAACTCAAATAATATCAAACATTTAACAACCAAATTTTAATACAAATCTTAAGAATCCAGTTATTTTTGTAGCAACCCCCAAACCGGACGTAGTACTTTGCGTAAATATTTCGATAAATAATTAATTTATCACAATATTTTCTATTTCAAATGATGGATTATATTTTTGTCATCTACAAATCGTATTCAAAATTTTTTTCTGTACATGATACTATTTAGAAAATAAATTATTGTTAATAATTCAGAGTATGAAACATAAAATTAAAGGCGTTACGAAAGTAAGTTATTAAAAGTTATAGTCGGGGAAGTACTGTGCTGGCCACAGCAGATTTTTTAATATTCAGGCAATCCCATAACTACAACCGAACCGATGGTTGTGAACCGGTTAAGAACTGTTCAAGACATCAATTAAAAATTTTTATTCCTTAAAATTATATTATTTTTTTATGAAAATTGTTATATTTTCTATGGTTTAGTCAAATTTTATTTTATTTTAAAAATTTATAATATTCCAAAACTGGAACGAATATAATTTTAATTAGTTGAATGCTAGTTCATAAATTTTTTAACCTAAACCGAAATTTGAACCACTTTTTTAAAACCGATTACCGGTTCATTTAAAAAATATATAAAAACTGTAACCTTATAAAGCATAGTGAACCGTGAACCGAACCTGAACTGTTATTTTGTGCTGTTTGAGTCGGTAATTTATGAAGAATTAGGTATAATAAAGCATACTTGCTCTCGGAATTCTAATTATTTATACATATTTAAGCGATCAGTAAATTACCTATTTGATTTATTGAAATTAAAACCAAATTTACTACAAAAGAAGTGCTACCTATATGAATTTTTGCATATTTTTAACTAAATGGTTTGAAAAGAAGAATTTACAAACGAAAAATGAAACTCATTATATTTTGTAATAAATATATATGTCCTAACAATCCTAAGATATTTTATTATGTTTATAGTATATTACATTACTAGCAAGGTAAAACAGTTTGTACTGCTGAAAGGGGGAAATGACCGGCAAGTCGATTAGGCGAGTCTGTCACCTCCTTGATGCAGTAAAACAGTTACCTTGCGTGTCTTGTACAACATTTTACTTGTTACTCATTTATACATGAAAATATTAAAAAATTATAACCAAATTCTGTCATTCACACACAACTGTTCTGTCAAAAATTGTCTTATTTGATTTCTCATAAGCCTTGGAAGTATTACTGTGGCAACGTGAACAATTTATTATTACCATTTGATTAGCTACTAACTTGTTCAATTTTTACAAGGTAGCTGTCAATTTTACAGGGTAGTAACTTGTAATGATTCATTTTCAAATATCAATGTAGGGATTGATTAAATGACGTTTACAAGTGAGTAACAAGCAGGGTTGGTCTGATTTAAATCAAAGTGATTTTTTCAAAAAAATCATTGATTTAAATCATTTTTTGATTTTTTAAAAAAATTTATATTAATTTAATTATATTTCTGGTACAGAACAAAACAAGTGTCTTAATTCAATTTCAATATTTATTTAATAAATGATATAATATTAAACTAAAAAACAAAATCCATTCAATGGAATCATAAGTCAAGCGTATAGTTTAAGAAATTCGTGTAAAAACTTGAAATCCAAACTACATATTTTTTAAAGGAATTTTTCATATAAATGGTTAAATAATAATTACTTTAACTACTTATATTTTGTGCTATAATTAAAGAAAATTTAAAAACTCAAAAAAATCTAAAACTCATGATTAGTTCAAAAAAATCAATGATTTTTGATTTATTTAAAAAAATCATGATTTTTGATTTATTTAAAAAAATCATTATTTTTGCCAACCCTGATAACAAGTAAATATATTAATATTGCTTAAAATGTACCTTGAAATAATCTTTTTTGTTGTTATTTATTTATTTCGATTGTAAAAATCGTATTACATCTAATACATTCCTTTAAAAATATCTAACTTATATTATCTCCTTAAAATTATTTTTATGCATACACCTCTAAATGCGCAAAATTGTTCTGTGAAGGATCTTTATATAAGAATTTAGAAACGTTAACAAACTGTCGACGGTCACAAGATCAGTAAAAAGTTTTCTTGCCATTAAGCTCGCACGTATTCAGATGATTCGTCTGGACGCAGACATATTCACGAGTGCAATCCTTGTTAAGCAGTAGAATTTAACCCAAACAGCAAAGTTAATAAAAAATTCACGCAGCAGCCATTTAGCCACAACATCAAACAAAAACAAGTGCAGCCAAATTTGATCCCAGCCTCCTACATTTTTGATCCTAGCAAAAAGACGACGGCTCGCATACAACTCTGGAGGCGAGTGAATAATAGACGCGGCGCTTGCGTCTCTCGGGATTCGAACCCGGTGCTCTGTAGTTGTACGCGAGCGACTGACGTGGAGTCATCAGTCTCTCCTCTGGCGCCGATTTGCCACGTCGATACCGGCGGATGGTCTTCCAGATGACGCTTGCAGGAATTGTATGATGAACGCTGACAGGATCGGAATAGGAGACTTTCTTATACTTTACTTTAAGAGGCCCGTCTACTACCTAAAATCCAGCATAAAATGTACTAACGTAGCAAGTGTTTTGTGGTCAGTACAAGAATGGTAAAATTTTATTTTAACAAGGATTTAATAGAGAAAGAATGGATCTACAGATGTGCCTTTTTAAAATTTAAATTAAAAAATTGTACATCAATATAAAAATTCCGAAAAATTCAAAAAACAATCCTATTTTATGCAAACTTTACACGGTTATATATCATGATAGAAATAAATTTTTAAAATCTTAAAACGACACATCTGTAGATCCATTCTTTCTCTATTTTATGTTTATAAAAACATTATTTTGAAGTCAGTCTACATGTATACTAAAGTCTACTATCTAAAATCCAGTATAAAATGTACTAAAACGTAGCGAGTGTTTTGTGGCCACTATAAGAATGGTAAAACTGTATTTCAACAAGGATTTAATAGAGAAAGAATGAATATACAGATATTCCTTTTTAAAATTTTGATTTGAATGTTTATAAAAACATTATCCTGAAGTCAATAATAATCTGGCAGTTTACTCGGAACGAAAACACTTTTACAGTATTTTTCAACTTCAAAATGACATTGCATAGCTAGGATGTACGAGTTTCGGGCTGGTTTCAGGCAGCCCTAGTAGAGGGGAAAGAATAGAATAGAAAAAAAGTAAAATAGAGATTATTTTAGGAATTCGGTAAAAACGTAGACGAGCCGCTTAAGGAGATCGTCTATCTTGCATTGTCTTTGACGAAACTTATTGTTTTACTGGTTCTATTTTATAAGAGCCCAAATACACTCGTTTTATTAATATAATTTTATACGGTAGAAATAGTTATTTAACTATATAGTGTGTTAATGAGGGCGATTAATAATTGACACGTTTTAACGCTTGAGAGAAGCAAACGCGTTAATTGTCATTTTTATTAATCGCTCATTAACACATGACTAAGTTACAATATATTTTCGTTGTTCATTACCTTTTTAATTTGGAGAAAATCTAACGCCTCATTCACAATACGAAATTAGTAGTTATAGTCAGTAGGTATAGTTAGTTAGTTCGTTTTGACTACTAATATCGTTCACAATTACAAAATGTTGTAATTAGCCTAGTAAAACAAACTAGTTTTGAAATTAGCGTCAGAGGTGTCAGTTTGTTTGCTTTTAGGTATATTATCTTTGGTTTACTTAAAGTTGCCTTTTATAATAATCCTTGTCTATGAATGACTGAAGAAGCATTTATAAATCGTAAATATCTCTATGAAAAAGATGGTCCCGAATTTAAAAATATTAAAATCATCTTAGACGTCAAACGTCAACATTAATTCTCGTTCTAGATTCTGATTAGTTGTACATACAGAAAATCATGTTATGTTAACTTTAACTATACCAACTGACTATAACTACTAATTTTGTATTGTAAATGAGGCTTAATTCTTGTCCATAACAAATATGTTAGGTTAGGTTAGGTCAAATAACTGAACACCAAGAATAGTATAGTGTTACAAGTGTGGAAATGGCTTCATTGAAAAACTAGTATGACAGTTGGAGCACGAGCGTCAGCGAGTTCTCCTATCATACGAGTTTTTCAATGACCCTTTCCGCAAGTGTGTTTCATACTATTTTTCTACAAAAGTGGGAAATATTCAAAATTAATAAAAAAAAAATTGGAAAAACAAATCAGGTAGGTCATAGCTGAAAACAATAACAATATCTAAAAACTGACAGTTCATTTTTGTAAATTTGCATTTATGGTGTGATTTATGATTAAAATAATGACATTTCATGCATAAATTAGTATAGTGAAAGTTGAAAGTGAGTTTATTTGTACCCCATTGGACATTTTACGGCAATTGTGAATTGAAACTTTTGTCTCTGAAATCAAAAATATCCTGACAGCTTTGACCTTCCAGTAACTGCACAATTTCTAGTTCAGCAAAATAATACATGTCTCAAATTCAGTGAAATGAGATTACAACAAATAAAGTGTTTTAGGTGTGAAAATGTACTTTTTGAAAAATTCGCACTCAGTGCACAAAATGAGTGTGGAAATTTTCACTACTCAATGGGTCGAATTCAGCACTCTTCTCTAAGCTAATGAAGCTTCACTAAAAATAACAAACAAAGACAAACGCATGTTTCTATCTGTAAATAAAATAGAGATAAAAGATGTTTCCAAGGTAATTAGAGAGCTTCATTAGCTTAAAGAAGAGTGCTGAATTCGGCCCATTGTTTCAAAAACCTACTTTCACCATCAATTTTAATATCTGAAAACATGTTAATTCGCACTTTGGTAGAAAAAATAGTTTAAATTAAATGTTCGTTTTAAATGACTAATTGTCATGGGTTTATTTTTTGGGACACTTTTCTAACACTTACTATGAACAATTAAATTTCAATGTAAATAATGTATTTTAGCCCTAACAAGAAATTAATTTTTTCTCTTTTTAACGCGAAATTGCCATTTTAGTATATTAGTAATCTTTAGTTTCAGTTTCAGTTTAAATAATTGGTAAGATCTGTAGCACTTGTATGAATTTGTTCGGTACGGTTCTGCCGTCTGGTCGTTGAGAAATGACAGCTTACGAATACGAACCTAAGACGCTAAGATAGCAAGGTTGTGCAAGTTTACGATAGTCACGAGATAGTATAAGCAAGTGTAAATATTTCAGCGATGGCATGGCGTATCGTGTCAACGAAACATCCACTTCTGCTGAAGCTGAAAGCCCTACACGCTCCACCATGCAATACAACAAACTCACTCACGTCTTATGTTCTACGTTACGTTACTTTGCGTTATTCTCTAACTGAACGCTGCGTTCTACGTGATAACATTACTGCACTAATATTTTATCATATTGAAGGAAGAATTAAATTCGAGTACTGTTGCAATGATAATAAAAATACAGTAAAAGAAAACATATTGAGCTGAATTCAGACTCTCGTTTTAGCTAATAAAATTTCTGTAATAACCAAACCATCTTCAAAATTCTTCATCTAAGTAAAAGATGCTGAATTCAACGCAGAGTGTTATTCTAATCTCTTAGTAATGTCATTTTTATTTAAAACTTTTGGAGTTTGGGTAAAATTATACCTTATATTTTTTTTAATTTAAGAAATTTGGATTTCGACCATTTTAATCACTAATCTATCAGTACTTACTTACAATAAAGTTACTTACAATAAAAATCAGGGTTGGAAAAATCATGATTTTTTCAAAAAAAACAAAAATCATTGATTTTTTTGAATTAATCATGATTTTTTTGATTTTTTTAATTTTCTTTAATCATAGCACTAAATATAGTTAAAGTAATTTTTATTTAACCATTTATATGAAAAATACCTTTAAAAAATATGTAGTTTAGATTATTATTGCACATTTCAAGTTTTAACACGAATTTCTTAAACTATACACTCGACCTATGATTCCATTGAATGGATTTTGTTTTTTGTTTAATATTTGTTCATTTATTAAATAAATATTGAATTTGAATTAAGACGCTTGTTTTGTTCTGTACCAGAATAATAATTAAATTAATACAATTTTTTTTGAAAAAATCATTTGATTTAAATCATGATTTAAATCAACCCTAATAAAAATACATGTTTTTGTTATAGTTCGTATAATAATAATTGTATTTCTTTTAGATATAACCTTATATTTATTATTGATATTGCTATTATGCTTAATATTATATTATATTATTATATTATGTTCAGTTCAGTTTGATAGTTTCAGGAATACAAATTATACCTACCTAATAGTTGGAATATTCTATTGAACGTAAAATTCTAATATTTTGCATTGTACATATTATGTACATCTTAAAGAAGAGCTGAAAAGACTTTGGCAAAAATCTGTCAACCGGAAATGGTAGGTGTACTTTTCTTAAAGCACTATAACATTTTTTGCAAAAATTGTATAAAATAGTGCGAATGTTACAATTTGACATACTACAAAAAACATTCTACAATATTGATTTTACCTTTTTTCTAAATCTTCTACCTGTAAATAAATAAGATTTTTTAATGTTATGTAATTTTACCTACTACGATTTGGAAATCAAAATATATGAAATTAATTTGCAAACAATAGCTTATTAATAATGTTAATGTGGCATAGACAAAGAAATTTTAAGTGGCAAAATATTATTCATTTAAGATATTTAACTGGAAATCAATTTTTACTTCCCCGATCTATGTAATAGAGGGAAGTATTGTAATCGTGATTTTTTGACAGTTCGAGATTTTGGTGAATCTTCACGTTTCAGACCCTACTGAACCCAAAAAACATAATTTTAAAAAAAGTCGGTCTGTCGGTCTGTCGGTCTGTTAGTCTGTTAGTCTGTTTGATGTCTGGATGTTGCATAACTTAAAAACGCGTTGGAATTTTGGACTGAAATTTTATATTTAAGATCTTGACCCAAATTCTGACTTCAAGTTCGTTAATGAGCTTTATTCAATCAGTGGTACCAACTTTATAAACATAACTTTTTTTATTTTTATCAAAATACTATCGTGTGTGGTATCAAATTAAAGGTCTTGGGAAAATAATTCTAGTAGAAAAACAAAAATAACATTTAAATGATCGTCAATTGTTTTTTTTTATAAATTATTCAAATTATACCAAGTTTGGTGTCAATTTGAATCGCTCAGGGAGATAAGTTTTTAAAAAATGTAAAAAATGACATTAATACGATTTTCAATTGTTTCTCAAAAAATTACTCAAATTTTTTTATTCAACCAGTGGTACCAACTTTATAAACATATCTTATTTTATTTTTATTAAAATACTATCGTGTGTGGTATCAAATTAAAGCTTTAACTGATCGTCAATTTTTTTATCATACATTATTCAAATTATACCGAGTGTCAATTTAAAGCTCTCGGGGAGATAAGTTTAATAAAAATGTAAAAAATGACATTTATGCGATAATCAATTATTGTTTCTCAAAAAATTAATCAAATTTGTTCAAGTGTATTATCAAATTAAAGTTTTCTGGAAAAAAATATTAGTCGAAGAATCAATAACAACATTTAAACAATGGTCAGTTGTTTTTACTTTCCGCATTATATTCTATAAGGCTATAAGATATTATGACGAGTTAAAATTTTCGAGTGTGAGTTTTTAGTGAATAAGTATCAGATTTTTTATGGTATTTAAATTATGCCGAAGTTGGTATCAACTTAAATAGTTTGGGGAAAAATGATAAATTTATTTAAATTTTGCAGAATAAAGCATAAAATTAACGGCGTTACGAAAGTAAGTTATTAAAACTTATAATCGGGGAAGTACTGTGGCGGACACAGCAGATTTTTACTTAGTGTAAGAAGACGGGAGGTTATGTGTTGGCCACATCAGATTTTTTTATGAAGTTTCCTGAAAAAAGATATATTCACACAAAAATTGCGGTTCGTTCCGGTTCGGTTCGAGTCCCTGATTTAATTCGACCACCTCTTACCGCCAACTAATTGACCACCAACGATTTTCTCTTTGATTTTTGACAACTTAAGTAACAAGTAACTCTATCTCCAGTGTTAACTTTTCCACTTTCACCACTAAAAGAGGGAGCATCAGCTTCAGTTAAAGCGTAAAAGAAGTGAAGGGTTAAATTTGACGAGTTTAAAAGCTCGGGTTTGCGCTCTTTTAATAAACAGCTAATGAAATCCTGTCAGAGGCTTACGAGACACACTCGCCTTGCGCGACAGTCCGCCTCGTTGCCAGAAGTTGTATTTATTGGAGGAATGCAAAACTGAACATCTCTTATCCATTTAGAGCTGAGTACCACAAGGTGAGACGTTTCCGTCAAGAAATGTTTAAGGAAGAGCACATAGGCGTAGAAGAAAATATTTTACTCGTTATAAACACCGAATAATAAACACATTTTCTTTCTACGATCGGTATTTAAAGAAGCCTTTTTGACTTCACTTTGTTACGAGAAATTTGAACACCCGAGCAATATGATATTTAATTTTTGGCTCGCAAATTATATTTACTTACTTGAAAA
Source organism: Agonum fuliginosum (assembly GCA_947534325.1). Taxonomy (NCBI): domain Eukaryota; kingdom Metazoa; phylum Arthropoda; class Insecta; order Coleoptera; family Carabidae; genus Agonum; species Agonum fuliginosum. Next base: position 13,842,261 of record OX384045.1, on the reverse strand, counting down.
TCGCATGATACAAATAACAGCCAATGGAAGAATTTATTACAATAGTAGTAACCATGGTTATATAAAAATTTAACGGAAATTTGTTATTAGTAGATTGTGGAACTTAACTGAAATTAATAAGCGGAAACTTTACCGTCATATATGTCAGTTTGACATTTGAAAATTGGTTAAATTGTTATTTTGAGTGTAAATAAGCAATAAATATGGTAAATAATACATATTTATTAATGTGAAATACAAATTTAGTAAATATTTCAAGTTTAGATTGTAATAAGAATTCAAAAATAGAGCGTCGGTGTCATTGCGATTTTCTTACCGAAACGTATTAGCTCGAGCTAATTAAGACGTTGTTGGAAAGCACTCAAATAAAATTCCGGAAAGAATTAATGCACATGTTTGTGATATTATAAATGAATATTTCAGAAATGTCAAAATAATATAGTTTAAGTGTCAAAATTTTCAATAAACAGATGGTAACCATTGATATACCTACAACCTATACAGTGGTTTACCAAATTATGTCGCTATAAATCTGCCTTCTTCGAACAAACAGATCATTTTAATAAATTGGTCAAAAATTACATGAGTGGAATAATCAAATTAATACAAAACAGTAAAATGTTGTTTTACAACAAACTAAATTATACATATTATACACATATTTAATAGTAATTAACGTTACAAGTCCGGGAATTCATATTTAACAGTACGAGTGAGACGTTTGAAGACGAGGCGACGAAGGAGCCGAGTCTTGAAACTCGAAACGAGTATTGTTAAAAGAATTCACGGACGAATGTCGTTATGTATTTTATTTCATCCTGTGTCAAATTCCGTTTTAAAGAAACAGTAATATTAATTTCAAAATAATTTACCTAATGCTCCAAATCTAGTAACATTTTCGAAACATAATTAACAACTGCAATTTGGCGATTGTTTAATTGTTATTGCGTTGATTAATTTCTATTCCAACACTTTACCGGACAAAGGCCGTTATTTGCGTTTTCCCGGACTCAAACTGTTGACGTAAAGTATTTGAATTTGACACAGGATGAAATAAAGATTAATATCAACAATAATTATTACAATTATTAAGGTAGTAACAACACAATAAATGAATATTTGTTCATTTGTACAGAACTCTGCTATGTTGTTATCTGTCTCAAAAATATAAATAAATAATTAAAGGACAATTGACAAAGCTGTTCATATTTATCTAAATTTATACAATTTTAGGGTCCTTGTTCATTTCTAAATCTAGATATCATTATCAAGTTAAAATATCAAAGTCGTTCACGGTCATGATTCATACTTTTTTATGTGGTTTACGGAAATGTTCCCCAAAAATAAATATTTTTTGCTGTCAAAAACATATCTGATTCAATATTTCAAATGCATAAACAGGTGGTAAAATGTCTCTAAATAAAATACCTGAAACTGAATTTTAATTTTATAGTGCAGTTAAATTAAATTCCTCATTAACAAATCCTATGTTTCTTTTATAATTCTTTCAACGTACATTTTGCATATATTTGAAGATAACATTTTATGATTAACATTTACATATTCCAGTATAAAACAAAGATTATTAACTTTAATTTTTAGGTGATAAATTATAATTCATACCACTTGAGTAATTTCGGTGTAAATATTTGATTTCATAAACTTATAATAGATAATAAAGTACTTGTTTTAGTTTTGATTATTTGTCATATTTGTATTTTAATCAGACTTATTTCAATTTTTTTTATTGAGGGTACTTATTTGTTAGCTTATTGTCTAGCAGAGCAAGTATTTCAAATACGTATTTCAAATACTTTTCTTGTTATAAATAAGTATTTAAAATACAAAAAATATATTTTAAATACAACAAAATATATTGGAAACACTTTGTACTTCAACATGACGATTTAAAAAATCAACAAGCTTCACCGTATTTGAGGAGAAAATAATCAAAATACTATATCAAAATCAGACAAAATTGAGTAGGATAGTAGGTTAGATGCAATAGTAGTATACCGAATGAACGAAAAGACAACAATGTTAAATGAACCACCAATTGGGAAAGACTTATTTAAAAAATTTAATATACTTTTGCCTTTTTAACAATTTATTAATAATTAATGTAAAGTCCTAAAGCCTAGGCCGCAAAATGTCACTCTATAGATAAGTATACCAGTATGAAATCGAAAATATTATAGTACTGGACAACCTTTTTTAATAAATTAACGGTATTTGAAGCTTTTTTACTGTATTTTTTATTTGAAATACTAAAAACTTGTATTTAAAATACAATTTGTTTTATTGTGTATTTAATATCCTCAAAATACATTCGGTATTTGGTATTTCAAATACATTTGCAAAATTAATAGTATTTAGTTTTTAAATTTTACAAATACAAATTCAGTATTTTGTATTTGTATTTCAAATACTTTCTTAAAGAATTATGCCCAGCTCTGTTGCGAGGATCAGTAAAAATTTATTTGCAGCCTGATTCAAATTATTATTAAGTTAAGTACCTAATCTGAAATGCTGGTAGTAAAAATAGTGATTTCTACATTTCTACAGTAAGGCGTATTTTCTCCTCACGTTCATTAAATTGTCGTTTACCTACTAAGAAGAAAATAAAATTTTCGCAATTAGGTGCTATAATTTCGCGTGATAAAGTGATTAATTTTATTGCATCATTTGTTGTTGTTTATCCTGCCCCTTCTTTCAGCTTGACGTACCGCACTGGTGCCTAAGCGCTGTAGCTGAATAACAAAAATCATAAATCCGTCTTGCTTTTCGCTACTTCTTTATATGCCTAATTAGAATTTCTTTTCATTACATTCTGAGACATTTATTAAAAGTGGACTCGGCGGTTTCTACTTGAGCATAATTAATATGCGCAGGGGTTTGTGCCGCCTCACGGCTGCATTTCATATAAAATTATGTTTAAAATTAACCCACCCCCTGGTCTTATCCGCCGCCACCTCTACCGTCCTGTCCTGACAAGCCGAAGTGGGGGCAACGAAATCCTAAACCGGCACAACTTTATAAGAGACCATCACACCTTATCTTTATCCAAAATTCTGTGCTTTATTTTGGTCAATTATTATCATTTTAATTGGTTTTAATTTTATACCTACATATTACATTATTGAAACTGGAATCTCGAGAACTATGAATTCAGCTAAAAATGTGCAAAATTCTAGTTGTACTTATTATGTGAACTTATGGCACCATTTTTGAAAATATTTAAGTAATACTTTAAAATTAACAATTTATAATATCAGATAATACTTAAGAGGAATGCCCACCCCTACAAAATTAAGCAAAAGTATGTTCTCGTTGGGCCCATGAAATTGACTTTAATTTTGGTCCGATTTGTTTGCTCTTTTTTTAAATTTAAAAATAAAAGATGTCTCTAGGTCTGTCTAGTGCCATTTTTTTTTAATTTAAATTTTTACATGTATTTTTTAAGCTCCAAAGTTAGTAAAATTTTAAGAACTTTGCAGATAAAATATTAAAAAACTGAAGTAAAAAAAGTGACACTAAGCGGACATAGCCTAGACTTTAATCTTTCATTTTAAAAAAAAATTGTTTAAAAATATTTAAAATTAGTGGTAATTTCATGTGCCCAACGAAACCCCTTTTGTAGTAGAAAATTCATCGAATCAACCGATGTCGTCACAATGGGTAACAATTGTTTGTGACGGCATCGCTTCATTCGTTAAATGGATCTTCAAAACTAGTGGGGATTCCTCTTAAGCTATGGTTTCCTAAGAAAGCGGTGCTGTTATTTAGCGCCCGTAATGTAGCGATGTATACTTATTAGTATTATATAAAAAGGACAGCAGACCTATCCGCCATCTTGGAGCCCAAATTGATGCAAATGACTAATTCTTCAAGATTTTGTTGATTAATTATTTATCCAGATTGTAAATTTATAAGAAACTCAGGTACACAAGCTACCATTTTAAGTTGAATTTTACTTTTGTCACCTACTGTTTGTTAACTATTTTTTTCTTTTTTCTGGATCTGCAGGGAACCTTAATATCATATAAAAAAGTTAAAACACGTTCAACATTTAGAAAACTACCAAATTAATGAAGATAAGACACATGCAGGGTGGCGCGCTTAAGACGATCCACCCTTAATAATATTGGAAAAGGCAGAAATTGTTACAAACTGTATAATTATTTTATTTATTGGCTATCGATTTCGCTTAAAATAACATCATCAGGCCGTGCGAAATCGATAGCCAATAAATAAAATAATTATACAGTTTGTAACAATTTCTGCCTTTTCCAATATATTTATGCAAGCTGACACAGAGGAATTCTTTACCAGCCTTAATAACTTGGGAACGGATTGTGATAGGCATACTCAGTTTGCGCTATATGTTTAACATCTAGGGGCTAGGGGGACACATTTTACTAATATTTTTGTTTTTTAATCACTCATCTCACCTCCATCACTAATAATTAATTTTAAAATCTTGAAGCTGTCAATGAATTAGAAATTATTCTTTTCGAAGACTCATTAAAGATTCAATCTAGCGGCGCCGCTTTTTGACAGGCAATTCTCACCATGATTTTTTTTTCAAAATTCAGGAAGCATGAAAGAACCCTCAAAGAATCCCTGTGTTAACAGGGTTTAAAATGTCCATGATTCAGTCTGGATCTGAGTATTTTAATTTATTAAATTCATGTAGGTATGCTTTACTTTACTTTACTGGAATTCTGTGAAAATCTGTAGGTAGTTGCTACAGCTACAGATCTATAAAATTGTAAATATTAAACATAATCGCAAAGAAATTTATAATCATATGAACATTTTTATATTTGTCAACAAACATTGATTTGATTATGTTCAATATTTAAAGATTTACAAATATGTAAATCTTATAGATTTGCACAGAATCCCACCATTATAGTTTGCACGTCTCTAAAATTTCTACTACTTTATTTTCCTCGCATTTTTTCGCAACCATTTTAATATCAATAACAATCATAATAATTCCCCAATAAACTGAATTCCACACACCTCCACTTAGCCCCCCCCTCGCCCTTGCCTGACAAACACACTAGAATCAACTCAGCTATAATTCTGTGTGCGTTCCACTCGCATTATAAAAACCCAAACCCGTATTCACATGATGATATATGACAGAAAAGGGTCGCGAAATATCAAGTAATTAAGAATGGTGGTAGCGGTAGCCACCGCGTGCCTATGTGAGCATCACTTTATTCAAAAGAGATGTTATATTACACCGGCGAGCTACTGTAACTCACGGGTGAATATGTGAGTGTGTGTGAGTATGTTTGTATACGGGGTGTTACGTACAACACATTAGGATGTGTAGGGAGGTGGGAGACAGGAGCCATTACTACGTCACTGCATGGTCATTTTTATCATTACGATTTCTCTGGGCATAGACTTTCATACGCTGGATCGACCAATTCAGTTCAAACAATAATTTAGCTAGAATTATTTTATTATAAGATAATAATTCTACTCCTGTATAAAGTAAGCCATAAACAAAACATAATTTTATCGCTTTGACAGCGGATAAAAAGGAAGGTAACTTTTTGCAAGTTATAAAACCTTATTTACCTTTTTCTTAGCAACCAAACAATAAACAAAACACTAAAATGTCGTTAGCTTCATATTTCTAATATTTGTCAGTGAAATGATTAGATTTTGGGAATATTTGTGAAGAAAAACCAAAAGGAGTCGTTAAATTATCTCGTTGAATTACACTCGAGCATTTAATTTCCTCCGAATAAATTTCTGTTTGACATCTCAACCTTGTCACTTGACAACGATTTAACTCGAAAAATTGTTTTAAAATAAAATCACTTCACCTACGATGTCGTGATTTTATTAAACAATTTTTCTTTTCAAATTGCTAAGCAACAAGGTTTCGATACAAACAAAAATTTATCCGGCAAAATAAAAAGCTCTCGTGTAATTACAGTTGATAATTCCCTAAATTCATTTTATTTTTTGTTAGAAATTAGAATTGATAAATAGGTTCATAAAAAAAAGTTTGCGGGCTGATAATAAGATTTAAGTTTTCACAACCACCAAATTCAAAGATTATACCAGAAAGGTATTGCAAAATTTATCTTAATTTTTATTAGAATGTCCACAGAACAGAGTTTGAGAGCCTCTATAATAAAATTTTTAATTTATCAAAGTTAACAGGTGCAATTTTCAATGTTATTGCAAAATAATGCATCAAAAAATTGCAGGAATCTTTTTCATTTGTAGATAAATTTCATGTTGATAACCAATCTGATTGGTCTATATGGCTGACGTGTTAATACCGTATTGGTTTATTTTATTTACGTTGAATAATCACTTACAAAACAATACAAAAATAATACATTATGGTAGCGGCTAGCGTTTATAATCGTGTGTATCATACCCAAAAAACTTAGGTCTCGTTTTTAGTGAAATTTTTAGGTATATTTCAATTTTATGTATGTATTTATTTATTTTACATGTACAGAACTATTGATAATAATTATACTATACCTACCTATATTCAATAGTATTATTGAGTATTTATATAATTGTAAGATATTTATTAGAAATGCTTGTTTAAATCTACAGTTTATACATACATTTTTCATGTCAAATATTTTGATTTTCCTGCTCATAACACCAGCATATCATTTTCAAATTGTGTGAAAATTTTGTAAATTTGAGTGAAATAAATGATGTAATTTAGTTGTGTGGGGTGAACGAGCTATTCGGATCTCGTATCTCGTGTGAAGTCAATGGGAGCCGGCAGCCGGGAGCGCTTCCTCCATTGAGACCGATTTTTTCACAACACTTATCCATCTTTGTTACATTTAATAGTGATTGTTGTGTTCTGTTATGCCGGTGATTTTATAAATGTCGGGTAATTTAGTGTCTAAGTAAAATGTATGTTGCCGAGCGGAGCGCGTTCACGTGTGGGTATTCCCCTTAATTATCGAAGACTGATCTGTGACAACTGATATTAAAAGGTATAAATCAAAAAAATAAAATGTCCCTGTGTGCAGCGCACCGCGCACTCGAATAACACTGTTTTTACTTCTTTTTAACCCTTTACTGTCCACTGGTGGTTTTTAAATTTTAACAATAGCCGTAAATTATCATTACCTACCGCCAACGACACCTACGGTTTTTTTAAATCTGAAAATTTAATATTTATTCTTTATTAGTCTCATAAAAATATGTCCCTATGTCTCAAATTCCCTAAACAATGAATACGCAACAATCAGCTCGTTTGGCCACAATGAAGAATTAACACACTTAGAGTTACGGGCTTTTTTACTGCGGTTATCATCATTTTCAACGAATTATGTGAAATTTGCAAATACGCAGTTATACTTCTTTTATTTTATTAATTTTGTGAATTCTGCAATTACAAAAATTAAAAAATCTGATGTAGCCAACACATGACCTCTCGCCATACTCTACTATTTTTATTTTAATAATACAAGAAGTATATAAATACTTAATATATAATATGTTCTTGCAAATATATTCATTGTAAGAAATAATATTTAATATAATGTTATTAAACTTTATCATACCATATAAATAATACTATATACCTACATAACATTTTATATTTTTATAATTGTCAAACATTTGCTTGTCATTTACACTCAAATATATTTTTATCTACGACTACGACTACTATGAAAAGTTCATGTTTTTGCTTTCAATTGTCAACGTAAAGTTGATTGTTACTGAGGACCAAGCAAAAAAATACTTTATTGCGCGTTTCCTGATAACGCGCGTTAAAGTATTTTTTGCTTGCATGAAATAAAATAAAATTACAGAATCAAACAAAATTTTGTGTTATTTATTTCGATTTTATTGGTATCGTCATAGTTACAAATATAACATAAATTGGTTGCACCTAGATTATTGAACTGAATATCATTACTTTTAATATCAAATAATTTCTGTCATAGATAAAATTATGTGTGTATTACGAGCGTAAAGTGTCTTTGTACCTCTTGCACTATTGCAGCTCTCGCCTAACCGTACGCGAGTAACAAAGAGTCACTTTACGCTCTTAATACACAAAAAACTATTATCTTTTGTTTTCAATGCTAAGTAGATAAACCGAGATTGTTAATAATTTGTAGAATTTTTAACTTCTTGTTATTGCTAAATGGTGTTAGATAGAAAGAAATTTTCAAATTCAAATTGTAGATAATGGCATTTAGTATACATTTTTACAACAAAAATTCCCATTAATTCATAAATTGTTAAGATATTTCAGTAAAACACTTCAAACCTTCAAGAAATTACAACTTCCGGTTGCACGATTAACACAAAAATCTAATCAGATCTAATCTAAGTTGTAAGAATGTTATATGCAAAATATCAAAATAGTATTTGAGTTATCGTACCTCCAACATTAATATTGAAATCTCACTATCGAAATTTTATCATGATTATGATTACAATACCTCTCTTACAGAACTGAGTAGCGAGATGTAAAAATTTAAAATTAATTATTAGTCATTTTACTTTAATGTCTGATGAAATTTGGAAGTATTTATTAATGAGCATGAAGTTGTACAAAACAGCTAGATATTATGGTAGGTATATCAAGGGTTGCAAATTAGCCCTTTTTAGACCGAGGCTAAAAGTTGCTAGAAGCTACAAATTAATCGAAATTTGGGCAGATACTTTGAATTATTTTTCATTCTTGCGTTATGTTTATTTATAAAAATGTTTGACTTAATGACTATTATAATTAGAACTTCACAATAGCGTAATAATTTTCTTTTTCTTATGAATAGAAAATTAATTGTAATTTTGTTATTTTCCAGGAACCATTCCTTAGATGAACGACTTTTTGCATACAACAAACTTGTAGAAGTGCGCCAAGTAAGATGGCATCCAGGTTCGCGTTCAGAAAACCATTTGCTGGTTCTTACATCAGACAACATGTTCAGGTATTATATTGTTATATATTATATTGCATAATGAGCACGGAAAGTGAATGATATTGTGTGAGTGAGAATTTTGACGCACGAGGCTTGCCGAGTTCGACATTTTCTGGCGAGTCATGTACACTATTTTTCTCACGACTATAAATATTAAACATTTTATTCATGAATATATTTTAATGTCAACTGTCACTTTTATAATATAAATTTATGATGCAATTCTATGAAAATTTGTAGTTGCTACAGATTTATAAAACTGTAAATATATTTAACAAAATCGCAATGAAATCTCTAACCATATGAACATTTTTGTATATGTCAACAAACATTGATGTGATTTCGTTAAATATTTACAGATACAGATATACAAATCTGTAAAACTTATAGATCTGCACAGAATCGCAGCATTAATCTTACGAAGAAACAAATATACCGCGATCGTGGCATAGATACAAGATTTTCGATAACAAGAATATAAATTCTATTTTTAAATTATATCAGACACAGCAAAAGTACTTCTTTAATTTATGTGAATAAATCACTTTTTATGTCATGTTTGTCCAATTTAATGGCATAATGCAACTTATCACGAAACACGAAATACTTAATGTCAGGAAACAATTATTAAATGTCAGAAAGACAACACACGCCTACCAAAAGGTGAATCAAAAATTAAAACTGTGGCGATTTGACCTGGTCGATAAAATATCGAACGGGTTGAACGGAGATTTGATATTGCTTACTTTCGTAGCTAGGTAACTTGTATATGAAAACTGTTTATATGGTCGTGGGAAAAATTGTTTATTATGTATTTATCTCCAAATTTGTTTGTATTTTGCAAGACTGGTTTATGATTAGTTACATCATTTAACTATACAATATTTCTAATGTCAATTTTCCTTAAAATTGAAGTAAAAATTCACATTTTCAATTTAACTAATACACTATTGAATAGAAAAAGATTGTCTCCAAATGTGTCTAATGGAACTTTTTCATTTTTGTTCTCTATTTTTTATATACATGGCTAAACATGATCTTTTTAGCTATTTTGTGAGTTTTCTTACGTATTTTATGATATATATAAAAAAGTGGCATTAGATCCATTAGGAGACAATATTTAGCTATAAGTAAACGTTTTAAATTCATATAGGAGTGACGTCATATCATCAGATAAATTCTATCCACCACGTTCACAAAATAAGCTATCTCTTTCTTACACATTTGACGCGTATAAATCTATACACATATCGTATGTCATAAAATCTTGATTCATACGAATAATTTGCTTGTTTTTTATGACGTCACTCCTATATGGATTTGATACGTCTATATTTACAAAGATCTTATTTGTTTAAAAAATCTTTATTGAAACCAGTATTAATGTAGATAAAAACTAAATATAGTTTTTCGCCATTTTGGCGACTTGTATTGAACTAGTTGTATTTAATTTTCTAAATTTATTTATTTAAATAAATAATTTTATCCTTTGTTTATTTATTAGTAAAAACCCGCACACCGAAAACCAGCATTTAGGTATTGGACCTACCTTAATACTTTAGTCTTAAATACCACGGTGTATGTAAATACTTGTATTTTGTGATACTTTTTCACTATGATCATTTTTTTCATATTTTTTTTAGATTATACGCGATCCAAAACTCCATCGCATCTTTAGTGAAAGTGTATCAAATTGGGACTCAACCAACAGGAATTCTTCCAGGTACTCGTCTTCCATTTTTAGCAGGATTGGGTGAAACTGGGGTTGATTTTGATTTTGGACCACCTCAAGTCTCATCTAAAGATAAAGTAGAAAAAGGATCTTGGGATGAGTTGGAGTGGCCCATTTATATTTTGAGAGGAGATGGAGAAATATTCACCTTGGCTATCGATATAAATGAACGGTGAGTTCATATTTTATCAAGTATTTAATACTTATTATCTTTTATACACATACAGTTACTAATTTTACGATATTAGTAGACACTACAAAATATATAGAAACCACCATTAAAATACAGTAGTGGTATTGAGTTTACTTTTTAATCTGTATATACCTACCTAGATAGAACACTACGCTTCAAGTTTCATGGAAATCGGTCACAACTTTTTCAAAATAGCACGCCACAATTTTTTTAAATGGCAAAAAGCTTCATTATTTAGCATTATATTTTAAATTAAGACAACAGAATTAGAGTACACCATTCAAATTTTATATGCAAATCGGTTCACTCTTTGACACACGTTGTGCCGTTACTAACAAAGTCATATTTTTATTTAATTAAATAAATATAATATGCATTATTAATATTTAGGTATTTTAATAGTTTTTTTTAATAAAAATAACTGGGCAAAAATAATCAGCAATTATTTTTTATAATATATTTTTTCTACTCTCATGCTTTTATGTACTTATTAAATGTGCGTTGTCTGTACTTGAATGACATTCATTTTGATACAGATTTTCATTATGAAATAGCCATGTAAATTTCATGCAAATGAATAGATTTTTGTAATGAAAGCATGTGAGTAAAAAAAGTAGTGTAGGTGTATGTCTATTAATTAAAAATTAAACTTGTATGCATTACGACACTCGCCATGGCTCGTATCGTAAATTTAATACTCGCGTATTAATATTAATATATATTATTATAAACACATTGCATAATATACTATTAATTAAATAGTTATAATGAAAAATCCTGTAGTTTTTTGTAATATCTTTAGTTTATAGTACGTTTATGATTTATTTTATTACTGTTCTAGAAAATCTCCAATTTTGAAGGGCCCTCTTCCAATGTACCCTTCAGCAGACGATAACTACGGATCAGAAGCTTGTGCCATAATGTGTTTTCAAACAACTCCACCAATAATTGCAGTATCTACTTGTACTGGAACCATCTACCACTGTGTTGTACTTACTCCTAATGATGAAGATGAATTTGGAGGAAAAAAGGTATAATAAATTCCCAGCTTGAATTGTAAATACACCATTTACAGTGATATATAATAATAATAATTTTATTTTTTAGAGTATTGTCAAGCATTCAAATTACACAATTCACCCATCAAATAAAGTTTTATACGTATTTGAAAGTATTGAATTGGAGTTAGGCCTTTCAGTTACTGATTCAGATACGTCGTATTCTTGTCCTATATTTTTGCACACTGACGAATCAAATAAAGGAAGATATTTTTGCAGCCACGAAACTGGAGTTCATGTTGTTAATATTCCCCTTATTAACGAACTTGAACATTTTTTAGAAGCCAAAGAAGGTATTAATGAATTGTTACTACTACTAGTGTGGACCACAAAGAAATGTGTTGACTAATTAAAGATAATACTGATAAGCTTTTTATTTTTCTGCCACTCAGTTTTGGAAATATACATTTTGAAACATGTGCAAAACCAACTCTTTATACAAGTAACTTTTATCTAATATTTTTTGTAAGACAATATGGAAACTTTCTTACATGGAAATAATATTGCTAGTCAATGTTTGCTAAGCATCTTTAATTATTTGTTCATTTAAAAAGTTAATATATCGTAATACGCACTGATTTATTTATTTTTGCAGATGATTTAAACATATGTTTCTCAAATATGAACAGCACAAGTGTAGCTGAATATCTGTTATGTACTCGTGCTACAGGATCAAATAAAGTAAATCCTGTACTAGGATTTGCTTTGTTTCATTGCCCTACTACTACTATAGCCCTATTAGGATCGGGACAAGTAGTTACGCTGCCTTTAGTCTCCACAATGCTTTTACCTACAAATGATCAACTTGATTTGACTGATACCGAAAACATTACTTCACCATTGAAAAAGGTAAATTATATTTTGAAGATATCTGAATGGGAAAATTATTATTAATTATTTTACAGATGCTAAAAGAACCATTTGATGCTCACATTAAAAAATGTTTAAAAACAGATCTGAATCAACCAATTATAAAACTTGCCAAAGACAGCAATCCTTCTGTAAAAGAATGTTATGAGGTATGACAAAAAAATCAACTAAAAAAGTAAAATGTAAATGTAATAAATGTCTATTTTAGTTATTGACTCGTGCTACTCAAGTATACCGTGAAGAACATTTCAAAAAACATGAAAATATTCGAAAAGAAATTGAAAAACGCGTTACCGCTCTTCAGATGTTGAAGAAACATCAAACTAACTCATTGCAACGAATGAACGTCCTTAAACAAAGTCTGCAAGAAAATGCAGAACGCTTAGCTGAAAAATATGAAGATATTAAAGATAAACAAGAAGAATTGACCAAACGGTAAACACATTAGAAATAACTAATAAATTTCTTATAAATTATATTTTATATTATGTTTTAGATGTGAAAAGTTATTAATTTTGGTTACTCAAAAACAACCCCTGCCGTCCGAAGCAGAGAAAAATTTATTCAAGGAACTGAAGAGTGCCGAAGAAAAAATTAAAAATTATACGAAATCGATTGACCAAGTTAGGAGCAAACAAAAGTATCAAGAATTACAGGTATATAAAAATTAAGGTTACTTGTTATGCAATAAATTTTAATAAAATATGTCTGTATTTTTCTTAAATAGGTCACTTAATTTAAGACAGGATGTGGTCATTTTGTTTCTTGAGAACTTAATTAACCAATTCGCATCTTGTTGACATTTTAGACAGTGTCAATTGTTATTTATTTAAATATTTATTTTGTTTATAGATGAAGAATTGGATGAACCAGGAAAAGAAGAAAGAAGTTAATCTAGGAAGTGCGCAATCTTCTGCACTTAAAAACAATCTTCACGATATGTAAGAAACAAATGAGAGCTCGTTTGACATAAATTATTATTTGTTTTATTTACAGGACCAAGCAAATCACTGATATGATAGAAGAAATTAAATTTTTTAATGAAGAATTAGGATTAAAATAAGGTAACAATTTTTGTATTCTCTTTTCTTAAATTTAATTATTGTTTATTGTTCCATTTTGTATGATGTAATAAAGAAAATAATAATTTTTTAACATAATTGTATTTATAAACAACTAAATAACGAGGACATAAAATTGTGAAGGTAATGTACCTAATTAATACAATTTCGATTAAAACATAATCGATAAATACTTCTTAAAACAACAAATGAATAAATATAAACAAAGCACACTCTATTAACTACATGGTTAGTTTATGTCGAACACATGATTGATTAGTCTAAAATGCAATGCAAATAAGTTACACATTTGTAACTTCCCATAGCTGGCACAATTTAATCCTTTTTGATGTGCCCACCTTTTTTAGTTACCTTAACAGTTTCTTTGCAAGTTTTGTGTAAATTATTTAAATCAAATGCAGATTTCACATTCTCTTCAGAAAACAAGAATTTTTGCAATTTTCCTTTAGAGTCTGCGTTTGGTCGCCTGGTAACTTCTTTGCCTTCTTGGAATAGAATTACTGTAGGTAACTGTTTACTAAAAGAACTATCATTTACATGATACTTTTGTCCAGCATCAGGGTACCGTCCTACGTCAACTTTACCGAATTTTAAATTATCTAATGAGTAATCATTACTTAATTTTGAGAATAAGGGTGCAAATGTAACACAAGCAGGGTTCCAAACTGTGTAAAACTCAATAATCCAGGTCACACTTTTCTCTTGTTGCAACTCATCGATCAGACCTTGAGCGCCTCGGAAATAAGTAACATTTTCTGGTCCAGAATATGTGGGTTCAGGAAGCAATAAACCCATCACTGGAAATATATTTTGTTATATAACTAATTGATAACTTATTGGCAATAATTAACTTACAAACAAATATGATTCCAAATACTAAACCCATTCTAAAATCGGCATAAAACCATAAAATGAGATTTGCTACTTTGGTGTACATAAAACTTGAAGTTAAATAATTAATCATCGTTACACTCCCAGCTTTTCTTGTGCGTATCATGATCACAATCAATAAGAAAAATAGAATTTCTGTTTCTCGCTGAAATTTATTTCATAATTAGTCATTTAAATGAGGACAATTTGAAAATAACCTTACCCCATCAAGTTCACAAGTGTCTTGCAGGAATAGTATGTTGCAAATTACTGGTGTTCTTTTACACACTATATAAGAAAGACTTAAAAATATGTTAATTAAGTAATATGGACGAAATAATAGTATTAAATCCTTTTTAAAAGACATTTTTCTTAAAGTCAGCACACCTTTCCTTACAAATTGTCAAATATCAATATTGCCAACTGTAGGACCATGGAGCTAGCTTGTGGCATTGACAGCTATTACGGCTATTACCAACCTTCTGTCAAAATTTTTTGCTGACATACGTCAAAATAAAAAGGGATTGTTTATCAACTTTTGAAAGTGTTTTAATGTAGTTTGCTTAATAATTTTAGGTCAATCTCTCTATTTAATTAAGGTACATGTCATTTATTAGTTGTTCTGTGTACGTGTAAGACTTACGTGGAAATAACTGATAAGTTTTAGGTTTGTTTTTATTGTTTGTCGTATTTATACATGCGATAATTACGATTAAAAATGTCTCAAAACGATACTAAACCCTGGGAACGACCATGGACTACCCAAGAAATGATAGAAAACGCTCCAAATTGGAATTTAGCTGGAGACTCCGGACTTCTAAAATATCTGGAAGACTTCTCCGAGGTATGCCGTTGATTGCTCAATTAATATTATACTAAATATATTTTTGTATTGCAGAAAATGTTATCTAAAGTTAAAGATACCAACGACCGGTTAAACGATTTAGTCGATGACGCAGATGCTACAAGCCTAGCTTTACAAAACGCAACAAATCAATTCATGGGTTTACGTAATACTCAGTTCATTGAAAGTCGTGTTTATGAAGATGACGAAACATTACCCACTAAGCAAACTCCTGAGAAAGAAGAAAAACCAAAATCAACAGAAGCAGAACGTCTAGAGGAAATGAAACAAGCAATATGTAACGGGTTAGAAATAATTGATAAGTATTACGAAAAAGTAGAGATTCCTGAAAGCGATTCAGAAGATGATACAGACGGTCCTAATATTTTATATCAACCAATAGATCCTTATATTGATCGTCCTCTTCCTTACGTAATTGGAACTACAGAATGGCATAAATATTGGCATGTTGGTTTAGGGCACTCATCATCTGATTCTGAAATTGATGATGATCAGGATCAATTTAGCGAAACGGAATCAGAACAAGATATTACAAACTTACCCGAAAGAGATAGGACACAGGTAATTATTATAACTAAAATAAAACCGTTAGTTCTAGTACTATTTAATTATCCAATGAAATTCGTGTATTTTGGTCGTAAATATTTGATGCTCTACTTGTTACGAATTTATGAAACTAATTAATGCAAATGACATTAAATAAATTTGATTAATTCTAAGTAACGGCCTAATAACCCTGTACTTTCTTTTGAAGATACCTGGAATATCAGACAGTGAAACAGAAGATCTGCCAAAGAACAAAATGTCTAAACCAGTTGCTAACTCTACATTTAACGATAATACAAATCGAAATATGTTTGACTCAAGTAGCGATAGCGAAACGGGCTCTTTGCCACCTCAGGTATAATATTATTTTATGAAGCAAGATTATGTTTTAATTTTAAAAATTCTTAGGTAAATACCGTAAACAGTAACTTTGCCGCGGAACTAGCGGCTAAATTAGGAAAAGTTGAATCCGCAAATATTCAACCAGAAGTAAACACAAAACCGATAAAAAAGCAACCAACAAATATATCAGGTTTGTTATCATTAATTGTTTTGTGGTCAGGAAATAGTTGTGAAATGTTTAAATTCCTTAAATAATATGTAATTATGTCACTAGGTGGATTGTTTCCTGATGAACCACCGCCTTTGGACGACGACGATATTTTCACAAAGAAAAATATGAACTCCGGATTATTTTCTGGTGGCGACAATTTATTTGATGATGTAGATGATGATAGCGACTTTTGGAATGTAAAGACACCAGCAACCAAAACCGCTTCCGGTATGGTTCTTTATCATATTCATTATTTATGTTTTAATACGTCGTTATTTTAGTTGCGCCAGTTGTTAAAAAAACCAAAGATGACCTATTTGCTGAAGAAGATGAAAAAGATAATGCAATATTTGCTAGTGAACCAAGTAAACAACCTGTATCAGAAACAAAACAAAAGGTAAGAAACACAAGTAATTTTTTATGAATTGTTTTTTTCAATTTGAAGTTTTGTAGAAATCTGGTGGATTATTTGATGAAGATGACGATGGTTTATTTAGTACTGCATCATTAACGCAGCCTAAGAAGACAATTTTAGCGCCATTTAAGACAACTGCGCCACTTGTTAGTGATGAACCCCCAGAACTTGAACCTAATATTACTAAATCTACTTCAAAACAAGATGAAACGAAAAAGAAGGTATTCGACTAAAACATAATTTACTTTACATAAACTAACATTTCCTTTATTGTAGAAACCGATTGGTGGAGTATCCGTCCTCGGACCAAACGCCATTCTCCAGCAACATTTTTTGAAAAATCGAGCACCATCCAGTTCAGAATCAGATAATGATTCTGATTCTTCCAAACCGATTCAACCAATAGTTGAATCCCCTAAAGTAAAACCTAAAATTGAACCCCGTAAAGATAAACCAATACCTGAACCCCGTAAGGAAGAACCAAAGAAACCGATAGAAGCACCAAAAGTTACCAGCATCTTCGATGACACTTCTCCGTTATTCTCAGATGATATTTTCAACACTTCATCTATCAAGAAGTTCACGTCGAACCTTTTTGATCCGGAACCTACAGCTGATGATGCTTTATTCAAAGTAGACGAAAGCGGTGATAAACAAGAAAAAGTAGAAGAACAGGGTAATAAAACTAAAACAACTGTTGATAATAAAACAAACCCAAATTTATTTGTGGAAGAACCTCCACCAAAATCACAACCATCCAAAAAGTCATTATTCGAAAATGAAGAAGATGACGTATTTACTACTAAACCTAATCCAGAAACTAAAAATCTCGATCCAACAAGTTCCAGATTATTTTCAAAATCGTCAGTAAGTTTCTTTGACGATTTAGGTGATAATCTATTTAGCACAAAATCAACTATTTCAAATAAATCTAAAGTTGATCTCTTTGATCCAAATCCTCCAGAGTTAGACGAATCGGATAATAAATCCGAAAGCCAAAGTCAATTTTCTTTGGAAAATGAACCAGTTAGTTATGGATCCATGAATTTTGGACGAGTTTCATTATTTGATAATGAACCTCCGATGTTAAGTAATGAGAGCAGTGGAATTGTGCGAGATCAAAGTAACAGTCGAATAGGAGAAGATTCTAGTTTTTATCCATATTTAACATCATCCAGACGTCATTCAGACCTCTTCCAGGATCAGTCTGATAGTTTGTTAACCGCAAAAACTAAATTATCTATTGCTGCAGATAAATCAAGTCTGAGTAATATACCTGAAAGCGATACAAATACTAAGATTGATATTACTCCTTCTGGGAATGAATATTCATTGTTTAATAATATAACTGATAACTCTATCAGTATAGAACCAGATAATAAACCAGTCAGTCTGTTCGACGATGAAGATGATTTGTTTGCACAACCAAATAAATATCCCGAAAAGCAAAAAGATAAACCTGTATCTCTCTTTAATGACACAACACCTGATGAACTGTTTAAAGAATCGAAATCTTACAATGATTCTAATATTAATCGGTTTGAAGAACCAAGCAAAGAAGAAAACAAAAATGATTCATTATCTCAAAAGTCGGATTCTGCTCCAAATTCGTTTTTTGATAAGAAACCAGAAAAACCGAAAAAGAAAAACACCCTATTTGCAGATTCCGATTCGGAAGACGACGATTTGTTTTCTAAAAGTTCAGGGTCTAAAAATTCAAGTGCTTCAGATATTTTGAACAATTCTTCAACGAAATCCACAAAAACTTTGAAGAATAAAAATATTTTCGAAGATGATCAATTTTCGGGACCAAATGTGGATGGAATTCCAGATGTTGATATATTTAACAAAAATAAAAATTTAGAAAGTAGTTCTAGTGATGAATTTAATAATACTAAGAGTGTTAGTGAGAAGAATGATGATTTATTTGTACCAAATATGGATAGCAAAGAACAAAAATTAAATTTAGAGGAAAATATAAACAAAATAAATGATAATAAGAAGTTTAATTATGAAGAAAATTTAAAATCGGACGAAGTTGTAAAAACTGTTCCGAAAAAATCACTTAGTTTTGAGAAAAATGTGGAACCAGAGAAAAAAGAAGATAGTAAAGAGGAAACTGATGGGCAAATTTTGAGTGCGGGTAATTTTTATTTTATTTACATAACTGCAACTTTAATGAAAAACGATTATTAATCTATTTTATCAAGTGTTGACTCAATTTTTATTAAATTTTTAACGTTGGCCAAACATTTCTTTATCATTAGACAATAGATATGGCGATAATTGATTTACAAATTAACTTTCAAAAATAATATCTTATCTTTATTATCATTTTTATTGTATCAAGTATACTAATCCTTTAACACGAATTGCAATAGTGTATGTGCGACATGGCGTTAAGTAGAATATAAATATTGAATTAATTTTACAAAAGTAATTATAATTTTTTTTGCAGGTTCGTCTCCTGGAAAATTAAGACACAGCCTTAATATCAATGTTGCGGCATTATTACCGGGAGCTTCACCGCCCAGGCGTCAAAATTTGGAGAAATCTACAAGTTTAGATTCATCTGAAAATAATCAAAATGCACCAATAATTGAAGAAAAGGCAAAATCAACGGATAAAATATCACAACCGAAACATGCACTAGAAAAGTCTATTAGTTTTGATGAGCCAATCGATTCTGTAGAAATTCTGCCTAGTGCAAATAAAGTAAGTTTTTTAAAAAATATGAGTAACAAAGTTCTAGTTTGTTGTATTTCCGTAGGAGAGAGTAAAAATTCCCGTTCGGAGACGCCCATCTTCAAGACGAGCTAGACAAGAAGCAATTAGAAAATCTGCTATCGATCTAAACTTTGAAGACGCGATAACAGAAAATGATAAAAACGTCAACGTATCTGAAAGTGCACCAGATAAAGTTGAAACGCAGAATATTTTAAATATTGCTAATAACAACGTACCTAATTCTGTAACAGATACGGAAGAAAAAATTAAAAATCCTCTTTTAAATCCTTTATCACCTTCAACAGATGAAGAAGATTTCCTAACAATGCCGCGAGATAAAGACGTATCATCTGAAGATTTTAAAGATTCACTTTTTGGTAAAGCGCCTATAATTTCTCCGGTAGATTTATCCACAACTGAAGAAGGAAATAAAAGAAATATTCAAACAAATGAACCTGTTAAAACAATTACAACGGATGATTTGTTTGATGTAGTTAAAATTTCAGCAATCGAAGAGCAAAATATAAATATTCCAAATGTTGAAACGGTAAAAACAATAGAAACAAGTGTACCAAAAGATTTATTCGATGATGCGGACGATATTTTTGTTACGAATAAAAAAGAAACTAAACCGAAAAAGGCAGATTCTTCAATTTTCAGTTCATCTGATTCGGAAAATGATTTGTTTAGTACTCCAAAAACAGAACTGAAGAAGTCTGATAACAACAATCTTATTGCTTCACCTGATGAAGATTTATTCAAACCTGTTATTTCAACTGCATCAGCTATTCCAAAGAGTAATCAATCAATACTTTTAACTCGGGACGATAGTTTATTTGAAGATGAAGATATTTTCAGTACTAAAAAAATTCCACCAAAGTCAGTAATAATTAAGAAGTCATTATTTGATGACGACGATGACAATGATGACGATATTTTTGGAGGATCTTCGTCATCTGTAGTAAAGCCGAACAGTAAGTAGACTAGTATTATTTTGCTATAAATAAGTTTATAATAAAATGATTATTTGCTATAGCTCAAACGACACAGAGTACAAGTGTTAGAAAAACTAGCGTCCCCTCTAGGTTGAAAAAGCTATCTGCAGATACTTTGGAAGACATTGATGACCCTTTGGAAGCTCTGAAGAAATGATTGTTATAAGATTTCTTTTTTAAAATTGTGATTATTGTGTTATGATATAGAAATATATGCATGTTAACTGTTTATAAATGTGATAATTTGAGCCTACTTGATTATTAAAAGTATGATACATTCCAAACTTTGTTTAATTAGGAATCTAAAAAAATCATGTGTTTTGCTTGGTAAATTGTATTTGCGAATAAGCAAAGAAGTATTACAGCAAGTTAATATAACTATGCTAATAGTATAAATCCTAATATCACATTTTAAAACAAACTAATATATTGCAAACATTAACATGAAACTATGGCAAATATCTTACAATAACTTTATCATTAAAACAACGAAAATTTTAAGAGATGCACACTTCTACCGGGCATAAAGGTACAGGTACATTTTGTTCGTTATCTGTTTGTCGTTTCAACTTTTTTCGAAGTTTGTCTCTTTGTCTTTCTTGTAAACGAAATGTTTGGTCGGTACGTTTATTTTGATGTGCAATTCTGTTTTTCTCATTTTCAATTTTTCTGTATAAATCATTTTCTCGTCTTCTTTTAGAATACATTCTTGATTTTTCTAATCTCATCATTCGTTGAAGGGGAGTTTCACTCGCTCGTCGCACTTTCATTCTATCTGCTTCTGTTCTACGACGGACTTCATCTAACTCAGGGTTTAGCTTTCTAGCTTGTCTTATAGCTCGAATTCGTTCTCTCTGTTTTTTTAATCGTTCGTATCTTTCTTCTCCTGATTCACTATCTCGCTTCTTTTTAATATATTGTCGTGCTACTGCTAGCCGTTTTTCTCTTTGAGGTTGAGATTCATTCTGGCGATAAATTCTTTGCCTCTCGGCACCTTTACTAACCTTTTCGGAAGATTTATCTTTTTGATAAGAAACTAAAAATTTGTCAATTGATGTTTCTATGAAGTCAATAACGGATTCATCACCAATTTTAAATGGCAAATACGTATCTGTGGGTTCATGTTCAGAAAACAAGCGTATAGTACTTAATTCGGTAGCTGTTGTGGATGTTTCCATAGGCCCATATTCAGGATGTTCTACTTTGACAGTTATAGATCCGAAATTTCCATTTACAAAGTTATCATAACTATTGGACATCATATTTCTTAATTCGTACGTTAAAGCTACAAAATTGTCAAATGAATCAACGTCAACGTAACAATCATATTTGTAACACATACCGTATATTTAAATAATAAAAGTTATTGTTTATAATGCGACGTTGTTACGTTTAAATTAAAATCATAATTACTGCTGCATTTTGTTGTAGATAGGTTACTAGCAAGGGTTACTAGACTTAACCTGACACCTCGAATCTTCAAATGTCAAACGTCAAACCAAACAACCAAAGTCCTAAGCACACGATACAAGACTTCAAGTAAGTGGTAAATTTTGGGATACGTTCAATAACTTGAATTGAAAATATCACCCAGTTCCGTAATGCCCTGTTCACACGTTGCTACTTTGAAGACACATTCGTGCTACTGTAGCAAGAAAAAATCTGAGTCGCTTGTCAAATAGCAGCGCTGCTAATTTGTAGCATCAAAGTATCAAGAACTACTCGTTGATAATTTCACATCGTTGATCGTTGTGTGTGTAGATAGCGATTTTTTGCGGTAATTGTTTCGATTTGAATTTTTTTTCATGCTACAGTAGCACGTATGCGTCTTCAAAGTAGCAACGTGTGAACAGGGCATAACAGTAAAAACATTCTATGACTATGACTAATAATTCATTCATTACACTATTATTTTCTATATAATCAATAAATAAAAATACTTATGCCTGTGGCACACCGGCCGAGGAGCATCGAGGACCATCGAGTAACTCCTCGATGAAACGATAGAACGCACCCCGTCCTCGACGAAAAATAGGGGCGCCGCTATTTTCATCGAGTTGTTCCTCGATGAAACGAATGTATCTCATTTCAGACGTATCTTTGGATTTGATTTCGCGCAAAACTTTGATGTATTTGTCACCGATTAAATAGAAATCCATCGCGGACGGGTGCGTTCTTTCGTTTCATCGAGGAGTTACTCGATGGTCCTCGACCGGTGTGCCACAGGCACACATAGTGTGTGCACTGCAAGATGTGTGTGTCTGTGTGTGTGTGAAGCCGCGTTTACAGTTCAAAATTTGGTGTAATTCGTTAATTCGTATCACTGAAATTTGAAGAAATTAATTTAACGATTCACAGTTCAAAATTATAGCAGTTTATTAGTACATGATCTTGGTATTAAACAAATGTTTATTCTTAATTTATAAAGTATGTTGATTTGTTTAGGAAGTGTATAGTAATATAAAATTATTGTATAATAACAAATAGTATATTATGCAATACGCATACGCGAGTATTTCTATAAATATTATCCTCAAAATTATCTGGTAATATGAGATTTGTACTTTATGAGAAATACTCGATATTATGTGTATCGCGATGAAATCAATAATAGAGTGGATGATCGAAGATTAAAAAATAGTACATTTTTTCAGCATCTCCGCAAGTTTTGAAGCAAGCCTGATTTATAAACTGGACGTTGACGTTGCAGTTCGCCGTTGACGTTGACGTTCAAAGTTAAATATTAGAAAAACATATGACTCGTTTATAAACTCCGTTGACGCTACTGTTCGAAGTTGGCGTTCCGTACGCATGACGTTCGACATAACCAACTTTTAACTTTTGAAGTTCACCGTTGGGGTAATTGAACGTCTAACCAATGAAAATGAGCGATCGGGTCACGTGATTTTGAATTTGCATGTCAATTTTATAATTTTGTGATCTGACAACTGACATGGATGATTCGCAGAGTTTTACACAATCAGGTAATTATTTAATGTATAATAATATCATATTATCTGATTAATGTCATAACTTAATTTATTTTTCTATAGAGAAGGTGGCTCTTTTAATAGAAGTCATACAGTTGAACTTTGAGTTTATAAATCGTCACATTCTAACTGCAACCGCAACGTTACAGCAACAGCAACGGCAACGTAACAGCAACGTCAACGTCAAGTTTATAAATCGGGCTTAAACTGTCAGTCGTTATAACCTCAAATATATGTTTGTTTATGTTGAATATGGAGATGGAAATTGAAAATTATAATTATTACGTGGAGTATTGTCGATATTATATAAAAATGTTAATATGTAATTAATCAGATAAACAAAGATTTTAAAAAGGAAAGAAAATATCGTAGAAAAAAATGTAGGTGCGTGATATTTATAAAAATAGACAAAATCAAGGGGACTATCACAATCTTCTTGTTCAAAAACTTAGATTAAAAGATACAGAAATGCATTTTAATTATTTTCGCATCGCTTTTGATTGTGTTTGTTTTATATACCCAGTAGTATTTTGATAATAATATAATAATTTAAATAATAAATTAGCTTATTCTAAATTTTATGATGTCAGATATAGATTTATTCGATAACAATTACCTACATCATGTTAGTTGCATTAAAAAATAAAATTATTGTTTTAAAAATAAGTTACAACAATTTAAATGTGCAGCAATGTTTTTTTCAATAATGGAATAAATTATTATTGTTAAAATAAACAATTAATGTTTATTTTACAACAACCATGTAGGTATTTATTTATTTTATTATTGTTTACAAAACATTAACTGTGTTTGTTAGCAATAATAAGTATTCAACAATTGAAATGCATCTTAATTATTATTTATTGTTGCTGTTAAATATAAATTTGACAATTTTTTTACAATACTATTTTTATTCAATTATTGAACATAACAATGTTGCATATTTTAATTGTTGTAATTGTTTTTAGAAATTATTATTTTTCAAATAAATGAACAGCGTTCACCAACCAGCCGCGTGATTGACACTCCACCTTAAGCGAATCCAAGCGCATCTGCAAGCGGACGCCTCGCCCTTGCTTCAGAGATGGACGATGTCCTAGCGGATGTGGTGACGGAAAGCCAGTCGATGTTTACCTGCGGTTATCGAGCCGGTGCGCATTGTCAGAAGGTTCATTAGCTAGGTATGCCAAAGGCAGTCGTAGTCCACCTAGAGAATATGCTAAATCTGACCAGGACATGGTGCATACGTCGTTGTGGGTTAGGCGTAATGGTAAACACTGGAATAGCGTGTAACTAGGCGGTAAACTACGGGGAATCGGATAAGACGTCCCACGTAAACTTTTGAGCATAAGAACATCACTAGGCCGGCTTGTTCTTCAGGGTTAGAATCAATCAGCGACCGGGTAACTCAAAATTATGTACAGTGATGTACTTACGACAATGCCACACAGTAAATTCAACTAGAGTGGTTTGGGGCCTGGGAATGGCTTAGAGCCAATAGGAACCTTTAAACCGTTTTTAGTATTTGTATGCATGTCCTTCCGTTGAAGGGCCGACGAGGGCACGGTACACCCTGCATAGATCGCTTTTGGCACCCCAACCTCCTGGCGCCTTCGTCATCATGCCTCGGATGGCTTAGACGTCAGGGGGCAAGATGGAACCAATAAGTCTATGTTGTGGTCGGTGGGTAATTGGCGGCCAGTATAGTACAGATTTAAGGGTTATACATAATTTTAATGAGATTGGTGACATTATTATCGATTAAAGTATTTTATAATTGGGGGAAAAAGCTTTGTTTTTAGTTGTGTGTTTTACATGTTCTATTGGTTTACTAAACAACACTCGCAGGTTAGAGTTGCACTTAAAATTTGTAGTTTTTAGATGACTTTTTTTGTTCGTAGTTCTTTAAAGTTAAGGACAAGGGCTGTGTGCGCTCCGTTATGCGCAAAGACTTTCGGTGTACGCCCTCTATACGATTAGAGATGGTGGCGTCGGGTATATGCTTCCGGAAACCCTAAGGTCTCCTCTCAGCGGCTTTCCAGTGATTGAATTTTGCATGAGGTTATGCGGGTTCTCTGCATCGCAAGCCTAAGCGGTAACAAGCCCTCGCGAGGTCAACAGTACACCTCACGATATTTGCATTTGTAGAGCAACATCGGTTGTTCTTTGTATCAAGTTAAAATCACCCGCGGTCAATATTAAATTAGATAGGAATGTTCACTAGTAAAATATGTGTGCGGTTTATTCATTGTTTATGAATTATGTACAGGTCCATTGACGTGGAGAAAAGAACCGTGTTGGTTGGTTGTGTGTTGGGTTCTCTTCTCCACGTCTTTATTTTTTATAAAAGTGACATTTAATATTTCGGTTCAGTCATTGTCATGAAATGCAACTTAATCTTTGACTAATTGTTTCTCGTTTTTGCACAAAAAAATTCGAAAACTGTAAACTTACTATATTCAAAACTTAAAGATCCTACTCTAATCTTTCAACAATTAAACGTTATATACAAAATACCGTGTAGTGGTTGTAATAAATTCTACATTGGTCACACATCACAAAAAGTCTTATCAGCATCAACAAGGGAAAAAAGTTAAACTTTAATAATCAATGTGCTCTTGCACTTCATGCATAAGAATCTAAACATCTCATAAACTACGACGTTGATAGAGAAAATAACTACAAAAAACGTATTTTTCTTAAAATGTGTCACATTCAAATTAACCAAGAAAATACTTTTTAAATAGTTTTTTATAAAACTGACACAAACAATTTAAGTGCCATTTATTCATACCTTTCGAAAACTTTTTAAAATTTCGCGCCTATCAACAATGTCAGTTTCTAACTTACTTTTCTTCTTCTTGTTGAGTTTAGTAGACTGGGTAGACTGCCGCGAACTGGCAGCTCGAAGTTTCACTCACATGTTGGTTACACAACTAACCTCATAAGATCAGCATTATGTTGTAAATTGGTAGCGAAATATTGGAAATAAATACAATAATTAACAACTATATGATTCCTAATTATATCATGCCCTTTCATCTTGCAGCTGTATCCATTACCCAATTTTATCATTCAACGAAGTCGGCGTTACTTCTTCTCAACATTAGCATGAATGTTCTAAATACCACTGGAATACTGGAGGCATTGAAAATAATGACGGTAGCAACTGGATTTCAGGGATGTATTATGACTCATTTGTCTCAGGTATACAAGCAACTCCCGACTCAAAAATACCGTTAGGCTTAAGAACCAATGAAATAATTCTATGTCATAGAATTAGTAATCTAAATAGTATAAAAGCTAAAGATCTAATAATAGACATCATTGCCAAAGTTTCGGGCAGAGTGTGTTGGTGTTTAAATTTTTAAAATGTGGCAACCGTGGGTTTCTGGTTATTCCGACAAAAAAGAATGTTCTTTTAAACCATTTCTACAAGAACCGGCTGAATTTGCAATAACCCGCCATGAATCAATTTTTAAACGAAAGTAGTTCTGATCTCCAACTTAGCGCGGCGCTGTATGTACCATTTTTTACGTTTTACTGTTACAAGATGACGCCACTGTACTATCTCGCTCCTTTTCTACTATGTTCCTTATTGTTCATGTCCATATGGTTCATATTTTCAGTCACCATTTTGATTTTGTGAACTTGTGTTCTGAGCGGTTTACGATTATATTATATATTGTTATTATTATTGTTACTGTTATTATTTGTTGTTCTTGTTATTTTTCGTGGATTTGTTTTCGTTTTAGTTATTATTATTTTTGTTTCTCTGTGATTGAGTCGCGTGTTTTGTGCGGTGTTGTGGAAGCAGAAGAGAAGTATTTGTAGTTGGTGCGATGAGTTGCATTTGTTGGGAAGGTGTGATCTTCGGGAGAAAAAAGGACACAGTTAAACGGCTCGACAGGATATGGGATATGTGGCCTGCATTTTCAGAGTCACCATTTCACCACGGTGGAAAAAAGGCCCTAAATCGGAACGCCGAACCTGATCCCATTGTGCAAGGTATTTATTTGGTTTAAATTTGTTATGTAACATTATAGATAATACATAAAACATTTTTGTTCAATGCTCCCGAAGATCTGAACGTCACAATTGCACCATCGTCGTCGTCCTTGGTAACTCCACCAACCATTCTGTCTCCTGTGACCCCCGACACGGGAGATTGACCAAACATCGTCTTCTGATTTGGTCCCTATATACTCTGTAAGACACCCTCCATGCGACCATCTTCAGATTTTTAAGGGACCAGGCAGATGACGTTGTCACAATGCCAAAACGTTGGAAATTAGATATGACGCGGACTCCTCGAAGTGGTATGTATTTATACTTACATAACATTATTAAGCAACGATGACTTATGATTGTTTTATTTGTTAGTTTTTAGTACAAGATCTACAGACGAATGCCAAACACTAATATCATCCTGTGTTGGCCCAAACTTGAAGAAGTCCTTCAGGTTCATGGTATATTTTCGCGGTTTCATAACTATGCCAAATACAAATATCATCTGCAGGAGCTCAACAATCCTTTGTGGATCATAATCGTAGAAATTTATCCAAATCTGTGATTAATTTTACATAAGCTAGATGATATCGTACACCTAATATAATCTTCAGCTGTTCAACGACCCAGCATATAAAAAAATCTTGGAAATTACTTCAATTCTGTGATATAATTAACATACCCCATCAAAATAATACCGTACACTAATTATCATCTTGAGTAGTACAGCCTGTGATATATTTAGCTTAATCAAAATGATACCAAACACAAATTTATTATCATCAACAGTATCTCAACGATCCAGCATAAAATGAAAAAAATTGGAAACTATTATAAGCCTGTGATATATTTAACATAAGCTAGATGATACTATACTAATTATTATCTCCAAGAACTCAACGAACCAGTAATTAAAAAATTCACTTTGAGTCCGCGTATACAATACTCTTACAAGAATAGGTACATCTAAATATTTGTAAATCTATTTTTGAACAAATCTTTAAAACGATTTCTTTTCAATATTTTAAAAGTCATTGTATGAAAATACATAATTAACTTCAATTTGATTTGATTTTCATTATAAAATCAGTTCTTCTTTTCATGTTTATAAGAATATCAAAATTGTTGTTTTATGAATAACAACATATATAAATAACTAACAAAAGTAATTACATGTATGTTGTCACATATAATACGATAGTACCTGCTTCAATATTAATTAAGTATAATCTCACACCCCTGTTGTACAATACTTAAAACAGAAAGAAAAAATTGATTTGATTTTCATTATAAAATCAGTTCTGCTTTTCATGTTTATAAGAAAATCGATATTGTTCTTTTATGAATAATTACATATGTAAATAACTAACAAAATCAATTGTATGTATCACAGAGATACATGAAAAATATAGGAATAGTAATGGACCTTTCTATTTTAAATTATTTCAAATACTAGAAGATAAAAATAATTTAATTTTTTAGTGTAAATGGTTCTTGCATAATACACCTTCTAAAAATAAATACACCCATGTTTGTGCAATTTTAAAAATAAAGAAAAATATTTTTTTCTTATTTCTATCAGCTCTTGTATGAAACACAATTTAAAAACTGCGTATTTTATTTAATTAACAAATTGTAATAGCTTAAACAGATCGTACTTTTGTTATTTATCATATATTATTCCAGTGATTAGCACATAAAATAATATCAGGTACCTATTTAAAATACAGACACTGTAAACTATTTACATTTACTCAGCAAAACTTATTATGGTACTATAAACAGTGCGATAATTATTATAATCTTTGTTATTTAATTTTACTAGATAATTAATATTTATGTAATTAATTTATGGTAACTGTTTCTATTGTAATATAATGTTTTCTTATTTGTTAGCATTTTGACTTAATTATTAATAATTTATTCGGAATGTGCTAACAATAAAAAATATATTATAATAATATGCAATTTTGTGTACCGAATTTGTAAAATAAAATAATTTATTTGTTTATAAATTGCGCTTTAATTTTCGAATAGTACGGGTATGAACCATACAAGAAAGCAGGGAAACAAACCTTATTCCTCTCTGCCCCGCGTACCCCTCTAAATTTAGTTCTTCATCTCCAACATCAGATGACACTACAAACATCATTTCGCGAGCTGGTACATAGGATTCCTGTCTTGTCAGTAACTTAGTCTATGGTCAAATCATATAGATAATGTAATTGATGATTCTTTTAGTGATGATTTTAGCTCTGATTTGTATTAATTGTATTGACGATTCTGCCAAAGATATTTAGTGATTTATTATAATGTAACTCTGAAAATGGTATGTAATATGTAGTAGTATTGTAACCACGGACTTCTTAAAATATGGACTGCTTGAGTATATGGGATATGGCTTGAAAAAGTATGCTACGTATGGAGCAAAATTCGAGTGCGGGCTACGGCGTATAAAATCACCATGTCGACACATGGGGCCACGGCGTATAATACCACCGTGTCGACACATGCTACACCACAGGGTCCACGGCGTATAATTTCACCGTGTCGACATATGGGTCCACGGCGTATAAAATCATGGCGTATAATTTCTATCCCCACCACAGGGTCCACGGCGTATAATTTCACTGTGTATAAAAGCAGTGAGGGCCACGGCGTATAAAATCACCGTGTCGACACATGGGGCCACCGCGTCGACAAACGGGTCCACGGCGTATAATAACATGTTCATCAGTCTTGTCACTTTTTCTGTGGTGGCTAATAGCAGAACTAAAATAGTATGAAATAAAATCTTATTTATAATAAACTGTTTTACACTATTGTTATCAAATTCACGTTTAAATTTACTGATGGTTAATGGTGACACGATGAAATTTCGAAATATACATAAATTCTTATTATAAATTTATTGGTTATTGTAAGTTTAATATTATGACTCGTGCATTTCCCAAAGATGGCTCTTCGATCGACATTTTTATGTCATTTTAAAAGTGGCTGCATATTTAATAGGAAATTTTTATCATGTAATTAAATTAGAAGATACACACGCTTTTCCAAAAGATTAATTCATTAAAGTTGCTAATAAATTAAAGTAAAAGTGCAGTTATGCCTCTATGCACATGCAGTATACAATACCTATATTAACAAAAATTATCTGTAATTAGTATATTTCAAATATTTTTCTGTTATGATACTATTTAAGAATTATTTAGGAAAATATCAGATTTTTTTCTGTCATAAAGAGCAGTTCTGACAAAACTATCCTTTCAGAAAAGTGAGTGCGTGTAACAGCAAAAGTACGCTGTGTGACAATAGAAAGTGCGGTAAATTTGAACGAGCGCTGTAATCACAATACACAAGCATAAAACCGTGTTAGCGCCCCTTTCATCCCCAATTAAACTAAATGTATTTTTGTTTTTGTGATTATGTGTTTTAATATCGATATGATAAATTTGCAATGTGAGCATTTATAAAATTAGAGTGTTTTCCTAATTCCTATAATTTTGATAATTTTGTTAACAAAATGAAAACTTATACACATTTGAAAAGCCCGTAAAATGATGCTACTTTAGACTGTCAAGGTAGCGGTAAGTTTCTGTTTAAATAATTTTTGAAAGCTAACATTTATTTGAATAGTTTCTAAAACCTCTGAGTCCCGACGTCCCGTCGAATGTATACATTTTATTGTAAAACTGAAAATCCGCATTTTAGCCTATACAGGTAGCATCGGTTTGCTAAAACTAAATTATTAAAATTTTTCTGGTTAAATAGTAAGTCGCAATTATTTAAAATATCAAAATATGTTCAGATAACTTGAGACGCAATGCCACGCAAGTACAGATGGGGGTAATTTTAGAAAAAATTGCAAAAACTGCGCCACAGGCGAAAATGTTTTTAGTTCAAGGTTAAATACTCGTTTTTATTATAAAAAAAATCTGCTGTGGCCAGTACACGACCTCTCGCCTAATTCTGCTTATTCTATTAATCTCGAGACTAATCTATTAAATAGTTTTACTTACATTTTAATAGTTTCATGTTCATGTAAGATGTAAACAATAATGTAAACCAAGATACAAGCAAAAGATGTCAACTGTACTGTCACTGTCAGAATAATTCAAATTTTATGTAGAAACAAATTCCATATCATGGACAACAAGATAGAATATTAATTGTACTTTATTTTATTGTTAAATATTACCAGATTCAGAAAATTGTATTTATAATTAACTGTACCCATAGATAATTATATTTTCTTTTATTTTTAATTGCAAAAATTGTCATAAATAAATAATGTACCAATATATTTAAAGAAAACTTAATCAAGCTTCAAAAAGTACTACTTCCGGTTTGCAGATTTCTTCCAAAATGTTATCCGGTGTTAAGATACTTATTAAAACCTTAAATATGAAATTTGGTTATTAAAGGTTTGATACTTTTTCAGTTATCGTGGACGAAAAATCGACAGTCCATACATTCATACAAACACACACACGCACACACACACACACACACACACATACACACACACAGACATCATCGTGAAAATAGTAAATTCGTATTGTAGAGACCCTGAAACGTGCTTATCCACCAAAAACTCATACTCGAAAATTTTGACCCATTACAATACCTCTCTTATAGAATATGAGGCGAGAGGTAAAAATAAATAAAGTAAATAATATAGTTTAATAAATTGGAATAAAATTCCATATAAGTAGGTCTAGGTACACACATTTTTGAATGTACTTAGATTATCGGAGCGGAGAAACAGGTAATTATCTGCGCCTGGATCAGATTCACTGTATTCTAAATCCTGGATTCCACGACAGAAATATCGACAATTTGTTGCCGATATTGGCAAAAACTCTCGAACTTTATTAATGCTCATACACGTTGCAAAATTATCATATCATATTTTATATAAAATTCACAATTACAAAAGCAAAAATACATTCAGTTTAATTGGGGGTGAAGGGGTCGCTAACACGGTTTTATGCTTGTGTATGTGTATTGTGATCACAGCGCTCGTTCAAATTTACCGCACTTTCCATTGTCACACAGCGTACTTTTGATGTCTCACTCAACTCATGTTACTTTGTATCTATCGCACTCACTTTTCTGACAGGATAGGTTTGTCAGAACTGCTCTTTGACAGAAAAAAAAATCTGATATGGCCAGCACAAGACCTCCTGCCATACCCTACACTTTTAACTACTAATATAAATATAGTTCCACTCACAAGAATTTTTTTCTAATTTAATTACATGATAAAAAATTTCCTATATTCAGCCACTTTTAAAATGACATATTTTTGGGAAATGCACAAGCCATAATATTAAACTTACAATAACCAATAAATTTATAATAAGATTTTATGTATATTTCGAAATGTCATCGTGTCACCATTAACCATCAGTAAATTTAAACGTGAATTTGATAACAATAGGGTAAAACAGTTTACTATAAGTAAGATTTTATTTCATACTATTTTAGTTCTGCTATTGGCCACCACAGAAAAAGTGACAAGACTGATGAACATGTTATTATACGCCGTGGACCCGTTTGTCGACGCGATGGCCCCATGTGTCGACACGGTGATTTTATACGCCGTGACCCTCACTGCTTTTATACACGGTGAAATTATACGCCGTGGACCCTGTGGTGGGGATAGAAATTATACGCCATGATTTTATACGCCGTGGACCCATGTGTCGACACGGTGAAATTATACGCCGTGGACCCTGTGGTGTAGCATGTGTCGACACGGTGATATTATACGCCGTGGCCCCATGTGTCGACACGGTGATTTTATACGCCGTGGCCTGCTCCGCAAAATTCGGGGAGTCGCAGAACCACTGCGCAGGCGAACTACATAATCACAGACATGCATTTCATGCAATCAAATCGTGCACGTCATGTCTGAGATTACCTAAGGCGAGATTGCTACTGCGTCAGTTTGAATAACCTTTTACATTTTTAAATTATTTCGTTTTATATAAAAATTCGATATTTTATTCTACTCAAAACTTTTACTACGAGTTTATAATCTAACATTAATAACAATAATTATTTTTTTGTTTAAATTTTACAGATTTTACTTGGTATATTTAAATTTGGTACCATAAATTCCCCGAATTTAGTGTCATGCGCGAGGTTCAATTTGGCATACATCTGTTACACAGCTCCAGCCGTCCATAATTTAAGAAGTCCGTGATTGTATCTGCTATCGTGCAAATACCGTAGTCATCCATATATTTTGAGCAAGTTATACTAATGTATTTCTGGGAATTCCTAGACCAGTATTTGAGTGGGTACTACTTGCAAAAATTCTCGTAGGTACCTGAATGTTTCGTGCAATACTAACCTTCGCTAACGGAATATTATAATAAAGGTCAGTTTTTCTTCAAATTCGAATCATAGCAAAATGTTTTGAATAGAAACCACAACAATAAAATAATTTAAAGGTAAACTTTCATTCGATGGTTACACTATAATAATAGGCATCAAAATTAAGTTCCTAAATCGAAAATAAACTAAAGTTATATACTTACTAGGTACTTTTTGGATAAAAAATAATAGAAAGTTTCTAAGTGCATTTTACTATCTAAATTACGAGGAATCCAATGCATTTTGATATCTCGTTTAGTATCCGAGATAGAGCATTCAAAGTTAAACTCCAAAATAAATAAAAAATATGTTTGAAATTTTATCATCTTTCGTGTCGAGATAGAAGTAGCTATAATATAAAGACATGAAAACAAGAATACAGCAAATATTAAAAATACATTTATTAACAATTTACAAATAGAATTTACATAAATAGCACATAAAAATGTTTACAACAAATACAAGTATCAAAAAACATTCTAAATAATGCAAGCTAAATATTATTAATATATTAAATAGGTTTATGAGAGTTTTGTCTAAGTAAAATGTTATAAAAAGATTGTAAAAATACGTGAATATTATATTTAAAGCTGGAACATCGATTACTTTAATTCACAATATAATTTTATTAGAATATGTGCTTTATTACGTCAAAATGGAATAAAGAACTTGTCATTTTATAATTAAATAAAAAACTCACCGCTTTCAATTCCTGGAATACTTTTCTACTCTCTACAAATGGATTGGGAGATTTGAATGACAAGTAGTTTTAACTTATAACTAATTATGATTTTTGCCAAGGTGTGCATATCATATACAAGTGGTCTTGTGCTGAATGTATATTTATATCAATCTTCAAAAATGTTAGAAAACACCAAAGCTATTTTCTACCTAAATACCCGTGTTGAAAGGAGAAAAACCTGATCAATTTACTTTCCTTAGTCAGAATCAGTAAAAAGATCAGTTCAAAGATTTTAAAATATCCAGAAGTTCTAAAGATTTTGAGAAAGGAATACTTAGTCTATACATCACAAATCATAAGTAAGACATGTTAAGTACCACAAAATTTTATACACAGATAAATATTTTAAGATTTCAAAGAGTATATTTCTAAGATTTAAAAATTTATATATTTTATATATGTGAAAGGCAACTGTAACTGTACAGAAATTTTCATATCACTTTTGTCCTCATTTTAGTGATGTTTTTCTGATATGAGATCTCACAATTTTTAATTTTAATTTTTCGTTAGATTGTTCAAAATGGCAAGACTTATGGTCCCGTTATTGTAGAAAAAAATTCTACTTACTCTTTCTTTTTGTTCCAAATCTCTTTCCAAATGTGTTTTTTTAAATCGTTAATGCTAATGTTAGTAATTTAACCCCATTTATAAATAATTTACATTCATATCGCTGGTGAAACATATATTATATTTCATATAAGATTTGCCAATTTATAATCGGTTCAATTGAGTTCTTTTGCTAAAAACCAGCAATTGGATTTAGTTTGATTCGAGTAACTAGTTATAATAAACAAAATTAGTATTATCATAAAACAAAAATAAACAAGATATTTAACTAAAATACATTATACTACAAAACATTTTATTTTGTAAACTCCAGCGATATGAAACTACCAAATATTTTAAATTTAAAACTAAGTAAAAATGGTTTCCAAATATTATCTTTGATTGAATAGTTAATATAAATCGATACCTCCTCTCTCGTAATATACGTACCTAATGTCAATAAACGTCAAAAATACAAATATCAAAGCAACAAACTCGAACACGCAATCTTTTCAAACTAATAATCGTTTAAAAACTATTGGGCTACAAATATAACTTATGATATCCTGTACCTATGTCGTCAAATTATGATAAAATTGTACAAATATCACGGAGAAATTATGAACTTACCTTAAGTACTCACAACTTGAGTTCATCACAAAAATAAGTAATATTTGAACAATGTGTTATGTATTAACAATTAAAATTCAGTCATGCACGCATTGCTGTCATCAATATCCAAACAACAAACTTTTATAAAATGGATTAAGTAAATATTAAGTTTGCTATTTGGATAGAAATGACTTAAATGTATATCCTACCGCCTCTAATATTTTGGTTTGTGCATATATAAGTATATAAATATCACTACAGCGTCAGTAAAAAATTAGCAAAGTTACAAAACGCTGAACCGGTAAAAACATCACCGGTTTTCCGGTTTCGTCTCGCTTGGATCCAACGTTACTTCCGTCACCGATTCCAGCGTAGAATCTAGCGAGATTTGCCTAAAAATAAATTCATTCATTCAATTTGAGAGTTTCAGATGATAACTATTTTAATTATAAAATCTACAAACTAAGTCTGGTGTTTTATTTTTCAGAATATTGGTCCTCTTTTGTTTTTTAAAATACATTGTGTTTTCAAGAACTCATATTTTTAATAAGTATAAATCATGAAAATCTGTATCGAAATAAATGTCATTCAAGTACAGACAATGCATATTTAATAAGCCCGTCTACCTCCTAAAATCCAGCACAAAACATATTGACGTAGCGAGTGATTTGTGGCCAGTACAAGAATGGTAAAATTGTATTTTAAAAAGGATTATATACTTAAATGATCAATTAACAGTTGTGTGTTTTTTAAAATTTTGATAAAAGAATTGTACATGATTATAAAAAATCCGAAAAATTCATACAAATTTCAAATTTATGCAAACTTTACATGGTTATAATTATTATCTCCTGATATAAATTTATTTTAAATTTTTTTAAAAGGTACATCTATAGATCCATTCTTTCTCTATTAAATGTTTACAAAATCATTTACCCTAAAAACAATAATAATAAAACAGTTTACTCGCAACGAAGACACTTTTACAGTATTTTTCAACTTTAAAATGACATTGCATTGCTAGGATGCGGTAAAGTTCGAGTTTCGAGCTGGTTTTAGGCAGTTGTAGTAGTGGGCAAAATAGTGGAATAGAAAAAAAAGTAAAATCGAGAGTATTCTAGGAATTCGGAAAAAACCTAGACGAGCCGCTTAAAAAGAATAATTTTATACTGAAAAGTGTTTGAAATAATAAAATATGAGGCTTTACCTCTCTGGAATCCAGTCGTATGATCCTGGAGCGGAGTTTGATCTGCCTGATCGCCCAAATTGTTGCCTGGTAACCATTTTTGTTGATGTCTGTCCTGCGTTACTCGGTCGTGATTCTCGACGATGTAAAAATGGATTCTAATAAAGAGATAATTAATCAATAAGTATTTTATTAAATAACTAACTTGCGGTAGTTACTAAACAGTAATAATAATAATACCTAATAATAAAAAGGCTTCCGATTAGAAAAATAAAAGCTGTATCCTTTATTTCAGCAAAACCGAGAATGCAATACAGGATTTTTTGCATCAAAAAGAGATATTCAATATTTCAATTTCGTCTCCAATTTTGTATTTTACACTAGATCTATAATTTCGGACAAGTGCGAAAAAAGTCTTTTAAAATGAGTTCTTTATACTATTTTTTCTATTTGGTGTCTTTTTAGGGAAATTTATGTGTGTAACGTTTTAGTTGGTGATATTAATATTGCTATTTATTTAACTGTCACTGTCACTGTAAAAGTATATAATTACTGAACTAGGTGATAATTGCAGACATTATAGAAAATATTGACTTTATATGTTTTCTATTACTAGATTCATTAATGTTATTGAATAAAAACTAATTAATTAAAGAAATCAGATTTACATGTACTGAAATTTGCCCGTTCTGAGGTAAATGATATCTGATACTACCAATACCAACCCTTTAAAAAAATATGTTGGGTGCCACAAAGTGAGCCCTGGCGAATTTCATTTGCGTTTCACAAAGTTAACTTTGTGAACGCCAAATAGAAAAAATATAAAGAAAATGAATCTTGGCGTACCTGGAAGGAATGCTTCCTCAGCATATGTTTGATGAGAATCAAAGTATCCAACTTGGGTATGGAGGTGATAACCTGCGCGACATCTTCTTCGGTGACTTCCACCAGGTGACAATTATCCTCTTCCGATGGTAGAGGACACGTACCGTTCTTCGTGACCCACGGATCAACCTAGGAAAACAAACAAATCAATAACCAATCTCCTTGATATGAAAGCACTCGAGTCGACGTACTTTGATGTTGGGCAGCGTGATCCGGCTGCTGGGATCCTTGACGAGCATCTTCCGGATGAGCTCCTTCAGCGCTTCAGACACTTCCGGTTTTGGAGGGAATTCGACGGCCTGGTGCCGGATCTTGGAGTACAAGGCGACGACGTTGTCGTCATGAAAGGGGACGTGTCCGTACACGAAGGCGTAGAGGGTTATGCCCATCGACCAGATATCAGCGGCCTGCACAGATTTTATAATGTCGATTTTATAATAAAGTCCGTCCCAAACTTCTTTGCCGTTACGTCATTATTTTATTTTCAAGAATAACTAAAGAATACATTGTCTTACTCTTTCTATCTTATTACAGTTATATATTTAGTTGAAACACGTATGTCATTCGAAATTTGCGAAGTATTGATACTGTTACGTGAAGTTTTGTTCTTTGTTTTTATTATGAAGTAGAAAAAGAAAGAAATAGAAAACGTACGTTTGATATACCAGCAATTATAACTTGTTATTTGAGTAGGCTGTTTTTCATGTTGTTTTATGAAATAATACATTTTGAAACTGTCAAACAAATAAAAACTATTTTCACTGTGATTAAATAATTTAACATAGGTATATCGTTGTTTTGTGCATACATATTAGCTGTTTACATATAGATATTTATAATAATATTTATAAATATGCCCGGCAAACGCAATAATAAACAAACAATATAGATTGTCTTGAATTTGTACCAATATTTTACTGCTGAAAAAGAAAAAGGAGAATTACTTATTCCCGTGTCAGCTGTTCTAGAGGTATTTATTTATTACTAAATTTATATAGTTATTACAAATATTCACATAATATAGTTTAAAAATATTTGATATCAAAATATAACTTTCCCGCCATAATTTCAAATTGATTCATACGAACTACAGGTATGACGTCACGGCAAAGAAGTTTGGGACGGACTATAAGTTATAGTATGCAGGATATCTTTAGGCAGTAAAGAACATTTTTTATAACGAATGTGGAATATTGTCTTATTGAGAAAAATAACCATGTGATTCATAAAAAATATTTTTACAGTCGAGATATATATTATATTTTTTGTTAAATCACAAAATAATATTAAATTTTGTATTTATGCATTCAATTGTCAACGTGACGTTGATTGTTACTGAGGAACAAGCAAATAAACACTTTATCTCGCGTTTCCTATCACAATGCGCGCTAAAGTAGGTATTTTGTGGCTTGCATACCAAAAATAAAATAAAATGACAGAATTAAACAAAATATTTTCGATATTACGCAGACTCGCATAATAATATTAAATTTGTAACAGAAAGCAAAATAAAAAGACAAAACACATGGTGGTTAAAAGATGAACAACAATCTGGCAAATTCTCGTCAGCGATCGAGTACACAGGCAGCGCTCTGATTGGTCGAAAAATGCGGAGTTAAAGTTGTACTTTTCAATACAATTTTACGGAGCTAAAGTAACTCATTATTGTACGATTTCATAAAAATTAACTTTTAGTACAACCCCCTTAACATTAGAATCTCAATTTACATATTTATGTTTTTAATTCGATCGACTAGTTTAGATTGCTTTATCTAGTCAAAATCTGACGTTTCGCTTGAAAAGACCAAAAGCATTAGCGAAATGTCGGCTTCTTGACAATATAAAGTACTTATTTATAAGACTACAGTCCTGAGTAATTGCTACACTTTCTAAATTAAGTTTATCTAAAATATATTAATAACACAATAAAGAAAATGTAATTCTTACCAAGTTTTTATTTATACTGGGTATTTTACAAGTAAGGCAAATAATTAAATGGCAGAGACTCATGATATACCTACTGATCCCATATCAAAAAGAATTTTTACAAAATTGTAAAATAACATTATACATACATATCTACATGATTTGCACCCTTAACAAGGTATACAAAGTGGAGTAATACTGAATCTAGATTTTAGGTTGGAAATAATTAAACTATATCTAAAATTCATTTACAACGTTTAAGCGATTTACAAAGTACTTCGACGTTGTTTTGTTTCCAAACACAGCAGATAATGGTATCGTATTCGTAATAAAATATGAATATGAATATTTACAATTAGTAATGCACAAAGATAGCATCAATAAATTGGTCTCTAATACTGTAATCGTGTTTAAATCCATCTCCAAATCCATTTCCTACCGAGTGACAAACTTTCTGTCATTTCAAGTTAAGCACAGCTATTTTGAAGGAATAAAAGATGTCAA
Source organism: Agonum fuliginosum (assembly GCA_947534325.1). Classification (NCBI taxonomy): domain Eukaryota; kingdom Metazoa; phylum Arthropoda; class Insecta; order Coleoptera; family Carabidae; genus Agonum; species Agonum fuliginosum. The sequence continues at coordinate 13,801,621 of OX384045.1, read as the reverse complement.
TTTTATTATATTTGCGATGAACCAATTTAGTTTGATATATATTTTATTTACGAACATTGAAATATACTTTCTGCTAAAGCAAACTAATAATTTCAGTAACTGGCATAATATTAGGTAATTTATCTTCGAAAGTTTCTATTGTGGTGTGTAAATATACCACTTTGCCGTGTCAATTTTACTGTAAAATATTTCTGTCCGATTTTTCATTTTCCCGTACAAATTTTTCCGGTATATTAAATTTGTGACAAATATCAGATTCGTATATTGTGAATTGTAGCGCTGACAGCCGAATTAAAATTAATTTCGTTCTACATTATTTTTGCTACTATACTATGTCCACCGAACAGATAGAGTAGATGCTCCTCCCACAAATGTGCGCGAAATTGAAATACGGTATTGCTATTGGTAAGCCAGTTTTACACTGCTAGGCAAACTCAACTGCTGAGATCGGTCATTAAAAAAATCGTTCGTAAATAAAATTGTAAGTACTTCATATTTCTTTTAAAATTATGTTATACATAAATGATAAAATATATAATTCTTCCATATTTATTTCAAATAAAACTATTTAATTTTTCTGCTTTTTAAAATTTGTTGCTTGTAAAGCCTACTTCTGCGCACATTGTACTGCGCAGTTTTGGCTCTGCCCACTAGTTTTATTACTCTATGTGTTCGATGGTCATAGTATAGAAATATTGAAATAAAATGAATAAAGAAACAAGATTTACTTTTTAAACATTAGAAAATTATTTATACAAAATTTTGTAATATATCGAACTACGAAAAAAATTATAATGCGCAGTGCATAATACTAGTAATTATAGTATTTTTACTTCCCCGACTTATGTAATAGGGGGAAGAATTGTAATCGTAATCGTGATTTTTTGACAGTTCACGATTTAGATCCTACTGAATCAAAAGCTCTCGGGAAAATAACTCTAGTAGAAAAAAAATACATTTAAACGATCGTCAATTATTGTTTTTAAAAATAAATTATTCAAATTATACCGAGTTTTGTTTTGTTATCAATTCAAAGCTTTCGGGTTGATAAGTTTATAGTTGATTTCTTAACTAAACGGAGTAATCTGAAGTTGGAATGCTAAAACTGATCGTTTTTGATTGGCTGATGTAACAACAAACTTTGTAATGTAAACAAACGAATGTTCTCCATCTTGTCTCTTTCTGTTGTCAGTGACTGTATCGAGTTTGCCCGCTGACAGGTCAAATTTAATTTTGCCGCAAAAAAAAACTAGTTATATTTTTCTCGTATTTACACAGTGTAAATACGGCTCAGCGCGATAACTTCATATTGTTCCGTTCAGTTAAGAAATCAACTATAGTAGAAATGTAAAAAAATGACATTTATGCGATTGTCAATTGTTTCTCCAAAAATTATTCAAGTTGAGAAAAAAGCAGTTGGCACTGCAAATGCAGTCCGTTCTACATTATTTATTTTATTAGTTCAAAATTTGACGCGAACTTAAAAAAGATGGTTTGTGAATAAAGATGTCATCTCTAGAATAATATAGTACTTCGATGTAACTATGAAATTCAAAATATGAAGGTACCTATAAGTAATTTTAACGGAAATGAAAATCTCATCTCGACTAATCAGATTCAGTATATCATTACCCTATCTTATCCAACGCTTTTTTTAACGTGAAATGAGGTATAGTCGAAGAATCAAAAACAACATTTACTTAAACGATGGTTAAATGTTTTTTCACATGTCATTAAAATTATGCCGCTGTTGGTGTTGAAAATCTTTCGGGAAAATAAGTCTAGTTAAAATATAAAAAGTTTGATTTTTTTTTCAAAATTTGTTAAAATTTTGCTTAATGAAGTATAATATAAAATTAAATCCTTTACGAAAGCAAATTAGTAAAACCTGTAATCTGTGGTGGCCACAGCAGATTTTTGTATTTAGTAAACATTAAATTTATACTACTTTTAAGCATAATTAAAAGTCAATAAATAAAATTAACTGATATAGAGCAAATAATAAAACGTACCTAGATCAGATGCACGTAAAAAAACACGAGAAGGGTATAAGGTCTCTTTATTTAATTCAGTTCAATTAGAGCTTCTACCAAAACCGAGTACTTGGGACTTAAGAAGGGCATTAGGTTTCTTTATTTAGTTCAGTTCAATCAGAATTTCTACAAAAACTGATAATTTGGGACTCAAGAAGGGCGTTAGGTTCCATATTTTGTTTAGTTAAATGTAGATCAGCGGGTTTTTACGTCCATATTTACATTTCTTCGCAGATCAGTGCATTTCAGCGTTTTACCCCTGAAATAGGAGTCTACAACACATTTAATTATTGCCTTAATTTAATTTCAGCGCCTAATGAAAAACGGTAGGATATAATGTGTTAAACCATGGGTATTGAAGAATAAAAATGTTTGAAAATGGTATTTGTTGTTTATAAAAATGGAGAACAATTTATATAAATATGAGTAGGTATATCTAGGATAAAATAATGCTTTGTTTCCGTTCTCACCTTGCCACTGAAGCCGGCTCTTTGTTGTAAAGCTTCCGGCGCAGTGAAGGCCGGCGTACCCGCCGTGCTGGACAGGAAGGCATCGGTTCCATCGAACTCGTTACAGACCCCCAGGTCTGCGATCTGGATACGCCCGCTCTCGCTCAGCAGCAAGTTCGCTGGCTTTATATCCCGGTGGATTATCCGCTGGTAGTGTACTAAAATAGAACAAGAGTTAGTTTCAATCAAAAGAGTATACTCATATTTGCCACCGTATTGGAAAAACGGCCGTCATTTTAAGCTTTTTATCGTTTAGAGTAAAATTCAAATATCTAGGACCCTGAGCTGCGCGAGAAGGTTGTTGTTTTGCTTCTGCGAACATGTGAATTCATTCCGAAAATTGAGAATATAGTTGACAGCTATTATAAATCGTCAAGAACAGAACTAGAAATCAACATCTCAATCCCGCACTTTAAAAATAATCAGCAACGTTTCCTGATAAATGTAATAATGAAGTTCAAAGGCGTGCAGTTTGAAAATGTTGTTCGTTTGTAGAGTAAAATTCAAATATCTAGGACCTTGAGTCTTGAGCTGCGCGAGAAGGCATGTAATGTCCGTTTTACAAAAGTGGAGCTAGCGAGTATATGCTACACTGCACTTCACTTAATTTTCAAACAAAACTAAAATATAACTCAATCACATTCAATTACAAAATTCACAGCGTTACACGAAGCAAAACACTACGAACGTCAACATGAGAATAACAGATATTGAAACTGATGTTCTGTAGAACAGACAGTAGCGTAGTTTCCTCTTGTTTATCATCTATGCCTCTCTTTCTAAGACGAGAATTCATACTTCGCGCAGGGTTCTGCTTAAATGAATTTACCTCTACCTCATAGGTACGGTGACCATTGTTTACACATGAAATACAGTACAAGGGAATAAAAGAACCGTGTAAAGCACGCTAAAAGACCTGCGCTTCGCACAGGTCCGGTGGTGGGGCTCAGTGAGGGGGGAAACCCTCTTCTCATAGACATTTTTTGAAAACATACACTTCTGAACGTTATTTTTATAGACTAACTTACTTACTAAGGTTATTTTAAAGGTGCTGACTCCAGAGCACCCGGCGGAATCTCAGGTAGCCTTTCCGGAAACACAGTTGTAGTTTCCCTCGGAGAATATAGATGGTATTCTTTTATAAATTATCGGTAAAAAAGATAATTATTTTATCAAAAATGCGAAATAATTGTAATGTAGGTGTTATGAATTTTGTTGCGAATGTTACAATTGTAATTTTGACATTTTCTTAATATTTTCTACACTTTATATAACACATTTTGACTACAAATGATACTGTAAGTAATTATTATATTATATTATTATAAATAAGAAAACTGCACATTAACATTTCGTTATTAAATTATAGAATTATTCAAATCGTAACCATATGAATAATTCTATAATTTAATAACGAAATGTTATTGTGCAGTTTTGTTATTTATAATAAATAATTACTTACAGTATCATTTGTAGTTCAAATGTGTTAAATGTGTGAAAATATTTTTGATAAAATAATTACCTTTTTTACCGGTAATTTATGAAACAATGCCATCTATATTTGGCGAGGGAAACTACAACTGCGTTTCCGCAAAGGCTTCCTGAGATTCCGCCGGGTGGTCCAGAAGGTCCAGATCCAGAGTGTGAGTATTTATAGGTTATATTATGTTTTACTCTGTGCTCTGTGGTTTTCTTCATTTGACAGCGTAGTCTGCCGGTAAATTAGGTTGCATCAAGGAGGATAACTAATTAGGAATAGTTGTTAATACTAGAGACATCTCTTAACATGGGCAAAATTATTTTTTGTCAGTAGATGAGTTAGATTTCTATAATACTGACAAAAAGATAAACAACAGGAAAAGAAAAGCGGTAATTGTTTGACGTGTTTGTTGTGATCAAGTTGTGATATTGATTTAACGTAACTGATTTGTGATTGTAATCAAAGATTATAACAATAACTGTAACAATAAGTCAATTGTGTCTGCTTGAGCTGTGGATTGGTTGTTACGCTATTTATAATTGCAGGACATTAAATAAGTTTAAATGTAAGTAAATAATGCAAACGTATTTTTAAAATTTCTATAAATATGATATTATGTTTCCAGATGTCAGGTAGCAGAAGAACAAAATATCGGAACAGGTTCGGTTCACTGTTCACTGTGCTTTATAGGATTGGGTTGAAATGAACCGGTAATCCTATTCGATTGCGATTCAATGATTTATTAAAATATAACAATCAATTAATTAAAATATTGTTCCCAGTTTTGGGCTAAAAAGTAAACAATTTCTAAAATTTAACAAAGTTAGACTAAATTGAAGAAAATACAACAACTTTTCTAAAATTCGAAGGTTGATTAAATAAATTTCAAACTTTTTTGTTGGATTTCAGGCTTTGATTATTTATTTAAATTAAATTGCGACGTTTCGACCTATGTTGAGGCCATTTACCAAGCAAAGTTACATTTCTAAAAATTACAAGAGTATAAATTAATTCAAATTAACCATAATGTTGAGGTGTACGATCGTTTATTTTGATAATACTCGTATATTTCACAACTTGTATCGAGAATAAAGGTTGTCGCATACTTATCCGGCACAGCACGGCACGCGGCACGAAATAGTGCGTTCCAGCAACGGAATGATCACAGCAACAGCACCATTTTTTAAATAGTTTCAAGATGGACTACAGTTCCGACGAAGAGATTATAGTTATTTTATTGGAAGAAGAAGAAGAAACAAAAAAGAGAAAAATGTGGGATCATCCAAAATTTAAAAAGAAATACCGAGAAATACATACCTATGGAGATTTCCATCATTTGTTCCCTTACATACAAAACGATGAAAATTTTTTTTCTATGTTTTCGAATGAGTTTTGAAAAATGTACTGAGCTAGTGAATTTTCTCAAAGAAAAGTTGACTGTTGAAAACACTACTTTTCGAAGTGCTACTACGAAGGAAGAAACACTTGCTGTAACATTAATAAGGTACCTATCGTACATGAAATTAATATCTAAAGAATATATTTATTATCAAATTTATTGAGATATAGATAGAAAATATAAAACTATTACGATTATGACAGCGCTGGATAGATAGTGCGCTCACTGTTCCAGCGCAAAACATCACCTTCAGTTTTTGCCGGAAAGGATCGGAGACTGAGAATGCTGTCAGCGACGAAGAAGTCAGCGTAGCTTCATATATTTTAATGTATTTAATCCTGAACGAATTTTGATGGGTCGTGCCGTGCTGTGCTGTGCCGGATAAGTATGCGACAACCTTTAGACTGCCTAAGTTAGATGAGTAAATAAGTAATAGATTCTTTAAATATATGCGCAAGTAAAGTTTCAAACATTTTTTACCGTAAAACAGAAAAATAAGAATTGTTGCATTCAAACTTTTTACTCAAAAATAAACAAGCAAGTAATACATCTCCATCGCGTACAAAATACAAACAGAAATAAAAATTTAACGCATAGAACATACAACTACTAGCAAACAATTTCTTTGCAATTGTACTACACCGATATTTCTCACAATTCAAACTCAAAAACTTTCTCCCAGACACATTTTTATTTGCTCATACTTACAATACTCTATCCCGAGAACCACGTCCCTGAAATACGCCCAGGACTCCTCTTCCTTCAGCGGCCGTTCGGTCGGGACTTCCAGGACCTGTCCATGCTCCAGGAGTTCGAACACTAAGTACAGGTGGTCTTCCACAGGGTCGTCCAGGACTTCCACTAGCTGGAAGACGTAAAGAGTGTTAGATTGCTGAAGTTCGAGAGGAAGTAGTTCAGTGAATGTGGGGAAGATTGGAGATAGAAGTTTAAGGGTAGTGGGTTTATAGTGCAGTTGGGAGTTGGTGATTGCGCCAATGGGAGTCAAGTTTGGAAGGATGTTGGTAATAAAATTTATTTCATGGTAGATTTGTGTTAGAAGTGTTAGTATAAAGGCAGTGTAAACATATAATTTAAATTATTTGATAGTCATCTAAAAGATATATTTTATATTATTATTTTTAATTAAATGTAATCGAATATTAAATGTAATCGAATATTTAGATTTAATGAATTTATTGTTTAATCATCTACCAGGCAACATAAATGCTAATTAGCATCTATTCTTTTAAACATAAATTGAAAGAATTTCTAATTTAAAAAAGTTTTTATTTTTTGAACGATTATTTTAATGCTTGATTGACTTTTATCTCTTATTTATTATTGTTATTGTGCTATTGTTTTTGAATTTTTAAATTATTTTGATAAATTTTTGTACTTTGTCAATATTATTTCTATTTTTGACAAGCCCTTGTAAATCTTTTGAATTAGGTATTATTATTATTATTAATAAGACAAAGCTAATTCCAGCTGAAATAATACTTCTAGAAAATATTAATAAATTATTATTGTCGATTACATAAAAGTTATTATGTTATATCTAGATAGAGTGCGGATTGTATGCATTTGAATAGGAGAATAGGTGGGCGTAAGGATACAGAAACAATATTTATTCAACTTTGGAAGCATTCAAAAAATTTGTAAGGCAAGCATTGTTATTGAATTGAATATGCCTATTTTTTATTGAAAATTTTGTATTATCATTAGTTTATATTTATTTATATTGTATATTATATCCTGTATTTAAAAATAAAAAATGTAGGCTATAATTAATGAGGATGAAAGTTTGTTCACGAGCCGAAGGCGAGTGTATAATTCATCCGAGTTAATTATAGCCATTATTTTCGAGTCAAATACGACGTTTTATCTACAACTTTTTAAATAAAACAACATTTTCTTACTACAAATTTGTATTGATATTAACCTAACCTCAAACTTTGGTGTGATGACATGACAATTTATCCGAGTAATTTAGAACTATTATAGGCTAGTCATATACAGCGTTTTACAAATTTTTATTATTTTTACTGTTTCTGCTTACAACGTCATAAAATGATAACTTGATGTAACAGATGTGATGACAGTTTGACAGTTCGAGAGAATAAAGTACTCATTATTTAACAGTGTGAAATAATGAATTCATTATTTCATAATGTGTCCTTATCGAGGGGTTTATTATACTACTTTCACGTATATAATGAATACATTATTCTATTGTTGTAGATACAGATTATTATTATTATTATCTCAAAATACAAACACTGCAAAATTTGGAGATATGAAGAGTAGAGTTGTAGGCGATAGCTTTACGTTATATGGGAAGGAAATGAAATTTCTGGAATTCAGTCAGCGTTTTTATTACATTTCTGCTATTACAGGTTTCAACCCCGCTAGTGATTTTTTCAGGGATTGAAAATTAACAATACAATGGTACTAAGTTTCAGGCAGTTTTGATGTAACAGCTTTTGTTGCTGCCCTTCCAATTCATCACTGTAACACTGAATACTGAATATCGTTTCAAAAAAAATAAAAAATAATATTATTGTCTTGTCTTCCCTTTTAGTTCAAATTAATAACATGTCTAAATTGTGGCTAAAGTAGTTTTTTAACTTTACGATAAACTACAGGTAAAAACCAGATTATTCGTTTTTTAAGCTTTGTATATTTTACTAATAGTGCGTTCGAGCGGAGAGCATACAGAGCTTGGAGCTAAATCACGTGATGTCAAATCACTCCATTTACTCCGTGAATTAAAGAACGATTCAACTGTCAAATGTATCTAAAATTTTAAAATTAATGGCGTTAGAATGGTTGGAAGATACAAATATGAACAATTTATTAATTCATGCGATTCAAATTGGTCATGATTTAATTTTTGACGATGATGATGATGAAAATGGTGTATTATTAGAAAAAGTTGAAAATTATGCAGAAGAAACTGTTCCTCGATTTACAAATAATCAATTAAAATTCCACTTTAGAATACTGCCAACAACATTTGAAGTATTGTTGACAAAACTACATACTGTTATTCAGTTTAATGCAAAAGGACGGCATGAATTACAAATAGACAAACAAGTAATGATAACATTGCGGTATTTAGCAAACAAACATGTCAGGTTTACGTACATTTACAATAATTTGGCACGATTTGTAGCATTCACTCCGCGAGTACCACCTCTTATGCTGGTGCATTGAGAGTGAACTCTAAACACTCCGCTCTGCTATTACCGAACGTTACTATTTTGTACTCATCACCTAGGAAATGACATATTAAATAATACGCAATTGACAATCGGAAATGTCAATTTCCCAGTGTAGTCAATCAGGAAAAATGCAAAGAACACTGGCTTTTCTAGACATTTCAGAGTAAAATCATCGTAAAAATAATAAAATTTAGTTTATAAAGTGTTACTTCCTGGAATTAAAATGAGTGAAGACCACCGAATACCGCCAATATTTAAAAATAAAACTTGTGTGCATCTGTCGGTAGTAGTGAGTAGAAAAAACATCGTAACCGTAACCTCAAATTTAATGATCAGACTACAACTACAACTTGAATGTATTTGATTATAGTTTTATTCGTTACAAAAAACATTGTACAAACCTCTTGTGGGAATATACCATCCCAGCATTCGCGTAAATGAAACCCTCGCTTCGCTCGTATTTCAAAAGACCGCTCATGTGGGATAAAAATCTTCCCGCATTTGGTTCGTAAATAATTATTTCCGGTCTGACTCTGTACCATTTACGCTTTTTGCCATTAAAGAACGCAAAAGAGCAGATAGAGTAAAAAGATTTGCATTACCGAACGCACTATATGCAGGGCAATTTTTTACTGAAACTAATTTTCATTTAAAACAAAATCTCCTGTATTGAACATTCTATTTTCATTAGGGTAAGATATTTTGTTCTAACCTTGACGACGTTAGGATGGTCCAGCTTCTTGAGCACGGCGATCTCCCGGTACACTCTCTGCAGCGGGTTGGTGATGGGCGTAGCGTTCTTCCTCGGCGGCATCCGGCCGAACATGCCCGCCTTCTTCAGTAGCTTCTTCTTCGACAGGATCTTCATCGCCTAAAACAAACACGGGGGTTTGATGTTAGCAGATTAGTTTCACAATATACCCGCATGTGGTTTGTAACTATTGATTTCTTACTTGTTTTTATACATGACTAAATTGCAAATGGTTTAGTAGGTACTAGTAATGCAGATTTGCGAACGTTTGCAAATGAAGTTAACTAACAATGTGGTAAATATAATTAAATGTGACATTATCGTTTATTATATGTTATTACAAAGACTAAAAGAAAAAATTCCTGGGCCAAATTGTAGACAATTATTTTAATTTTATTTATTATCTATTTATAGAGGTGCCTACAATAAGTGAAAAATTTCTAAACAAAATTCTTCTTATAATTAATTTAATTCTTATTTTATCTTTTCAATAATAGCAGTCACAAAAAATATATAGTCATAAATAGGTATTGCTTAGTTTGATTTCTTCAAAAATATAAATGGTCACACTACATTCGCTATTTATGGTAATTTAATTGGCGGATTAGTAACATTTTGTTTAAATTATGTTTAATTTACATTTTTGCATAATTAATCACTAAATTAAATTCCATAAGGGTTGAATTACATTATATTTTTTTCGGCTAGAAACTTTGACAATTTTCATACTTAATTCTAGAATGCTCACTTGGATAATGTAAATCAAGAAAATTTCGATCCAAACTGTCGAATACTATATAATAACTTCTGCACGGGTTTAAATGCGAGATTAAAGACTTATATTCGGTCAACGATGTTACAAGACCGTTTGAATCATTTAGCCATGCTTCATATTCATCGTGAAAATACAAAATGCTTAAATATTGAAGAAGTGGCAGCAGTGCGGTACGACGCAATACATTTGCATTACCTTAAAACATACTATAATAAAATAATATGTACCTAATAAATTAATTTCATAAAATAAATTGAATATACTTTTCTTTCAAAATTTAGTTTTTTGTATAATTTTTCTTTATTCTTAGGGTTTTCTTCAAAATTTTGCCCCCAAGGAAATTTTGAAAAGTCGGCGCCCATGGGTCCCTAGAACACGATTTTGATAATTTCGCGATGATGTATGTGTGTGTGTGTCTGTGTGTCAGGATGGATGTTGGAGGTACGATAACTCAAATACCACTGAATAAAAAAATTTGAAATTTTGTATACAATATTCTGACACCCTAGATTAGATCTGATTAGATTTTGGTGTTGATCGTACAACCGGAAGTGGTAGTTTCATGAAGATCTGAAGAGTTTTTCTGGAATATTCTCAAAATTTATGAATTAATAGGAATTTTTTTAATAACATTGTATACTAAATGTTACTATCTACAATATGTATTCAAAACGTTGTTTCTATCTAGCACCATTTTCCAATTACAAGAAGTTAAAAATTCTACAAATTTGTTACAATTTTGATTTATCTGCCTACCTATGGAAACAAAAAATAAAATATTTGAATTTGAGTGTTAATGTCATATGAATTTTTGACTTTTTGGAAAATTGAAATAGAAAATATGAAATGTCATTTAGTATTTATAAGGTAAGGTCATAATAAACTTTAATAATATTATAAAAACTACAATTCCCGAATTCCCTTCAAGTACAATGGTATATTTGTGAGTAAGTACTTTCATACACACTTAGTAAAATAGTAGAGTATATGGCGAGAGGTCATGTGTTGGCCACATCGGATTTTTTACTTTCAGCTTGCTGTCAATTAAAATTTTTTCTTGTCTTCTACGCATATTTAAATCCTACCACCGTTAACAAATGTAAACACCGCATATTATTCATTTATTTCAAATAATATAAAATATGGAAATTTATTTATGAAAGAGGAATCCATTTTTCATTTCAGGTCTTCTGGGTATCACATCATTAAACTTCAACCAAACAATATTTTATTTTTCAAATCAACCGAATGAGAGTTGTTTACACATTGTTTGCGGAATACTAATACAAAAATTATCTTTATATTGCAAAAAAGCAAAAAAAATATTGAAAAGATGATTCCAATCAGTCAATATAGGAAAAATAAAAGAATTTAAAAATGTATGAATTTACGAGGATACAAAATATCACACAATTGGAATTATTATGTTATATTATGCGTACTAATTCCTAATCACCGAATTGTATTTTATTCCTTTATTTAGCAGTACATGGAGTTTTATATAGGATTACTGTAAAGATGTTCTGAAATCCTAACATATTTTGCATAATACTTGAAGTAGCTATACCAATAAGTTCTAAAGTTTTAGTAGCGGATTTATCATGTGCATAAACAAAATAATCCGAGATCAAATAATTAGATTTTATTTTAATAAAAAAAACAAGTACTGGAATTCAGTCAACTTTATTATAGTCCAGGGAATTTACTTAAAAAATGCCTCAAACTTCGAACAAACTGCAACAAAAGCTTTCTCGACGGCATCCAATACAGAAAAATGTGCTTTTTAACATATCAAAAGTTTCCGGAAATCACCGCACCGGAAGCCATTGAAATTTTGAAAAAATGACCGCTATTTCTGGTTTTTTAAGTTTAACTCATCTTTAGCTTATCATTACGAGAAAAACATTTATATGAGGTTATAGAGCACAAAATTCTCTATAAAAATGATGCATGGGATTTTTATGTCAGTTAACCTGTTTTCGAAAAAATAATAACAATGCGTTTAGAAAATTTTCAGTAATTTAAATCAAGTGGTAATATTTTCTCTTGGCGCCATATTTTAATGGACAAAAATATCGCCATCCGGTTTTCAGCATATGATTTTTATAACAATTTTCTCTAATACCCCATTATTTTTATAATTTTTGAGGCTCTCAATTAGTCACAAATTGGAAATTAAAGTAAAATTAGATAAAATTTAGTAATTTTTGTGTTTTTCAGCTGTTATTTCGGGATGGATTCAGATATTAACTTCCGGTTTTCTGTATTCAAATTTTCGAACATTCTTCTATTACATGCTTTATATTTTTTTTGAAATTCACTCTTGATTATTATATTATAAATTTAATACATATATATTTTTTTAATAATTTTAGATTGCTTTTTAAATTTATAGTAGTAGAGAAAGTATAGTCTGCAAACGTTTGGAATGGCTAAAACTTGCCTACGGCTCGTTTTACAAACTTTCCAATCGAGCTTAATATGCTTCATTTCATTCCATACTTGTTGCAGAATAAACTATTATCTGTAATTTGTGACGCATAATTTCTGAAACTTTTAAAGAAAAATAATAAATAAAAGTACAATAGGTTCTACTGCGTTCTTCTTTCCAAGAATTCAGAACTTTAATATAAACGTAATTGTTTTTTTCTGTGACGAGAACAGATTTAATTTGTGATTGTGATATTTATTGCAGCAGTTCAGTTATTATCTTGGAGTAACGATAAGAAGTGCGGAGCTTTAGTGAGCTTCGCGAGCTTTTGATATTCCATTAGCGCTAATTTATATGCAGCTTGAGTTTTGCACGAACAGGATGAAATGTCTGGTCTCGGGATAATTTTAATGGCCAGTTAATTTTTTGTTGAAACACTGAAAACAATTTGCATTTGTGTTAATGGTAATTTGAGTATGGATAAAAAAGAAATTCTACCGATATTGACAAGTAATAAAATACAGTCGATGATCAAATTATTAGAAGGCTACAGGCTACTTGCATTTGAATTGTGAAATTTCATCAAAATCTTCAGGTCGGTGAAAATCTTACTTGCATGCTATTGAAAATGAGATATCTATTACTATACCGGGTGTACAATTTTTTTCTGACCTATAGGAAATACAATCTTAAAATTTTAATTTCGCTCTAAGTTTATACCTATAATATTATTGATTTTAGAGCGAAAATGTAAATACAAAAGATGTTCAGAATAAAAATCTGCATCGAATAAGATTTTTGTTGTTCAAATCGATTTCTTTCACAAAATATAGTCCAGGAATTATACCGAAAAACAAGCCCAAACCTAAGAAAAATTAATTCATAAAATTTTATGACTGATTTCGGTTCCTCAGACAGTGCACTATCACCGGAAACAAAGTCCCCAAAAATCCCCGCATTGGAAAATTTGCAGGAACAAATAGAAATATACCTATTTTAATGTAAACTGCTAGAAAGTGAAATTAGCGTTTACGGACCCTAGGGGTGGTCTGATGTGGTTCAAATGTTATTTTATGAAGAAAAAATATTTTTCTCGACCCAAAGACAAATGGATCTAACCATAGAACAGAAGCTGATGCGCAATTTCAAGACAAGCGGGCTAATAGACTAGACGGGAAATCCGAAATTCGCACTTCTAGGTGCATTTTATGTAACATGAGTTTCTAGACTAATTTAACCCCGCTGCATTCGAATCTGCTCGTTACCAAGCCGAATTTTGCATGCAACACCCGGAATCCAAGATGGCGCAATTTTCACTTGAAGATAATAATTAAATTGTGGGTTATCAATGGCCTTACAAAAAATTTAATATAATGTATCTTACGTAAAAGTTACCAAGGAATCCAACGCTGCAAACCGGCAGTCGATATATTTATTCGTTCAGAAAGTAGAGTTGATTAAACATAAAAATATTTAAAATTCTTAAATTTTGCAATTTTCATTTGAAGATAATAATTAAATTTTGGGTTATCAAGGACCTACCATAACATTTAATATAATGTTTCTTACATAAAATTTACTAAGGAATCCAACTCCGCAAACCGGAAGTCGATATCTTTATTCGTTCAGAAAGTATAATTGATTAAACACAAAAAATATTTAAAATTCTAAAATTTTCCAATTTTCATTTGAAGATAATAATTAAATTTTAGGTTATCAAGGGCCTTACAAAACATTTAATATAATGTATCTTACGTAAAATTTACTATGGAAACCAATGCCGCAAACCGGATGTCGATATCTTTATCCGTTCAGAAAGTAGAGTTGATTAAACACAAAAAATATTTTAGATTCTTAAATTTTGCAATTTTCACTTGAAGATAATAATTAAATTTTGGGTTATCAAGGACCTACCATAAAATTTAACATAATGTTTCTTACATATAATTTACTAAGGAATCCAACGCCGCAAACCGGAAGTCGATATCTTTATTCGTTCAGAAAGTATAGTTGATTAAACACAAAAAATATTTAAAATTCTTAAATTTTATAATTGTTTGTGAAAAAGCTAGGGCATCTAGCCACGATATATGACAGCGTTATGTTATTATAAAAATATATATTATAACGTAATTAAAAATTTTAAAGGGCTAACGTGCCGACATTATTTCTCTGTAAACTACTGGTTTAACGCATTTTCATCCCTTTCAACACCACAACTGCGAATGACATCGCACGCACGCACACACGCACGCGCGCGTACACTACACACACATGCCTACACATGCACACACACGTACATACGTACTTAAACTCAGTCACAAGACGCGTAGGGTGGCAAACCCTTTTCTCCCCGTTTTTAAACCACTTCCGGTGAAAGTTTTGGCCCATTTTGAAAAAAAATATTTTTTCTTCATAAAATAACATTTGAACCACATCAGACCACCCCTAGGGTCCGTAAACGCTAATTTCACTTTCTAGGAGTTTACATTAAAATAGGTATATTTCTATTGGTTCCTGCAAATTTTCCAATGCGGGGATTTTTGGGGACTTTGTTTCCGGTGATATCAGTCATAAAATTTTATGAATTAATTTTTCTGACCCTAAAAGCTATAATTCCTGGACTAATAGACATGAAATAAAAATTAACAATATAGGCTAGTTTCAGACTGCCATGTAAAATTAAACAAAACAAAAATATTTATTCAGTCACTCTGACAATAATTGACAGATTTGAAATTGTTGTTCGAATTGATTTATTGGACCATAAGAGGGATTCACTTATCAAAAAATAAATTAATAATTATTTTCTTTTCCTTCTTTTCTTCCTAAGGTACATTATATCGTAATTAATTGAAGTGTTTTTTTTATTTGACTTAGGTAGGTACGTTTTATTTCTCAGGGCACTCTGTTAACAGCTCAATATGGTAAATTTAATTTACGTTTATCTCGTGACAGGAACGTTTTACATTAATAAATAAGGGCTCGTTTATTCTGAACATCTTTTATATTTACAGTTTGGCTCTAAAAGAAATAGGTAAAAACTTAGAGCGAAATTAAAATTTTAACATTGTATTTCCTATACCTAGGTCAGAAAAAAATTCTACACCTGGTATACTTAATGTTAGGTCGAAAACATTATGTAAAAATATAAATTTTATTTCAAAATTATTATAAGTAGGTAGGTATGGTATTTAGCAAATTGAGAAAGAAAATTTTCTGTGACGTCATTATTTTGACAGGAGGAGGGAAGCATATTAAGAATGTATAACCTGTGGTTGGCCGTACTAGCTTTACGCACAAGTGGAGCGTTCATTAGTTGAATCGTTGCTATGGCTTACGGCCAGTCATTGGTTCCAGCTTGCTGTTCGTCACATAGTAATACTCAATTTTCATTATTTTTTTGTACTTGTTAGTTAATATTGAAAAATGATGAATAACAAAGTTTATTTATAAAGAAATTTGTTTTTTACTTAAAATATTAGTTATCTTCTAATATTATGTCCAAATTAAAATTTTATCATTTATTAATAGATAATAAATAGTTAAAAAATATGTGTATCTCATGTGATTCTAATAATTTGCTTTTTATTCAATGAGAGTTTAATGAAGGACATTACTCACGATAATAAAAATTTAATTCGAGTGAGTAATCGCCACGATAAAAACAAGTAGAATATTTTACTTTATCTACAATTGTGACTGCCTGTATTAAAAAATACATAATTTATCTATTTTATCAGGCGTGTTTTTAAAAATAAAATTCATTTAATTTAATCATATATAATAAAAATACTAATTGAAACAGTGGCTCTAAAAATGTGTACGTTATTAAAAATATTTAAAATACAAGAAATTTTATTGGTCAAAAGATTTAAAATCTATGACTAAATAGTTAGCAGAATAAACATCTCATAAAAATGTATTTCTTATTTGGCGTATCGTATTTTTTTGTATAAAAAAATAAAAAGAAAATTACCAAGAAAAATGTCTCCTTACGTTAAAGAAGAATGTTTTTATTTTTTATATGTTTAAAATGCACGCATCGCAGTAATATCACATAAATAAAGAATTTCTCATGTTCTCAAGTCAATAAAAGAACTTCGTACTACGTGATATTTATATTAAAATAAAATACATATCAGACGAGAATACTTACATAATGCGTGTCGTCCTCTTCGTTGTATGCTAACTTGACTATGCCGTATGAGCCCTGAAACAAATCAAATACGTTAGGTATACATTTATACGTAAATTATAATTAATATTTATTACTCCACTTTACGCGGCACATAAAAGTGTAAACGAAACAGTTTTGGTACGTCTAAAATTTACCGTAGACGCTTTTTTACTTGGATTATGAAATGAAGATTTTCATCCCACATGAGCGGTTTTTTGAAACAACAGGGGGATGCGAGGGTTTCATTTACCCATTTACGCGAATGCTGGGATGGTGTCTTCCCGCAAGAGGTTTGTAAAATGTTTTTTGTAACGAATAAAACTAAATACATTCAAGTTGTAGTTGTAGTCTGATCATTAAATTTGAGGTTACGATGTTTTTTGCTACTTACTACTTCTCAGTTCTCACTACTACCGACAGATGGTGCGCTGCACACAAGTTTTATTTTTTAAGTATTGGCGGTATTCGGTGGTCTTTACTAATTATAATTCCAGGAAGTAACACTTTATAAACTAAATTTTATTATTTTTAAGATGATTTTACTCTGAAATGTCTAGAAAATGTCATTTCATTTCCTAGGCGATGAGTACAAAAAAATATTTGCAGTCTTATTAAACACGAATTCGTATTTCATATTAATTCCCATTTAACAAGAAGTGCTAAGTTTTATTCATTTTGTTTTAGATTAAACTGGATTAAAAGGAAAATCTTTATCGAATATATATATATCTAAAGATAACAATAGACCGATAAAATAGTTATCAACTAATAAGTACCAAGTTTTAATTGAAAACAAACTTTAAGGACAAAGAAATATTATTTTTCATTACAGGATGTTTTTCTTCTCAACTTATAGTCTGGTTATAATTTAGTGTTTGATACGGACTTATCTACAGTAAAAATTCAGGAAAACTACAGAATAGTCCACTTGTAAATTTTAAAGTAGGCAAATACAGTAAATTTGAAAGGTCACTAAAAAATAATAAACGAATCAGTGAACACAAAAATTTATTTGAAAAACGGGAATGAAAAGTAACCAAAATGACAACCAAGAACCTTTTAACCTTCCGCCATACCTACCTGTAAAGGAAGGTACCTAATGGAATCATGCTAAAAATCGGGTAATGAGTTTTTAGTGGATGAGCACAGGGTGCCTACAACTCATTTGTGATAGTTTCACGATGATGTCTGTATGTATGTATGTATGTATGTATGTATGTATGTATATGTATGTGTGTATGTATGTGGTCAAGGATTTTTGGAGGTCGGATAACTCATACGAATTAAACAAAAATTATGATATTTGGTATTTTACATTTGTATACGAATTGGAAGTGCTCATTAGATTTTGGTACAAATATCTCCACCGGAAGTGATATTTTTTGAAGATTAATTTATTGTAAAAATGTCTATAAATTTAAATAAACATAGTATTTATTTTTAATAAGAATAAGGGAAAAAGTTATTTGCAACTTACGTTATAAAAAAAAATTGTCTTTATCTGGTAGCATTAAAGAACTGTACTAAAATTTTAAAAATAAATTTATCAAATAAATCGTTGAAATCCATGATCGGTTGATTTTTGTTTTTGCGTAAAAAATATTGACAGGTGAGACGGGTGACACGTTGGCACTAACGCCATATAAGTCATAAGTAAGATATTAAATGTAGTAATTGAACGGAGGATGGCTTCAACACAGACGAGTTTTCCTGTGAATTAATCTTTTGATTCAGGTGCTAATTTCTGTGTTTGAATATTTTAGATTTTTATTTGTATATTTTAAATGAACACCGGATTGTACGTACCTATACATTTATGTTTATAAGTCTAGATATGGCGGGAGGTTGTGTGCTGGCCACATCAGATTTTTAAATTTTATTTTATGTATGAATTATAAAATCCAAGAACGTGAAACATT
The DNA here is from genome assembly GCA_947534325.1 of Agonum fuliginosum. Classification (NCBI taxonomy): domain Eukaryota; kingdom Metazoa; phylum Arthropoda; class Insecta; order Coleoptera; family Carabidae; genus Agonum; species Agonum fuliginosum. Next base: position 13,782,920 of record OX384045.1, on the reverse strand, counting down.
TATGCACTACATAACCACGTGTCAGTTTCATCAAGTGTATTATATTGAGACATCGTTTTCATTTCACTAGGTATAATTTCGTTTGATTGAATTTCAGATGGAAACTGAAATACGCAATAACCCAGTTTGTCTCATATGGCACGAGCAGTGAACACGGGCCACGGGTCTCGGTAATTGGCACATTCGATGCTCGGCTCGCGTAGATCAGACATGATCGTCGCTCAAGTGCAGCAAATTCGATTAGGTGCAGATAGTGGAGATCTGACACCTGTACCTTTGACTCTGACATAGAACCTGGGGCACAGGGCCGTAGCTTCAAGGAAAAAGTAAATTTAAGTCTGGTCTACACGTATCTTGCATAATCATCATGGAAGATTTGTCAAACAAAACATTATTATCCAAGCACGAACGAACGAATCAACATTAATTTGATTTTAAAAACAAAAATTCTACACATATAAACCAATCTACATAAAAGACTTACATTAGAAAGGTTATACATAAAATCAGATAAATTAGTAACTAAGTATATTATATCACAATATTATTAAAAAAACCAAAAAATAACACTATTGTAATTAGCAATTACATACATGTGAAAAGTGTTGTCTAGTCTTTCTTTGTAAATTAGTTGTGTTTTGTGTAGTTCTGTGATTGGTGATTATTAATTACTTACAGGTTCATAACTTAAGTAATGTTTTTATAATTTTGTCCGTTATTTTATTGTTTAAACGTTGTTTTCAACTAAAAGTTGTGAATTTCGACGTCGCTTTTGCGTCGCTTTATAAGACGGCTAGTACATTTTTACGTCATTTAATCGACGTCAACTTTTAAGCGTATAAAATTTCGTCATTTTTGTATGTGAAAAATGACGTCAAGAATTTAACGTTTAAAATCCGTTGCAATTCCGACGATAAAATGACTTTTATCAAAAAAAATGTTGAAAATTCGTCGTAATTTCATCAGCAAAATGATTAATTAAGGCCAAGTTATCAATTTTTCATAATTTAATTAATGTAATGAATAAACTGAACAACAATAAAGTATTTAGGTATTTTTAAACAATATCTAATTTATAGAATACATTTGTTAGAATCTTTCACTCACATTTTTTTATAGTAGGTATAAACCCTGTCGTTCTACTGATCTACTCTGTACTGTTTGGTTTGGACTTTCAGTTTGTACTCTTTTAATTTAAAAATTTATAATACAATTTTAGGTACTTAATTATGACGCTTTAAACCACGTAATTAAGACGTCATTATATTCACGTCAGTTTTACGTCAGTAATTGATGTGAGTTCGATCCACGCCTAGGCGTCGATTTATACTTCATAAATTGACGTGATATTTACGTCGAAAATTAGTAATAAATGTTACTTGGGTAACTTATGGTGGTCTAGAATCATACATAATATAAAACATAGTAGGTAGGTATTATAGACACAAAAATAATATAAAAAAGAAATTGAAGAAATTTTAAGGATAATGATGGATGAAAGTTCTTGGTAGAAAGTACCAGTGGCGGCCGGTGACTTTTTAAAGGTAAGGGCTGCAATTTAAATGAAAGTGCGCTGCAGGCCAAATTTTTTTGTTAAAGGTTAAATACCTTTATATTTAAAGTTAATTTTTATTAGGGAAGAGAAACTTCACAGTTTATCCCAGTTTTTGTACAAAAATAAATACAAATTTAATTACAAACATAATTATATCAAATAGCACAATCAATTTTAATAAAATAACAATATAACTTTAAAAATATACAGTTGTACGCCTTATAATTTCAATGCAAACTATTTTGTACCTTTAAACTACACGCATTTATGTACACCGTAAGCGACAGCGCTGCGTCCGAAGCAGCCCCGTTGCTCGCTGTGTAACCCACACATTGGCTATCATTCCCCTCACCGCGCACACTTACTTCTGCCTAAGTTCGAGGGCTGTCCGGACAACAGCCCATAGCACGAAAATGTGTATAGCGGTGACTCACGCCGCGTCAAAGTAACATCAATAGTAAGCCTACAGGCGCAAATTTTTAAATTACAAGATATATTTGATGGATAGATAGATAATGGTTGTTTATTGATATTATTTAAATAATGTATCAGAACAGTTTCATTTCCTACTAGGGGCTGCAGCCCCGCAGCCCCGCAGCCCTTATCCACGAGCCGCCACTGGAAAGTACAAATAAAAAGTAATGCAATTGTAATACGGATTCTTAGAAAAGCGATAACACAGATGTCAGAGGTCACAATGCATCTGTATAGATCTCACATCCCTCACCCCATAAATCTTTTAGATGTCGGTTACGTGTCCAAAACGGTTTGTTACACATCGTTGAGTAAAAAAATAGCAATTGCCGTATCTTTTTATTTTCATTGAAATTGTGGATTGGCTAATGTTTTTCCGTAATATTATTGGTTAACGACAACGTTTAAATTAAATATAATAGTTATTTATGTTACAAATGGGATAAGAACATTATTACAGCAGTCGCATGTGAAGAATTGAACGACAAGGTCGTGTAATCACATGAGTGCTGTAATATGCTTTAGCCCACATGTGAACACAAAATTAATAAAAATTGATATTTTTGTTTGAACGTCAGATTTGAAATTTTAAAAATTATATATTTTGTCAATAATTGATAAATGTCAGTTTCTATAATTTTGATTTAAAATCAAAGCAACCGCCTGGTACATACAATTTGTTTGGACATCCTGTCAGTTTTATTTAGAAACAAATTCTTAATTTGTAAGTTTATACGTGATATTGATTTATCATACGTTTTTAAATTATTTATTATGGGGCAGTATTTCAAAATTGATTTATTCCAAGAATATATGAGGAATAAATAGGTATACAAGTATATTATAACCTTAACATTGCCGTCAAATATAGAGAAATCCAGAATGACGTTATAGCCAGGGGGCAACCTACTATTTCAAACTCACTTTTGCATATTTTTCATTAAATTTGGAACAATTTCTGTCAAAACGTAATTTAAATAATTTTTCATGATACAAAATACATATAAAACTGCATATAAAATAATATGTAGACAGTTACATTTAATGTTAATATAAAAGACCATTTTGACAGCTGCCCCCTGACAAATTCATTTGTTATGGATTCGTCTATTGACAAAAAATATTTATATTAGTATTATCCATAGTTACAAACGAGTAAATGCGAGAGGTAATATAACAAAAGCACATCATAATATATTATTTCACTAGTAAGATAGGTAATGTTACAAATTACCTCACTCAAATGATGAATATAATATTATTATAATATCACTGGCGTGGATAAAATTAATTATATGAATGTTGTAACAATAATATCACTAATTATTAGTGAATATACGTTTGCTATAATCATAACTATGCACGTGTTTTCGGTAACATAGAGAAATCTTATAAAACTTATACAGAATTTTAATTTTTGATATTGCGAATCCGTAATCTGTACCACAGTTAATATTTCTTAAGATGTTCTTTTCAAATTGCTCGATCATAAATTCTAGTTACTCTACTGTTTTTCAAAAGATGTATTTTTTGTGCAGATCTAGACGGTAAACACACATTATATTATTATGAATTGTAAATTAGTAACTATAAGACCTGAATTTTAGCAAATATGAAAATGATATTTGTGTTTAAAACGTGAGTATTACAGTGGTTACGGACGCTGTATTAATAGTCTGCTCCTTTCTACAGGAAAAGGAAGAAGAACAGGAGCGTACTAAACATAAATTCCGGACATAAACGTTGTTCTTGTGTATATCCTATGTTTTGCATTCCACCCAATTACCTAATACCACTGGCCTGAGTGGTAGGATTACACTATAATAACATCTTCCGTTCTGTCTGAAAATGGAAGTTAATCTTGTTGAGTTAAGTTATCATTAAAATAAAAAATGTTATAACTATTATAGTGAAATCCGTATATTTCGAACACGGTGGAATTTTTGTTAATTGCTGGAATCAAACTATAGAGACCACTAGCTTATATGAATTTATGTCGATGTCATGTCGTTCCATTTTGAACTCTTATAAAAATTGTCCAACTTTGTGATTGACTTGGGTTTTCTTTACTCTAATTTTGTGACTTTGAAATATTATTATTTTACTTTGTTCAGGATTGGTTAATTATTAACAGTTTAAATAAGTCCATTTAGACGATTCCATCGAAAATAAACATAACAGCTTTAGTTTGTTAAACATGAGTTCAGTGAAATATGATTTATTTTAAAATATTATTCCGATATTCTGATAAATATATTTTGACTCTTAGTATAAGCTCTATAGTTTAGTGAACCGCTAATAGAGATATTAGAAAATAGTATACTAAAATCTAAAGAATTTATTACAGGTAGGTAGATACATCAAATGTTAATATCTTATTTCTTTTTATTATTATTTTATATGCAACATTTTTGTGTCCCGTAATTAAATGTTTACCAAAACAAATATCTCATAAAACAGATTTTAATTTTATTTTTCTGTTCAAATTATCTTAATTAGCAATAAACATTAATTACATCATCATTATGATGCAATTAGAAAATTTACTGCACATAAAACAGTAAAAAAAGATAATTACTAATAGCTTTTAGCTGATTAAAATGGGGCTATAAGACTGTAAAATTAATGAAGACATTATAGAAAAGATCAACATGAGACTATTATATTTCAGGAGGTTTACAGGTTTTTATATCTCCAGTTTTACAAAAAGAGAAACACGAAGATCGTGATTTAGATAAAAAAAATAATAATTTCAATGGCAATAATTGACCGACGAAAATTTGTATCAAAAAATATGAATGGACTACAGTCAAAATAATTGTTTATTTGGTTAATTAAATCGCCGTTCCGATCAAACAAAAACCATCGTCAGGATACTAGAAATAATATAAAAATAAAATAGGTAGTCATTTATATATTAATCAAGTATGAAAACTAATTTAATTAAGCTTCACAAAAATTCATACTAAAAATAAATTACACATAAATAATGTTAATGCTATAAGCCAATAAAATAAAAATCTTCGCAAAAATGTACTACCTACTTTAAGAATACATTATAGCAAACTTTTTTGCCATCTGCGTTTATCTTACGTGAAATGGGCTATAGTTGATTTAATTATGTACCTATAATTTACATTTAAAATAAAATAAAACACACTTATTAGAATTTTAACACAAAAACCATAAAATAATTATTACATTTTAAATTAAAACTTGTCTTGTCAGAAATATTATTGTTTGTTTGATTGGGGTACACTTTTCCCCTGCCGTTTTTTCCCTGGCAATTTTTCTCCTGACATTTCCCCTGCCTCATTTTTCCCCTGTCCCATTTTTCCCCTGCGACATGTTTCCCTTAGTTCATTTTTCCCCTGCCCAATTTTCCCCTGTCTTCCTCCATCCTTGTAATCATCATTAACCTAACCTAACCTAACGATTGTACGACAGTTTTTCTACCCCTTTTTTTCTACTCCATTTTTTCTACTCATATGTTTCTACTAATTTTTTAAAACTAGAAAATATTCTTGCCTAACATTTTTCTGAACTTAACCCCATCATACTCTACCATACGGTAGAATTCAAATAAATATTATTTTCTGACAGGATTAAAAAAATGAATAATTATTTTCTTTAAATTTTTAGTAGTCATGGGAAATTAATAGCCAGGGGCAAAATAATGACCAGCGAGAAAAATTGCAGGGGAAAAGTGACCTCCAACCGTTTGTTTGCTTGTGTCACAATAGCCAATTCGCCCCTGTGCCCTTTTAGAATTCCATGCAAGTTCTGAGAGCAGAGAAGTTGAGAAAATCTTGGCAATGACTGAACATAACATAATCATAAAGTCAAATTTGGAATCTTCGCACAAAGGAAGAGATGTTTACTTTCAGTACAGCGAGTATTTGCATATCTACGTCCTTAAACTTCAAATTTAAATATAGATATTCTCGCATATCATTGAAAAGCGTTATTTTTATGTTTTGTCAACAAGTAAATATACATAACGAGTATGTTGGAATATATTAAATCATGTAAAATGTAAGTATATTGGCTATTCACGAAGTTCTAGTAAAATTGAATGCATCGGTACACAACAGTATAAATAAAATAATGGATCTACATCTACAGTTGTGCCTTTTTAACATTTTCATTAAAAAATTGTACATTATTATACGTATTCCAAAAAATTAAAAAAAAATACAATTTATGCAAACTTTACACGGTTATATCTCATGGTAGAAATTAATTTTTAAAATTTAAAAAGGCACATCTGTAGATCGATTCTTTCTCTATTAAATAGTTATAAAAAACATTATCTCACAACGAAAACACTTATTTTTCAACTTCAAAATGACATTGCATAGCTAGGATGCGAAAAAGTACGAGTTTCGGGCTGGTTTCAGGCAGCCGTAGTACCTATGTAAGCAAAAGAGTGGAATAGAAAAAAAGTAAATTCGAGAGTATTCTAGGAATTCGGAAAAAACGTAGACAGGCCGCTTAAAAAAATTTAATTCGAGATTTCAAATTGACTGTCAGCTGACTTTAGACCTTTAAAGCGACTAAGATTTTAGTGAGTGAAGTGGGACATCGCATATTTGAGGTCAAATTATTTTGTTCTACATAATAAATAAATAAATAAATCGCAAAACAGAGGAATCAAAATAATACCATTTTAATTTGTATATTTAAGTTATTCTTCACACTCAACGTCAACACTCAACTGACAGATATGTTATCTGGAACTATACCTGAAAGTAAAATTTAAAAACTACTTATTTATAAGTTTTCCAGTTGTATCTTTTATGAAAGAAATACAACCAGTAAACTTCGCGATCACGAAACAAATTAAAAGAACAAAACAAGTTTTACAAATTATGCAAATTATTGCAATAAAAAACTAAATCAATTGACTGTCTGGTCTAGCTAACTCAATAATTAATAGCTGAACAAATTTGCATAATTTATAGAGCAACAATGAGTTCATGCCATCTATCACGCACTCGCCTTGCTGGTAAATTAATATTCAAATTGGCAATTTTTTGCGACCAGATTAAAACATCTCCTTGATTAATTTGATCGAGAGTTTATTAATCGACGCAGATGAAACCAGAAGAATACGGCGAACAAATTGAAAGTTTGTGGAAGGCAAAGGCAATTATTAGAGCAGCAGCTTTTGTGGAATGCCGAAATGGAATCTAAACAGCGTTAATTTGGTTTTTAATTAAGGAGTCAATTAAATTTGATAATCGGGCGTTTTGGCGAAGTGAAGATGCTCCGTTAACTTCTACTTTACGCTGATTACTGCAATTACGAATTAGCTAACTTGATTTTACGCCCCTAGGCAGTTATTCTTAACGGATTTAAGAATTATAAAACACTTTCGAGCAGAGTTTTCTTCCTCCGAAGAATTTTTGTTAAGTATCCATTAAATAAAGATAAAAGTTCTTTCGAATATTTGTTAGCAAAATTTCACCGAATTTTAACGAATCGATATCAAACACAGTCAATAATTTCGCTACAAATATTGAAAAATTCGAGTAACCAAAGTTCGAATTTAGAAGTTTGACTGTATGAGACATATACGATACAGTGAATTTATTTTTTTACGTGAAACATGAGATTTATCATATCTATAGTTACGAATTTATTAAAATAGGAATAAATTTGAATTTTTTTGTTAATTGGTGTCACACTGCTGCTATCTGGAAATACGATTTATACTTTGAACAATTAAAAGATTATGTTAAAAATCGCATGACACAAATAACAGCCAATGGATGAATTGATTACAATAATAGTAACCATGGTTATATAGTATATTTTTTACTAGTAGCTTGAGTAACTTAACTGAAATTAATAAGCGGAAACTTTACCGCCATCTGTCACTTTGACATTAAATTAAAAATTGGTTAAATTGTTATTTTGAGTATAAATAAGCAATTAATAAGGAAAACAATACATATTTATTAATGTTAAATACAAATTTAGTAAATATTTCAAGTTTCTATGTAAAAAGAATTCAAAAATATAGAGCTGCGGTGTTATTGCGATTTTCTTACCGAATATGCACTCGTGAATGTGCATTGTGCATGTGCATTCATTCATGTCCAGGAATTTTTTTTCTTGCATTCCAACAACGTAATTAGCTCTCGTACCACTCAAGCTAATTAAGACATTGTTGGAAAGCACTCAAAAAATTTCCGGAAAGAATTAATGCACATGTGATATTAAGTGAAAATGTCCATTGGATCTATTGCAGCTGCCCAAATATCTTATATTGTTCAAGAATAATACAGTTAAATTGATTATCTGTTTCATTTAAAAAAAGCTCTAAAAAAGTCATAACCATGGATATGAAGAATCCCATGTTTCACGCTAAAATAAACTCACTGTATTTTGCGATATATTTTGCAATATTAAAAAATCATTTCGGCAATTTGAATCTGCTGTCAAAATTTTCAGTTTATTGAAGATGTATTCCGAGCGTGATTTCACTTTTATTTTAAATTAACAATTTAACAATTATGCTATTTTATAATGGAAAATAGCATTTTATAAGTTGCACCGCTATCAGTCAAAGTCGATAGGAATTATTTATGAAAACTAAATTAAAATTGAAAATAAACGCAGTTCACAGTTCAATTGATCTTATATACGACGTACATTGTTAATAAATTATTACATTTATTTGTAATACAATATGAAGCACTATAAATGTCTATTTTTCTTCATGTCTTTTATCTTTTTTATTTAAATTTAATGTATCGACTAACCTTAAAATGACGTGCGAAATTATTTTTCTGAAAGAAACAAATAAATAACAGTAAAACTCATAAAAAAGTAATATTATATCCATAATAAATGTCTATTGAGAGAAATGAAAGTAAAAATATGACTGAATAATCATAAAACTTGAATCAAATAAACCTAAATGCTGAAATATGAACCACATTAAAGTAAATTTGTGAGACTTTTATTTATATTCATACCGTCGATTAAAGGCACCGACTTTTTATGTACCTAACCTACATAATAAATTAAGAATTAAATTCGTCTTAATTTTTGAATTGTTAATTAAGCCGAAATTGGAATTCTGAGATTGGAAATATGAAGAAATCCTATTTATTTGGATGACTGGCTTTATTGTACAACATAGTTATAATTTTTGCGACGATTCGACCAGGATCTTGGTCATTTTCAAGTAGAAGTTAACATGTTGATAAATTGAAAAGTAAGTTGAGTTACATTATATGAAATATTAAGGGTATCGACTCCACGTAGCTCAACACCGCTTGTCTTATGGTGACACATGGAAACATTCGCCGAAAATACGTAAAAGCAGTCTAGCAATTTTTAAAATGCTCACGAAGTTTTACAGATAAAGATAAATTTCATAAATTTATTTACAGACGCAGAATGGAACTAGGTTTATGCCGAGTTACATTTTCTTATAAATCTCTTAATCATAAGATAAAGCATGCCAGAAATTGCTTAAAACACACTTTTTCATTAATTTTTTGTACGGATTCCACAGATTTTTTGAGAATCATAACTGTGAATAAACCTAGGATTAATTCTTTCATAAACATACTTAGTACCTGTTTTTCCTTCAAATTTTTAATATGCAATGAGTAAAGCAGAAACTGCTACACCTCTAAACACGCAATACTTTTTTACGGAAACGAGGCCCATAAAACTAAAATTTATTTGGAGTGTGTACACACCCCAAGAGTTCCAACAGTGACTCACTGTTTATTCATATTTCCAATATCGAAATTCGTCTCAAATAATTTTTGAAGAAACTGGTTTCGATGGATGCTATTTCAAAATATAAATTTTTATTAGGTATCAATAGTTTATCTTACAAAATATTAGTTTAATAAAATTGTATTTAAAATAATAATGTTATAGCACGAAGGGTGTAGAACAGTGGTGCGCAGACTTTTTAAATCGCGGACCAATAAATAAATTTCATTTTTCGAAAAAGCCATTTAGGTAAGATAAGCACAAACCAAATGAAAACATTTTCCAAGTATTACACAAATAACAGCAAAAATAATATTATTAATTAAATAACTTAGAAATAGATAACGAAAAATACTGACAAATATATTAAAATTTAAATTAAACAGCTTTACATTTTTTTTGAAGCTCACGGACTGATATTAGAAATAATGTTAGTGGTCGCAAAAATCTAAAGGTTTTTAAATGGCCATCTGTTAATCGAGACCTTTGTTTATTTTTTATAATTTTCATGGAAGAAAACGCCAGTGCAGCACATGCAAAGCAAGAATCGCTAAAAATTATAAATATGAAAAAAATTATATAAATATATAAATATAATAATATTCAAATTTTCAATTCTTGATTCATAATATTTTTCCTTTTAAATTTTAAAACTAAAAAAATAATTATTTAAAAAACGGGCCATCCAAAAATCGTAAAAGGGCAACCGGTAGATTATTTCTCATTTACCACCTAGATCTATACAACAGGTTTCTGATTCTGGTAACTGGTAGAAAATAGAAAAAAATAATTTGTATAACAAGTTTTAAAATATAGTTTTGTCGAACGCGAACGAAAATTGCAGACCGACCGAAGAGAGAGTTGCAATCGTTTAAAGTCGACAAAATATTTTCAATAAATGTTATACACACTATTTTTCTACTACTGCAAAACAAGGAAGTTAAAAAATACAAAAATAACCATTAATTTTTTGACATTTACTGGCAAATTTTTAAATTTCAATGTTGTTACGAAAACAATGGATATTCAAAAGAAAGCAAAACTGTGTTGCAAGTGCCCAAAAGTGTACTTTATCGCAGCACACTTACGAACTGTGCAACACACTTGCGGTAAACAGCTGCTTTTAAAATTAAATACAATGTAGAAACATGAACTTTCAGTAACAGGCGTAGAAAAAATAATTTGATACCTACCTATGTGTAAAGAAAAAAATTCAGCAATAGTAGAAAAGATGTAAATATCGTCCACATAAAAATGCCTTCAAGAAACTATTAATTTAAAAATAGCTTCAGTTTAATCCCTGCCAAGAGATAAAACTGCCTAATTTTATTAGTCTAATTTTTGATGAATGTAATAATAAGCAGTACGAGTACATGATTATTTCATAATTCGAGTTATACGACAATGTATTTACGACTTTATACTAGAACTAGCACCATTTGTCAAAGTTTATTATTAGGTAAGTTACAAAAACAGCTAAATTCATTGCCGTGCAAAATTTTAAAATTTGCTGAGTACCTACCTGACAAGGAAGATAATCTTGTGATTTTATATCAGATCAGGATAACGAATTTAGGATTCGCGTGTTCAGCAAACCTATTGAATGAACGGCAAATATCTACTTACTTCCTTGACATTTTGCTGATGTTTAGGTATTTCATTTATACTATAGGAACGTTTTCATAAGATAATAAATACATTTTTTACTGAGTTTAAAAAATAAGCGAAATATTTTCGTCGTTCAGGAAATCGTAAATAAAAATTAAAGTTTGCGTTATAAAAAGCTAGAATTTTGTAAGTTTAAATTATTTTAATGGAAATCAATAAGAAACGGGAAATTAAAATTAATTAATTATGCGTCTTAAGGTAGGATATTCATCGAGCATAGGCGTGCGTGATTTCGGTGTGAGGTGAGGCCTATGCAGGCAAATAATGAGAAATAATTCATTAAAAATCGTAGATTTTGATGTAAATTATAAATCAAGTATCCATTGCAATAAAAAAGATAATTGAATTATTTAAAATTTACAGTTAACATGCTGTAGTACGACGTTATAGCTATTAATATAACAAGAATATTATGCGATTTATAATACCGAGGATGTTGCTAAACGAAGAGGTCAAACATCCATCGTATATATTCGCGTAATATTTAAAGTATCAACAACGACAGCGATGTTGAAACAAATCTACAATTTTATCTGTCAATTAGTTGACATTTCGCATATTACGGAAGTTTTTGATGTTATTATGGTTGTTGTATCTAAGGTATTAAGTTCGTAACTAATGAATTAGAAGTATTTACTTGTTCCAATTACCAAAAATTTCTAAATTCTTTGACTGTTGCTAAGATACCAAAAAAAAAAACCGAAAATAAACAAAAATCTAAATGTCAAAGTTGTCATTATTGAATTAAACATTTACAAGATAATTTATGTTACATATAAGTAAAAATGATGTTATTTAAATAAAAAATGGTACAACTAATTGTAGAAAATGGTTACTTATAAGATTATTAGTAGTTTATATGAGGAAAATTGAAAATGTGAATTGTTTGCATTAATTTGACGTTTTTGTTATAGCGCGCTGCTATTCGGAGGCTATAAAGTGACGTTTACGTCAAAGAGATTCACGTATAAGTGTCAAATTATGATATGACCGTGCATAAAAGCTAATAACAGTTGATGATACGATTAAAAATATAATTTTTTATGACACTGGAATCTTCTACGTGCGATTTCTCAATAATTATTGCAGTGACGAAATCCGAATTGCGAATTACTATAAACTTGATTATTGTCTATAAAATCAACAAGTTTGATTTTAACAACCTTTTTCAAATTTTTTTGCGAACATACTAGATATAATCGAGATAGGACGATAACTTTCGACGTCTGTTTTTGTCTTCTTTCTTATACAGAATGTCTCTTATATCATTAAAAATAGCTATCAACCAGTGGCTAACAAAATGTTTCCTTTAAATACCATGCAAATTATTTTGCGAATTTTAAAAAAATTATTTTTGTTCCATGATCAGTACGTCTTATACGAGTAGTATATACCCTTTAATTTTTTTCCCGAAGTACAGAGACACCCTGTATAATGGAACTACCTTAGTATATTTTAATGCATCAGGAAACACTCCTTCTGCTAAACATTTATTAAAAATAAATGTTAATAACTCTAACGCCTAACGTGGAGCTTGAGCAGCTAACGATTGATAATTATTTGTTTAATTGTGAATAAAACTGTAAATGACGCGGAAAAGTAACCTCAACCACAGTGGCGTAGCGTAGGGGCCCTGGGGCAAAATAATTCTCAATGAGGAAAATATTCAACCAATAATTTTAACAAATCCTGAAATATTTACAACCCGAAATACAAAGCACTAATAAAGCATGTCCTTTTCATTCATTAATTTCCAAATTTACATTATCTAAATAAATAGGAAACATAAATTTACCAGAATATCACTTAAAACAGTTAAATATTCAAATATGAATCGAAACTGGCGCCATCTCTAGGAAGAATGTGCAAAACATAAACCTGTAAGAAGTAAGAACATCCAGTGATATAACAATCAACACATGGTGATTTCGTAGTGCTTTATTTACTAAAATCTGTAGTTATTTCGCGTTATACATTTTTTTTACAAAACTATGTGTAGTGTGTGTCTAAGGACCTCATTGAATCCTGGAAGAAATTTCAAGGCTCTGCGATGAATAATACAAGGTGAAAACCTATTTATAGTTTTTGTAAGTGATGTACAGGGTGAACTAAATGTAATATCGAAAATTTTATTGCACCATTTGATTCCTCGTAGTTTTAATTTAGTAAATAACCGTAGTTTCATTTTTGTAGCTCTTTTGGCAGAATTTGTACGAATTTTTAAATAGTTTATTAAGGAATAATTGTTCACTACTACATAGTAGTACGTTCAAGAATCTCGCCTCGAATTGTACAGGCAATCATATTTGTAATACTCCAGGCTGATACTTTAAATATATATTTTGAGAGGTATGAACATTATAAACATAGCTCAGTGCGTAACCTGATCGACTGGGTTCTGATAACTCAAGTTCAAATTTTGTACTGCGTATAGTAAAATATTATATGTTTACTCACAGTATATAATACTGACACACACAAATTGGGCTAATCGTAGTTTTATTAGTAAATTACTGTAGTTTCATATTTGTATCTCTTTTGGCAGAATTTCTACGAATTTTAAAATAGTTAATTGAAAAATTGTTCACCTTATTAATTTTGCAAAGTAATTTTTTAATTCAATGCTAAAATTCCTTGTTTAAACGTGCAAATTCTCGAGGCCCCTGAACCCCTGGGACTCGGGCAACTGTCCGAACTGCCCTACCATAGCTACGCCACTACTCAAAAAAATCTCCGTATCCTACCTGTCCAATGCTGTCCATGAGCCGGTACAAACAATAAAAATTCAGCAATAATTCGTAATTTTAAGTATTTTAATCTTCTTAATTAGACAAAAACGCTAGAATTGCGTGTGGCGCCTTGTAATTTGTACAATATATCTACTTTTCGACCCTAAACAAGTTAATTTGATAGGTGTTGATGTTGTACAGATCGTTTATAACATATAGATGTATTGGATCACGTCGAGTACCTATGAAAATACCGTCATTCAACTTCAAAGTCGTATAACTTTTTTAAATCTCAAAATCCCATCCTGAAAAATTTTGGACGATATAATTCAATTCTTCCTCTATAATTTCCCCAAATTCAAGCCAAATCTGGGAATATGTATTTGAGAAATGAATTTTTGAAAAAAAGAGGTAATTTTGACCTTTGACCTCATATTTCGCCGTTATTACTCGACAATACGTCTTTAGCGTGCAATTTATAAAGTTTAAGATCTATTCTATCGAAAAAAAACAAAATCAGCATTAATCGGAGCATTTGTATCAGTTTTTGCAATTTTCTTTGCAAGCGCTCTGTAAAGTGGAGCAAGAACTGTTAAATGTCAATATGTTAAATATCTCCGGATCCTACCTGTCCAATGCTGTCCATGAGCCGGTACTGGTTCAGCTGCAGAAAGCTCCCGGACTTGTCGATGGACACTCGGCGGGACTCCTTCAGCGGCTGGCGCTTCCTGGCGGTGCGTGGGCTGCAGGCGGGCGAGGGGGCGGCGGCGATGGTCGCGGCCCCCGTCAGGGGCGGCGCCCGGGCCCCCAGGGGCCGTACCAGCGCCTCCGGACTGCGGCTGCTGTCAACTTCCAGAGCGGTGTGCCTGCAAACAACACTGGGGTTTAGTAACACGAAATAATACTTCAAAGAATGTTAATATCCCGGCTTGTTACTTGCTATTATTGCCCATTAAAATTATATTAAGCGGACTGTCTACATTTTTACTGAATTCCTGAATACTCTCGATTTGACTTTTTTTCATTCCACTCTTTTCCTCACTACTAGGGCTGCTTGAAACCAGCCCGAAACTCGTACTTTGTCGCATCCTAACTATGCAATGTCATTTTGAAGTTGAAAAATACTGTAAAAGTGTTTTCGTTGCGAGTAAACTGTCAGATTATTATTGACTTCAGGATAATGTTTTTATAAACATTTAATAGAGAAAGAATTTTAAAAATTAATTTGTATCATCAGATAAATATCCGTGTAAAATTTGTTTGTGTTTTTTTTGAATTTTTTCTATAGATTCATTCTTTCTCTATTAAATCCTTGTTGAAATAAATTTTTACCATTCTTGTAGTGGTCACAAAACACTCGCTACGTTAGTACATTTTATGCTGGATTTTAGGTAGTAGACGGGCCTCTCAAGGAGGTTGTGGATTCCTGCAGTGGCGTACCAAGACATTAGTCTTGGGGGCAAATATAAAAATAAAAATATTTTTGATAATGTACTAGAATTCTTTTCCCGAGAGCTTTAATTTGATACCACACACGATAGTATTTTGATAAAAATAAAAAAAGTTATGTTTATAAAGTTGGTACCACTGGTTGAACAAAGCTCATTAACGAACTTGAAGTCAGATTTTGGCTCAAGATCTTAAATAAAAAATTTCAGTCCAAAATTCCAACGCGTTTTTAAGTTATGCAACATCCAGACAGACTAACAGACTAACAGAACGACTTTTTTTAAAATCATGTTTTTTAGGTTCAGTGTGGTCTAAAACGTGCAGATTCACGAAAATCTCGAACTGTCAAGAAATCACGATTACAATTAATACTTCCCTCTATTACATAGGTCGGAGAAGTAAAAAGGTAACTTGCAAATAAAAAATCTGACGTGGACACCACATGACTTCCTTGTACGCCTTGTGTGTTCATACTTTTCTTAATAACTAAAATGTAGAATAATATAAAAAATTCTTTTAACTTATTATACTAGTATACTCACAAATATATTTTAGTAATTTTATTTAAACTGCAGAAGAAGATATAAAGCATATTTTACTATTGTCACTGTCATGTCATAATCATTTAAATTTGATGTAGTAACAAATGTTAATCGATCATGGACTACAAGATACCGAAATACTAAATTATAAATATATACTTTAATTATTCCTAAATGATACCAGATACAAAAATATTTATAAAATACCGATTGTAAGTAATAATCACATAATCTTTCATTTAAAATAAAAAAAATTGTCTCCAATTAAATATTTATCGAAATATTTGAAAAAAGTACTACTTCCGGTTTATAGATTGAAACCAAAAATAGGAGGTGCACAACTATATGCTATAACAGTCCTAAATACAAAATTTCAACTTTCTACGTCTAACCGTATTTGAGTTATGCGACACACATACGTCCGTACGTACATACATACGTACAGACGTCACGACGAAACTAGTCATAATGGATTCAGAAAAGGTCAAAACGGATATTTCCATCAAAATCTGAAAACCGAAATTTTTCGGGATTACAATACTTCCTTATTACTCCGTACAAGGAAGTAAAAAGAGCCTACAAAAACGCTGCTTTACACAATTTATTGTTCAATAGAGTCTGAAATAAATAAAACAGATTAATTTTAAATGTGACATTAGCTGGCGACATCTCTTTAATTGACACAAGGAAATTTTAATGCAAATGTCAAATGCATCTCATTTAACCTTATAGAAAATACGATATTTTTAATAAATAGGTATGTCGACCAAAAATATAGTACTTACATAATGCGTGCGTTAGGTATTTGTACATCGCTCGGTTTTATTAAAACACTTCGCTTCGCATCGTATTTTAATATAGAACCTCACATTGTAAAATAAAACCTACTGCATTTATAATGTACATGACTGCTATTAGTTAGTAAAATACCTACCAAATTTTATTAAAAGTTGTATTTTTAATTGCAATTTTCATTATGGCTTTTAAAACATAACTGATAATGTAATGTATCGTTACTATAAAGTTACATTAGTAAATATTGAATTTTCAAAATGAGTAAAACAAGTTTTTGTTTTATTTAAAAAAATTATAACACAAGAATCACATTAAATAACGAGAAAATAAATTTTTTAACCCTTACATTGTTATATAGAACTGATAGAACTGAATATAATACCATTTCGATTTCATATCATTCGATATCCCACTATATTAGTTCTTCTTTCACTCCAGAGCTTATATTCCTAATAAAATAAAGCAAAACGTTTTTCACCGACGATTTATATCTATTATTTTCGTAAAACAAAAAATTGTGTAAAAAATGAAATAAAAAGTCTTTTAAACCAAACGCTATGAGCGATTTGATAAAAGCGATAAAAATTTTCTGCGTTTCTACCCTTGAGGTTTGAAATCTTTTTTTTGTGAATATCGTATTGTATGTTTCATGCGCATCTAATAGAATCTGCTGTTATATTTCAATATTTTTTGCGGATTTATTCTATCAATTCAGCTTAAATCGAGGGTAAAATAATGCTTTTTTGAATAATACTATTTTGAATACTTCAAGTTTCAGGTTCATATGATTCATACCACGAAACGAATATTCGTAAAATTTAAGGAATCGATTTGGTCTCCGACAATCTTTAATATACCAATTATGATAGATAACTATGAATATATAATTATAGTAATATGTTCATTATGTAATACAATATTACATACGATATTGTTATCAACTGTAATTACCAATTACACAAGAGCTTTTTATTTCACCGGATAAATTTCTGTTTGTATTGTAACCTTGTTGCCTAGCATTTTGAAAAGAAAAATTGTGTAATAAAATCACGACACCATAGGTGGAGTGAAATTCTAGTGATATTTCTATGCTTGTGATTGGTTGATTGGTTGGAACACCGCCGATTTTACACCAAACACATCTAAATATCAAATTGTTGTGTTTTGTTTATGTTTACTGTCAAAATTACAATTTTGAAAATTCATTCTACAAAGTGAATAGGTATAATTTGAAATTCGTTCTAATTTGATATCAGAATAATTAAATAACTTGTGAATTTTAGGGTAGATGATTTGAGACTTTGAAATTTGATATTAAACGGAAAAGAAAATTCTACTGATATTTTGGATTTTTAAGAGTGTTTTTACTTCTCCTAGTTTAAACAAATTATAGAAAAAATTCGGATTTCTATGTTATTTAAATAATTACTTTATTTTTTACTTTATATTGGCTCAAACAATTAATTGAACAGTAATAAAATGAAAGTTAAATTCGCCAAGAAACATGTCAAAAATTATTTCTACGTAAAAATTATTAACCATTCAACCTTTTAAAATATAAACCATAACCATTAAAGCATTTAAAATACAACATAACAAATCTACATTCTCCTGATCTGTCGATAATTAACTTGTCCATCAAATCCCGATCAAATCATTCCTGACAATGAAAATTCGACCAGTTGAAGCACCTATGAGTTGTGTCGGTTGTGTTCGCATTTCAATCACTCTTCATTTGTTCGTTGTTGACTTGGTATTCAAAACATTTGACTGCTGACAAACACTTGATGAAGTAATTATTTTAGAATCGATAGACAACGCTTTAGGGAAAAGGAAATTGATGAAATTAAATTGTTCAAATAAGAGAAATAAAATGTAAAATTAAATAAATGAGTTTTGAAGTTGATGATTCGGAATGAAATGTTATTTTGTTTGTTGTCAACATTTGATATTTGATTTAATTAATAACATATTCAGAAGCTGATATCTCTTAAACGAAGCGTTTGCGAGAAATGCTCTAAATGAATTTTTTTTCTTGTTTTGCGGTCCTACATTCGTATTATAAGTCATAGACCGGAAGCTCATGAAAGGTAATGGTCTCCGATTTCATACAGCATGCCGTTTGGAGGATAGAATATTGACCCTACGACAACAAAGAAAAGCGGGTATGAAACCCTTGCACGCTTTGTGCAAGGGTTTGTGTTTTTCTCTGATTTAAAGTCTTAAATATTATAGGCATGCGATTCGCAGGATTCCAAAGGACTCAAACGGTTGTAATAAAAAATATGATTTTACGCGTTTTCATACAGCATTCCGCTGAAAAGAATTAATATT
Organism: Agonum fuliginosum; assembly: GCA_947534325.1. NCBI lineage: Eukaryota > Metazoa > Arthropoda > Insecta > Coleoptera > Carabidae > Agonum > Agonum fuliginosum. Next base: position 13,763,631 of record OX384045.1, on the reverse strand, counting down.
TGTGTCATAAAACACCTATAACCAAATTGGCTTGCAGTCCTCGTTGGCCCAAGGGTGGAAAATTTCGGAAAAGTTTCGTGCAAGTGGAAATTTCATTTTCCATATGACCGGAAAGCATGCAAAGGTTCAATACCCGGTTTTCTTTGTTGTTATAGGGTCAATATGCTATCCTCCAAAAGAATCGGAGACCATCACCTGTCATGAGCTCTCGGTCTATTATGCCCATGTCACACCGGCGTGGCATGAAGCACCGTGCTCGATGTGGCATTTTGCTTGGTTCAAAGTTGTCAAATGGGTGTCACACCGGTATAGCAAAATGCCATACCAAAATTTGTATATTGCTATGTTCACTTCGTACTTTGAAGGTTTTTGAAAATTATTTTTGACAGCTGAGAATTAAAATTCATTAATTCTTTGTGTTAATTAAATCAATAATTAGTTCATATATTGACAAAAGCATGAAGTGTTATATTCTTATTATCTAATTACTTATACTGATCTTATTTGGACATCAATTATTCACCAAATGACAAAAATTATATTGAGGACTCACTGTAAAATCAGCAACAAATTTCCATTTGTCAAAATGCTCGATGGAATAGTGACGATACATTTTTTATGTTATTCGTTTGTTCCATCGAGCACCGTGCTTCGTGCTATGCCGGTGTGACATAGGCATTAGGATATTTAGAGGTAAATTCATTTAGCAGAACCCTGCGTGAAGTTCGTATTCTCGTCTTAGAAAGAGAGGCATAGATGATAAACAAGAGGAAACTACGCTACTATGTCTGTTCTACAGAACATCAGCTTAAATATCTGTTGTTGACGTTCTTAGTGTTTTGCTTCGTGTAACGCTGTGAATTTTGTAATTGATTGTGATTGAGTTATATTTTAGTTTTCTTTGAAAATTAAGTGAAGTGTGAAGTGCAGCGTAGCATATACTCGCTAGTTTCACTTTTGTAAAACGGACAGTACATGACAAGCTCTGCCTTCTAGTACAGCTCAGGGTCCTAGATATTTGAATTTTACTCTATATAAAAGTAACTATTCCAATTTAACTTCAACGATTTAAGAATTTTAATAAAAAATGATCATCCGTACGTATTAACAGAATATTTAACAGTTCTCTTTTGTAGAAAATAATTATTTCTCTTTGTCAATCTTTCGATATTATTTCGCCCTTTGTATTGACAAAATTCTGGCTAGAGAATACTGGTTTCTCATATTGCAGAGTAATATCAAATTTCAGGTCAACGGCACAACGCAGGCAATTTCATTACGATTAAATTTTTAATAAAGGGATAAATGTCAGAGAAATGGCCATGAAATTTCATATATATTTCACTGTGCTAAATATTCTAGTGTGTTGACGGCTCGGAGTTTCTCTGTTTTGGTCGCGAATCGCAAAGTTCGCAAAATTACTAAACTCTATTTCAAACTAAAAGTAGGTTGCAGGAGGACATATATTTGGTAGATTATATTATACATTTATGCCCGCTTTACACGATCATATTTTTACATACAATTTTACATGTAATTTTACATGTATTTCTTGTCATATTTTACAATTTATATTAGCATTTTACACGATCAAATATTCTCAGAATATTTGATACTATGACAGCGACAAGTAATATATTTGTGGTGGCAATACTTTCTAGGAAAAACAACCAACTTCATTTGTGTTTTTTTTTCTTTGCTCTTCGTACAAGAAAATTAGTTTGCTTGTATTTTCCTGATTCCACATTTTTACCGTTGATATCTGTGCCGTTGATTCTACACCGGCTTTTAAGTAATACTGTCAGTTGTTCGAAATTCAACCATAATAAGGATGAAGTTAGATCCTAAACTAAACGTCAAACGCGTTTCACACAAGTTTGCAACTACGAATTCTAAAACCCCTAAATATTACCAAAATATGATGAAAATGACCTTGATAAATTAGGACATGCTCTATTCCAACTATTTTTACAACATCGTATTGAACGATGTCATTCTGTAAAATTCTGTCGTTTTACACGGTCAAATCTCATTGAACAAGAAGATTTTGTAAAATTACATGTATTTTTATGACCGTGTAAAGCGGGCATAATAGTTTATTACCATTTATATTTCTGGAAATAGGTTAAAATAGTTATTTAGTTTCCAATTAATTTAAAGTTCTATAAAATATTAACTGGAAAAGTTTGTAGTTTATATGTAATCCATAACATAAAGCGAAATTAAATTGAATAAACTTATAGTAAATTAAATACTTATTGGCTGTCACAACAAATGAGAGAACTGGAATGTTTTCCAGAGCTGGAAAGATGAATTTAAATTTTTTAATCGATTCATGATTAAAGATTAAATTTAAACAAAAAATCGATTAACAATGATTATGAGTAAAATTGTATGATTAATTGATTAAGATTATTGATTAAAATTAATCATACTTTTAATTGATTAAAATTAATCATGGTTAATTTGCACACAAAAACCCAGATGAAATAGGTACAATTTATTTTAAAATAAAAAAAAAACACTAGTTAATTTAGTAAAACGAGCCCTCGGGCTAGTTTACTAAAGGATAAGTGCGAAAAAAGTCATATAAGATGTATTCTTTATACTATTTTTTCTATTTGGCTTCGTTTTAATAATATTAAAATTTAAAAAAAACTGCCACAATAGGCGGTTTGCACATGAGTAGTCAGCGCCGCCCTGGCGGAAAAAAATGCATTAATATTATGAAAGCCTTTGACAGTTCGACAGTTGTACTGTTTCAATTCAACCAGTTCTGTTCTAGGTTCTATAATAAGATGGTATGAGGACAAGAGATGTAAAATTTGGATTCACAGAGTAAAATGAATTTCGTAAGTAGATACCTACATAACTGTAAATATATTTTATCACGTTTTATAATCTATTTATTAATTGTATTTTGAGAATTGACGAAAAGCGCTGGGAACCAGTGCTCATTTTATTGGAAATGAAAAATCGGAAATGAATTAAACATTCAAACGTTTCGTACTTTTGCCGAATCTCCCACTAGAGGCGCTCATGCTCGATATATGCAAACCAACCGCCTATATACACAAGTCGATTTAGGGAAATTTATGTGTAAAACGCTTTTATTGGTGACATTACTATTGCCATTTATTTAACTGTCACTGTCACTGTAAAAGTGTAAGTCGTAATAGAAAATAGTGAAATAATTCTTGACTGAATTTGGAATTTGAAAAAGGAAAATAATGGGTGTACCAGTCACTGTGATTACTATTATGCTTTTTTATTCATAATGTCGACGTTTCGGTCTTAAATTGAGACCTTCCTCAGGACAACTACAAAAAAAACACAAAATATGGAATGTGTCAGCATAGACAACAATGTTTGTTGTTTGTGACTGGTACACCCATTATTTTCCTTCTTAAAAAAAAGTAATAGAAAATATTTTCATTACTAGATTTATTAATTTTATTGAATAAAAAGTAATTAATTAAGCAAAACAGATTTAGAGGTTATACGGAAATTTGTCAGTTCTGAGGTTTAACATTTGATAATTGAAGTAAATATCATCTGATACTGTCAATACTAACCTTCTAAAAAAATATGTTGCGTGTCACAAAGTGAACCTTAGCGACATTCAGTTGCGTTTCACAAAGTTAACTTTGTGAACGCCAAATAGAAACAGTGTTTATTTTGCTAGGTCCTCAGTAACAATCAACTATACGTTAACAATTGAAAGCATAAATATAGTAGTCGTAGAAAAAATAAATAAAGTTTACTACATACAAAAATATGTTTCTGGTTATCATATTTATAGCAATATTCCTTTAAATTTTAAATTTTTATTGCATATAAACCATTCGCAACTCTAACAAAAATATGTTATGTATTTTTTTGTTTTATTTATCAACTGTTTTGGCGCATAAATCAAATTGGAAAAGTTTGTAGATTTTTATCTAATCAAATAATTTTATTGCGGAGCGAATATTAATCTAGTCTAAAGTATGAGCACATACTTGAAGTTTTAATATAGTTATTCATATGTATACGAATATGTTTATATTCATATACTCATATTTATATAATAAATATTGACAATGATAATTTTTTTATTATGTTTGCTAATATTTATTAAAATTCTCCCACATTTAATCTGTAATTGTATGGTTTTATATTTAAATGGCAGCTCCATTTTTAATTATCTTTAATTTCATTTGAAATGTTCATTCAAGGAATACTTAAAATTTCAGTGATTCAAATTAGCCATTATTCTAATGGATTTTCATTACCAACCATTTCGACAAATTAAATAACATTAGACTTAATTTTATAATTAACTAAGCTTTAAAAATAATCGGGAGTATTAACTTAACTGCAGGCAATTCTAAGAATTATTTAATGGTTTTTTAAATAAGTAGGTACGTATCTAATTAAGAATTAATAAGAAATTTTGAACGAATTGCAAACGTATTATTCTAAATTTAATTATAAATTTTGCCCAATTCATTACAAACTTCTCAAATAATAAGGAGATTAAGATCTACAGTTGAATTCGTCTTCGTCAGGATCTGGATAACAAACTTTTACGTGGCTATAAAGATTAAGAATTGGTATAAAATTGTAACTGTGAAGAGATAAAATTTTGTCTAATTTGTGAATTAAGTCTCAAATTAGTACCCAAGTTTTCCAAGTTTGTATTAATTTACATCCCAAACGTAAGGAATACAGAACATGTTTTATGAATCGCTAACAAATTACAATTAAAATAATATAAGTACATTTAACTATTGATAATTTTGCTCATCATGTTTGAAACAAATAACAGTGATATTTAACGCCAAGTAAATAAACCACGAAGTATAATATAAACACAGAGTAGACACTCCGTATCCTAGCAATACTGTAGACTAGTGTCAAGCTGCCTGAAACCAGCCCGAAACCCGTACTTTGACGCCAGCTAGCTATGCAATGTCATTTTGAAGTTGAAAAATACTGTAGAAGTGTTTTAGTTGCGAGTAAACTGCCAGATTATTATTGACTTCAGGATGTTTTTATAAACATTTAATAGAGAAAGAATGGATCTACAGATGTGCCTTTTTAAAATTGTAAAAATTAATTTCTATCATGATTTATCCTTAATAACCGTGTAAAGTTTGCATAAAATCGGATTTTTTTTGAATTTTTCTGAATTTTTATATTTATGTACAATTTTTTAATCAAAATTTTAAAAAGATACATCTGTAGACTCATTCTTTCTCTATTAAATTCTTGTTGAAATACAATTTTAGAATTCTGTACTGGCCACAAAACACTCGCTACGTTAGTACATTTTATGCTGGATTTTAGGTACCTATTAGACGGGCCTCTTAATACACAAATAACTATTACATTATTCACCAAACAACAAAATAAAACACGCCTTTTCTATCCTATATCCGCAGTTCAAAACAATGCAAATATCTCCCTGCCTTTCGGTTTTAATCCCACCTGTTCTCACATTCAATACCGCCTCTTTCTCAACATTATCCTTCATCCCGCGTTTGTCGCTAAACGTCACGCCGCTGAATTTAATTAATAGCAAATAGCCTTCCCTGCTCGTACAGTTCCCTGTCTGTGTGTCCTGAGTGTGGCTGTGTGTGTGCTGTGTATGTGTACAGTGTGAAACCGGCGTTTGTTCTGTCTGAAGACAGCAGCACTTGACGCGGGGCCAGACGCCACGGCAGGATAACAGAAAGACGGACGCTGGACTTCCTGCAATGAGAGGGGTGGCGCCGCCGAATCGGTGGGGGTAGTATACTAGGTGTTGAAGGAGTATTAGGAGGTTGGGACTCCTGCAGTGGCGTGCCCAGACATTAGCCTTGGGGGCGGATATGAAAATGTAAATTAAAATTCGCTCAACGCGCGTTGGCTGGTATCATTGCAATGGGACCGTTAGCGCAAAGCTTAGCATAGGTGGCAGCAGGGAGCTAGTTTCCGAAGTACGTATTACACGATAAAAATAAGAAGATGTATGTATAATGTTACTGCGTGTAATTATGTCTTCTCTGTTGAAGTTTATACAACAATACCTGTGACAATACTACAATAATTATTATAACCATTTCATATTATTAAAGTCGAAGAGTTAAAAAATGTATTGTTTCAAAGAGGTGCCAAAACATCGGGACGAAAAATAGAATAGAAAGGTTACCTAAAATTTAATTTTTATAATAGTTATTTTAATACATAGCAGCATTTTTAAAAAAATATTCTGTTATTTTTTAAATATTAAGATATTTTCTCCAATGGAGTTTATCCAAATTTGTCTCCTATGGTCGTTTGGGATTTTAAATCGCGAATTACTTATGCCATTGCAGTGAACAATACAGCATTCGCTCATTTTGACTTTCGTTGATTCGTTTCATACACAGCATAAATACACAAGTTTGACGTTTCAAAGTCATTTGAAGGTTAAAAGGAATTAGCTCCCTAGCGAACCTATCGGGAGAAATATTGCGCTAACGGTCCCATTCATACAGTTGCGGTGATATTTACAATAATTACTAAATTCAATAATCAAAAAATCTGATGTGGCCAACACACAACCTTCCGCCATATCTGGACTTATAAACATAAATGTATACGTACAATCCGGTGTCCATTTAAAATATACAAATAAAAATCTAAAATATTCAAACATAGAAAGTATCACTTGAATCAAAAGATTCATTCACAGGAAAACTCTTCTGTTTTGAAGCCATCGTCCGTTCAGTTACCTACTACATTATTTAATATTATGACTTACTTATAATATGGCATGGCATTAGTATGCCCGTCTCACCTGTCAATATTTTTTACGCAAAAACAAAAATCAACCGATCATGTAATACAAGATTCCAACGCTTTATTTGATTTTGATATGTAAGTAATTATTTATTAGATTAGTAGAATAAGCAGAATTAGAGAGGTCGTGTTCTGGCCACATTAGATTTTTACTCTTGTACTAGTACCGTAAAGTTTTAATGAGTTTTAATAATTTGCAATTGATTAATGTTTTGTTAGTTAGTTAGTTAGTTTTTGGCATAGTTTTGAGAGTTAAAAACATAAATATATCTGCTAAATTTGTAAAAAGATAATAGAACAGACAACAAAATAAAGTAATGTTCCTTGTACAGAGTCATAACAAGTCGTCTTTATGGTTTATTTACTGCCAAGATCTTGAGATAAGAGAATATACTTCACTGGTAATGGTAATGGTAACTGCATGACATAAAGATAATACTTGTGGCCTAGCCTTGGATAGCAGTAGCTGCACAGCAGCTAGCCAAATGCATCGAAAATATTTAGTCAAAAAAATAAAAGGAATATTATTTTAATGGCCATTTGTGCCGCTACCACTTAAATTTTAAGTGTCACTTAAATGAAAAATATCGAATCGAACTCATCACACCATGACAGCAATGTTATTTCTACGTTTGACAATTTGATTTTGATTCGATATTGTTCATTTAAGGAAAATTTAAGTGGAACCGGTGCAACTGGCCATAAGTGTGAGTAAGTACTCACTTTAAATGCAATTTAAAATCTTAGATTATGTCACATAAGGAAGTATTTATACCTTTATTAAAATCTTATATTATATTTTCCTAATAACACATAATACCTCAATCACAAATTATCTACACAAAAACAATATAGACCAATCCATAACATGTGACTTTGTCAGAGGGCAGCTGTCAATAAAGCATTTCGTACTGTCAATGTAAAAATGTATAAATAACGTTTCTACTGAGTTTTACGGTTATTTTGCAATATAAAGATACTGTTTAAACTATTTTAAACTATTTAAAATTTAATTAAACACATTTAAAAGTAAAGTATTATTATTATTTCATCTCTGAGATATGATGCATATTATTTTGTACCATTGTACCACACTCGACAGCCTAAACTTTTGAGAGAAACAATTCAATTAAATCTAATAGAGTTTATTAATCTTATCTATCGATACATGTGCACGTAAGAAATACGTAAATTTGAATACAGTTCAACTTTACGTATCTGTTATGTTCGTTATAAAAAAAGTCTCATCACAGTTATGCTTATGCACGTCCATGTGAATTCAGCCTAAATTATAATGGCAAAATTTTAATACCTCCAATTCAGTAACTTCGTAAGTTTTGAAAAATGTTATAGATTCAGATTCAATTAACATTTCAACAATATTGAAAATATTTTTCGTTGTTATAGTTATGTAGGTCATTTTTACTTCCTTGTACCGAGTATAAGGAAGTATCGTCGTGACGTCTGTACGTACGTATGTACGGACGGACGGATGTACGTATGTGTGTCGCATAACTCAAATACGGTTAGACGTAGAAAGTTGAAATTTGTATTTAGGACTGTTATAGCATCTAGTTGTGCACCTCCTATTTTTGGTTTCAATCTATAAACCGGAAGTAGTACTTTTTTCAAATATTTCGATAAATATTTAATTTAAGACAAATTTTTTATTTTAAATGAAAGATTATCTGATTATTACCTACAATCGGTATTTTATAAATATTTTTGTGTCTGGTATCATTTAAGAATAATTAAAGTATATATTTATAATTTAGTATTTCGGTATCTTGTAGTCCATGATCGATTAACATTTGTTACTACGTAAAATTTAAATGATTATGACATGACAGTGACAGTGGTAGTGACAATAGTAAAATATCGTTTATATCTTCTTCTGCAGTTTAAATAAAATGACTAAAATATATTTGTGAGTATAGTAGCAATAGTAGTAGTACTTATATATTAATATATTTGTATAATATAATTCTACATTTTAGTTATTAAGAAAAGTATGAACAGTTTAATAGGCGTACAAGGTGTCCACGTCAGATTTTTATCTGTACAGATATAATGACAAATTTGTCAATTCCATTCCAACACGACAATACAAAATAGTCTAAGATGTAATTTAACCAACGTACCGTCCTCTATATATCTAGCTTCCTAGATTTAATTAAAATACACAACATGTTTGCATTATATCGATTACTACCCTTTGTTTACGGAAATAAAAGACGCTGTCAATTTCTCATGAGACCCGGTATATTCGTAATGGAACGTTCTTCTCATTTGGTTTTGCTGCGACGCAAAACAAGAAATGTGGTAGCGGTAGTGTTTTGTTCTTGTTGTGTTTCTTTCAGTTGTTTTTGTTCATCGTGTTGATGGGGAGTAATTTTTTTTGTTTCCTTGTCTGTTGTCGCCAAGTGAAGCATCCGCAACTTTTTATTTGACGTTATATAATAAATATAAAATACGAGGATACGGTTCTTGCTTTCAACAAATCGTAAGAACAAAGCAAAACAAAACAGAATATATTCCTCCGGGGTTTATTGGGAAACAATAAATGTTTCACAGTCAATTTGGCGCATTAAATTATAACGATAAATTAAATGTTTTCATCGTTTACTTGTACAGTGGGTTGTTGGGTTGTTTATAAAACGAAGTTTTTTATTTTTTATAACTCCAATAAGACTGAATCAATACATCGTACTTTAATATTTAATTAGGAAAGACTTGACAACTCAAAACTTTTTTGAGGTTAATTATCAATAGTAATATATCAAGGGATCATTATTTTGCTGGAAAAATTTATTTCAAAAGACTGTTGCTTGGTAACATAGCGAGACAAATGACATGATCAAAATCCCGAGCTGAAGGCGAGGGATTTTATCATTAATTTTTTCGAGGAATGTTAACTATAAGAAACAATCTTTAGAAATAATTTTACCTGCAAAATAATGAGACCAGAGATATATTTTATTAGACTATTTCAATCAATAATATTGTCATACCATTGTAGTCATAGCAATGTAACGGGAAAATTGTCACTTGTACAATCCCTAGGGCATTTTTACAATGTTTGCCGATATACGTTATTGGTTAGAATTTAAAAAATTGAAGCAAATGATTAGTGTAATTAATATGTGGGAAATATTCAATAGCAATATATCAAGGGACCATTATTATGCTGGAAAAATTTATTTCAAAAGATTGTTGCTTGGCAACATTTCAATGACATGATCACACACACATAATTCAATATACATTTTATTTTCTAAGATGATTCATTACTCTTTGAAATTAATTATTTCATAAAATAATATACAACATAAAAGTAAGACTACACTTTTATGTACATTGTTAAACATTACTCTTGTTTCTACATAATTAAAGTTTAAATTGCATACAACATAAACAAGATGCTGCAAAATATAAAACAAGACAGAAAATTTATTGTTACATGGTGCTCACGTGCATAAACTCCAAGCAAAGTCCCTCTATTATTTTAAATCTACCAAAGCGGAAAGAAATAAAATGCGTCTTTTTACTAAATTAATCCTTTAATTTGGATTAATATAATATTAATGTAAATTGATACTCATCTTATAATAAAATGAGTTTCGATGGGATTTTGATTTCTTCAGGTTTATAATTTTCGGGCTAAAATATCTTATTATTACACAGATATAAGTTCAAATTATATTAAAGAAACAGTATTAAAAGCTGCATTTTTGCAGTGCTTAGCATCTTGATGTATTTTCCTTATTTCATGGGTAGAAATAAATAAATAAATACGAACTTATAGATATAGAAGTTTGAGATCGTTAATCTTTTCAATCTTCAAAAAATGTCACTTCCGGTGAAGATATTTGTACTAAAATCTAATGAGCTCTTCCAATTTGTATACAAATGTAAAATACTAAATATCAACATTTTTGGGTAATTCGTATTTGATTTAACCGACCTCCAGAAATCCGGCCTTGGCCGAAACATACATACATACAGACATCATCGTGAAACTATCAAAAATGAGTTGTAAGGGCCCTAATTCGTGCTCATACACAAAAAACTCACTTCCAGATTTTTAGCATGATTTCAATACCTTCCTTTACAGATATGGCGGAAGGTAAAATATATTGAAAAATAAATTGATGAATTAACTAAATTTCAGTTCAATGTTTATTCATCGACATAACAATTTCAGCCAAATTACCTGATTAGTCCTAAATCAACTAAAATCAAACGTATTCAATCTCACCCGCATTTATATCAAATAGTAACCACCAACGTCGGATTTGAAAACAAACTTCCGAATAGTGTGTGTATATAGGCACAATACGTTATTGATTCCTGCTATATTCAGGTCGAAGATGAATTGATAAACATGAATGAATCCTGCGGCGATTGTGCTATAACACCTATTTCTACTAACCTATAATAGAGCAGAGGAAAAGTCAAGGTTGAATGGAAGCTTCTATCTTCTTCTCTTTGCAGAGAGTTAATTAAATGTGAGGCAGTGAAACGATTTTAATCACATTTGCAGCTGTTTTCATGTTCATGAGTGAAAGAAGTTTTATTTCGAGCTTATGCACCGTGGCTTACTTTACTGTGTCATGGGTTGCATTAGAATCAGTGCACCGTTTGCAGTTTTGTTTGCATTTTTACAAGTTTCATAATAACACAATAACACAAATAATATAAATGAAAAATTACCTACGAATAGGATTGATTTATCAGTTAAATGTAATCTTTCAAATTAATTAATAATTAATCATACGGTGAATATAATTTTGAAATTCAAAATCTACTTATAAAATTTAGGACATTGTAGGTGACCGCCGTATATATTATTAAATAAGTAATAATTTTTAATTAGAAGAACATGATAGCCTATTGCGAGGCCTATTCTAAGAATAGTAAAAAGTAAGTACTTAAGTAATCAATTTTAGAGATTTTTAATACTGTTTTCTTGAAAATCGCATTTTTTGTTCCTGGAAATATTGTCCAGTAGCTATGTTTCCGAAAATATTTCTGTAGACATTTTTTTGTAAACGTCATTTTTTAAAAATAAGTAATAATGCGATTTTCTTTTCGAATGCCCCTCGGCAAGGATTAATATCTAGAAAATTTTACATGACATATTGACAGCAATGCACTCGAAAAAAATCAGACGTGGCCATCACACAACCTTCCGCCATATGTAGACTTTAAACAGAAATGTATACGTACAATCCGGTGCCCATTTAAAATATACAAATAAAAATTTAAAATATTCAAACACAGAAATTAGTATCACCTAAATCAAAAGATGTATTCGCACGAAAATTCTTCTGTGTTGAAGCAATCCTCCATTCAGTTACTACATTTAATAGCTTACTTATGATTTATATATCGCTAGTATGCCAACTTGTCACCTGTCTCAACTGTCAATATTTTTTCTGCAGAAACAAAAATCAACCGAACATGGATTACAAGATTTCAACGTTTTATTTGATAAAATTATTTTTTAAATTTTACTGCAGTTCTTTAATGCTACCAGATAAAGACAATTTTTTTATAACGTAAATTGCCAATAACTTTTCCTCTTATTCTTATTACAAATAAATACTATATTTATCCAAATTTGTAGAAATTTTTGACAATTAACTTTTTCACTCTTCAAAAAATATCACTTCCGGTGAAGATATTTGTACCAAAATCTAATGAGCTCTTCCTATTCGCATACAATTGTAAAATACCAAATATCAAATTTTTTGGGTAATTCATATTTGAGTTATGCAACAGACGGCATCGGCCCGGACCACACACATACACACACACACGCACACACACACATACATACAGACATCATCGGGAAACTATAAAAAATGAGTTGTAAGGACCCTAATTCGTGCTCATCCACTAAAAACTCACTACCCGATTTTTTGCATGATTCCAATACCTTCCTTTACAGGTAAGCGGAAGGTAAAAATTTCGGATTTAATTCAAGCACTTGGGATATTTCAAGTGAAAATTATATCCACAAAGCAAACCAACTTTCATTTATAGTAACAATACTATTTATTTGAGTTTTTATTTTAAATTTTCCCCAAACGATTGGCAAAGAAAAACCAACGCCAGTTAATTATTGTTCGTTAAGATCCTCTACCGCGCCAGAAAACAGCCAAAAACATTGATTTCGCGCGTCACTCCACAGCGTTTATTGTTTAATATAATAATCTAAAGATAGTTGAAGATAAAAGTACAATCTACAAAATGGTCGAGGCAGAATTTTAAAATTTTGCTTTAAAATCGAAATATTTTAATTTGAATTTTGACAATTTTTGTTATTTTTTTAACACAAGTATCTTCTATTTAAAAACGAATTAAAAAAATTCGATCGGTTATATCGCAGATCCAAGCTTTGTTGATAACATATTAAAATTTGAAATTAATTCCCTTATAAATAAAAGCTGTACCTACAGTGGCGCTCAGAAACCCCTTTTTAAAAAAATATTGCAGTTTTTTACAAATATGGGTGCCAAAACAATTTTTCCCCTCAAACATAAATTATTTGTTATTTTTATGTTTAGCAAAACAATAAACGCTATAGAATAGCATGCAGAATCAATGTTTTTGACTGTTTTCTGCTATGGGTAGAGGATTACCTTAATCATTTTTAGAACTAAGTTGAAACAAACCTAGTCAGATATTATTTTAAATAATAATAAACAGTTTATCCATTGTTTTGTTATTTGTACGAAAATTTAAACATCATTTCATTATTCTGGATATCGTTTATTATTTTATGATTTTATATTCTTGATATTAAAACTCTTTGTAAGTCCCTTTTAGTCAGCAGCCGTTATAATCGAATAAACGTTTGGTACAAATAATGACCACGAAGTGAACAAAGATGAAACTCGCATTAGAATAATTTGAGCTACGCGGTATGCATATTTTTAATAATTTGCGAGAACTTTTATCATTGGAATTAATTTTTGCTTTATTCTCGAGTAATCTGGTTATTTTAGAATTTCGAGTGTGTATCAGATTTGTAATTTTTAATTAAACAACAGAATGGACTACATTACGAAAGAAATAAAGGCTAATCATACTTTTATATTTTCGAATAATCATATGACTGCAGGGAAGTAAAAACATATTCGTGCAAAAGTTAGTTTTAATTTAATAATTTGTACCCAGTCGTGCAGTTGAAATGTTCTTTTATGTGTATACAGAAATACGAGTAGTTTATTTTAGTTAATTTACTTGAAATAATATCAAATTATATATTCTGTACCAACAGTCTCTTCATTGTTAATATTAGGGTATTCCAAAAATAGCTTATTGTTTATTTAAGTTACAATTTTAATTAAACATGTTTACTTTAAAAGTTAGCTAAACAAAGTAAATTTTAATATGCTTTTAAATAAGGGTAAATATTATTCTTATTTTAGTCCCTGCCTAAATATTAAAATAAATACAGGAAATAACAAATAAAAACTGTACGAAATGTGATAGTTTATTAGCCAGAAAAGTATTTGAATAATTTTATGTTACAGATGATTCTAATACTCCATTTTTAGATTTACACAATTTTTGGCGAACTTATTTTATAAATTTGTTAATGTCAATTGTTATTTTAAAATATTTTTTCTAGATTATTTAAAAAAAACTAAATTATATTAAACCACTTCTTCACTTCACTTTAAAACTTACCGATATTATTTCTACATTACTATAACATAAGTATAAAAATAAATTAAATATCGCATTTAACAAAAATATATAATTATGATCAGGGGTAATATCATAAGAGATGATAATTTTATGAGAATTGTTTTGTCGTTTTCACGGCAACTTATTTCTAACAATTTCACGACACAAAACATCATCTGACAATTTCCCGAAATGTAGTCGATGTTTTGTGGAGTGAAATTGCAATAAGTTGTCGTGGAATAGACAAAAATTCTCTCAAAAAATTATTATCTCGAATGGTATTAAGGAAGAATATTTTTCTTGTTAAAAAACACTACCAAAATGACGCATTTTGCAAAACATTTTTGACGTTTAATTTGACAAATTAATTAATTAATTGTAACTAACGTAACTAAATCAAATCTAATCTACATAATATAATATGTAGTCAGATACATTCATCATTTTACATTTTCAATTCTACATCATCCGACGTCATCATCCAACATCATCATTACGCAATATGATTGGTTAAACCATCTGTCATAAAATATTCTGTGATATTGATATTCATGATGGAATAAGATGATATCAGGTGAATATCGGCAATTGACATTTTAACAGTTTGTTTCTCTGACAGACACTACTAATCTACACTAAAAACCAATGGCGCAGCGCGCCTTGCGTCATTCGCATCACGTGTCATAAATGCTGCCTTCCTATTGGTTGTCCCCAGACCGCAAACCGTAAAAGTTGAAACTTGCCGAACTTTTCGGCAGCAGCCTAGGGACTACGGCCATTATGAATCTACGTATTAAGAGGTTTCAATCTATTATAAACCAGACCTTAAACGATACATAAAATTATTAATCATTTTGGTATTAGGAATTGCGACTAAACACAATTATTATGTATACAATAATTTAAAAATAAACTGTCACTTAAAATATTCCACGTTTTGGCAATAAATTTTATGTTGCGGCTTGAAGAAGTTTACTACCGAAACATAAATTCAGAAAGTAATAAAAATGAGAAGGTATAGAGAGACGCAGTCTAGTTACGTTAAACTGTGAATTTAAATTTATAGCGGACAGAAGAAAAATTACTTATTCAAACTAAAAAAAGATAATAACATTGAACATTTTTAAAACCACTGTCTCTGTCCCAATTACCCTCAAATACCCTTTGGAATTCTTATAAGGAAGAGAAGTAGATGAGAAAACCTTTTTTAACAGAAAAATTAATTTTCCACTTTGCGGCACCTTTTCAACCGCCCATTTATTTGTGAAAATTACTTGGAAGTTTAACCTGCGACCAAAATTTATTAAAGCAAGGACAGTTTCCCATAAGGGAAGGGGTGGTATTATGATAAGACACATTACACCAAATTCCACGAGACCTTTCCTTAAAGGGACACAAGTTTATTTTGTTTCGAGTGTCGTGATTGGTTTCTCGAGCACGTGCCAAAGTTGCAAACCAATCGTAGCGTTATGCATACGTTTGAGTGCCAATCGGGATACACGAAACCACGTGGCCATGTGTCCCTTTAATAAAAGGTCTCGTAGAATTTATATACATATACACACGTACACGGCATTATAGTACTTTCTTGCTACATAAATACAAGTAATGATAATTTAACGAAATGGGATAACATTACTGTAAAATTCAAAATTGCACAAAATTTGTGAGTTACCACTTGAAATTATCACATTTTCTTGAACTTGAAAAGCACATAATAAATTTTAAATAAGTATTTGGTCTGATTATCTTATTTCTTGATACATGGTTTGAGTTACAAATTTTTAATATCATAGATCAAAGCATATTTAAGATTTTCATGACCGTATATTAAATGAACGAACCCAAGTTGCACCAACAAATTAAAAATAAATAAAATTTTACTACAAAAATATCAAATGGGAAACCTTTACTGTCATATTGATATTAAAACTACATTTTAGACATATTTTTTTGAGGTGCGTAAATTTGGCACAAGAACTGAAGGCAAAAATTATGAAATATAATTTTTCTTGTGCTAGTGTGAATTTGCAAAATGTATTTTTAGTAGGCTATTGCATACATAGTTGTTTTACGAATCCTTTGACAGCCGTAAAGTGTCACTTTTTCGACATCTATTTAGAAGTAATTACCTATACAAATGAACTAGCCTAAAATATATAAAAAATTATTTATGACCTCGGCTTAAAAGTGTTTTTAGCCTCACCTGAATTGCTGGCCTCGGCCTACGTCTCGGCTGCAAACTACAGATTCGGTCAAAAAGATCCCTTTTACAGCCTTGATACACAAATAACTATTACTTAATTCTTTCCCAAGCACAACTAAATGTTTCTAAAATTCTATGGGCACAAATTGTCACAGAAGATTAATGTATTTCATAATTTGTGCCTCAGTTATTTAGTTTATAATGGATGTAACTGGTGACTTCTTCTGTGTTCTGTTAACATGAGCTGTAGGTATTCTGTGTTACAGTTCATAATGACACTGGATTTGACGTTTACATATACTGTAGCAGTAAGATTCGCCAACTTTTAAGAGAACTTGCTAGAGTATCACTATATATTAAGAATTATATTGCAAACAAGTAATCATGGTTTCATATTTTAAAAATATGTGGAATTCATTAATGTTTTGAGATAGCTAGCCGCCATTTCGTTTCAAGATGGCGGATAATCTGAAATTTTGCCAAAGTGCATTGTTAGGTGACAAAAAGTCTATTTGCGAATTTTCAGCTCGATAGGATCCCGGGCAGTGGGTCATTTTTGACTTTTGTTTTTTTGCCGTACGTACGTATACGACGACAAGACGATGAAGTTAATATAAAGGATTTAAAAAGGGATATGTCGTAAAGTTAGAAGATTACTGAAACGATTATGAACCACACACTTTTCTTTCAGATCCCACATATTACAGAATACAGATGAAGTAACCGATTACATTCATTATAATCCAGCCCTTACAAATTTCAAAATGTTTGACTAGGAGTACCTACGACTATTTCATGCTCTAATTTGATAAACCCTGTATGTCTTACTTCAGATGAATTCCTGTCCTACGATCTGAGCATATAATCTGCTTCTATTCTCTATAACTACATTAGTCTCAGATCTGTTTGCGTGTCATACATTCTAATCTAAGATGTGACACTATGTCTTCTCGAGATAAAACAACAGCCTGACCTATTTCACGCTCAACCTACCACAAGGTTAGCGTTGGCAGCATCAAAGCTTGACTGGTAATTATGCAGGCAATGGCACTGGCCAATCAATGATAAAATCAATGCTTTTGTCAGCTAGAGTTCACTCCACGCAGATGACGATCACAGAAGACTCACGTACGCTCACAAAGATACCACATTGCATTAGCTGTTCGTTAAGCGCTTCAGTGGCCCTCAAACAGTGCGGAAGAATGGTCAGAAAGACCTGGTAACTACCTACAGGTTGTAAGGGTAATCATAAAGGGTTAAATGTATAGGTTGGAAGGGTGGTGATATTTAAATAATTTGTGGGGATTTATTTTTGAAATGATTTTGTACATGATATCAGGATTGGTCTTATATTCGAGCTCTGTGCTCTATTAGTCCAGTCAGGAGAGTCAAAAATTGATTGAAACCCAAGAATAATACATAACCAAGTGAAATTTGGCATGTGAGTAGTTAAGAACATACAAAAACAAAAAAAAATCGCTCCACCTCGGTATGCTCCGCTTTCCAAAAAAATTTTTAGTTGAAACTCAAAATTTTCTTTACAGAAAATTCTCAAGTCATTCGATTATTAAACGGCTGGTGCCTAAACGGTGCTACTTATGAAAAAAACCATTTTGATAGGAAATTTCCTCAGCTTTCATCCTGTCAAAACCGTTTTCCAAAATCTTTGATAGTTTTCGATGAAAATTCGTTACAAGAAAATTTTGAGTTTCAACAGAAAATTTTTTTGGGAAGCGGACCATACCGAGGTGGAGCGATTTTTTTTCTGTTTCTGTATGTATTTAACTACTCGCATGCCAAATTTCACTTGGTTATGTATGAGTCTTCAGTCAAAACCTCTCCTAACTAGACTATATTGGGATATTTCAATAAGAATGCGAACCTAGTGGTGAAATTTT
This sequence comes from Agonum fuliginosum, assembly GCA_947534325.1. Classification (NCBI taxonomy): domain Eukaryota; kingdom Metazoa; phylum Arthropoda; class Insecta; order Coleoptera; family Carabidae; genus Agonum; species Agonum fuliginosum. The sequence continues at coordinate 13,745,019 of OX384045.1, read as the reverse complement.
GTACTTAAACAACGGTGCACTTGTGAGTGATTTGCACGTTGTTGTATGGACACTAAGTGATTTTGTTTAATATTTGAAAATAATACGAAAAGTATTGAGCTTGAAAATTGTTCGTTTTAGTTCATTGGTTGTGTAAATATAAATTAACTTACTATTTATTGCATACTTTAATGATAAGATAGTTATTATAGGTATTTTATACACAACTAAACTAGAAAGATAAATGAATTAATACATTGAATATAAACTAAAATGATAAAATGAATAAAAATGTTAGTGGAATTAATATTGAAGTTTATATATAACTAGTATTCATTACTACACTAAGCAATATCTAAATTATGTAGATAATCTAACAACCACTACTTGTTGAATAAAATATACTTAAAATGCAAAATAAAAACAAATTTTCTACGAAAACTACAGCAATAGAAAACATCACACAATATTCTATCAAAATTAGTAGCATACATTTAAGAAAACTCCATACAGAAGAAACAAAACAAAATAATACACACTGCAATGTTATGCTTATGGAAGCCAAAGTAAAGTGCACCGTTGTTTAGAATTTCACATAAGTGAACATAGTAGTACAATATTCCAATACGAGTAATACTATAAATAATTTGAAAATCCTTATCTTTCTTTGAGATCATATTTATTTAACGTACTTAGATGAAAATGGAAAATCAATATCCATAAAGATAAGATGATCTAAACTAGATCAATGATCTCGCAAATTGATCTAGATCGATGATCTACACTGATAGTATCTACTTAATATACAAGAAAAACTTATAACTTAAATGAATATAATGCATTTGGTTATAAGAAAATAGTTTATTATCAAATTAATTGTTGAGTTTAAGAAAGTATTATTCTATTCATTTTATGAAAAATGAAATATTAAATAAAAAAATATTATATTCATGTTTCCAACAAAACTTTCTGTCAAACTTAATATACATCAAACCAAGCAAATTTTCTTGCGAAAGTTAACTATTTCAAGTTTATGACGTCATCGTCACAAACCTCTTTAAACGTTACTATACCAAACTTAGTTTATTGTAGTATTTATCGAAAAAAATCTGCTACTGTCAGGATTAAATCCTTGTTCTCTTTTAATAAAAAAGTCCAATTATTTATTTATTTCAATGTTTGAGCAGAAATGTCTCAATACGTAAACTATTGTACCTTAAACTTCGGAGCAGTAATTAATTTTATTTATGATACATTTGTGCTGAGTAATTAATTTAGCGAACCATAATTTAGTAGGTAACATGATAATATAACCTGTTTTATGACAATAATTAAATTTTACGAACATATTATTCTTTGTAACTAAAGTCAAATCACAACAATGGCCAGAACAACACATGCGTCACTATATTGCAGTTGTAACAAAAATCACGCCACTTTTATAGATAATTTTATTGCCTGGAAAATTTAACTATCAACTTGTTTTCCTCACATAAAAATTGCGTTTTGCTTGTCTCTGCTTAAACTAAAAATAGCAAAAGTTAGTTTAATTTTTAGCAGGAGGAAAGTTAAAATAACTTCAGCTTTATTTGTATTTGTGGAAGTATATTTAACTTATTAAATCAACAAATTCCATGAATAATTTTCTGAACATCTGTAGCATTAAATAAACACAATTTTGTTTGCAAATGCGAGATTTTACTGTCTGCTAAAAAAAGGTGGAATCGGCCAGTGAACCATTGTTTATTTGTGTTGGATTTACTGAATCTTAAATAAAAAATTCGAATCTATTGTTTCAGGTAGAAGAGTAGGTACGCAGTCTGTGTTATAAAAATTTAAATTTTTTCTGTCTGCTTAGAAAACAAATAGTATAGAAAAACAGTGGCTTGAAAATTGTAAATAGTACACATGATATTAATTTTTGAACTTTTCAATTTAGTCGGGCATGCATATTACATTCAAAAATTTTAGGTATCATCTTTATAATTCATTAAACCTATTAAAATGTAAAGAATTAATGGTCGTATTCTTTAAAATACCGCATAAAAACGAAATATTAAATCGCAAATATATCTTTCAAATTTGCACTGTAAAAAAATTAAAAGATTAAGATTTCATTAATTGAATTGAACAATGAATAGTTGTACAAAATAACGACAATATTTACATATAAATTAGAATTAGAAACATTTACCAAATGTTGATGAAAAGTAACACGTTTTGTCAATAAATTTATTATCGGTAAGTAGGTGTAACGAAAAATGGCAATCTAGATCATCATAACATTAACAGTATGTCAATGAGCATTATTTATTTTGTCTTATTATTGCAAAAGTCTTAATTTTCAATAACATTTTACTAGTGCGTTCGTTATCGTTAGTGTTCTGATAAATGCTATCTCTACTTCCCTGCTAGTTTTTTTTTTAAATATAAATTTTTTTATTGTTATTCATTACATGCTAGGGGTAGGGAGTAATTTTACAGCATTACTAAAGATAGTACAATATTGACAATATTTGATGACTGATGAGCTTTTTGTAGTGGGTACTCACAAATTAAATTGAATGCGGACAATTAATACGCAAAAATTACATTTAATTCGATCCAATTAAAAATTAAAAGTAGTATAATAATTATATTATATTTGAATTCGTAACTAAATTAAAAGTCAAATAGTCATTGCTAGCATTGAGCATCAGTAATTAAATAATGTTATAATTAAATCCGCAATTATCTCTAAATTAATTTAACGAATTTATGTAATATTTAATAGTTCATCAGATACCAAACCAAATTTTAAATTATTTATAAACTCCAGTACGATTACTAATTTGAAAATAAAAGTAAAATATCTATGATTCTATTTGCTAAAAATATGTAAGTATTTTCCAAAAATTTTGCTTGTTTATCTTTTGACATTTTGCTCTAAGATGGACTTATGTCAGAAAATGTCAAATTTGAAAATATCGGTTATATTATGTTAGACTTCATTGCATAATAAATTGTAGTAGGTAGCGTTTTTGTAGACTCTCTTTATTATTACATAGTAATTTTTTTTTGAAAAAATTTCGAGTCAGGTACCTACTTTACCGAACCGCCATGTGGTAAAATAATGACATGTGTAAAGTCGCAACACCCATAGACGTCAACGATGTGTGATATGATTGTAATGTTTCCACTTCAGGAGGCCAAAAACATATCTACTTATTCTACAGTATTTTCTCCAAAACACAAAAAAAAATTATAAAATAAAATCATCATTAATATGGTGATTTTAAACAAGCAAAGTAAAAGATTGGCCACTAGTGATTTTGCTCAAAATTATACCCACTAGTGGGTAAATTATTACTTTGCTTCTTGAAAGTCACCATAGTAACGATGTATTTGGTCAGAACATAATATTTTTAAAATGTTTAAACAGTTATTTAGAGGTGTTGGATAAACGTTATACTTCACACGTGGGCAAAAATGAATTACACACTCCAGAAAATTCTCACTCAGCCCTCGGCCTCGTGAGCTAAGATTTCTCTCGTGGCAATTCCTTACTTTGCCCACTTGTAAAGTAAATAACTAATAAACAAACAATCTACAAAACCTACGCGGTATATAATATCCACCGTGCTCGCTTTGGCGAATACACTAATTAAATTAAAACAATAAGTAATGTAATATGAAGACAGAGTTCTCGAGTCCACCGTTTCCAACCGTAAACAAGATGCAAAAAACTGCGAGGGGATTGAATTAAGTTATTGTTCTCTTCTTACTTGCGATATCAATGAGTTTTGCTTCAGTTTTAATTACATAATTAATTAGATCTGTGTTACAGTCCTCTTAAATCTATTTCAAGTTAATTTCTATTATTTTCTTCATGAGTAAATTCATAAAAAGATGTAATACCTATTATAAAAATAATTTTATCTACAACTATTAAATAAAAGCTTCATTTTATATCTAACTCCAAATACAAAATGTGCCTCATATTACACAGCGTGTAATATGAAATTTCATATTCCACGCTTGATTCAACCAATAGCAAGCAAGTATTTTCTTAGAGTTGCAAGCATTTGTCTGAAGTTTGTTGGTCAATGACAGATAATAAGTAAGGTTATGTGTGTTTGATTGATACAACAAACCATTTAACTGCAACAAATAGTATCGTATTCTATCGTATTGTCGTAAAGAAGGTAAATTATGGATATTGAAAGTAGTGAAATAATATGTTCACCTCTAGAGATACGAGAAGCAGCAAATGCGGTGTCATTAGATTTGTTGCTCATTTGTGTGTTTCTACCATTGCTAAAAAAAATTGATATTTTTATGAATTTCAAAAATTGTAGTAGGTAATTGTACATTAATTTTGTAAGTAAATAAATTATTCTAGCAAGCATTTTCTCAGAGTTGTAGTAAGCGTAGTGGTTGTTACTTGTTAATCGATGACAGATGTAGGTAGTATATAATGGTATATAACCTACATTATATGCTCGTTAAATAATATACTATTATAAAATATACATAATTCAAAAATATTCCATATTCTTACATTTACATAATATAAGTATTACTATCATTCTCTTCTACAAGATCTGACGAGACGCACAAGAAAATTGTGTTGCCAGTTTTTGTTGGTACCTTACTTAACTCAATATAAGAAGAATTTCACCTTAACGACATTTCTGATATTATAAATAACTTCATCAAAATATTCATGAATTATTGTTGCATGAAGAAATTCACGAAAAAATTGCTGAACGTAAATCTAACTTTATTGGTAAATAAAAAATGTTGACAGCACTTCTTTTTCAACGTGGTTTCAAATTCAACAGTCCCATGCGTGAAAGGAACAACAGAAAATGATCTTTTAATTATTGGTTAAGATAATTTCACCGTCATTAACAAATTACTAAATAATGATTTGCTGTACCACACGCATAGTAAAATTATTACTAATAGTTAGTAAATTACTGAAAGATTAGAATATGTTCCAAGATTTATAAATCCTGAAACTTTGTTATCAATTAATAGTTAATTATGTATCAAGGGCATAATGATGATGTTTATATGGCAAGCCGTTTTACTTTTTAATAGCAAGCTTTTTAAATATAAAAATTAAACTAAATGTATTATTAAATTAAAATTATGTACATAATGGAATTTCAATATATACATTTTAATTATGAACATACAAAAACCAGAATGATTAAAAATACGGTAGTCGATAATTTGAATCGTCAAATGATTGTACATTAAAATATTATAGTGAATATGAGTTTTATAAACAATAATAATTTTACGAATTAAACTTTTATACAGACCATTAAAATGCGATATATTAAAATTATTAGTAGATATCATTATAATACATCAAATTATTTTTATGTAACAACATAATTTTAATGCATTGTAGTTTTATTTATGTTAAAAGTAAGTTTCTAGTGATGAATTTTTATTATGGCCATAATTTTAATTCAGCCAATTTTTATTATGATAACATCATAATTTTGATTATATAAATTTTTATTATGATACTACATAATTTTAATTCTATCAATGTTTAAGTATTGAATTTTTATTATGTACATAATTTTAATTCTATCAATTTTTAAGTATGGAATTTTTATTATGGCCATAATTTTAATTCTATCAATTATTATTATGTTACTACATAATTTTAATTTAATGTAGTATCATAATAAAAATTACATAATTTTAATTTAATGTAGTATCATAATAAAAATTAATAGAAATAAAATTAATTCTATTAATTATTATTATGATAATACATAATTTTAAATCTATCAATTTTTATTATGTTACTACATAATTTTAATTCTACCAATTTTTATTATCATTCATCATAATATTAATTCGTTGTTAACCTGCCGTTGGCAAACCTGCAGAACTGCAGTACAGAATTAATATTATAATGAATGATAATAAGAATTGATAGAATTAAAATTATGTAGTAACATAATAAAAATTGATAGATTTAAAATTATGTAGTATCATAATAAAAATTAATAGAAATAAAATTAATTCTATTAATTTTTATTATGATAATACATAATTTTAAATCTATCAATTTTTATTATGTTACTACATAATTTTAATTCTATTAATTTTTATTATCATTCATCATAATATTAATTCCTTGTTAACCTGCCGTTGGCAAACCTGCAGAACTGCAGTACGGAATTAATATTATGATGAATGATAATAAAAATTGATAGAATTAAAATTATGTAGTAATATAATAAAAATTGATAGATTTAAAATTATGTAGTATCATAATAAAAATTAATAGAATTAAAATTATGGCCATAATAAAAATTCCATACTTAAAAATTGATAGAATTAAAATTATGTACATAATAAAAATTATATACTTAAAAATTGATTGAATTAAAATTATGTACATAATAAAAATTCAATATTTAAAAATTGTTAGAATTAAAATGATGTAGTATCATAATAAAAATTTATATAATTAAAATTATGATGTTATCATAATAAAAATTGGTAAACTTAAAATTATGTACTTACATAAAAATTGGCAGAATTAAAATTATGTACATAATAAAAATTCAAAACTTAAAAATTATATTTATCATAATAAAAATACAATGAATTAAAGTTATCTGCACCAGTAATAAAAATTATACGAATTAAAATTATGTACATAAAAAAAATTTACAATTATTATTATTTAAAGACAATTATAATTCCTAAGATTATTCTTATTATGATATAATAATAAAAATGTACATTTATTTTTATGTTGAAGTACAATTTTAATGTATTGAAATACGATTATGGTGAAATACAATAATAATTATTTAAATTAAAATTATACTTTAACATAATTTTTATTTTCCAGCATAGAGTAAATAGAAATCAAATGAAAAAAGAAATATAATATTTTTCTTATGTTATAAAATTAATTCGGCTAAATTTTATTATGTTGTAACATAATAATATATCATTATTATATATTCTATTTTCTGGTCAATATGATTATTATTTGACTATTTTATATTAGACCTAATTTTAAATATACATTTAAAAAGTAAAATGGCGTGCCATATGTTTATGCTCATCCGAGGGCGGCATGTTTACAAGCCCAGAGGTCTCTGGCCCAAGGGGCTGTAAATCGTTCAAGGGCTATAAACATCAATAATGGACGTGGTCCATACAATAATGTATGTTTTACTATTATGACATTTCGCTTTGACGTTTCAAATTTTGTTATTATTTTTCGTATTCTAGCAACAGATAGAAAATATATTAATTTCAGAAGAAAAATATTTGTTATGTGTTAATATTATTATAGTTATTTCTTAATGCTCTAGGCTAGGGCATAATGTAGTATTATAAACGTACCTCGTATCTATGACATAAATAAACAATTACATATTAGGAAGACAAAAAATATATTGCATTGAAAGAATGAAACTATGGTTGTAATAGTACGTTAAATTTCATTATAAATAAGAATAATAATAATAATCTTTATTTATTTAGCTCAAAAGCTAAAAAGTACAAATCAGGTACAAGTACAAATCAATAGATGTAATGATATAAATACATTAACAAATTAGATTATTTTAGTTCCGAAGGTAATTTATTATATACATATCAAGACCTTTCTCAAAAATTGATATTGCCAAACTTGTTTTATTCTTTTTTGTTATATAAATAAATAAATAAAATAATAATAAAATAAATAAATAAGTGTTTTTAAGAAAGCACAAAATATTATACCTCTCACATAATACTTAGTTATAAGGTAAATGCTAATTAATAAAAAGATTTGTCGGTGAAATACTGAATTGCAATAATAATTAACAATAATTATATTTATTTGTTGTTGTTACAAATTTAAAACCAAATATTTGTAATATTACTCATGCCACAATTTTCAACATTTATATCAACCGAGCTTTTAATTACAAATTTTAAAAACATGAATTGATTTAAAGTATATTTTGTACAATTAATGAACTGAACTAAATTTTTAATTGGATTATGGATTAATAAAAATTTTGCCAACAATCATATTAAGCCGTTTGAAATATTATCTCATTTTTTTTCCACGTTATTTAGAAAATAACATTGAATTTCCTATATATAACATATTTCAAGTAGACACCCGGTATACTCACTTGACTTGACATATAATCAATCTCTTCAAGTTTTAAATTGTTAGAAAGAATTTCATATCGCAGAAAATTGGCAATAAATTCTTAAACAATTTGAATTAATGCGAGCCTGTCTTATAGGAAGCAGAAGGTTGAACGTAGAACAAGATTTTCGCAACGCTAGAATGTTCCATTTAAGATTCCAGAGAAGGAAATCACATTGTTAATACAACATACCTTAAAGCTCAAAAAGCTTGCGGAAAGCTTTACTGTACCTAATATCTTAGTCGACTGTTCTTAATTGTGGGAAATTTGTTAGCGATGATTTTGTCTGTAGGAATCTAATTTACATATCCAACAGAGATTATTTTAAGGATACAACTCAAAGTGAAACAAATCTTTGGCTGAAAGAAAATTTTAAATGTAACTTCGATTTTAGTAATATTTAATGTTATCCAAGTGTAAATGGATACAGAATGAGGAAATAGGAAAGTAAAGGAAGTAGATTTTAATTTCGGTTTATTTAAGCAAACGAGATAGCAAAAGTGCTACAATGCAATTCTGATTATTAGGATATTTAATAATGTTTTAAAATATTTTTCGTTGTGCTACCTGATAATGGTGTATAGCTAACAGACGGCTACCAAAAAGTCGCTATTTAATAAATAAAGTATACATAAATGAACAAAAATTAATAATTTATTTAAAAAATATATATTTCCAAATCTATTAATTTCTTACTCAGAAAGACGCAAGAACAATTTAGTTATAGGTACACGAATTTCTTTGACATAAACGTCACTTTATAACCTACAGATCACCTTATAGTGTGCAGTGCACCATAAAGAAACGTCAAATTAATGCAAAAAGTTTAGATTTTCAACTTTCCTCATATAAACTACTTTAACAATCATATAAATAACCATTTTCTGTAATTAGTTCTACAATTTTTTATTTAAATAATATAATTTTTACTTACATTTAACATAAATTATTATTAAATAATGACAACTTTGACGTTTAGATTTTTGTTTATTTTCGGAATTTATTTTGGTATCTTAGCAATAGTCGAAGAATTTAGTAATTTTTGGTAATATGAACAATTTGAACAAGAAAATTAAATTAATAAATTTATAAAAAATATTCAACCGTGCTTAAAGTTGGGTATGTACCACACAGGCGTAACTTGCTTTTATGGCCCTTGGCGTGTTTTTAGCCCTCGGCTGACGCTCAGGGTCAAACTCACGTCTCACGCCATAAAAGCTTCTTTACGCCCTTGATACATAAATAACTATTATCAATGCACACGACTTTTGTGTATACAGTGAGTTTATTTTAACGTGAAACATGGGTTTATCATATCCATGGTTAATAATTTGACAGTAATGTATTAACATTGGAGCGTTATTTTTAAAATGAAACATAGGGAATAAATTTGAATTTTTTAATTGATGTCACACTGCTGCTACCTGGAAATAAAACATATACTTTGAACAATTAAAAGTTTATGTTAAAAGGAACTATTGCAGCTGCCAAAATATCTTATATTGTTCAAGTATAATACAGTAAAATTGATTCCCTATGTTTCATTTTAACAAGAACGCTTTAATACATTGCTGTCAAAGTCGCATCCATGGATATGACAAATCCCATGTTTTACGTTAAAATAAACTCACTGTATAAATGGTAAAACTTAATCCTGAAAGTTATGTTATAGTGTCATTAATGAGGTCGTACAAAAATTTCTTTGGACGGAATCCTACGGACAAAACACCTCAACATCCTCATTCTTGGTAGTTTCTGTAAGTAAACGTCTACTTTATCTTCTCTTTTTAATTAGCGCCCGCTTTTCATCTCGCGATTGTTTTGTAATTTGCTCTATGCCAACTGAAGAAAATATCTTTCTTTTACTACTTGATTGATTCTTTCATTACACGACCACGGAAGCACAACAGATAGACAATTGTCAATTATTGATCAGACATCAGACCAATGATTAGACTCTGCAGATAACATTATTTGAGGATTTAATCTTTACACTTCGCTGGTTGCGTTTTATGTTTTTGCGATTTTGTAGAACATAGAATAGACTTCTACACCATAATCACATCGAAATTAGGAATATACTAATGATAAAACATAAATGTTCATAATAGTGAAAATTTTTACATAAGTATCTAGGTTGTAAAGTAGAATTGTTTTTTACGAATATGGAATATTTCGGGAATATTATTATTCGAGTCGCAAGACAAGAAACATATCCACGTGAGTAACAGATTTGTGCGGCTATGATTGACTTCGTTCGACGCGTTCGACTCACGTTTGACATGACAGTTGACATTTAATCTACAATTCAATTAAAAACATAATACCGTTAATTTTATTTAACGTGAAACATAGGATCATTCATATCCATGGTTACGAATTTGACAGCAATGTATTAGAGCGTTTCATTTAAAATAGAACATAGCAAATGAAATATGTATGTATTTCTAATCATTTTAGATATGAAAAAAGTTGCAAAAATATAAACATTTAATAGATATTTTTTCAGAATACAATTTATAACAAGTTTTCAAATACACGAAATAAATCAGATATGTACTTGTCTGAGGCTAACATCTGCATTATACCAACGTATCATTTGCACCTTTTCTTCAATTGTATACCTTATATTTAACAACACAACCCTAATTGACAGGTAATATTTACTTGATAATGACAGTCTATGTTCTATTTTAAATGAATCGCTCTAATACATTGCTGTCAAATTCGTAACCATGGATATGAAAGATCCCATGTTTCACGTTAAATAAAACTCACGGTATAGTATTACATGTAGGTACCATAGGTACCTATACTTGAATCTTCATTTTCACATATTCACAGGTGGTCACAATATTCCAAATTATTTCATATTGTATCAACCTCTCAAAGTTACTAGGAAATACGGATATTTATCTATGGTTGGTACGAATTTGATGCTTTGTGCGACTAAAAAGTTAAATGAAATGCTAGTCGCGGTTTTGTTGGATTGTGAATTTATTAAACCTGCACGTGACCTCCACTCTCTATTATGATTGGACAGCCAAGTAGCTAGAGTCAGACGAAACCGCGAATAAAAATCCGCCTTTAGTGTATTTGAACAGGTGCGTGAACTTGGCAGAACAACATGAAGCACAAATTCTGAAACTTATGTAAATATTTTGTGCCCAATTTGTTCCTATTTGTGCCTTATAAATTATTGAAAAATTCCTGCACGTTCAGGAGTTATTACAGTATGAATGACTTTTTTGCCAAGTTCACACCAACAGAAGAAAAATTGAAAATGTTAATTTTTATTTTACAAATAATTTGTGCCTAATTTGTGCCCATAAAATTACTAATTTATTATGAATGGTTTAAAAGTTATAAGGCTTTAAATTGATTTTCTGCCAAGTTCACACCAGCAGAAAAAAGATTGAAAATGTTAATTTTTATTACATAGATAATTTGTGCTTAATTTGTGCCTATTTGTGCCTTATAAACGAATTTAAAATCTCTACAGGTTTTTGATTTATTAACAATTACTTTTTGGAAAGTGTGAAGTTGGCAGAAAAGTTTTTTCATTTTCGAAAAATTTATATAGGGGAGACCGGGGATGAAAGTAACAGAGGTAGGTTGTAACATCGCCTATAGTTTTCGTAGTTTTTGGTAAATGACACTATAAATGCTATTATAGCATTTAAAGACATGTATCTATGGACACGAAGTAGAGTTTTGCCATTGTCGTTGAGAATACGTTCAAGACAAAATTAGTATCTGCTTTTCGGCTGAAAGTAAATTCGCTGTGTTTTCTTATGAGTGGTTTTACCAGAAGCTCTTGAATAATAATCAAAATGTAAGTAAATAATTTTAATCTATTTTTAGTTAGCTATCAATCGGCATGATACAATTCACCATTAAAATTGTGGTTATGTGTAATTTTCCTCTAAACTTCTTTAATTTACCATTGGGGCTGATAGTAACAAAGTGTTACAACCAACCCCAACATATTTTTCCATTATAATTGATGTTGCCACTTGCAGATGAGAGCTTATAAACTGAAAACAAATCGAGGAACTGTCTCCTCAGATTTGATAAAAAGAGTTTCTTTGGTCATCGGTGAAAACAGGCCGATTAGAGCAGAAACAAAAGAGTTAAATATTTGTCACGTTACTCTCATTTGCTATGTAAGAAAGAAGCGACAAACTCATTCATGAAACGAAATCCTACTCTATCAATTCGCGTACCTGAGGCTACAAGTTTAAGCCGGGCCACATCTTTTAATAAGGCTAATGTCAAGAATTTTTTTGATAAGTTGGAGGCTGTTTTGAGAAAACACAACTTAAGTACATCACATATCTGGAATGTGCATGAAACCGGAGTGACCACAGTCCAGAAATCTAAAAAGATTGTCGCAACATTCTGCCTCATGTGTTGTGAACCCTATTAATTCAGTTTGCCTGGGGAGCAGTGGTGCTGTGTCTCCAATGTAAATTATGAGCTCATGTTAACTGTGTTAAATTTAAAAAAATGTTCTTATGTAGAAATTACGACTCAGATGATAGCTTTTCAGATTAAATAATTGTCTTTTATGTTTCTTTATATTTTTCTAACAGTTTTGTTGATAAATTATATGAAATAAACTACATATTCTTGTTAATTATTGCAATAATCAACTGTTACATCTTACCCCAATGACTGTTACTTTTTGCCCCAACATTGAGGTTGAAAGTAACACATTTCTTTGCCCACATATATATTTTTTTTGTTAACTTGCTTGACAAAACATATCTAATAAAAATTTCCAATGTAACTTGAATGTCTGGTCTATCGTTTAATAAATATGGATGTCCAAAATTTGTAAAGGTTTAGAAAACAAAAATTAAAAACGAAAAAATGTTACTTTCATCCCCGGTCTCCCCTACCATTACAATCGTCATAATTTGTGCCCATTTGTGCCCCATAAATAAATTAAATATCTCCATAGGTTCTTTATTAATAAGCAATTAAATGTGTGCACGAGTTAGTGCGGGCCCGGGTACGAGGCTGATGCCGGCGAGCGAGGGTACATGTCCCGACAAACGTTACACACTGCGAAACGGACTATCGACTAATCTATGCCAGCATCATAACTAGCTAAATTATTTGATTTTTCATTTTTAAAATATTAATATACCTACCCTTAAAAATGTCATTTCTATTATGCCGTATTATCGAGTTTGATATTTATTAGAGGTTGGTATATAAATCTGATATTCTATTATTGAATAAATATTAGGTATGCAATTTTTACGTAAATAAATAAAGTATTTCTAAATTTAACAAAAAAATTAAAAAACAATTTAAAAGTTCTCGTTCTAGGTATGCAATTTTTAAATAATAATATATAGGTAGTTAGATAAGATTTAATATAATGAATATTATACTCGTATTATCATATCATATTCAATGTAAAGTAATTGGCACTATACCTTTGTAATATTTGAAGAGGGCGTTACTCAAAGGGATTAATATTATTGTTTTTAGTTGGTAGGTACTAACTCGAAAATTGTAGCAGGTAATCAGGCAGATCACTGACAGTACCAGAAAATATTCAATGGGGGCAAATTATTTGCATTCATGGAAATACAAGTAGAAAAACAGTAAAATTGTGAATAAGCACAAATATTATTATCCAATGAGATTTATCGTTTTTTACCTCTCACCAGTCCTATAAGAGAGGTATTGTAATCATGCTAAAATTTTGATAGTGAGTTTTCTAGGTCCCTAGAACACGATTTTGATAGTTTCGCGATGATGTTTATTTATGTGTGTCGATAGATGTTGTAGTTACCGCACTGAATAAAAAAATTGATATTATGCATATAATATTTTGACACCCTACATTAGATCTGATTAGATTTTGTTGTTAATTGTGCAACCGGAAGTGGAAGTTTCTTGAAGATCTGAAGAGTTTTTCTGAAATATCTTCAAAATTTATAGATTCTCAGGTATTTTTTTGTAATGATGTATATTAAATGTTACTATCTACAATTTGTATTTAAAATTTTGTTTCTATGTAGCACCATTTTTCAATTATAAGAAGTTTAAAGTTCTACAAATTTGAGTTATAGGCAAATAATGGGAAAAAAAATTTGACAGTTAATTCAAATAAATTTTTGACTTTTTGACAAATTGAAAATATAAAATGTAATTTATTATTTATATGGTTATGAAGTTATGATAAACTTTAATAATATTATAAAAACTACAAATCCCGAATTCCCTTCTATAAAATGATGATATGACCTACAATATATACCTACTTATATTACGTAGTAAAATAAAAATAGTATACCTAGTATAGCGAGAGGTCATGTGTTGGCCACGTCAGATTTTTCTATTGTACTATTATATTCTTTAGAACAACCGACAGGCTTCAGTAGGCTGTTAATTTACAGTTAAAATAAGATTACGGATTATAACTTTCCAGCCGAAAGCCGAATTCGCAGTCGCAGTAAAATAGTTTATCCAAAATTTTCAAATCTAATCCTATTACCTATTTCTATTAACAGTTGAAAATATAACACTTTTAAAGTAAGTATATTATAATAATTATTTACGTAAAAATTGCATACCTAATATTTATTCATTTATAAAATATCAGATTTATATACCAACCTCTAAATATCAAACTCGATAATACGGCATAAATAATATATAAAAAATAATAATGGCTGTTCACAGTTTGTATATTATGCTTCCTATTACCCATAATATTTAGTCCGTCTCGCAGTGTGTAACGTTTGTCGGGACATGGTACCCTCGCTCGCCGGCATCAGCCTTGTACCGGGCCCGCACTTACTCGTGCGCACATTTAATTGCTTATTAATACAGAACCTATGGAGATATTTAATTTATTTATGGGGCACAAATGGGCACAAATTATGACGATTGTAATGGTATATAAATTTTTCGAAAATGGAAAAACTTTTCTGCCAACTTCACACTTTCCAAAAAGTAATTGTTAATAAATCAAAAACCTGTAGAGATTTTAAATTCGTTTATAAGGCACAAATAGGCACAAATTAAGCACAAATTATCTATGTAATAAAAATTAACATTTTCAATCTTTTTTCTGCTGGTGTGAACTTGGCAGAAAATCAATTTAAAGCCTTATAACTTTTAAACCATTCATAATAAATTAGTAATTTTATGGGCACAAATGGGCACAAATTAGGCACAAATTATTTGTAAAATAAAAATTAACATTTTCAATTTTTCTTCTGTTGGTGTGAACTTGGCAAAAAAGTCATTCATACTGTAATAACTCCTGAACGTGCAGGAATTTTTCAATAATTTATAAGGCACAAATAGGAACAAATTGGGCACAAAATATTTACATAAGTTTCAGAATTTGTGCTTCATGTTGTTCTGCCAAGTTCACGCACCTTATTTGAACTTATACCGAACAAAAAACTCAAAGTTTTTATACATAATAAATGGTACTAGTAGCTATGTTATTATTATTAGTTACGAGAAAATTATGCATGTATTGAGGAAAAAAATTGTCGTTGTTATTGATGAAAATCACGTATATACAGGGTGAGTCAGCTAAGTGTTCCCTATTTCATTTGTTTGTAAAGTCTAAAGTTTCTGTGTAAAGTCCGCCAAATTTTTGCTGTAAATATAGTAGCCACTTGAGTTTTTGTTCGCAAAGTTTTATCATTATTGCTCTATTGCTTCCTAATCGGTGACTAAAATAATGATTAATTAATTAATGATTAGTCAAACGACTATTTGTAGGATTTTAAAGGACCTTAAGTGGCATCCTTATAAGATTCAAATTCTGCAGGCAATTTCTGAAGAGGATAAAGCAAACCGATTGGAATTTGCAGAAGACGAAATTGAACGAATGAATGAAAACCCTGGTCATCTGAATAACATCATGTTTTCTGATGAGGCACATTTTCATCTTGATGGTGGATTTAATAGACACAATCATCGATATTGGTCAGATGAAAATCCCCACTGGATTGTTGAACAATCCTTGCACTCTCCTAGAACGACTGTTTGGGCTGCAATTGGAGATTTTGGATTAATTGGTCCAATTTTCACATTGAAGTGAACCACTCGTGAAGTTGTTGTCTGATCGATTTGAAATTTCGGCATTAAAAATTCCTTTAGATAGTTCATGTTTTGCAAAAATTTCGTCACTTTCTGATAAAAATTGCCTAAGTTATAAATAATCCAAATAGGGAATAGTTAGCTGACTCACCCTGTATATATAATATGCTCTAGAATCATAATTAGTAAATATTTATTACATTCAAAAGCAATTATGTGGTTGTGGTTATATTTATGTTTATATTCCATTCCAATTGCAAATAGAGGAAAGCATATTTGATTCTAACCACGTTTATTGCAGTCCGTTTGATAGTTACGAACTCCCACGCTAATACACGATTCAAATTAATACCAAATGAACTAGAGTTTTGATGGTATGACGTACATCGTACAGTATCCCACAGATCCGGGGTTAAATATCTCATCTGACATGGGTACCAAATAATTTCATGTAAAATTATTAGTTTGAAATCGAATAATTAAAACAGTGTAGGTATATTTGTATCACACTTGGTAGTTGGTAGCTATGCAAACTGATTACTTGTTTTACTATACAAAGCGTCTACCCTCCAGGCACCGGTATCTATCGCGATACAATGTTTCAGTCCTTTATTATTATCTATTTTGCTTGAATATGTAGGTACTTCGCATGCATTGAGAACCTCAATGGGAACATAAACTTTTATATTTTAGTAGTACTAGATTAAAGATTGAACCAGATATTAGTTAGATATTTGATTTAACATGTATTCGTTTTTGAAGGTTATGTTGTTCAAGAAAGGTGCTTCCTGAAAATTTTAAAAAATTGTTTTCTGAAAGTGATTTAGTGTGAAAAAATACATTGGTATAGTATAATATATGTACAATTTGACTATATTAATTAGTTATACGTTAATTACTTCCTTGTATTGTAATCGCGAAAAATTTCGGTTTTCAGATTTTGATGGAAATATCCGTTTTGACCTTTTCTGAATCCATTATGACTAGTTTCGTCGTGACGTCTGTACGTACGTGCGTACGTACGTGCGTACGTGCGTACGTACGTACGGACGTATGTGTGTCGCATAACTCAAATACGGTTAGACGTAGAAAGTTGAAATTTTGTATTTAGGACTGTTATAGCATCTAGTTGTGCACCTCCTATTTTTGGTTTCAATCTATAAACCGGAAGTAGTACTTTTTAAAAATATTTTGATAAATAATTAATTTTAGACAATTTTTTTTATTTTAAATGAAAGATTATGTGATTATTATCTACAATCGGTATTTTATAAATTTTTCTGTATCTTCTATCATTTAAGAATAATTAAAGTATATACTTATAATTTAGTATTTCTGTATCTTGTAGTGTTGTAGTCCATGATCGATTAACATTTGTTACTACGTAAAATTTAAATGATTATGACATGACAGTGACAGTAGCAGTGACAATAGTAAAATATCGTTTATATCTTCTTCTGCAGTTTAAATAAAATGACTAAAATATATTTGTGAGTATACTAGTATAATAAGTTAAAAGAATTTTTTATATTAATCTACATTTTAGTTATTAAGAAAAGTATGAACAAACAAGGCGTACAAGGAAGTCATGTGGTGTCCACGTCAGATTTTTTTTATTATATATACACGGTTTCGCAAAAGAAGAAGAAAAAATTGAAGATTTGGGGATCACTAAAGCGTTTGAGTCATTATTGCGAGACCGAAGCAGGTCGACAATTTGAACATTTGTTATAAAAATCGTAATAAACGTGCAAAAAATAAAGTAACTAGTAGATGCATTAAACAATTTCATGCAATATTAATCAAAATAAACTAGATCGTTGTACCCGTATTTTGGAAAAAACAATAGCGTACAAGTATTTGCTGTACTCTGAGTTGCTTAAAATACTCTGAGTACTTAAAAAGACTTTGAGTACTTTAAAAGTACTTAGAGTACCATTTAGAGTATTAAGTACCCTCGAGTATTATAGCAAAAATCTTTCAAATACAAGTAAAAGTATCGATATTTCAAATGTACTCGAGTACGAGTATACAGAGTACCAAACTTGTACTTTAAGTAAGTAGTACTTTTAAGTAATGTATTCGAGTACTACTGCCCAGCTCTGTTTTGACCAATTAAACTAATAATCTAATAATTATTATTATATTATATCCATTATCCAAATAATTATTCTATTGCAAAGAAAAATAATATAATGTTAATCTAAACCTTAATTAACATTACAAAATGAACTAATTATTAACTAGTAAAATAATTTATTTATGTGAGTAATTGCCATCGTTAAATTCTCGTTGAACAATTTAAAATTGTTAGAGTTTTATATAATATGTATGTACCGAGTATGTACCTTATGAATTTCTGGTAGGTAAGTTTATGTAAATTATATTGTAAAATAATTAGTTTTTCAATTAAAATAATAACGAAACAATGTGCTACTGTTAATTACGAAATTTTTTGCTGAGATTTTTTGCTGCGTAGAAAATATGCATATCGTATTTCACACGACTTTCTTTCTTTCTCAAGTTAATTTGAAACTAATTAATTACCAACAAAGTCGCTGTAGGATTTCCATATAATTAATACTTAATAAATTAGCTACTACTAATGGATAGCAAATGAAAATGGTTTTTTTGTGACTCACTTCATGCAAATGGTCAAATGATGACTTGAAAATTCGAATAATAACTGTGCTTGTTTTGTAATTGATTTTAAATATAATCATATTAAAAATTAATTAAGATAGTATTCGTTTAATAAGAAGTTAATACTTGAGTGGTTGAGTACCAGTAATAAACATTGCCAGATTAAGATCGATATTCTTAGTTAATTACCGCTCGCCTCATATTCTATAAGAGGAGTATTGTGACAAGTCTAAATTTTCGAGTGTGTGTTTTTGGCTGATAAGCACGTTTTAGGGTCTCTAGAATACGAATTACACATTTTTGAGATGATGTCTGTATAATGTGTGCGTGCGTACGTTACGCCGTGTGTTACAATTTTTTCGGAAACAATAAATCAAAAAATATCAAACATTTAAATACCAAATCTTATATCTAAGGTTTAAATACGATTTTCAATAGACTAATTATATTTTGGTACCAAGTAATGAACCGGAAGTAAGACTTTTCATATAGAGTAATATATGATTTTTCTTAAATTATCTCGATAAATAAAGCATTTAAGATATTATACGTTGCATTAAATATAACAGAAATTTATTTAAAAGAATTTTCTGTACTATACTATAGGATAATTTAAAATGTAGTGTTTGAATCTTTAAAATCTTGTAGGTTGTGATTGTTTGACCAGATTGACATAACAATAATATAAAATTTAAAACATTATGACAGTGACAGTACAGTCGCCATCTGTTGCTTGCATCTTGGTTTACATTATCGTTTACATATTACATAATGAAAGTATTAAAATGTAAGTAAAACTATTTATTAGATTAGTAGAATAAGCAGAATCAGGCGAGAGGTCGTGTGCTGGCCACAGCAGATTTTTTTTTTAAATAATGTAATTTTTTTAGTAAATTGTTTCTACTTTAAATAATTTCTAAACGAACATGACGTTACCTGATTCAAAAGCTTAAGTAAATTTGGTCCACATGACATGGTAACAATCATGAACGCTAAGTAGAATAATGAGTTTAAATCAAAAGTACACAGGAAAAAAAAAACACTTTTATGTTCTCGGATTGGGAAAGAAAAATATTCAGACCTCATTATTATTGTTACAAGATAAATTTATTTGAAAAGATTAAGGGTACAGGTATTTCTTTACATCTAAAGATAATAATGTTGCAACCAGAACAAAAGGCCATAACAACCATCACCGTTATAGAAAGTACTCCTAACTCTTAGAAAAGAGAAAATAAATATTTGTCGTAACTGAGCAATTAAAAGTGACTGTTAATTACATGTTTTAATTCCCTACAGGCGAATAATATTGTGACAAGACAAGACATAATGCCTGAAGCGTGCTATTAACTTTACTTAACAATTATTAAAATGATGAAAAAATTCTTCAACTATTTGTGAGTGCGACGCGGTACTTAAAGTTTTAAATGGAAATTTACCTCACATTTGTTTCACTGACGAGAGGAAAGAGTTCAAAAGTACATTAAAACAGTTTACCACCCGAGCAAACTTTTATCACGAATTTAAATATTTAATGAGATATTTAAGGGCATCATCACAGTTGAGATTTGGCCTCAATTTACCTACGATTTCGTTAAATGTTACTTGTTGTTTTTTTACTTGCATAATATTTATGTTACTTGGATACATGACAGTGGCGGGTACAATGGCGGACGAAGGGGAGATCGCCGATCCCTTGAGAGAATTTGTTCTTTAAAAGTTTAAGAAATCGTTGCCTCATAAATTACAGATAAATAAATTTCCCCTTATATTTCATTTATTTTCTAAATTTGATATATATTTTAATTTTTACTCGTGAAAGACGGTAAAATATATGTAATTTCCCCTCTATGGAAATACTGAACTTTTAGTGAAACAACCGTTGACCTTAAACCCAAAGTTTTTCCCATTTTTTTTCAATAACACTTCGCTTCCGGTCTTTACAGAAATTCTGAATCCGCCACTGATGCAAGTTAAAAATTATGTTATAATTTATGCATAATAATTACATATATTGTAATAAAATAAGCCAGTAGGCATTTACCAACAAATAAAGTACCTAGGTAACTTATTTTGATGGTAACCATTCAACGAATTAACTCCCAATTACAAAAGGGAATTCAA
This sequence comes from Agonum fuliginosum, assembly GCA_947534325.1. Taxonomy (NCBI): domain Eukaryota; kingdom Metazoa; phylum Arthropoda; class Insecta; order Coleoptera; family Carabidae; genus Agonum; species Agonum fuliginosum. The sequence goes on along the minus strand of OX384045.1, from coordinate 13,724,008 downwards.
CCAACGCTAGCATACTAGTTCTCGACCTAACTTGATTTAGAGATAAAATTTGTTTTCCAAAACGTTATGTATAATAGTTGTGTGCTGTTTATTAACAACTACACTATATCGTTTGACTATTTTTAATTATAAATTCAATGGTTATGTGTATTTACTACAAAGTGATGAATAAAATAAATAAAATACTATTTGAGGAAACGCTGTGTTTACTGAGGTGTTTACTATAACAGAAATGTAAATGTAATGTAAACTATGAATTTAATTTGTGAAATGTATCACAAACACCTTTGAAATAAACATAAAACCTTTTCTGTAAATATTTAAGTAAATCCTTCCTCTAAAATTTAAATTTTTATATTTGACCTGCCTATTCCTGTATCTTTTAATTTAATTTTTAATTTGAGAAGGGTATGCTTAAAAGGTTATATTTTAAACTGACACATTAATTTCCGAACATTAAAAATTCAATTACTTTCGACATTCAAAGAGAAAGAGAGTAATAATTATATCCAGCCTACCAAAATTTACGTATAGGCGTATAATAATTTTATAGCTAAAATTGGCTAAATGAGATAAAGCAATTTAGCTAGTTTTCCATAAACTGAATTGTTAATTAATTTCCTTACTTCAATAAAAAAATTAATTTAAAAATTCTTTTAGAGAGTAATACTTAGGTACGAAACCTAAGTATTACGCTCGGTTTTACATAAAATTCGATATGTCCTGCAAATAATGCAAATAATCTGTTACCAAAAATTAACTTTTTTTGTAAAGCATTTAGCAGATATAAATTATTATCTGTATTTATATTAAAGTAGGTACCTATACTCTTAAACTCTAATTTAGTATCATGCAGTGACACTTATACTCTAATCTAATGCAACAGATGAGTTTTGGTATAATGACATTTTTTATTTGTATTTATAATGTTAAAGGTGGATATATGTTCACAAAATTTAAGAATAAGAACTAAGAATATGAATAGTCGTAAAGTTAAAACAGTTATAACATGGGGTTTTCCTGCAAAAGTAAGAATAAGGATTAATAATTATTTCTCCAGCATAAACCGACTCATATGTGATAACTATTCTTATTCTTAATTTATATTCTTAAATTTTGGAGCATAAACCCACCTTAAGTTGCGTTATCTTACTTGTATATTGTATTATATCTACAAATGTCGTACACACACTCAGAGACGGACTAGCTATATCATTTCGGCCCAGGAGATTGTTTAACCGGCCCTCTTAAGTTTTTATGAGGTAAAGAGACGAAGGCCGAGGTTTAAAAATTCTCGAGGAAAACATATTTTGCAGACGAATTATGCACAAATTTTTTTGTGCAACTGCAATGCATACCTAATTAAAAACATACATTTTATTTTTTGTAAAAACTGTCAAAAATATCTGACATTGACATGTAGGTACATAATGCACAGCACAACTGAATAAATTTACTTCGCAGCCGTTACTAATAGCAACGCGGCCGCGAAATGTATCGTATTGGGATATTTCACTACTAAGAGATGGCGCTATTCACCTATGTGAAATTCTGAACAACGGTGCACTTTGCTTTGGTTTCCATAAGCATAACATTGCAGCGTGTATTATTTTGTTGTATTTTTCTCCTGTATGGAGTTTTCATTATGTGTATGCTACTAATTATGATAGAATATAGTATGATGTTTTCTATTGTTGTAGATTTGATAGTCAATTTGTTTGTATTTTGCATTTTAAGTACATAATTCAGCAAGTGGTTGTTAGGTTATCTACATAGTTTAGATTTTGCTCAATGTAGTATTAAATAATAGTTGTATATTAACGTCAATATTAGTTCCACTAACATTTATATTAATTTTAGTTTATATTTCATGTATTAATTCTATTATCTTTCTAGTTTAGTTATGTACAAAATACCTACAATGACTCTTATCATATAAAGTATGCAATAAATAGTAAGTTAATTTATATTTACACAACAAATAAACTACAATGAACCAGTATAGTAGGTAGAACGCATTTTTAGGTTATAAGTAAAATAAGTTAAACTCATCTTTAAGTTATAAGTCTGTAGGTTAAACTCATTTTTAAGTTATAAGTAATATAGGTTAAACTCATCTTTAAGTTATAAGTAAAGTAGATTAAACTTATCTTTATGTTATAAGTAAAGTAGGTTAAACTCATCTTTAAATTATAAGTAAAGTAAGTTAAACTCATCTTTAAATAGAAATCGTCGTTACATAAAACTTGACTTTAGATAGAACACGTCTTTATAATAATATTTTCACATTAACGCTCGTCACTTATATATTCACGCTCGTCACTTGTATATTAACTCTCGTTACTTATATATTGCCGCTCATCACTTATATATTGACGCTCGTCACTTATATATTGACGCTCGTCACTTATATATTCACGCTTGTCACTTATATATTGACGCTCGTCACTTATATATTGACGCTCGTCACTTATATATTTACGCTCGTCACTTATATATTGACGCTCGTCACTTATATATTGACACTCGTCACTTTCACATTCACATCCAGAGACGTCAAAAAGTGACACCTGTTACTTTGCCATATGTCTGTTTGACACCTGTTCCTTTGCCATATGTCATTTTGACACCTATCACTTTGCCACATGTCTTATGATTTAACTTGTCTCTAATTTAAACCTGTATATAAATTTAATTCGTTTTTAAGTTAAAGACGTCTTTAGATAAAACATGTGTCTTTAGATAAAACCCGTTTATATTTAAACTCGTCTTTAAGTAGAACACTTTTGTTCCAAATACTACTACTTATATAAAACTTGAATAAGATAAAACTTTTGAGTTTTAATAATTTTGATTTAACTTCATTTGTCACGATCTACAATAATTATTATAGGCAGAATAAAATTATGTACATATTACGGACAGATTTAAGTGACAACACAAATTTTCTATATGCCACCACGCACTATTTGAGAAATAATTTTATGGTCATGATTATGTTAGCATTTCAATAGTATTATTACCTACTTTTGGGTCCACGACATTGATGTATTTGACCACAAACAAAACTGATTTTTTTAACTATTAATAAAGCTGTATAATTAACAAACATATAGGTTTATTAAGATATTTTATGTCTTAATACTTACCATTCATAGTCACTTTAAACTATCGAGATAAAAATCTACATTTGTTATTATTTTGTAGATAAGGAAATAGGTAAAGAGTGAAGGTATATAATACATTATATAGAAAGAAATGCCTTAAACAACTGGTGTGTAAAAAGTTTATTTCGAAATATAGTAATGATAGAAATATATGTTTCTAATATTGATATAATAAAATGGAAGAACACAGTATCTTAATTTTTTTTTTCATATTAATTAGTTATATACGAATTAGCATAATATTAAAAATTATTTGTTTAACATAACAAAAACATAATGTACTTACTCTGTAACGTACAATATTATTATATAGCAAAAATATAGTAATGTATGGCAAATAATATTTAAAAAAAATGTATGTGTCACAAAAACATTATTCCTTACAATTTTCTTGTATTAATTTTAATATTTAGTGGTAATCAAAATCTATAATGTATCCATCTCTGAATATCACACACACCCACATTCACAAACACAACACTCATGCACTTACAAACAACAACTACAACAACAACAAAAATAATGGTACGTAGACCATAGAATCGTAGTAATGATTAAACATATACATGAGTGTGTATAAAAATACACTATATACTCTTAGGATTAGTACTTGCTAACCTTTGAGCCATTGTAGAATGTATATGTATGTAAGTATGTTTGTATGTATGTATTTATGTATGTAAGGGAGTAAGCATATGTGTGTGGATGTGTAATGAGAGAGATACTCACGACGACTTTGTGTAGAAAATAAGATATTATATCCCATAGTTATTATCATCATCATCTACTTTGTGCAACCACGTAGATAAGATGATACTGCTGATGATTTGTTCAATCCTCATGCAGTTTTCAAATTGTTAGGGATGCAGTTTTGTGACACACATAATTATAGTCTTTCAACGCCATCACCACAACTTCTTATGAATGCCATTACAGAGCAGATGCATATAAAATCACAATTATGTTTTTGTAAATAGTTATCAGTTGTTGTATGGATATTATATAAATAAATTATTGTATAACATTACTATGCTTTTCTTTTTTGTCCACTTATACCAAATAATGTGATCCTCATTATTTAATATAAACAGTCAAATATTATTGAAGGGATTTAGTATTTCTTGTAAATGATTTACAGACAAAATTAATTATTTCTATTTAATTTTTGTGTTATTCTCAACAATGTTATAACAAATGTGATCCTCATTTGTAACAAACTGTTAAGTTTTATTTATTTATTCCGTTATATATTATATATATATATATATATATATATATATATATATATATATATATATATATATATATATATATATATATATATATTCAATTAAGAATCATAAGTAATATTTATAACATTATTACCAAATCACAACAACAGATTAAGAGTCTATAAAAAAATAATTTTTATATATTATCATTAATATTATTTATTTTTTCATATTTTAATATTTTCTCGATAAAAACTTTAAACACACCTTTTCTTTGTTTAATCAAAATTATTACATTTTTTGGTACATTGTATTTAACAATATCAACATTACACGTACTAAAAAATATTTTATCATCACAAATAAATATTTTATGGGATCATCATAAAACATTGCGGATGTAATAATTATATTTTCGATTACGTCGTCACTACGTAATGTATCTACTGGTAATAGTGGTAGAGGTTTATGTAAATGTTGTATTTTCAACGATGTTTCAGTAGTTATATTATTTAATTATTAGTAGAAAAATAGTGATATGATATGATTTGATTAATAATTGTATTATTGATTTACATTTTTATTTCGTATCATCTCTATTTTTGATAGTACAGTAATAATAATTAATTTGAAAACTGTACAACAGATAAGATTGAAAAATTACTCTATATATCAGTCATATAATATATTTTTTTTACTACTACCATCGTTTATGAAAAAGATGTTCGGTATAATCATTGTTACAATATAATTTCCCTATTCATCTTAATCAATACAACAAACTCAACCGAAATAGATTTTGGTTTAGTATCAACAATATTCAAGTAACATATTAGACACATAATTATTACTTATATACAGTAATTTATATGATAATAATAATTATTAACCATATTTAATATTTAATTAATAGTACTTTTACGTAGGTATGTATTTGTTTCATAAATACATGTTTTTCAGTAGCAAGAAAAAATATTTATATTAGTAATATATAAAGAATATATTATAGAACTTTGTGTGTGTTTTTTATGTTACTAATAATAATTGTTTATAAAAAAAAATGGTGTTCAGTGATATCATTAAAATTTTCCTTTAAACACCATCTTCACTATAACTAAACCAATACAATTTGGTTTTACTTTTAACGATTTTCCCAGTAACATTACTTTTAATTTTTGTATTAATTTAAATTATATTAGTTTAACTACCTGTATTTTTTAGTAGTAAGTAATTAAACAAAATGATAGCAAAACTTTGTACAAAATTTAATATTTGTTACTAAAATCGTTCATGTAAAACCAATATTATTTAGACTGTTATTTATAATAATATAATTTTAACAGCATAGTATACTGCATTATATAATTTAAATATATGTATATTCAGAGAATTAGAATATATTATCCATTATTATAAAATAATAAATGTATAATGTACAAAATGTAAAATTATTGCAGTATTATTTAAAAAAATATTATTTTAAAGTTACAGTCACAATACATATTGTTATTATATCAAATAATAAAAATTATTTTATAATAAGTTATATGTATGTTTAAGCATCAATAATGTACCCATAACATTGATAAATAATGTTACTACCATTATCTTACTTAATAATCAACATTACAAATAAGCGAAGAAAAATATTATTATACCAATATACACACTTACACATACATATATTTTATGGGATCATCATAAAATATATGTAGTATATAATTATATAATTAATATATTTTCCTCACATACTAAATAACATTATGTAATGTCGATAATATCGTCAACCTCCATAGGCTCAGGTTGTAGTAATCGTGGTGGTACTACAACTTTTGGTATAACCAAAGGCACTTCCTGAACTACCGGTAAAATAGCTGAGTAATGTGCGGCTACGCCTGAGTCGGTTAACAATACAGTTAATGGTCGTACATCACGTAAATCTCCCATGGGAACATATCGGGTAAAATATGCTCCAGGCATGGTACCTTCATCATCGATCCGTTGTAACTCATCAAAAGATAAATCTCGATTGATATTATACTTTGGATCAATGCGACGACGACCATCGTTACCGGTTGTTGTTACGAAACCCATGTAAACATAGATTTCGCGTCTTGCAATTGTAGCCATAGCATGTAGGTGAGCTGCCCCGCCCCACGCATCTTGACCACCTTGCAAGTTAGACGTCTGGTGTATTAGCTGCTGTACATTATCGTAATCGAAATGATTACGACAATGGACTGTATCGTAAAACGTTGCATTGCGTCTAAAGATCAAGCAACATAATAATCGTAACTTACGATCATAAAATTGTTGACCTAATAAACACAATGACAACGCATGATACAAACACGAGCTATCTCCTAACGTTTGTACGACACGACCATTTTGTTCGGATATGACTGAATATATTTGTTGCGTACGAATTCGATCCACAGGATGAATTGTTTCATCAAATACACAGCCACGTTCACGTACTAAACGGCAAATCCATTGTTCACATTGCTCACGAATTTCTTCATTAACCCATGTGTCGAAAGTTTCAAAGAAAATTTCTAATGGACGTTCAGTGTCTATACGATGTATACGATCCAAAATATCATCAATAAGTAAATCATCATCATCACCACATTGACGTATTTTACTACTATAATGATCAGAAAACTGTTGTAATGATATTGTGGCATGTTTATTATCATCAACAACAGTTTTCATCGGATGTACACGTTTCGTACTAATTGTGGCACCAAAAGTATCATTATTTACCACCTGTTGATTAGGTGCAATAACAACTTTCCATCCACCTAATTTAGACATATTATGCGATACTACTGGCATTGGTGGTTTAAACCAATCAGATGGTTTTGGTCGAGTGACGTCAACTTCATCCATCCAATTAATTAAACTACCAATATCTGGTGCCAGAAATATACAGTCAGGATCGAATTGCAATAGGTATAATCCGTTCAGTGTACGTACACGACTAATAGCTGTGTAAAACTGTCCAGAAAAACCTAAGCCACTCGCTGACACTGCAATAATGTCCAATGTTTGCCCCTGCGACTTATGTATAGTAACACCATACGCCAAGTCAAGGGGAAACTGTCGTCTGAAATACTGGAGTTTTTCACCATCCTGATAGCGAATCTCCTGACGGACACGGAAAGTTATCAGACGTTTACTTGGATCATCAATAGCCGCAATAACTATATAGTTATCGGACATACTAACAACCGTAGCCAACGTACCGTTCACCCAACCATGTTCGACATTACGATTTCTGACGAGCATCACACGAGCACCAATTTTCAAATACAAAGCAGCTGGTAAAAGCTGTATCTTTGCACTTAAATTGAAAATATATTCGCGTGCTTTTTGTGGAAGTGGTTTATCACTTCCGTCAACATCTTCAGATGGATAACACCGTTCTTCACCGGGTAACTTAGCCAGTTCTAAACTATTTAACTCATCTTTTTGTCGACGTGTCGGAAACAACATGAGACCACGATCACCAATATCAATTTGTTGTAACTCCGCATTTGTAACAACACGTGTTTTCAACAACTCTATATCGGAATCGTTTGGTTTCCCTAGTCTCACGCGGTTCAACAAATCAGTAAATCTGCGATCACCTTTTTGTCGAACAATTTCCTTCAACACAATAAATTGGAAACCATTTAACAACCTAGGTTGCCAAATATGTTTGCCAATTGGTGGTAATTGTGCTGGATCACCGAACATGATGACACTCTTGCCCACAAAACGTTTCAGTGATGTCGAAACTTTCTGCTGTGAGCTATGACTGCGTGAATGGTGAATCATACAGTCTTCGAGTTTCATCATAACGCGCTCCTCCAACATTGACACTTCATCGATTAACAACACCTCAAGGCGATCAATCATAAAAGCATCAGTTGTATCGCGTTCAATGTGACTTTCCAAATCCGGTGTCATTCGCAAGAATGTATGGATTGTAATGCCACCAATTAAATGGGCTGCACATCCAGTTGTTGCTAACTTTTGTACAGTCCGTTGATGCTCAATACAGAATGCCACAAATGCATCAAGTAAAAATGACTTGCCCACACCACCACCACCGGTAATAAGGACAAGACATTGTTCACCTTTCAGCCAGGCATCGGTCACAAATTCAAAAGCCGCCCGTTGACTTTCCGTGAATTTGGAGATATACTCATTGACCGGCAAGTACTTTCGGATATTTAAATCCAAGCCATCGCGTTGATCATCAACAATAACAACATTGTCATCGTCATCTTCAACAGCTTCGGCTCGTACTCGCTCTCTGTGCATCTGGTAAGGAGCGACAGTTTCCAGCAACTGATCAACGTCTTGATTCTGTAGCCAGTTACCGTCGATCAGACGAGAAGCTATCTCACGAAGGCGATCAAGCGTCATGCCACGCTTGGCTGCACCCTCAAGAAACTGCTTAGCCTCATCTTCCTCCTCAATGAGACCCCTGCTTAAACACTCCTCCAAATATGAACCGGTCTTATCTTTCAAAGCAGCTAAACTTTGTCGATTAACTGGTACATTTTGTAGAAGTTTTGTTAAACAATACATCTCAAGTTCGTTACCGTACGGTGAATACTCCTTAAAGCGTACAACCGCTTCATGTCGTATTCTCTTACGTACAACGCGACCTTTTTTGTCACGTAATGTTACAGTTGCCTCTGATGACAAATCATCATTAGCTACTACAACATTACCGTTAACAAATTCAACATCATCGTTTCCGTTTACATCATCGACAAGTATCTCATTCTCCCGGACACAGGATGATGACTGTAAATAACGATACTGGGCAAAAAATTGCGGGTATGTTATATCACACAGTATATCCGGTCGATCAAGATACTTTTCCAATTTTGTATCATAATACAATGAGTTGGCATCATTATCTACCACATTACCTGCTTTATCCAACAAATCAGATATCCTTTTCAAAAATCTAAATGATGGATTCACAGAAATAGGTAAATAGACGACTTCACGACTGCTAAATATATGGGGATATTGTAACAGAAGTGTTGCAGCTTCCAGTAAGGAAACTACTCGAGTCTTCAAATACGTTTCACAATCACTTGTTTGACGTTTATTTGTGATACGCATACGTATGGGATACTCGGATTTGGCAACATACTTGGCTAGGTACAACTCCCAACCACCGTTCGTTACCTTTTGGACATTAACATGACCATCCCAGAAGAGTAGCAGCTCTAAGTTATACGGTATTATTCGCGAATCCTCAGGATCACGTCGAATATATCGATATCTAACGCCACTAGTCTCCGGTACTTCAGTATCATTCAGTGCAAATGGAAAACCATATTTACACCGTTTCAACTTTTTTCCCTTTGATCCAGTATAACACCTCTGTGGAAAACATTTGTGTAACTGGATGCTGCCAACAATATCTCGCCATTTCCCATTGTGTGGGTGTTGGACATATCGAGGCATCTCTGCTGATACTACACCATCAGGTACAGTTCCTTCTTCACACCAAACTACCAAATGCGCATGCAGAGAACCACGCTTTTGGTACTCGATTCGAATCCAAAAATCATGTACTTTTCCAAATGGACCTTTAGGATCCTGTAGAAACCTACGACGAAATTCCTGCAAACGTCTGTAAAACACGACGACAGTTTGCATTGGATATTTCATTGCCGGTAAACCACATTTATGGATTTCCACAGATTCTTTCGGATCAGACGTATCAAATACACCTGCCATACCATCACGAATGATAGCCTGGAGTTCGGGCCAACTGTCATTCTCTGTTAATGTAACAAAGAAATCCGGTACCCTACCCATGTATTGAGTTATCGCAATCAAATCGAGGGTTTTAGAAGCCCAATAATTCCTTGAATTAGGAATTGAAGCCGGTACCTCCGTTCCATATTGGTCATATGGATTACCGGAGCGCGACTCTATGAGCTTCTGTACAGTGATGGGTGCAGCCAATTTCGAAACGTTTACTTTAACCGATGAGTAATATTGGAGACGTTCCTTAATTATAAGATCTAACATGTAAAACATGTAGTCCTCACAATCTCGGAAACGGCCATCACACATACGCAAACGCCAGCGTATATATGCACCACGAGTAAAACCTTGATTGTTTGCATTACACCAACCACCGATGCCATACGGTAACAACCACGGAAATACTTTCGCCTCCAAATATTCGTCTTTGTTATAAACATTCACCAATTGATTGTACTTACTTTTCGCCTCGGCAGACGTCAAGTTCCGCACATGCTGAGTAGCAGTGACAGTATTCCCAACATTTACACCCCGTGAAGGAACATTATATGCAGGAATAATCAGAGCTGCTTTTTCACCATCAAGAACTGATGTCTTGGTTTGATTCGGTCCAGCCGGATCAAAGTCAATATCATCGCTCATGACGGGAATTGTTGTCGGCTGTCCCGGTTTGCGTTTCATAAAACGTAACAGTGTTTCATAATTCGCAGCGAAACTATCATACAAATGGTTATTTTGACGTAACCATCGTAAAGCGGCAACAATTGTCGCATTATTACCACTACCCTGATTTCTATTCGTTTGAATCGGTTGCCGATTAACAATCATGGCGTACATATCAAAATAACATGCGTCGCCCTTACGTTGCGTAACATAATCACCACGTTGTTGTTTAAAAACTCGCAACGCCTCGCTGCTAGCCTTAGCTACATTCGATTTAAGTGCAATCAAACAAACTTGACGTTTATCCTCATTACTTAAAACCGAAATAACCCTAGGCAGCGGCAAGTTTTTCAATGGGTTAGGTGCTAACCGGTATTTGGCTAACAAATCCCATTTACTACACAAAGCACAAACATAACATTTATTTGTAACTACATTAGTAACTACTTTCAACGCTACATCGTTTGCTTCGTAGTACATGAAAATATTTGGTTGTTGTGGCAACGTTAATATTTTCATGCGGCTCCTTGAGTCGTTGACGAGCACACAGGAGCACTTAGCACATGCCCCAGCAAACACAGGTGTCAAGCTAAACTTAAAACCAAGTTCCCAATACTTCATCACACTATTAAAAAACAGTTTGATTTTCTTGGCTTCTTGAACATCAGTTATTACAAATGTCGTCATCCCTGCTACAGTACCACTCTCAACATTAGGTCGAAAGTCACCTGTGGCATCTATAACAATAGCTTGCTCAACATCATCATCATCATCTGCACCACCGTTATCAGCAGGAATACGTTTCTCTTTACGAAGAGTCGTTATCCGTTTAATAATGGCAACAGATGTGTGTTCATTGGGGTAGCGTTCCTCAAAGTACTGCGTGACAAGGTTCCCAAATTGACCGTGATGGCCAATTTTACCTGCCTGCAAACCCAAGTCCAAGGACTTTTGGTTCTCTTTGAGGGCACGCAAGACACATTCACCTAAGAACGCATCTTCCTCGGGGGTCCACCGAGGTACGCAGCACACAGTTTCGCCAGGAAGTGGTTTTCCAGCCCTAGCTTCCACAGCATAATGGAATAAAGTACTCGCTGCAAGCTTACACTCAGGATATTCGTATAAAAATCGCTTATGCAATTCTTTAACAACATCCATTTGTTTATCACTCACCTCACGAGCTCTAACTAAACAGTGAACCACGTACCTCCTCTTATCTTCGTCCCAGGCGAAGCGTGGTGGTCTCTTCCTCGGTGGCATGATCTGTTAAAGAAACAAAAAGAAAATGTTGTGTTCATAGAAATTGAAGATAATAATTATTTATTTATAATGAAAATTAGATTAATAGAAAATGAAGATAATAATAATTTATTTGAAATGAAAATTAGATTAATCTTTAAAATATCAATGAATTATTATTAATTTAAAAATATGAAAATATTTTGATCAAAATTAAAAATTACTTAATGAACTAATTATAATAATTTAATAATTAACGAAAATAATTATTTATATATATATATATATATATATATATATATATATATATATATATATATATATATATATATATATATATATATATTTAGTGAAACAAAAATACACAACATTTCATACAATAATAAATTCGAGGAAAAAAAAGGCACCAATCGAAAATGCGCCAAAAATGACAAAATTTCAAAGCCGATACACCCCTTGCCACCCCCGGATAAAAAAAAACATGTTTTTGACTTAAAAATGTCCATCTGTAGCAACTTGTAGCGTGAGTTAAAAAAATTGTGGACCTCATTGCCCAACAGGACAATAAAGTTCAATCTTTTTTCTTTAATTTTCTAAAAATTTCAAGTACGTGCGATTGGCACGAAGTTATGAATTTTTGATGAAAATTGGTATTTTTGTGCTTTTTGGCCATAACTTGTCCGATTTCGCACCAAATTCGTTTATTTCTTAAAACTTTAAAAAAAATAAAGGTTATAAAAAAATCAAAGTTTTAGAGTCACTTTTAGATAATTGTTAATGAAATTCAGAAACCTTCCCTATGAAAGTTCCCTATTCAAAAATTCATAACTTCGCGCCAAATCATCGTAGGTACTTGAAATTGTGCGGACCTTGAAGGAAAAAGTTGATCTTTATTACCCTGTTTTTTTGGCACTGCGTATGAACTGCCAAAGTTGAACCTTTTTGGACATCAGGTACATTTTTTTCTTAGGGGGTGAGGGGGAGGGTGGAGTGGATTTTTTGTCACATTGACTATCATCACATTAAAGATAAGACTTCAACATTTTCAGAACTCGAAGATTCATCCAATTTCGTCGAAATGCAACCGAGATATCGCACTTTAAAATTTTACCATTTCTGGTGCATTTCCTCGAGTGTATGTATGGTATACCCAATTTTGAGTATAACACATAATACGGCTGGTAACCGCACATGCTTTTCTCATTTATAATATAAACAAAATGTATGTATAATTCACAAATATAGGTACATTTAATGAATAGATATGTACAAAAAATCTGAAAGAGATTATTAGTACACAAAATTATAATAGTGTACTTATTTACAAATTTTCGAGTGCAATTAGTTAATGGAACATAAAATAACCGTAGAAAGAGTAGGTACATGTAAATAAACCTGAAAAATTTTAATAATAGGTACATGCGTATAATACTTCAAAATATTAGTGATATTTTATTTTCATATACTATTAATTATACGAAATATCGTCGGCAATATGACAATACCTGCTGTAGTGTTCGTTGTCGTAGGTTTATTCCATAAGACACGCATACGTATTTGTCCTAACTTTATTGGTTTGTGAAAGTCTACACAGATTAACAAACTGCAATCAACTCGACTGAAATCATATCGCATTAAACATAAATACACTTCTTTACTATAATTTGTTTACCAATACATTTATCTAATACATTACAGCATCATAATAATTATCCAATACACTACACCTGCTGCTAACATTTTTGGAAAAATATCGCGCTCCATAGCAAATGTTCTGCTGACTACAAAAATATAACTTGTTTACTATATTAAAGAAAAACAATACCTGGAATCGTCTCGACCTGTTGTAACTTGTAACAATATCTGCTATATCTAGTTCTCATATAAAATTTAAAATCATAATAGCTGCTTAGACGTGCTCTGTCGTAAATGAAAATTTATTGACCTATTATTATACAGGTTTAAATTTAGTTTTGTATTAAAAGTAAAACAGTAAGTCAATTTTCTGAATGTTCCGATATAAATATTTTTATCATAATGTAGATAGCAGCTATTGTATATATATTTACGGTGTATTAGAGGATTCTGTTTGCCAAACGCTTAACACTTTTTTAAGTCTCCTGCAAAACTACATAATTTCACTTAGCAGGTATTTTCAGATCGCCAACGATATACTAAGAATTATTGTCTCTATATTGTTGTTATTTATTAATAACATATTTGTAAAAATAATTCGCCGTCTAACTTCCGTTTTGTTTATATCCATAATTTCATTTATTTTAATATACTGAACTGAAACGTAAAATATTAGTACGCGACGACAATAATATTAACTTGCTTAATATGTAATATATACTATCAAATTTATAAAATAATTAGCTAAAATCGAATATTGAATGACAAAAATTGACCTTGTGAAGGTTAAATGTCAAATATTTGTATATATACGTAATTCATGTTTTTTACTATTTTCTATTAACCCAGGTTAAAGAAGATGATAAATAATGTACACTTACCAATAATCGATTATGGGAACGCTGTAAAATCGCAATATATCTCCAGAATAGCTCTAAAAAGAGAGAGGATAGCAGCATCTTTTATATAAAAAAGTGCGACTAACGTAAACCACCATAAGAAACCAAAATAATGTTGATACGATTTATTAAACACATTACAATAATTGCAAATAAAGTAATAGTATAACAATAAGTCAATGGTTATAATTTGTATCTATATAAATTAGCTGTAAATTAGGAAATTAATTTAAAATTATTTTGTAAATTGAAAAATATTTGGTTGGCAATATTGTGGTGGTAGATTTTTGAACTATTACCATTTTATAGGTGCCACGCCGCACGCCAAAGTAACCTGAAGTTGTTACATAAAAAATGTGAAATGATCACTGCTGCATTTTTAGAACATAAAATACAATACGCAGAAATACCCCATTAATATGTTATTAATTTCATAGATATTAAACACACACTAACGAATGAACCAATTATTAGCTAAGATTTGCAAGTAACGAAATCAGTTGATATTAATATACGACCACATTTTGTAAACTTCTGTATTACAGAAATATTAACAATAATACAACAAATCACATTAAAAAAAATTATTATTTTTAGTTACATTTACATCAAATTTTACCACACAGACCATAAGATTCCTATGTTATCGGCTGTAACCATGTAGACTGCGCCATCTCGTGACAGTTGCGACAAATAACGCAAGATCTAGACTTTTTTTCATCAATATTATTATTATTAAAATTAAGAAAAATAAGTATATGAAAAAAAAAATTAAACAATATTTATTTATTATTGATTGATACATTTGGATAACAGATCTTTTACGGCTAACTTCTTGTGAATGATGAACATATGAAATTTGTTAACCTTAAACGCTTAAACAAACGATGAAATAATTAGTAGGTAACACTGAGAAACACTGAAACAATAATATTAATGTATTTTATATGTTACTGCACCTTTTGAAATAATACAAATGTCAATCCTAAGTCCACAGTTTGACAACACAACAACTGTCATAAGACTGCCTGATGTTTTATATCGCTAAATTAGATAAAAATTTCATTATTTTATCATATGATTACCGTGTAAAATGTGAATTAGGGATATAAGCAAATTTTTGAGCTTAAACAGACGATGAAATAAGACCATGTATAAGGTGGGTTTATGCTCAAAAATTTAAGAATAAGAAGTAAGAAAAAGCGTAGTGTTAAGAATAATTTTAAGCATAACGATAGAGGCGTTTATGCTGCCAGTTTTAAGGAATAAGAGTAAGAATAAAAGTAGTTATATTATATTTTTAGGTTGGTGAAAAGTTGTTATATTTATTATTCTGATGTTGGTATAAACGTTTATAATTAATATAATTAAATTATAATTAATAGAAAAACACAAAGCACTAACCGCACTTGATAAAGCAAGATATCCAGCAACACACAAAATAATATTCTGGTTCTCCACGTTGACAATTACAAAGAAGCAATGAAAAATATATTTTAAGGTTATATTACGTTTGACTTTGACGTTTGAAATGTTTGTCACGCATGCGCATTTAACAAATAGAACTAAGAATAAGACGTAAAGTTAAAAGTTAACTAACTCTTGCTTACTCCCAATTCTTAAACCTTATTCTTATTCCAGTAGCATAAACCGTCCCCCATGTTTATAACCGTTTTAACTTTACAACTATTCTTATTCTGTCAAAAGCCATAATATTATTAGTACGAGCACACCTAGTACAGTCATGTTTACTTGAGGTTGATATATTTCGTAAGCAGAATACACGACATGTTTTGCGCACTTTGCACCATCATTTTTATATCTGGATCTGGCTGTTGTTGCTTTAAAACCCTAAAAACTAATAAACTCGTAATATTTCGGCGGCCTAATTATGCTTTATTTTAGGTCAGAGAATGTTACTGATGCGATACAATACCAAGCTAACTGAAATTTAAGGATGTAAGCTATTCGACACTTTAGCCAAAAGGGTTTCTCATCCCACAATCAATACATTTACTAAAAATTATTGTCTGAAGTAAAGGTTTATGTTTTCCTATAAAGAAAAATACAGATATTAAGTTATATTCTTATGCATGTAACCATGTTAAATTTTGTTGTGTATGCCACGGTCCTTAAAATTCTGTCCATAATAAAGACTTGTCATAAAACATACGTATACATTAACAGAAGTCAAGATATAAAATATACAAAATCAAACAGGTAATTTGTGACGTCCTCTTGAATTTTCGCGTTTAACTGACAACATAATTGTTGGCATTAATACGTATCACTACCGGTATATATAATTTAAAGTATGAAAAACTTACAAAATATACAAAATCAAAAACACTACCTTACCTACTAAAAATGTCAAAATCTGCTGTCTCTCACTCCTAATTCCCTGTTCACACATGGACACATAGAAGTCACACACACGCAACAGTAAAAAATACTGTGTATGTTGCTTTAGTGGCTGTAGGATAATTGAGGTAATTGCATTTTAAAATAATAGGACTACATAATGATGTAGGTACTATTTATTTTTTAATATTTTCAATAATTTTCCCCAACATAAAAGCTACTGTTTCGGGGTGCTGTAAAAAATTTAGTGTGTATTACTTGATTTATTATATAACGTTATAAATATTTACAATATATCCTGGAGGTTGTTGTTGTTGCTGCTGCTGTTGTTGCTGCTGCTGTTGTTGCTGCTGCTGTTGTTGTTGCTGCTGCTGCTGTTGTTGTCTTTGCTCTGAAAATACAAAAAATTAAATGTTTTTAACACACACACACACACACACACACACACACACACACACACACACACACACACACACACACACACACACACACACACAAACACGCGCGGTAGGTACCTTTTTTAGCTGCTGCTTTTTTAACTGCAATTGAAATTTATACAATAATTATTAGATGTTGTACAAAATATTTGCAATTTATTTGCCTTACTTTTTTGACGTTGTCGTCGTTTTTTGTTTTTCATTGTCTTTTTTGTAGCTGCAGCTGAAACAATAATAATAGTCGGTATTATGTAATCAGTATACAATATACAATATATAGTACTATACAATTATTATTTGACTATTATTTATCTTTACTTCTCCTAAATAACGAATAATTTACATCAATATCTGTTCCTAATGTCAAATCATAAACAAATAACCGAAGTCATCGTACTTCTATTACGATGTTATTTTTGACTAACTTAATTCCACAAATTGATGACTTTCATGTATGTACGGAACATTATATATTTATATAAATATTATTGCTCTTACCATGTTGGGTCTTTGAACCTTTTTTTAATTCTGAAATTTCGAGACATTATTAACATATTAATACAAAAAACCACATTATTGCGCAAGAAATATGAAATTAACAAACCTTTTTTCTTATTGGTTGCGCCGCCACGATTGGAAGCTGATGTTGTTGCTGAAATAAAAATAAAACTCGGTATTGTATGAAGGTATTTATATAAATATAAATTATTGCCCACATATCACAAAGTAAATCCTGAAGATATCTTTTAGATCACGTTATCTTATATGAGATATCGCTGTTATCTGAAAGTTATTATTTTTTAAATCTTATAAACATCTTTAAAAGTTATCCTATACATCTCTTACTAATATCTATTTTACATTTCTGAAAATCGATTTATTAAGTCAATTATAGAAGCAAACCTAAAAAGTAATACCATTTATATCGCAATTATGTACGACGAGTTGATGTAACTGAGGATTTAGCAACACATAACAATGCTGAATTTGAGGACGATCTGCCAACTTGACGGGACTCGAACCATGAGATCTAGGAATCAAACTTCGAAACAGTAACCACTAGACCACGCTGTATACCTACTTTAAGAGGTTCTTCGTGGATGAGAATACTATGTATTACGATATGCGTTTGAATATTAATTTTTTTACAAATTGTTGTAATAATCAGCTGTACGCAAAAATACATTGTTGATACATATTCCAAACTTAATATATAACTTTCAGTTCACATGATGCAGGATGCTCCGCAACTTAAGACAAAAAATTGAACTGTACGAGACGTGCTGATCATGAAACAAAAAGAATTTTTTTTCGCAAAAAAATGGCATCGTATTTCAAGCTTTTACACAATATTAGACACTTATTAGTATTAGGTATTATGTAAACAATTACTTTAATTGTAAAATATTTGAAAACAATTATTAAAATAACTACCGAAAAAATGTTTGCTTGAAATACGATGCAATTTTTTTGAGAATTAAAAAAAATTGTTTCTTGATCAGCACGTCTATATACCCTTTAATTTTTTGTTCTAAGTTGTGGAACATTCTGTATAAGTTATATTTACCACTACGGATCGTTGTTTAGATGATACTTATCGTTAGAATAACTGTAAAAGATACCTGTAAAATCAATTTTAGAAGATATCAAATGGTTTACTTCAAATGCATTATTTTATGTTCATAGTATTTAAAATATCTTCACTATGACATCCTAGGTATCGTTGTTAAGACTTTAAAATATAACTATAAGATCAATTTTAGGAGATATCAAAGGGATATCTTTATAAGGATTACTTTAAGTTCACAGTACATGAGATAACTTCAAATTGTTATCAATAAGATATCTTTCGATATTATCTTACAGATATCTTTAATAAGGAAACCTAGAGATATCTTCTGGTTAATTGTGCTATCTGGGTGCTCTTACCAACAGAAGACATCGCTGTTGCAACAACATCAGTTTCCATAATGTCAACTGTAATATAATCAAAAATTAATAATGCTTATAACAATAATTATTTCTATATTTAATATTATTACGATGAGATTGGGATGACTAACACCTAACACTCATTAACATCCGATAATCGCGTTCCTATATTCTACAATTTTCTGGAGTAGCATATTTCCGATTCGATAATTAAAGAATTGATAACTTTCATGTAAGTACAGATAATACAATATTTAATATAGGTAAATATATATTATAGCTCTTCCCAACTTGTGTGTTGGGCTCATTTATCTTTATTTGTTCTTAAATTTCGAGACACTATTAACATAATTAATACGAAAAAACCACCTTACTGCACATTTAAAGAAATATGAAATTAACTAACCTTTCTTGTCTTGCCCCGCTGTTATATCATGTTCATGATCATCAGATGTTGAAGGTGTTGCTGAAACAAAATTAAAACTCAGAAAATTGTATGACTTGTTTTATTACTATTTATATAAATATTAATTATTGTTTTTACCTAGAGCAGACGATTCTGCAATAGCAACATCTTCAACATCTGCTGCTGCTTTCGCTATGACTTTGTCCATGTTGTCTTCTGTAATATAATCAACAAATAATAATGCATATAACTATAATTATTTCTATATTCAATTAATCATAATATTTATTACATTACCTAATTCTACTACGTCGTTCTTCCTTCCTGCCGACATTTTTAATGAGTGGGGAATCCCCGCAGGATTCTTCAGTCACTAATACGATGACAACGATGATATGAGGTACAGACTAATTTTTAAATTATTAGTGTATATTATTATATTGTTGCAAAAATGTTTATATTTAAGAACAAACCAAATTTACATATTATAAGTGTAATAAGTATATTATTTTAATTTATATTGAGATTAGCAAAAAAATTATTTAGTTGACAATATAAATATGGTATCAGCTATTCAATTGTCCCGTTAAAATTCAAGTACCTATATAGAGTTTTTGTATAAAATTTAACAGTACAAACAACTAATTTCTTATTCATTTTGTATACTGGGTTAACACAACATTGTTTAGAATTTGTTTAGATCCTACCGAAACTAAACAGGAACATTCTCAGACGACAATAATACTCAATATCAGTCTACATGTTTAATTTAAAATTATTGAAAAAGAAAATTGATTGACATCATTGTAGTGGTAGATTTTTGAATCATTACCATATTATACGTGCCACGCCGCACACCAAAGTAACCTGAAGTTGTTACATAAATGTGAAATGATCACTGCTGCATTTTAAAACAAAATACAATACGCAGAGATACCCCATTATATGTTATTAATTTCATAGATATTAAACATACACACTAACAAATGAACCAATAATTATTACCTAAGAATTGCAAGTAACGAAATGAGTTGATATTAATGAACGACAACATTTTCTAAACTTCTTTATTACAGTTATAATAACAATAATACAACAAATTATATAATTAAAAGTAAAATGATTTTTAGCTATATTTACATAAAATTCAACCACACAGACTATAAGATTCCTGTGTTATCGGCTGTAACCATGTAGACTGCGCCATCTCACGACAATTGCGATAACTAACGCAAGTTCTTGGTTTTAGTTACTTAGTTTTATTATTATTAAAATAATAGAAAGATAATAATATATTAAACAACACAATATTTATATATTACCCGGTATATATAAAATTGTTTACGGTTAAAATAAGACCATGTCTGTCAAAAGCTATAATATCCCATTAAATAATTGCAATTTCCCTACGTGCTACAGCTGCTGATGTCTCTGGCTTCCATGGGAATATCGTAGGATTGTAGTTTTCTTTCCTTGGATCGTTAGATTTTTCGCCCTCAACAAAATGTTTACTACAAATTGTGGAGTACTTCGATGGAACCCAGGCATCTTTTCCAGTTCTATAGAAAACAATTTTTTTAAATAAATAATATTTAAAACGTTTAATTTATTAATTATAAATTTAAAATTACAGGCATCAGTTAATTTACATATTTATTTAACTAATTGCACGACATATGTCATGTATACTATATCTTTTACATTTTATTCAAATGTAGGTTATTAGAAATTATTGAATTAAATATTACATTAATTATGTAGTAATATATATATTTATTTACAAATTAAATTAGCCTAAGAAAATGATAATTAATGTTTTAAATCACTTACGACGCTCGTCAAACGCGAGCTATCCAAAGCTCCTTCCGTTTAACCTCCCAATCTCGGCTCGGAAATCAGTAAAATGACACTTTTGGCTCGTCGAACTGCGTGCTACGATACCCAGGAACATAACAGAGCTGTTCCGTGATTCGCGATTTGGCCGGGACACTCATTTCGCGACGTTTTTGTTGAAAATAAACGCGATTCTATATAAACTCGCATGCACCGCCGTGCAATGTGTCAGTGACGTATTGTTGACAATGGCCGCTAGGTGTAGCGGCAGCTGATGTCGGGTTGGCGTATAAGAAACCATTTGTGAATGTAGGTAAATGTTGTAGTGTAGTGTAAAAATTGTTCCTCTTGCATTTCGTATAAAAAGTTTAGGGTATATAAACACGTTTATAAACAATTTTGTACAGTTTCAAACCTATATAAGCCCATTTGGTATTATATTATATGCTTCTTCTGGTCTTCTTCCAATTTCTCTCTTCATTATTTCCTTGTATAATATGTGTACATTCATCAACTTTTATATCATGCAAAGTTTATCATTAAAGTATATTGATGTTATGAGGTATTATTACTGATAATAATAAGAAATAATAATGCATAAATAAGATGAAAATCTTATACCATGTACTAATATAACGATAACCTAAAATTTTTTGACGTAAACTAAAGCCAGTGTTGCCAACGTAGTTGAGAAAAATAACGTGTAAAATAATCGTATTTACTATAAAATGATCGTACAAATGATAATTTAATTAAATATATATATTTAAAAATAAATTAATTTTTAAAAATAAATTAATTTTTATATATGTTATATAGGAAGTAATTCTAATATGAATAAATTGAAATAAATTTGTAAAAATTTTAAAATTAATATACAGTTGGTAACATTGACTTTACGTGTGTATGTAATACCAACATAAATTTAGTAATTTTATTAGTAACATAGCGAATTAATGTAAATTTTAATGAATTATAAAAAACTCCGACGTAATTGAGAAAAATAAGCTTTAAACGGGTTCTTAGAATTTTTTTCTCTTTAAATTGATATATATGACATAAAGCGAATATCGTTTCCAAAAATGTTTGCAAGTAGATTATAAATGAATGGATGGTTGTGTAACCAGTATAGTAGGTTAAACTCATTTTTAGGTTATAAGTAAAATAGATTAAACTCATCTTTAAGTTATAAGTAATATAGGTTAAACTCATCTTTAAGTTATAAGTAAAGTAAGTTAAACTCTTCTTTAAGTTATAAGTAAAGTAGGTTATCAGTGTAGTAGGTAATACTCGTAATTGGCTTAATTTGATTGTAGGTTTAATTCATAATCGAATAAATTTAATTTGAAGTTTCAATTATTAAATTAATATACAGTTGGTAACATTGCCTTGGCGTGTTTTTCGGTTGCTGGGCAACCGTTATGACGTATATATGTAATACCAACATAAATTTAGTAATTTTATTATTAATTAATTATAAAAATACTAAAGACACATAGAGGTAAACATAAGTTTTAAACGGGTTCTTAGAATTCTTTTCTCTTAAAATTGATGTATAATATGTAAACTCAGATTAAATAATTTTTGTTTTTAAATAATATTTGTCTTTAGATAAAACTTGTTTAAATATTTTATTTTAATTAATTTTTAAATAGATATCGTCTTTATATAACTTTATATAGAACACGTCTTTAGAATAAACTCGTCTTATAATTTAACTTGTCTCTAATTTAAATTTGTAGGTATATAAATTAAATTTGTTTTTAAATTAAATTCGTCTTTATGGTCATGATTATGTTAACATTTCAATAATATTATTACCTGCTTTCAGGTCTACGACATTAATGTATTTCACCACAAACAAAACTCGTAATACTCGTAATTGGCTTAATTTGATTTTAGATTTAATTAATAATCGAATAACTCGTTTTTAGGTTATATTCATCTTTAGATAAAACTCATCATTAAAATAAATTGGTTTTTAAATAATATTTGTCTTTAGATAAAATTTGTTTAAATACAACTCATCTTTTAATAGAAATCGTCTTTACATAAAACTTGACTATAGATAGAACACGTCTTTAGAATAAACTCGTCTTATAATTTAACTTGTCTCTAATTTAAACTTGTATTATAAATTAAATTCGTTTTTAAGTTAAATTAGTCTTTAGACTAAACTCGTATTTAGATAAAACATTCGTCTTTATGATAAACTCGTCTTTAGATAGATCTAAGTTTTCCATCCGAAGCTTGTATGGATATCCCATCCAAAGCGTGTGAGAGTGTCTCCATCCAAAGTCTGTGGAGATATCCCATCCAAAGCCTGTGGCGGTGTTCCATTTTAATACTGTTAACACGCCCCATCCAAAGCCTATAGAGGTGATCCATCCAAAACATGTGGAGATGTTCCTTCTAAAGCCACCCACACACACATACAAACACACAGACAAACATAAACACAAACACATACACATTACACATACACACCAACACACGCACACACAAACATACGCACACACCAACACAAACACAAACTCAAACACATACACACAAACACATACACAAACACATACACTCAAACATATACACACAAACACATACACATACACACAAACACATCAATACACGCACACACAAACATACGCACACACCAACATAAACTCAAACACAAACACATACACACAAACACATACACACTAACACATACACACAAACACATACACAAACACGTACACACAAACAAATGCACACAAACACATACACACAAACACATCAAACACATACACACAAACACATACACGTACACACAAACACATACACACAATCACATACACACAAACACATACACACCAACACATGCACACACAAACATACGCACACACCAACACAAACACATACACACAAACACGTACACACAAACACATACACACAAACACGTACACACAAACACATACACACAAAAACATACACACACAAACACATACCCAGAAACGCACACACCAACACACGCACACACTAATTATTAACATTAGATTTTAACTAAGATTATTTGCAAGTAACGAAAGGAGTGTTATATATTAATTTACGACCTCATTTTGTAAACCATCTTTATTAAGCCCATTTTACATTGAGCAATATTGCAGATGCAAGTGCAAATTTTGACAAGTTGCTTCAATATTGCATGAGTGTAATACAGAAATTATAAAATTATTATTCTAATATATCCGTTCGTGTTCATATATAATATAATATTGATTAGAATTTGTTTAGATCCTACCGAACAGGAACATTCTCAGACGACAATACCCAATATCAGTCTACATGTTTAATTTAAAATTAATTTGTAAATTGCTGAAAAAGAAAATTGGTTATTAGCTAAGAATTGCAAGTAACGAAATGAGTTCATATCAAATTATGACCACATTTTGTAAACTTCTTTATTACAGAAATAATAACAATAATACAAAAAATTATATAATTACAAATAATATGATTTTTAGCTATATTTACATCAAATTTAACCACACAGACCATAAAAATTCCTGTTATCGTCTGTATCCATGTAGACTGCGCCATCTCGTGACAGTTAACGCAAGATCTAGGTTTTAGTTCCTCAGTATTTACGTTTATAAACATATTTGTACAGATTCAAACACATATTAATTTACAACAAACTATCTGTTCATTATTTATCCATAAAATATCTCTGCAAAAATTATTTCATTGTATAATATTATAATATGTACATACCTACGAACAACTTTAATTTATGTCATGCGTAAAGTTTATAAATAATAATATTTTTGTTAGATATTATTATTAATAATAATAAGATATAATAATGTATAAATAAGATCTTGTACAACGTATTTTTGCCCTATAAATGTCTGACGTTTGTGAAATAAACCATCATCATAATATGCTGTCTACCTCAACTTTATTTCTACCGGTACAATAAAATACTGTTCTAACAATACATAACACTAGTATTACATTGTTCATATATTTGTATTAATCAATCCCAGCTATAATATCCCATTAAAATTGTATTATTTACCTGAAACAAAATAATATTAATGTATTTTACGTATTAATGTACCTTTTAAAATAATACAAATGTCAAACCTAAATCCAGAACTTAACACCACCACCAACAAAACAGTCATAAGAAGACTGATGGATGAATATTAATATTATTGAAACACACTTTATACAGAACATGTCAATATTATTGACATTTATATTATTAAGTATGAGATTTACATATTTTAACATAAATATAGAAAACGCGAAATGATTTGATAGTTTAATTAGGTTACTGAAGAAAGAATAAGAACCCAATATGATTATCGCTGTCAAAAGCCGGCGCATCGTGAAGCTGTTTTACAAACAAATAATGTCAAGATCTCCTCGTCTGAGATTCAGATCTGTCAGCAAATATATTTGAACTACTCTGTATATATCTAAAAGCAAGTCAATAAGAGTATAAGAATTACCTAGTCTCTGATACAAAATACCTAATAAATTTTATTATCAATACGAAAACCAAGAAAGTGTTGTCAAAGAGTAACAAAAAAATGTTGTCATTCGTCTTGCATTTCACCACCAATGTTTAGATAGACACGACAACAACTTACGTTTCTAAACTATTTTGTACAGATACAAAACACATATTTACAACCTGATCTGATCTTCTTTTTCCGTAATATCTCTGCAAAATAATTGTTTCATTATACTATAATATTATGTTTCATACCTACATACAACTTTTATATAGGTAGTATGTTATGCGCGTTACGTTTAGAAATAATAATATTGTTGTTAGATATTATTACTAATAATAATAATAAGATACAATAATGTATAAATAAGATCTTGTACTAATATAAATCAATAACCTAAAAAAATATCTGACGTTTAGTAAGAGATCAGGAGATCAGTGTTGCCAAGCTAGTGGAAAAAAATATCATAAATTAAACACAAAATAATCATATTTAATACATAATTAACGTATAAATAATAATAATAATAATATAAATATATAAATAAGTTAATTATTTATCAATTATATATAATATAAACATGAAATAATAGAAATTGAAAAAGTAAATTTCTAAAATTATTATAGAGTTGGTAACATTACACTTAAGATTATTCAATAAATATGTATTTTAATTAATAATAAAAAAGTGAAGACATAGAGAGAAAAATGCATTTTAAACGGGTTCTTAGAATTTTTTTCTTTTATAAATAATATATAACATATTAATATAATAGAATTTTATACAATGTTTGCAAGTAGAATATTAATAGTAAAGGTTGTTTAACCAGTATAGTAGGTAGAACTCATCTTTAGGTTATAAGTAAAATAGGTTATACTCGTAATTGGCTTAATTTGATTTTAGATTTAATTCATAATCGAATAACTCGTTTTTAGGTTATTTCATCTTTAGATAAAACTCATCTTTAAAATAAATTGGTTTTTAAATAATATTTGTCTTTAGATAAAACTTGTTTAATTACCTACAACTCATCTTTTAATAGCAATCGTCTTTACATAAAACTTGACTATAGATAGAACACGTCTTTAGAATAAACTCGTCTTATAATTTAACTTGTCTCTAATTTAAACTTGTATTATAAATTAAATTCGTTTTTAAGTTAAATTCGTTTTTAGATTAAACTCGTCTTTAGATAAAACATTCGTCTTTAGGATAAACTCGTCTTTAGATAGATCTAAGTTTTCCATCCAAAGCTTGTATGGATATCCACTCCAAAGCCTGTGGGAGTGTCTCCATCCAAAGTCTGTGGAGATGTCCCATCCAAAGCCTGTGGAGGTGTTCCATTTTAATACTGTTAACACGCCCCATCCAAAGCCTGTAGAGGTGATCCATCCAAAGCATGTGGAGATGTTCCTTCTAAAGCCTCCCACACACACAGACAAACATAAACACAAACACATACACACCAACACAAATACGTACACACAAACACGTTCACTCAAACACATACACACAAACACATACATACTAACACATACACACAAACACATATACATACACACAAACACATACAGACAAACACACGCACACACAAACATACGCACACACCAACATACGCACACACCAACACAAACACATACACACAAACACGTACCTACACACAAACACATAAAAACAAACACATACACACAAACAAATACACACAAACAAATACACACAAACACGTACACACAAACACGTACACACCACCACACGCACACACAAACACACGCACACACCAACACAAACACACCAACACACGCATACACCAACACATACACACTAACACAGAAACACATACTCACAAACACAAACACATACACACAAACACATACACACAAACACGTACCTACACACAAACACATACACACAAACACATACACACAAACACGTACACACAAACACGTACACATAAACAAATACACACAAACACATACACACCAACACACACACACACAAACATACGCACACACCAACACAAACACATACACACAAACACATACATACTAACACATACACACAAACACATACAGACAAACACACGCACACACAAACATACGCACACATCAACACAAACATACGCACACACCAACACAAACACATACACACAAACACATACATACTAACACATACACACAAACACATACAGACAAACACACGCACACACAAACATACGCACACATCAACACAAACATACGCACACACCAACACAAACACATACACACAAACACATACACACAAACACATACACACAAACACGTACCTACACACAAACACATACACACAAACAAATACACACAAATATACGCACACACAAACACAAACACCATCACATACACAGAAACACATACACACAAACACGTACACACAAACAAATACACACAGACATGTACACACAAACACATACACACCAACACACGCACACACAAACATACGCACACACCAACACAAACACGTACACACAAACACATACATACTAACACGTACATACAAACACATACACACAAACACGTACCTACACACAAACACATACACACCACCACACGCACACACAAACACACGCACACACCAACACACGCATACAAAAACATACGCATACACCAACACAAACACATACACACAAACACATATTCACAAACACATACACACAAACACGTACACACAAACACATACAAACAAACACATACACACAAACACATACACACAAACACGTACACACATACACGTAGGTACACAAAAAAAACACATACACACAAACACGTACGCACAAACACATACACACAAACACGTACATACAAACACATACACACAAACACATACACACAAACGCACACACCAACACACGCACACACTAATTTTTAACATAAGATTTTAACTGAGATTATTTGCAAGTAACGAAAGGAGTGTTATATATTAATTTACGACCTCATTTCGTAAACCATCTTTATTAAGCCCATTTTACATTGAGCAATATTGCAGATGCAAGTGCAACTTTTGACAAGTTGCTTCAATATTGCGTGAGTGTAATACAGAAATTATAAAATTATTATTGTAATATATCTGTTCGTGTTCATATATAATGTAATATTGATTAGAATTTGTTTAGATCCTACCGAACTAAACAGGAACATTCTCAGACGACAATACCCAATATCAGTCTACATGTTTAATTTAAAATTATTTTGTAAATTGCTGAAAAAGAAAATTGGTTATTAGCTAAGAATTGCAAGTAACGAAATGAGTTGATATGAATTTATGACCACATTTTGTAAACTTCTTTATTATAGAAATAATAATACAACAAATTAAATAATTAAAAATAAAAAGATTTTTAGCTATATTTACATCAAATTTAACCACACATACCATAAAAATTCCTGTTATCGGCCGTAACCATGTAGACTGCGCCATCTCGTGACGTTACCACAACTAACGCAAGATCTTAGTTTTAGTTCCTCAGTATTATTTTTATTATTAAAATAATAGAAAAATTATAATATTAAATAAAAAATTAAACAACACAATATTTATTTCTTATTGATTGATACATTTGGATAAAAGATTTTTTACAGCTAACTTCTTGTGAATAATTATGAACAGAAATTTGTTAACCTTAAGCGATCTTTGGAGATTCTACGGAGAGTCAAACTCCCGGCAAAGTCACGGCAAAAAATAAGTTTTTTTCTTTCTAGTGATAATTACGTAGTTTTGAAGCAATCAATAAATTATAAATTCTTCTTTTCCAAGACTCATTGATAATTTAACAAATAATTCTCACCAGAAAGAAAAAAACTTCTTTTTTGCCGTGACTTTGCCGGGAGTTTGACTCTCCGTAGAATCTCCAAAGATCGCCGTGCGAGCAGGGCTTAAAACAGACGATGAAATAATTAGCAGGTAACACTGAGAAAGCTATAATTTGCCATTAAAATTGTATTATTTACCTGAAACAAAATAATATTAATGTATTTTAAATATTTAAAATGTAGAAACTTCAATAAGAAACCATTTGTCAAAGTAAATGTTGTCGTGTAAAAATTGTTCGTCTTGCATTTCGCCAAAGTATAAAAAGTTTAGAGTATACCCTCCGTAGTTTCATGTACCACTCACATTTATAGACAATTTGGTATAGTTTCAAACATAAAGCCCATTTGGTATTATATGCTTCTTCTGGTCTTCTTCCAATTTATCTGTTCATTATTTCCTTGTATAATTATGTACATACATCAACTTTTATATCATGCGAAGTTTATTATTAAAGTATGAATAATAATATTGATGTTATGATGTATTATTACTGATAATAATAAGAAATAATAATGTATAAATAAGATGAAAATCTTATACCATGTACTAATATAACGATAACCTAAAATTTTTTGACGTAAACTAAAGCCAGTGTTGCCAACGTAGTTGAGAAAAATAACGTGCAAAATAATCGTATTTACTATAAAATGATCGTACAAATGATAATTTAATTAAATATATATATATTTAAAAATAAATTAATTTTTATATAAGTTATATAGGAAGTAATTTTAATATGAATAAATTGAAATAAATTTGTAAAAATTTTAAAATTTATATACAGTTGGTGACATTGACTTTACGTGTGTATGTAATACCAACATAAATTTAGTAATTTTATTAGTAACATAGCGAATTAATGTAAATTTTAATGAATTATAAAAAACTCCGACGTAATTGAGAAAAATAAGCTTTAAACGGGTTCTTAGAATTTTTTTCTCTTTAAATTGATATATATGACATAAAGCGAATATCGTTTCCAAAAATGTTTGCAAGTATATTATAAATTAATGGATGGTTGTGTAACAAGTTTTAAACTCAATACCTTTCGAAATATTTTCAAATATTAAACAAAATCACTTTTAATCACTTAGTGCCCATACAACAACGTGCAAATCTGTCACAAGTGCACCGTTGTTTAAGTACAAAATTTTACCACTAGGTTCGCATTCTTATTGAAATATCCCAATACAAATATTTTACTTCGCGGCATGAATTACATTTTTTTTTTTTTACAAAAATTTGAAAATGTAAATTAACCTTCTTCCAAAAACGCGTAAAATATGTAAAATGTAATGCATATAATGTATAAGTACATTGTACTATTATCGAAAAACGAAAACCAATTGGTATAGTTTATTTTCTTGAAAGGATTATAACTTCTGAACATAATTCTAAAAATTTAACACCATGCGTTTATAGTAACCGGTCCTTTAACGGCCCATGGGGTTATCGCCTGATCGCCCAATGGGCCAGTCCGTCCCTGCACACACTCATCTCTTGCGTTGCCTTATTGCTAATTTACTTCATTATAAAGAGACCGTAAATGGTTAGAGTACTGTGTGCGAACATTTTACCGTCCTAATCTAGTAAATGCAGCATCTTGCATCTAAGAACCAGAGCAGGCTGATAAAGCTTGACATTTCAAACCAACAAAACGTAAACTAGTTAGCAGCAAACTAGAAAAGTTCATTATCAAGGAAGAAGAAAGAAGTAAGTAGGTAAACACGAGTGGCGGGAGTGGGCTTTCTTGAGGTGAGAAGACATTTGTAATTCAGCCTGACTTATTTTGGATTTCGAACGTGGAGTAAGACTACATTTATTTTCAGTTTTATAATTCCTGCAATTCCACTTGGGTTACGTAAATTTATTATTATGACAACAAAGTAAGATTGAAAATTTACAGATTTCCAGAAATTATTAAAATTATAAATATTTTCTAGGTCAATAAGGAATGAGATATGACCAGGACAAAAATAATGAAGACTGTTATGCGTGTTAAAATAAATTGATATTTTTACGAGTAAACAATAACGTAGATATGAAAAGGATTTTCAGGGATTTAAAAAAAATCTGTAATAATAAGAACTGTGCTGCTTGATGTAGGGGCTACTCAATTCAATAAATATAAATTTCACATAAACTGTGACATGAATTTAATAATAATAATAATAATAATATTTATTAAATGTTGAAGTTTTAAACTGCTATTATGAACTCCATAGCAACAACTTTAAACAACTGTTTATTATGTTATTAGAGAAGACCGACAGTTTTCGGCTGTTGGACGATCTAGAGGTGGAGGAGTTCTTATAGCTCTTTCTGATTCTATTAATTATACTATGGTTGATATCTCGAATATAAGATCTATGGTTCCTCTAATCGATTTTATTGCTTGTAAATGTTACTTTGGTAATTCAACCTTGATTATATGTGCTCTCTACATACCACCAGATATAAATGCAAATGATTTGGAGACATTTACTAATGCATTTGAACTACTGTTTATCAATGAAGACGTTCTTCTAGTTGGAGATTTTAATATTCCACATTTATATAACTTATCTCAAAATTGCATCAAGTCAACTAATTTTCGTATATTCTGTAACATATTAAACCTCAAGCAACATAATTCTATCCTTAACACGAATAACAGTATCTTGGATTTTGTATTATCAAATTTACCTACTGACATCAAAATACAAAAAGCAGATTTTCCATTAGTCATAGAGGACTCTTATCATCCTGCTCTACTCTTCTCACTCGAGCTTTCAACCTATAAGCCAACAAATTTTCCATCGGCTAATAATTCTCGGTATAACTTTCGTAAAGCGGACTATACTCAGTTATATAACAGCATCTGCGAAGTTGATTGGTCTAGTTTATCTCAATGTCTTAATGTGGATGATGTTGTTAATAGATTTTATGATTTGCTTTATGAAACTTTTGATAAATCTGTCCCGAAACATAAACATGTTAAATCAAGTTTTCCGCCATGGTTTACGTCCGAAATCAAATATAATATTAAAACCAAAGAATACTATATGAAAAAATGGTCTAAATTTAAGAAACAAATATATCTTACTGAATTCAAACGCTTAAGAACTATTATCAAACTGCAAATATCTGAAGCATACAGTAGCTATGTTCGTATTGTTGAAAACAATATAATATCTAATCCAGCTGATCTTTGGAAATATGTACACCTAAAAGAAGGTACTACCCGTATTCCTGGCAGACTTCATGATAATTCATCTGAATATAACACACCTACAGACATTGTAAATGCGTTTGCTGAATTCTTCTCGAATTTTTATTCCATCAGTTCACCATACACATCATCAGACGAATGTGCCAGTAATTCTTCTTTTACTATTACTCCTGTTGAGGAAGATGAACTCATTTCATTGATGTCTTCCTTTTCTAATAAATCAACTGCTGGTGAAGATCAAATTCCTAGTTTTCTGGTTAGGGACGGTAGATTTGTATTTGCTAAACCAATGGCACTTATAATAAATATGGCTATTAGAACTTCTACTTATCCTCAACGTTGGAAAAGAACAACAATAACTCCAGTCTTTAAAAAGGGTGACAAATCTTGTATCAACAACTACCGCCCGATTTCAATTTTAAATAACTTCAGTAAGTTACTAGAAATGGTGATATATAATGCTATTAGAAAGAATACTAACTCACTAATTTCGTTTGATCAGCATGGCTTCACCAAGGGACGTTCAACCACAACTAATCTTGCGTGTTTTACACAATATGTCTCTGAACATCTCGATAGGCGTAGTCAAGTCGATGTTGTTTATACAGACTTCTCCCGAGCATTTGATTCCATTGACCATGGTTTGCTTTTAAATAAAATTAGTGCTCTTGGTGCTGCACCTATCGTAATCAAATTGTTGATGTCCTACCTTACTGACAGAATTTCCTACGTTTTCTACAATGGATTTGCGTCATTTAACTTCGTAGCCACGTCTGGTGTGCCTCAAGGCTCTAATCTTGGTCCTTTGCTGTTCATATTATACATAAATGAACTTCTTCAATCATTCACTTGTCATGTTCTTGCATATGCAGACGATATTAAAATTTTTACTGACATATCCAATCAGAATGACTGTTTACTCTTGCAAAGTAATGTTGACCTACTGTGTAATTGGAGTCAAATTAATCATCTTCATGTCAACATCGATAAGTGCTACATTGTTACATATACTCGTAGAATTACACAGGTTCATCACCCTTATCATATGAACACGGTACCTATTTCACGTAAAATTACGATTAAAGACTTAGGAGTCACTTTTACGTCGGATCTTAGCTTTACCGAACAAAATAATAATGTTACCACTGCTGCCAGTAAGAGTTTAGGCTTCATAATGAGAATATCCAAAATGTTTAATG
The DNA here is from genome assembly GCA_947534325.1 of Agonum fuliginosum. Lineage (NCBI taxonomy): Eukaryota > Metazoa > Arthropoda > Insecta > Coleoptera > Carabidae > Agonum > Agonum fuliginosum. The sequence goes on along the minus strand of OX384045.1, from coordinate 13,689,683 downwards.
ATATTACCGTATTAAAATCTTTATATTTTGCGTATGTCTTGAGCAAACTGGAATATGCATGTTTAATTTGGTATCCGCACTATGCCTACCAGTGTTTGGCCCTTGATCGTATCCATCGTAGGTTTTTAAAGTTTCTGTCTTTTAAATTAGATAAGGTTTATCCAGAGCGAGGAGTGGACCAAGAACTTCTACTTGAGCGACATTCCATGCCCTCTTTAATAGCCAGGAGAGAGATGGCCAGTGCAAGGTTTCTCTGGATGCTGCTCCACAACAGGATGGATGTTCCGTTTCTTCTTTCTCGAGTGTTGTTCCGCGTCCCACGACTGTCGTCTAGGCATACAGGGACCTTCTACCTGCCAGCATCCAACACTGACGTTCTGTTGCGATCTCCCATCTACACAATGTGTGTAAATGCCGAAAAAAAAATTGAGGATATTTTCCTATAATATCTTTTTTTTAATGCACTTGTTTCTGTGTTATTTGTAATATGCTTAAATATTTTTCTTTTAATTTTTAATTCTATTTTGATTTCATTATGTATTACTTATTTATTATTTTATTATATTTTGCCCTGTAATTGGATCTCTGTTGGGCAATAAATTTATTATTATTATTATTATTATTATTTATATATTCACAAGTGAATTAAAACTTTAAATCACCCAACACATTTTTAAATCACTCTGATGTCATTATTTCGCCAAAAATGCATAACAACAATGACAACTTGCCACTGACGACTACTTTGATTTTTTTTTGTTATGTCAAAATAAATTTATAATTTATATATTTGAAATAATTTCGTCAAAATTGAATAAAATATTGTATAAACCACGCGAGATACGAATGTTTATTCACTCGAAGAAATTAATTAATTAATTAATTAAGTTAAACTTTCTTCTCTTAAATAAACATTCATGTATCTCACTTGGTGTATAAATATTATTTATTCCTCTTGAAAATTTACATTTTATATGAAGTGTCAATAATAATACATAAAAACTATATATAAATTAAATAATTTGTTCCTTATAATTAATTATAATATTCCTCTAGATAATAGAAGTATTGCTCGGTCAAAAATTGTTTTAAATATTTTTTAAACGTTTTTATGTTTAAACATTGTTTAAGGTCAATTGGCAAGTGATTAAAATTTTTGATTCCAATAACTTCAGATAATGTCTGGCAAATATTAAATTTACTGTAAGGAATTCTGAGTTCCTGATTTTTTCTTGTATTAAAATTGGGATTTTATTATTACAGGGTTATTTAGATGGATTTTTCAAGAAATTTGGAGGAAATAAATAATTAATTCTTAAGAAAATATTTTTTATGGTGTATATGGTGTATCTTATGTTTAATAGGCTCACAAGCACAAGTAAATTTCTGCACAAAGGAAATTTCTTTAGACTTATCTTCCTAAATAAGTGTTTTACTTGTCTCAAAGGGTGTTTCATCACTTCTCACGATGGGGCGTATTAAATAGATATTTGATGAGAATAATTAATAGTTGAACTATAATAGAATATTATGTTATTATGTATCAAGTTTAATAAACGTCACATTAGTCAATAATTTTTTTAGGACCGAGAACAGTGAGTGTAAAATACGAGTATCTATAAACGAGTCACGTACTACTGTTTCTACGACCACAAATTAAACAACACACATTCATAAATATGTAAAATTCATTTATAATAATTTGAATATTTTAGGTTAAATGATATTACATTGCTACAAAATTATACTTAGGCAAGTGTATTAACTGTTATATTGGAAACAAAAATTGACAATGATTGAAAAATTATTTCCGTCAGTTTATCACAAAAATTAAATGTCAAATAGTTATAGGAGAGCAAATATCAACTCGTGTGTTTAAAATGTTATTTAGCGCCTTGGAAACCAGTTCGTTAAATGATGTTTTAATACCAGGAGTAGAAAATAGTATATTATGTAGGTATCAAGTTTTATAAACTTCATTTTAGTCACGAGTTTTTTAGGATAGAGCGCAGGTATTGATGTATCGAAAACTCGACATTTGTTGATATATGTCGATAATTATTGAAAAATATCGATAATATCGAATACCAAACGAAAAGTAATATCGACTGATGTTCATATCGATATCTATCGATATTTGCCCATCCCTAACGGAAACCAGTTCGTTAAATGATGTTTTAATACCAGAAGTAGAGAAAATAAAAGTTCTATTATAATCCAGTCTATGAAGCGAACTTCTAGATCCCAGTATTTTGGGATTAAAATTTTTTAATCATAAAGCCAATTTTAACAATACAGCAAATTACCTTTAAATTAAAAGCCAAAAATGTAAATACTTTCTACATAAACATCAATTAAAATATAAACCACGGTTTCCTATTCCGACAAGATACTTGAGCTTTGTTCAAAATATAAAACGAAATACAGCATTACTCCAAGTATGTATAATGGAGACCATATGGTTGCAGAAGAACCATTTATGCCATTGCCTTTAAAAAATTAAAAGGTAACTCTATGTTCATTGTAGTAACCTTCAATATTAAAATGAGCTCTGGGATTTTGCAAGTCAGCATCCCAAAATATCAGCAGCAATATTAGTATATTAAAATTTAAAATACAAGTGAAAATTCTAAGCTTTATACGGCGCCACTGGTGACCTCTTCCACCACTGACGCTTCCAACGCGAAACAAAACACTGCTGCACTTCACGTCGCTTTAATTATGCGAGAAATATTTCCCTTTCCTTCCTGCCTTCCGCCTAGCATATTGTACGTTCTAGATATCAAGATATTGTTTTTGTACGCGAAGATGCTTTCTGTTAGGGAAAACCTTTACATAATAATTATTTGTCTTGTAAACAAATTATTAAATTGTTTTGTTTGCAGAACTACGTAAAACGTAATAAAACAAAAGTTAATAAACTTTATAAGTTTATAATAGAGCTCGGCTGGGGCTGAAGGAAATAACACTTGGGAGCTCTTGATAGACCTGTAGTCAAAAAGTAAAGAAATCTCAGTTGCACAATGTAGATATATATTTTTTTTTGCAAATATAGAGTAAACTATTGATTGAAGGTAAAATCAGCAACTGTCAACATATTCAAAATAAAATTATTTATTCAATTTTGATGTTTTAAACTGCTATTATTAACTGCATAGCAACAACTTTAAACAATTGTTTATTCGCAAGTAAATTAATTTTTTCGCTCAACACATGTTTAAATCACTCTGAATTGTCATTATTTCGTCAAAAATGAATAAAAACAATGACAACTTGCCACTAACGACTAGTTTGATTTTTTTTTGTTATGTCAAAATAAATTTATAATTCATATATTTGAAATAATTTCGTCAAGATTGAATAAAATATTGTATAAACCACGTGAGATACAAAAATGTTTATTCACTCGAAGAAGTTACCCTAAACTTTCTTCTCTTGAATAAACATTCATGTATCTCAGTATCTCACTGTATATATAAATATCTATTATCCAACACCTCTTAATAAAAGCATCATAACTATGGTGATTTGTGATTTTAAACAAGCAAAAGATGAGATTACCAGGAAAAAAGATTGCCCACTAGTGGCTTTGATCAAAATTATACCCACTTGTTAAACAACCTTTACTATTAATATTCTACTTGCAAACATTATGTTAAGTTCTATTATATTAATATGTTATATATTATTTATAAAAGAAAAAAATTCTAAGAACCCGTTTAAAATGCATTTTTCTCTCTATAATTATCGTTTTTTTTAATTAAATAAAATACACATTTATCTTATAATCTTAAATGCAATGTTACCAACGCTATAATAATTTTAGAAATTTACTTTTTCAATTTCTATTATTTCATGTTTATATTATATATAATTGATAAATAATTAACTTATTTATATATTTATATTATTATTATTATTATTTATACGTTAATTATGTCTTAAATATGATTATTTTGTGTTTCATATATGATTATTTTTTTCCACTAAGTAGGCAACACTATAACACTGATCTCTTACTAAACGTCAGATATTTTTTTAGGTTATTGACTTATATTAGTACAAGTTCTTATTTATACATTATTGTACTTTATTATTAGTAATAATATCTAACAACAATATTATTATTTATAAACGTAACGCGCATGACATAATATATAAAAGTTGTATGTAGGTATGAAACATATTATAGTATAATGAAATAATTATTATTTTGCAGAGATATTACGGAAAAAGAAGATCAGATCAAGTTGTAAATATGTGTTTTGTATCTGTACAAAATAGTTTAGAAATGTAAGTTGTTGTCGTGTGTATCTAAACATTGGTGGTGAAATGCAAGACGAATGACAACATTTTTTTGTTACTCTTTGACAACACTTTCTTGATTTTCGTATTGATAATAAAATTTATTAGGTATTTTGTATCAGAGACTAGGTAATTCTTATACTCTTATTGACCTGCTTTTAGATATAATATACCTATAGAGTGGCTCAAATATATTTGCTGACAGATCTGAATCTCAGACGAGAAAACCCTTAGAAGAAGATCTTGACATTATTTGTTTGTAAAACAGATTCACGATGCGACGAATTAGCAAACGTTGAAAGAGGTGTTTGTAGCATTATTGTGTAGCGCCGGCTTTTGACAGAGATAATGATATTGGGTTCTTCTTATTTCTTTTCTTCAGTAACCTAATTAAACCATCAAATCATTTCGCGTTTTCTATATTTATGATACAATATCTAAATCTCATATTTAATAATATAAATGTCAATAATATTGACATGTTCTGTACAAAGTGTGTTTCAATAATATTAATATTCATCCAGCAGTCTTCTTATGACTGTTTTGTTGGTGGTGGTGTCAATAGCTATGGATTTAGGTTTGACATTTGTATTATTTTAAAAGGTACATTAACACGTAAAATACATTAATATTATTTTGTTTCAGGTAAATAATACAATTTTAATGGGATATTATAGCTGGGATTGATAATACAAATATAGTTAAGGTAGGCAGCATAAAAATGATGATGACTGATTTCACAAACGTCAGACATTTTTAGGTTATTATAAGTACGTCGTACAAGATCTTATTTATACATTATTATAACTTATTATCATTATTAGTAATAATATCAAACAACAATATTATTATTTATAAACTTTACGCATGACATAAATAAAAGTTGTTCATAGGTATGTATATATTATAATATTATACAATGAAATAATTTTTTGCAGAGATATTTTAAGGATCTTAATCTTAATTTAATATCGCTGTATGTTTCTTTATAGGAATAAATAAACCTTTACACAAAACGTATTGATTGTTAATGAGTACAAAATCCAATATCAATTAACATAAACATCCGCCAGATGATCCAAATATAAAAAGAAATTATAATTATATTTGAAACAGTACACTGTTGTAGGTACATGGTACATGAAACTACACAGAGAGAGAGAGAGGGTGGCGTATTATAAAAACTTAAACAATCTAAAACATTGGTGAAATGCAAGACGAAGAATGACAACATATTTTTTGCCTCTTTGACAACTTGGTTTTCGTATTGAAGTTTCTACATATAAATATTAAGTCTACGTCCTAAATCTACCTACTACAATAATAATTATACTGTCATAATATCTATAGTAAAGCATAATTAATTATTATTATACGACATTAATAATTTACTGTGTATGTGGGTTTCTATTATAATTATGAAAATTAGTATATAACTTTTAAGAAGTGACTAATCACACTTAAAAAACGCGGAATGCGACTTACAGTGTTGACGCTTACTTCGACACGCGAGAAACGCGGAAAACGCGAAGAGAACTCGGATGAAAGGCCAATTTCGGGATTACCACACGACCGGCACGCGGTTTCTCGAGGACATTTGTGACATTTTGGGGTTAGGTTAGGTTTTTCGAGTGTCGGGGTAAGCGGCAACACTAAGTCGCGTTCCGCGTTTTTCGAGTTTCGCGATTTTTAAGTATGATTAGGCACTTCCTAACTTTTAATATCTGTATATTTCTTAATAGGTAAAAACATTATATCGTTATACGGTAGGAATACCTTTAGATTTAAAGCGCGTAACAACAGTCAAATAAACCAAATATATGAAAATGATGAAATAAAGTGCGTGCAAAACTTCTCAGTGGGAAAATCCTATAAAACATGAATGTATGTGTGTGTATTGCTTACGAAATGTCATATCAAGTGAACACACGACACTGCATATTAGTGATGTTTCTACAGGCTACAGAAGAACCGCAAATCACAAATAACATCAACTCTTTCTGTCAAACAACGAAGAGGCCAAATATTAGTTAAATTGATTCTCTGTCTCTACCTCTCTGTTACCACCAAGATACTTGAAAAATGCCCGGCCCGGATGTCAACAAATACTATTTCAACTGACAGCCGAATCTGTTAAATTTTAACACGTTATTAATATTTTTGGCTAAATATTTGTGTTTTCTTTGTAAGTAATATAATTATTGGAGCAAATGTTATAAATAATTATTGTAGAAAATGTATATTTATAGAGGTTTAGTAAAAAATTAACTTAATCTAATTTGAAATACCAGTCCTATTAATTCCTTTTATATTCGTTCCACGTAATAAGTGCGATTCCCATACAAAGATGACACTGTAAACAGTATCAAATCGTAGCATTACAGATACCACTGTCTGAACTCTATGCGATCAATTTTATGAGAGATGTTATTGTTATGTTAGACATTTTTGTATTATATTAAAAGGTAAAGTAAACATAAAATACATTAATATTATTATTATATTGTTTCAGGTAATCATATAATATTTTATACTATAAAACGTTAGATAGCACTCTGACATTAGGTACAGATTAAACAAAGTCAGATATTTGTATGTCAAAGCATTTCCATGGTTATCGTAATATTAACATTTGGTTGCATTATTGTTATTATTTTCGTAATAAAGATGTTTACAAAATGTAGTCGTACACTCCTTTCATTATTTATTGCAAAACTCAATTAAATATTCTGTTTATAATTTTTTTTATAGATAATAGGGTAGTTGCGCATTTTCCAATAAATTTTTTTTCTGAAATAATGCATTAAGTAACTAATTTTAATAAATGTTTCATAAGTGAAAAGTGTATTATTTTTAAGATACAATTTTTTTTAAATATCTTCTAATTTCAAATTTTTTAGTCTGACGTACATTGTGAAAACCAATCACAGAGCTCGGCCCTCTGGCGAGTGATCTCAGAACTCAACTGACATTTCTCTGTACAGTCCTTGAAGTGTACAGGCTGACATAAAATTTGTAGTGTTTCAAGAACTATACTACTTATCGAGTAAATAAGTAATATTTTTTAACAATAAATTACTTTTAAATATTATTTAGATATCTGTTAATTTAATATTTGAAATAAGTTTAAAATTATGTTCTAATAAAATATAAAGATATGTAGACTACTTCGCTTTGTTGAGGTATTACAACGAGTCTGTCGGAGTCGCCAAGACTTAGAAGGACTGTATCATTCTGCACAATCTACGTCACAATGTTTGTACGTCGAACTTTATTTATGGAAATTATGAATGAAAAGTTGTAAATTTAGAAATGATTTTTATGGAAACATGTTCAGAATTGGCCAAAGTTTAATAATTTATCAAAAAATCAACTACTTTTTTTTCCCGCAACTATCCCATTAAAATATACATTAATTTATTATGTTATTAATAAAATTACTAAATTTATGTTGGTATTACATATATACGTCATTACGGTTACTAAGCAACCAAAAAACACACGAAGTCAATGTTACCAACTGTATATTAATTTAATAATCGAAACCTAAAATTGAATTTAGCCGATTACGAATTGGACCTAAAACCGAATTCTACCTACTACACTTTGGTTGTATTATTGTTATTATTTTCGTAATAAGGAAGTTTACAAAATGTAGTCGTACACTTCTTTCATTAACTATTATTGCAAAACTCAATTAAATATTATATGTCTTTAGTTTTTTATAATTAACTAAAATATACATTAATTTTGTTATGTATACTAATAAAATTACTAAATTTATGTTGTTATTACATATGTACGTCATTATAGTTACTAACTAACTGAAAAACATACAAAGTCAATGTTACCAACTGTATATTAATTTAATAATTGAAACCTAAAATTAAATTTATCCAATTATTATTATCCATCTTATTTTGCGACTACTCTAACAGGTGTCAGTTTTTGACGTCTCTGGATATGAATGTGAAAGTGACGTGCGTCAATATATAAGTGACGAGCGTCACAATATAAGTGACGAGCGTCAATATATAAGTGACGAGCGTCAATATATAAGTGACGAGCGTCAATATATAAGTGACGAGCGTCAATATATAAGTGACGAGCGTCAATATATAAGTGACGAGCGTCAATATATAAGTGACGAGCGTTCATATATAAGTGACGAGCGTCAATATATAAGTGACGAGCGTCAATATATAAGTGACGAGCGTCAATATATAAGTAACGAGCGTCAATATATAAGTGACAAGCGTGAATATATAAGTGACGAGCGTCAATATATAAGTGACGAGCATCAATATATAAGTGACGAGCGTCAATGTGAAAATTTTATTCTAAAGACGTGTTCTATCTAAAGTCAAGTTTTATGTAAAGACGATTTCTATTTAAAGATGAGTTCAACCTACTTTACTTATAACTTAAAGATGAGTTTAACCTAATTAACTTATAATTTAAAGACGAGTTTAACCTATTTTATTTATAACCTAAAAATGAGTTCTACCTACTATACTGGTTAAACAACCTTTACTATTAATATTCTACTTGCAAACATTATATAAAATTCTATTATATTAATATGTTATATATTATTTATAAGAGAAAAAAATTCTAAGAACCAGTTTAAAATGCATTTTTCTCTCTATAATTAACGTTTTTTTTAATTAAATAAAATACACATTTATCTTATAATTTTAAATGCAATGTTACCAACTCTATAATAATTTTAGAAATTTACTTTTTCAATTTCTATTATTTAATGTTTATATTATATATAATTGATAAATAATTAACTTATTTATATATTTATATTATTTTTATACAAATTTATACGGTAATTATGTATTAAATATGATTATTTTGTGTTTAATGTATTATATTTTTTTCCACTAGCTTGGCAACACTGATCTCTTTATCTCTTACTAAACGTCAGATATTTTTTTAGGTTATTGATTTATATTAGTACAAGTTCTTATTTATACATTATTGTATCTTATTATTATTATTATTATTAATAATATCTAACAACAATATTATTATTTCTAAACGTAACGCGCATAACATTCTATATAAAAGTTGTATGTAGGTATGAAACATATTATAGTATAATGAAATAATTATTTTGCAGAGATATTACGGAAAAAGAAGATCAGATCAGGTTGTAAATATGTGTTTTGTATCTGTACAAAATAGTTTAGAAACGTAAGTTGTTGTCGTGTCTATCTAAACATTGGTGGTGAAATGCAAGACGAATGACAACATTTTTTTCTTACTCTTTGACAACACTTTCTTGGTTTTCGTATTGATAATAAAATTTATTAGGTATTTTGTATCAGAGACTAGGTAATTCTTATACTCTTATTGACTTGCTTTTAGATATATACAGAGTAGTTCAAATATATTTGCTGACAGATCTGAATCTCAGACGAGGAAACCCTCAGAAGAAGATCTTGACATTATTTGTTTGTAAAACAGCTTCACGATGCGCCGGCTTTTGACAGCGATAATCATATTGGGTTCTTATTTTTTCTTCAGTAACCTAATTAAACTATCAAATCATTTCGCGTTTTCTATATTTATGTTAAAATATCTAAATCTCATACTTAATAATATAAATGTCAATAATATTGACATGTTCTGTATAAAGTGTGTTTCAATAATATTATTATTCATCCATCAGTCTTCTTATGACTGTTTTGTTGGTGGTGGTGTTAAGTTCTGGATTTAGGTTTGACATTTGTATTATTTTAAAAGGTACATTAATACGTAAAATACATTAATATTATTTTGTTTCAGGTAAATAATACAATTTTAATGGGATATTATAGCTGGGATTGATTAATACAAATATATGAACAATGTAATACTAGTGTTATGTATTGTTAGAACAGTATTTTATTGTACCGGTAGAAATAAAGTTGAGGTAGACAGCATATTATGATGATGGTTTATTTCACAAACGTCAGACATTTATAGGGCAAAAATACGTTGTACAAGATCTTATTTATACATTATTATATCTTATTATTATTAATAATAATATCTAACAAAAATATTATTATTTATAAACTTTACGCATGACATAAATAAAAGTTGTACGTAGGTATGTACATATTATAATATTATACAATGAAATAATTTTTGCAGAGATATTTTATGGATAAATAATGAACAGATAGTTTGTTGTAAATTAATATGTGTTTGAATCTGTACAAATATGTTTATAAACGTAAATACTGAGAAACTAAAACCTAGATCTTGCGTTAACTGTCACGAGATGGCGCAGTCTACATGGATACAGACGATAACAGGAATTTTTATGGTCTGTGTGGTTAAATTTGATGTAAATATAGCTAAAAATCATATTATTTTTAATTATATAATTTTTTGTATTATTGTTATTATTTCTGTAATAAAGAAGTTTACAAAATGTGGTCATAATTTGATATCAACTCATTTCGTTACTTGCAATTCTTAGCTAATAACCAATTTTCTTTTTCAGCAATTTACAAAATAATTTTAAATTAACATGTAGACTGATATTGGGTATTGTCGTCTGAGAATGTTCCTGTTCGGTAGGATCTAAACAAATTCTAATCAATATTATATTATATATGAACACGAACAGATATATTAGAATAATAATTTTATAATTTCTGTATTACACTCATGCAATATTGAAGCAACGTGTCAAAAGTTGCACTTGCATCTGCAATATTGCTCAATGTGAAATGGGCTTAATAAAGATGGTTTACAAAATGAGGTCGTAAATTAATATATAACACTGCTTTCGTAACTTGCAAATAATCTCAGTTAAAATCTAATGTTAATAATTAGTGTGTGCGTGTGTTGGTGTGTGCGTTTCTGTGTATGTGTTTGTGTGTAGGTACGTGTTTGTGTGTATGTGTTTGTGTGTATGTGTTTGTGTTGGTGTGTGCGTATGTTTGTGTGTGCGCGTGTTGGTGTATATGTGATTGTGTTTGTATTGGTGTGTGCGTATATTTGTGTGTGTATGTGATTGTGTGTATGTGTTTGTGTGTACGTGTATGTGTTTGTGTGTACGTGTTTGTGTGTATGTGTTTGATGTGTTTGTGTGTGTGTGTTTAAGTGTATGTGTTTGTGTGTACGTGTTTGTGTGTATGTGTTTGTGTGTATGTGTTAGTGTGTATGTGTTTGTGTGTATGTGTTTGTCTGTATGAGTTTGTATGTACGTGTTTGTGTGTATGTGTTTGTGTGTACGTGTTTGTGTGTATTTGTTTGAGTGTACGTGTTTGTGTGTATGTGTATGTGTTTTTGTGTATGTGTTAGTGTGTTTGTGTGTATGTGATGGTGTTTGAGTTTTTGTTTGTGTTGGTGTGTGCGTATGTCTGTGTGTATGTGTTTGTGTGTATGTGTTTGTGTGTATGTGTTTGTGTGTATGTGTTTGTGTGTATGTGTTTGTGTATATGTGTTTGTGTTTGAGTTTATGTTGGAGTGTGCGTATGTTTGTGTGTGCGTGTATTGGTGTGTATGTGTTTGTGTGTATATGTTTGAGTGTATGTGTTTGTGTATGTGTTTGTGTGTATGTGTTTGAGTTTGTGTTTGTGTTGGTGTGTGTGCGTATGTTTGTGTGTGCGTGTGTTGGTGTGTATGTGTAATGTGTTTGTGTTTATGTTTGTCTGTGTGTTTGTATGTGTGTGTGGGTGGCTTTAGAAGGAACATCTTCACATGTTTTGGATGGATCACCTCTACAGGCTTTGGATGGGGCGTGTTAACAGTATTAAAATGGAACACCGCCACAGGCTTTGGATGGGATATCTCCACAGACTTTGGATGGGGACACTCCCACAGGCTTTGGATGGGATATCCATACAAGCTTTGGATGGAAAACTTAGATCTATCTAAAGACGAGTTTATCATAAAGACGAATGTTTTATCTAAAGACGAGTTTAATCTAAAGACGAATTTAACTTAAAAACGAATTTAATTTATAATACAAGTTTAAATTAGAGACAAGTTAAATTATAAGACGAGTTTATTCTAAAGACGTGTTCTATCTATAGTCAAGTTTTATGTAAAGACGATTTCTATTAAAAGATGAGTTGTATTTAAACAAGTTTTATCTAAAGACAAATATTATTTAAAAACCAATTTATTTTAATGATGAGTTTTATCTAAAGATGAATATAACCTAAAAACGAGTTATTCGATTATGAATTAAATCTAAAATCAAATTAAGCCAATTACGAGTATTACGAGTTTTGTTTGTGGTGAATTACATTAATGTCGTGGACCTGAAAGCAGGTAATAATATTATTGAAATGCTAACATAATCATGACCATAAAGACGAATTTAATTTAAAAACTAATTTAATTTATATACAAGTTTAAATTAGAGACAAGTTAAATTATAAGACGAGTTTATTCTAAAGACGTGTTCTATATAAAGTTATATAAAGACGATATCTATTAAAAAATTAATTTTATTTAAACAAGTTTTATCTAAAAACAAATATTATTTAAAAACAAAAATTATTTAATCTGAGTTTACATATTATACATCAATTTTAAGAGAAAAGAATTCTAAGAACCCGTTTAAAACTTATGTTTACCTCTATGTGTCTTTAGTATTTTTATAATTAATTAATAATAAAATTACTAAATTTATGTTGGTATTACATATATACGTCATAACGGTTGCCCAGCAATCGAAAAACACGCCAAGTCAATGTTACCAACTGTATATTAATTTAGTAATTGAAACTTCAAATTAAATTTATTCGATTATGAATTAAACCTACAATCAAATTAAGCCAATTACGAGTATTACCTACTACACTGATAACCTACTTTACTTATAATTTAAAGAAGAGTTTAACTTACTTTACTTATAACTTAAAGATGAGTTTAACCAATATTACTTATAACTTAAAAATGAGTTTAATATATTTTACTTATAACCTAAAAATGAGTTTAACCTACTATAAAATTTTTATTCTTATATTATACTTGCAAACAATAACAAAAATTTCTATCAACACTATATCATATATATCAATTTAAAGAGAAAAAAATTCTAAGAACCCGTTTCAAACGACTTTTTCTCTCTATGTCTTCACTTTTTTATTATTAATTAAAATACATATTTATTGAATAATCTTAAGTGTAATGTTACCAACTTTATAATAATTTTAGAAATTTACTTTTTCAATTTCTATTATTTCATCTTTATATTATATATAATTGATAAATAATTAACTTATTTATATATTTATATTATTTTTATACAAATTTATACGTTTATTATGTCTTTAAATATGATTATTTTGTATTTAATGTATGATATTTTTTCCACTAGCTTGGCAACACTGATCTCCTGATCTCTTATTAAACGTCAGATATTTTTTTAGGTTATTGATTTATAATTAGTACAAGATCTTATTTATACATTATTGTATCTTATTATTATTATTATTAGTAATAATATCTAACAACAATATTATTATTTCTAAACGTAACGCGCATAACATACTATATAAAAGTTGTATGTAGGTATGAAACATAATATTATAGTATAATGAAATAATTATTTTGCAGAGATATTACGGAAAAAGAAAATCAGATCAGGTTGTAAATATGTATTTTGTATCTGTACAAAATAGTTTAGAAACGTAAGTTGTTGTCGTGTCTATCTAAACATTGGTGCGGTGAAATGCAAGACGAATGACAACATTTTTTTGTTACTCTTTGACAACACTTTCTTGGTTTTCGTATTGATAATAAAATTTATTAGGTATTTTGTATCCAGAGACTAGGTAATTCTTATACTCTTATTGACTTGCTTTTAGATATATACAGAGTGGCTCAAATATATTTGCTGACAGATCTGAATCTTCACGATGTGCCGGCTATTTTTTCTTCAGTAACCTAATTAAACCATCAAATCATTTCGCGTTTTCTATATTTATGATAAAATATCTAAATCTCATACTTAATAATATAAATGTCAATAATATTGACATGTTCTGTACAAAGTGTGTTTCAATAATATTAATATTCATCCATCAGTCTTCTTATGACTGTTTTGTTGGTGGTGGTGTTAAGTTCTGGATTTAGGTTTGACATTTGTATTATTTTAAAAGGTACATTAACACGTAAAATACATTAATATTATTTTGTTTCAGGTAAATAATACAATTTTAATGGGATATTATAGCTGGGATTGATTAATACAAATATATGAACAATATAATACTAGTGTTATGTATTGTTAGAACAGTATTTCATTGTACCGGTAGAAATAAAGTTGAGGTAGGCAGCATATTAAAATGATGGTTTATTTCACAAACGTCAGACATTTATAGGGTAAAAGTACGTTGTACAAGATCTTATTTATACATTATTATATCTTATTATTATTAATAATAATATCTAACAAAAATATTATTATTTATAAACTTTACGCATGACATAAATAAAAGTTGTTCGTAGGTATATAGGACATATTATTATAATATTATACAATGAAATAATTTTTTGCAGAGATATTTTATGGATAAATAATGAACAGATAGTTTTTTGTAAATTAATATGTGTTTGAATCTGTACAACTATGTTTATAAACGTAAATACTGAGGAACTGTAACTGTCACGAGATGGCACAGTCTACATGGATACAGTCGATAACAGGAATTTTTATGGTCTGTGTGGTTAAATTTGATGTAAATATAGCTAAAAATCATATTATTTTTAATTATATAATTTGTTGTATTATTGTTATTATTTCTGTAATAAAGAAGTTTACAAAATGTGGTCATAATTTAATATCAACTCATTTCGTTACTTGCAATTCTTAGCTAATAACCAATTTTCTTTTTCAGCAATTTACAAAATAATTTTAAATTAAACATGTAGACTGATATTGGGTATTGTCGTCTGAGAATGTTCCTGTTCGGTAGGATCTAAACAAATTCTAATCAATATTATATTATATATGAACACGAACGGATATATTAGAATAATAATTTTATAATTTCTGTATTACACTCATGCAATATTGAAGCAACTTGTCAAAATTTGCACTTGCATCTGCAATATTGCTCAATGTAAAATGGGCTTAATAAAGATGGTTTACAAAATGAGGTCGTAAATTAATATATAACACTCCTTTCATTACTTGCAAATAATCTCAGTTAAAATCTAATGTTAATAATTATTAGTGTGTGCATTTCTGGGTATGTGTTTGTGTGTGTATGTTTTTGTGTGTGTATGTTTTTGTGTGTATGTGTTTGTGTGTATGTGTTTTTGTGTATGTGTTTGTGTGTACGTGTTTGTGTGTATGTGTTTGTGTGTACGTGTTTGTGTGTACGTGTTTGTGTGTATGTGTTGGTGTGTGCGTATGTTTGTGTGTGCGCGTGTTGGTGTGTATGTGTTTTTGTTTGTATTGGTGTGTGCGTATATTTGTGTGTGCATGTGTTGGTGTGTATGTGTTTGTGTGTATGTGATTGTGTGTATGTGTTTGTGTGTACGTGTATGTGTTTGTGTGTATGTGTTTGTGTGTACGTGTTTGTGTGTATGTGTTTGATGTGTTTGTGTGTATGTGTTTGTGTGTATGTGTTTGTGTGTATTTGTTTGTGTGTACGTGTTTGTGTGTGTATGTGTTTGTGTGTATGTGTTTGTGTGTATGTGTTAGTGTGTATGTATTTGTGTGTATGTGTTTGTGTTTGTCTGTATGTGTTTGTGTGTACGTGTTTGTGTGTATGTGTTTGTGTGTACGTGTTTGTGTGTATGTGTTTGTGTGTATGTGTATGTGTTTTTGTGTATGTGTTAGTGTGTTTGTGTGTATGTGATGGTGTTTGAGTTTTTGTTTGTGTTGGTGTGTGCGTATGTTTGTGTGTATGTGTTTTACGTGTTTGTGTGTATGTGTTTGTGTTTGAGTTTATGTTGGTGTGTGCGTATGTTTGTGTGTGCGTGTATTGATGTGTTTGTGTGTATGTGTATGTGTTTGTGTGTATATGTTTGAGTGTTTGTGTATGTGTTTGTGTGTATGTGTTTGAGTTTGTGTTGGTGTGTGCGTATGTTTGTGTGTGCGTGTGTTGGTGTGTATGTGTAATGTGTATGTGTTTGTGTTTATGTTTGTCTGTGTGTTTGTATGTGTGTGTGGGTGGCTTCAGAAGGAACATCTCCACATGTTTTGGATGGATCACCTCTATAGGCTTTGGATGGGGCGTGTTAACAGTATTAAAATGGAACACCGCTACAGGCTTTGGATGGGATATCTCCACAGACTTTGGATGGAGACACTCTCACAGGCTTTGGATGGGATATCCATACAAGCTTCGGATGGAAAACTTAGATCTATCTAAAGACGAGTTTATCATAAAGACGAATGTTTTATCTAAATACGAGTTTAGTCTAAAGACTAATTTAACTTAAAAACGAATTTAATTTATAATACAAGTTTAAATTAGAGACAAGTTAAATTATAAGACGAGTTTATTCTAAAGACGTGTTCTATCTATAGTCAAGTTTTATGTAAAGACGATTTCTATTAAAAGATGAGTTGTATTTAAACAAATTTTATCTAAAGACAAATATTATTTAAAAACCAATTTATTTTAATGATGAGTTTTATCTAAAGATGAATATAACCTAAAAACGAGTTATTCGATTATGAATTAAATCTAAAATCAAATTAAGCCAATTACGAGTATTACGAGTTTTGTTTGTGGTGAAATACATTAATGTCGTAGACCTGAAAGCAGGTAATAATATTATTGGAATGCTAACATAATCATGACCATAAAGACCTAATTACTTATTACTTATAACTTAAAGATGAGTTTAATCTATTTTACTTATAACCTAAAAATGAGTTTAACCTACTATACTGGTTAAACAACCTTTACTATTAATATTCTACTTGCAAACATTATATAAAATTCTATTATATTAATATGTTATATATTATTTATAAAAGAAAAAAATTCTAAGAATCCGTTTAAAATGCATTTTTCTCTCTATGTCTTCACTTTTTTATTATTAATTAAAATACATATTTATTGAATAATCTTAAGTGTAATGTTACCAACTCTATAATAATTTTAGAAATTTACTTTTTCAATTTCTATTATTTCATGTTTATATTATATATAATTGATAAATAATTAACTTATTTATATATTTATATTATTATTATTATTATTTATACGTTAATTATGTATTAAATATGATTATTTTGTGTTTAATTTATGATATTTTTTTCCACTAGCTTGGCAACACTGATCTCCTGATCTCTTACTAAACGTCAGATATTTTTTTAGGTTATTGATTTATATTAGTACAAGATCTTATTTATACATTATTGTATCTTATTATTATTATTAGTAATAATATCTAACAACAATATTATTATTTCTAAACGTAACGCGCATAACATACTACCTATATAAAAGTTGTATGTAGGTATGAAACATAATATTATAGTATAATGAAATAATTATTTTGCAGAGATATTACGGAAAAAGAAGATCAGATCAGGTTGTAAATATGTGTTTTGTATCTGTACAAAATAGTTTAGAAACGTAAGTTGTTGTCGTGTCTATCTAAACATTGGTGGTGAAATGCAAGACGAATGACAACATTTTTTTGTTACTCTTTGACAACACTTTCTTGGTTTTCGTATTGATAATAAAATTTATTAGGTATTTTGTATCAGAGACTAGGTAATTCTTATACTCTTATTGACTTGCTTTTAGATATATACAGAGTAGTTCAAATATATTTGCTGACAGATCTGAATCTCAGACGAGGAGATCTTGACATTATTTGTTTGTAAAACAGCTTCACGATGCGCCGGCTTTTGACAGCGATAATCATATTGGGTTCTTATTTTTTCTTCAGTAACCTAATTAAACTATCAAATCATTTCGCGTTTTCTATATTTATGTTAAAATATCTAAATCTCATACTTAATAATATAAATGTCAATAATATTGACATGTTCTGTATAAAGTGTGTTTCAATAATATTAATATTCATCCATCAGTCTTCTTATGACTGTTTTGTTGGTGGTGGTGTTAAGTTCTGGATTTAGGTTTGACATTTGTATTATTTTAAAAGGTACATTAATACGTAAAATACATTAATATTATTTTGTTTCAGGTAAATAATACAATTTTAATGGGATATTATAGCTGGGATTGATTAATACAAATATATGAACAATGTAATACTAGTGTTATGTATTGTTAGAACAGTATTTTATTGTACCGGTAGAAATAAAGTTGAGGTAGACAGCATATTATGATGATGGTTTATTTCACAAACGTCAGACATTTATAGGGCAAAAATACGTTGTATAAGATCTTATTTATACATTATTATATCTTATTATTATTAATAATAATATCTAACAAAAATATTATTATTTATAAACTTTACGCATGACATAAATTAAAGTTGTTCGTAGGTATGTACATATTATAATATTATACAATGAAATAATTTTTGCAGAGATATTTTATGGATAAATAATGAACAGATAGTTTGTTGTAAATTAATATGTGTTTGAATCTGTACAAATATGTTTATAAACGTAAATACTGAGGAACTAAAACCTAGATCTTGCGTTAACAGTCACGAGATGGCGCAGTCTACATGGATACAGACGATAACAGGAATTTTTATGGTCTGTGTGGTTAAATTTGATGTAAATATAGCTAAAAATCATATTATTTTTAATTATATAATTTGTTGTATTATTGTTTACAAAATGAGGTCGTAAATTAATATATAACACTCCTTTCGTTATTTGCAAATAATCTTATGTATGTGTTTGTGTGTATTTGTTTGTGTGTATGTGTTTGTGTGTACATGTTTGTGTGTATGTGTTTTTGTGTACATGTTTGTGTGTATGTGTTTGTGTGTTTGTGTGTATTTGTTTGTGTGTATGTGTTTGTGTGTACATGTTTGTGTGTATGTGTTTGTGTGTATGTGTTTGTATGTATTTGTTTGTGTGTATGTATTTGTTTGTGTGTATGTGTTAGTGTGTTTGTGTGTATGTGTTTGTGTGTATGTGTTAGTGTGTTTGTGTGTATGTGTTTGTGGGTATGTGATGGTGTTTGTGTTGGTGTGTGCGTATGTTTGTGTGTATGTGTTTGTGTGTATGTGTGTGTGTATGTGTTTGTGTGTACGTGATTGTGTGTACGTGTTTGTGTGTGTGTGTGTGTATGTGTTTGTGTGTATGTGTTTGTGTGTATGTGTTTGTGTGTATGTGTGTGTGTGTGTGTGTGTGTGTGTGTGTGTGTGTGTGTGTGTGTGTGTGTGTGTGTGTGTATGTGTTTGAGTTTGTGTTGGTGTGTGCGTATGTTTGTGTGTGCGTGTATTGGTGTGTATGTGTATGTGTTTGTGTTGGTGTGTGCGTATGTTTGTGTGTATGTGTTTATGTTTGTCTGTGTGTTTGTATGTGTCTGTGGGTGGCTTTAGAAGGAACATCTCCACATGCTTTGGATGGATCACCTCTACAGGCTTTGGATGGAACGTGTTAACAGTATTAAAATGGAACACCTCCACAGGCTTTGGATGGGGAAACTCCCACAGGCTTTGAATGGGATATCCATACAAGCTTTGGATGGAAAACTTAAATCTATCTAAAGACGAGTTTATCCTAAAGACGAATGTTTTATCTAAAGACGAGTTTAATCTAAAGACGAATTTAACTTAAAAACGAATTTAATTTATAATACAAGTTTAAATTAGAGACAAGTTAAATTATAAGACGAGTTTATTATAAAGACGTGTTCTATCTATAGTCAAGTTTTATGTAAAGACGATTGCTAATAAAAGATGAGTTGTAGGTATTTAAACAAGTTTTATCTAAAGACAAATATTATTTAAAAACCAATTTATTTTAAAGACGAGTTTTATCTAAAGATGAATATAACCTAAAAACGAGCGTCAATATAAG
The DNA here is from genome assembly GCA_947534325.1 of Agonum fuliginosum. NCBI lineage: Eukaryota > Metazoa > Arthropoda > Insecta > Coleoptera > Carabidae > Agonum > Agonum fuliginosum. The sequence goes on along the minus strand of OX384045.1, from coordinate 13,669,429 downwards.
TGATGAGCGTCAATATATAAGTGACGAGCGTCAATATATAAGTGATGAGCGTCAATATATAAGTGACGAGCGTAAATGTGAAAATTTTATTCTAAAGACGTGCTCTATCTAAAGTCAAGTTTTATGTAAAGACGATTTCTATTTAAAGATGAGTTTAACCTACTTTACTTATAACTTAAAGATGAGTTTAACTTACTTAACTTATAACTTAAAGATGATTTTAACCTACTTTACTTATAACTTAAAGATGAGTTTAACCTAATTAACTTATAACTTAAAGACGAGTTTAACCTATTTTATTTATAACCTAAAAATGAGTTCTACCTACTATACTGGTTAAACAACCTTTACTATTAATATTCTACTTGCAAACATTGTATAAAATTCTATTATATTAATATGTTATATATTATTTATAAAAGAAAAAAATTCTAAGAACCCGTTTAAAATGCATTTTTCTCTCTATGTCTTCACTTTTTTATTATTAATTAAAATACATATTTATTGAATAATCTTAAGTGTAATGTTACCAACTCTATAATAATTTTAGAAATTTACTTTTTCAATTTCTATTATTTCATGTTTATATTATATATAATTGATAAATAATTAACTTATTTATATATTTATATTATTATTATTATTATTTATACGTTAATTATGTATTAAATATGATTATTTTGTGTTTAATTTATGATATTTTTTTCCACTAGCTTGGCAACACTGATCTCCTGATCTCTTACTAAACGTCAGATATTTTTTTAGGTTATTGATTTATATTAGTACAAGATCTTATTTATACATTATTGTATCTTATTATTATTATTAGTAATAATATCTAACAACAATATTATTATTTCTAAACGTAACGCGCATAACATACTACCTATATAAAAGTTGTATGTAGGTATGAAACATAATATTATAGTATAATGAAACAATTATTTTGCAGAGATATTACGGAAAAAGAAGATCAGATCAGGTTGTAAATATGTGTTTTGTATCTGTACAAAATAGTTTAGAAACGTAAGTTGTTGTCGTGTCTATCTAAACATTGGTGGTGAAATGCAAGACGAATGACAACATTTTTTTGTTACTCTTTGACAACACTTTCTTGGTTTTCGTATTGATAATAAAATTTATTAGGTATTTTGTATCAGAGACTAGGTAATTCTTATACTCTTATTGACTTGCTTTTAGATATATACAGAGTAGTTCAAATATATTTGCTGACAGATCTGAATCTCAGACGAGGAGATCTTGACATTATTTGTTTGTAAAACAGCTTCACGATGCGCCGGCTTTTGACAGCGATAATCATATTGGGTTCTTATTCTTTCTTCAGTAACCTAATTAAACTATCAAATCATTTCGCGTTTTCTATATTTATGTTAAAATATGTAAATCTCATACTTAATAATATAAATGTCAATAATATTGACATGTTCTGTATAAAGTGTGTTTCAATAATATTAATATTCATCCATCAGTCTTCTTATGACTGTTTTGTTGGTGGTGGTGTTAAGTTCTGGATTTAGGTTTGACATTTGTATTATTTTAAAAGGTACATTAATACGTAAAATACATTAATATTATTTTGTTTCAGGTAAATAATACAATTTTAATGGGATATTATAGCTGGGATTGATTAATACAAATATATGAACAATGTAATACTAGTGTTATGTATTGTTAGAACAGTATTTTATTGTACCGGTAGAAATAAAGTTGAGGTAGACAGCATATTATGATGATGGTTTATTTCACAAACGTCAGACATTTATAGGGCAAAAATACGTTGTACAAGATCTTATTTATACATTATTATATCTTATTATTATTAATAATAATATCTAACAAAAATATTATTATTTATAAACTTTACGCATGACATAAATTAAAGTTGTTCGTAGGTATGTACATATTATAATATTATACAATGAAATAATTTTTGCAGAGATATTTTATGGATAAATAATGAACAGATAGTTTGTTGTAAATTAATATGTGTTTGAATCTGTACAAATATGTTTATAAACGTAAATACTGAGGAACTAAAACCTAGATCTTGCGTTAACTGTCACGAGATGGCGCAGTCTACATGGATACAGACGATAACAGGAATTTTTATGGTCTGTGTGGTTAAATTTGATGTAAATATAGCTAAAAATCATATTATTTGTAATTATATAATTTTTTGTATTATTGTTATTATTTCTGTAATAAAGAAGTTTACAAAATGTGGTCATAATTTGATATGAACTCATTTCGTTACTTGCAATTCTTAGCTAATAACCAATTTTCTTTTTCAGCAATTTACAAATTAATTTTAAATTAAACATGTAGACTGATATTGGGTATTGTCGTCTGAGAATGTTCCTGTTCGGTAGGATCTAAACAAATTCTAATCAATATTATATTATATATGAACACGAACGGATATATTAGAATAATAATTTTATAATTTCTGTATTACACTCATGCAATATTGAAGCAACTTGTCAAAATTTGCACTTGCATCTGCAATATTGCTCAATGTAAAATGGGCTTAATAAAGATGGTTTACAAAATGAGGTCGTAAATTAATATATAACACTCCTTTCGTTACTTGCAAATAATCTTAGTTAAAATCTAATGTTAATAATTAGTGTGTGCGTGTGTTGGTGTGTGCGTTTCTGGGTATGTGTTTGTGTGTGTATGTTTTTGTGTGTATGTGTTTGTGTGTACGTGTTTGTGTGTATGTGTTTGTGTGTACGTGTTTGTGTGTATGTGTTTGTGTTGGTGTGTGCGTATGTTTGTGTGTGCATGTGTTGGTGTGTATGTGTTTGTGTGTATGTGATTGTGTGTATGTGTTTGTGTGTACGTGTATGTGTTTGTGTGTATGTGTTTGATGTGTTTGTGTGTATGTGTTTGTGTGCATTTGTTTGTGTGTACGTGTTTGTGTATGTGTTTGTGTGTATGTGTTAGTGTGTATGTGTTTGTGTGTATGTGTTTGTGTTTGAGTTTATGTTGGTGTGTGCGTATGTTTGTGTGTGCGTGTATTGATGTGTTTGTGTGTATGTGTATGTGTTTGTGTGTATATGTTTGAGTGTATGTGTTTGTGTATGTGTTTGTGTGTATGTGTTTGAGTTTGTGTTTGTGTTGGTGTGTGCGTATGTTTGTGTGTGCGTGTGTTGGTGTGTATGTGTAATGTGTATGTGTTTGTGTTTATGTTTGTCTGTGTGTTTGTATGTGTGTGTGGGTGGCTTTAGAAGGAACATCTCCACATGTTTTGGATGGATCACCTCTATAGGCTTTGGATGGGGCGTGTTAACAGTATTAAAATGGAACACCGCCACAGGCTTTGGATGGGATATCTCCACAGACTTTGGATGGAGACACTCTCACACGCTTTGGATGGGATATCCATACAAGCTTCGGATGGAAAACTTAGATCTATCTAAAGACGAGTTTATCATAAAGACGAATGTTTTATCTAAATACGAGTTTAGTCTAAAGACTAATTTAACTTAAAAACGAATTTAATTTATAATACAAGTTTAAATTAGAGACAAGTTAAATTATAAGACGAGTTTATTCTAAAGACGTGTTCTATCTATAGTCAAGTTTTATGTAAAGACGATTTCTATTAAAAGATGAGTTGTATTTAAACAAATTTTATCTAAAGACAAATATTATTTAAAAACCAATTTATTTTAATGATGAGTTTTATCTAAAGATGAATATAACCTAAAAACGAGTTATTCGATTATTAATTAAATCTAAAATCAAATTAAGCCAATTACGAGTATTACGAGTTTTGTTTGTGGTGAAATACATTAATGTCGTAGACCTGAAAGCAGGTAATAATATTATTGAAATGTTAACATAATCATGACCATAAAGACGAATTTAATTTAAAAACAAATTTAATTTATATACCTACAAATTTAAATTAGAGACAAGTTAAATTATAAGACGAGTTTATTCTAAAGACGTGTTCTATATAAAGTTATATAAAGACGATATCTATTTAAAAATTAATTAAAATAAAATATTTAAACAAGTTTTATCTAAAGACAAATATTATTTAAAAACAAAAATTATTTAATCTGAGTTTACATATTATACATCAATTTTAAGAGAAAAGAATTCTAAGAACCCGTTTAAAACTTATGTTTACCTCTATGTGTCTTTAGTATTTTTATAATTAATTAATAATAAAATTACTAAATTTATGTTGGTATTACATATATACGTCATAACGGTTGCCCAGCAACCGAAAAACACGCCAAGGCAATGTTACCAACTGTATATTAATTTAATAATTGAAACTTCAAATTAAATTTATTCGATTATGAATTAAACCTACAATCAAATTAAGCCAATTACGAGTATTACCTACTACACTGATAACCTACTTTACTTATAACTTAAAGAAGAGTTTAACTTACTTTACTTATAACTTAAAGATGAGTTTAACCTATATTACTTATAACTTAAAGATGAGTTTAATCTATTTTACTTATAACCTAAAAATGAGTTTAACCTACTATACTGGTTAAATAACCATTATTATTAGTATTCTACTTACAAACAATACCAATACATTCTAATAAATTAATATGATATATATCATTTATAAGAGAAAAAAATTCTAAGAACCCATTTCAAACTCATTTTTCTCTCTATAATTATCGTTTTTTTTAATTAAATAAAATCTACATTTATTCGCTATGTTACTAATAAAATTACTAAGTTTATGTTGGTATTACATTACTGTTACCTAGCAACCGAAAAACACGTCATTACTGTTACTTAGCAACCGAAAAACATGCAGTCAGTGTTACCAACTGTATATTAATTTAATAATTGAAACATAAAATTAAATTTATCCGATTATGAATTAAATCTAAAATCAAATTAAGCCAATTACGAGTATAACCTACTACACTGGTTAAATAACCATTATTATTAGTATTCTACTTACAAACAATACCAATACATTCTAATAAATTAATATGATATATATCATTTATAAGAGAAAAAAATTCTAAGAACCCGTTTCAAACTCATTTTTCTCTCTATAATTATCGTTTTTTTTAATTAAATAAAATCTACATTTATTTGCTATGTTACTAATAAAATTACTAAGTTTATGTTGGTATTACATTACTGTTACCTAGCAACCGAAAAACACGTCATTACTGTTACTTAGCAACCGAAAAACACGCAGTCAGTGTTACCAACTGTATATTAATTTAATAATTGAAACATAAAATTAAATTTATCCGATTATGAATTAAATCTAAAATCAAATTAAGCCAATTACGAGTATAACCTACTACACTGGTTAAATAACCATTATTATTAGTATTCTACTTACAAACAATACCAATACATTCTAATAAATTAATATGATATATATCATTTATAAGAGAAAAAAATTCTAAGAACCCGTTTCAAACTCATTTTTCTCTCTATAATTATCGTTTTTTTAAATTAAATAAAATCTACATTTATTCGCTATGTTACTAATAAAATTACTAAGTTTATGTTGGTATTACATTACTGTTACCTAGCAACCGAAAAACACGTCATTACTGTTACTTAGCAACCGAAAAACACGCAGTCAGTGTTACCAACTGTATATTAATTTAAAAATTGAAACATAAAATTTAATTTATCCGATTATGAATTAAATCTAAAATCAAATTAAGCCAATTACGAGTATAACCTACTACACTGGTTACACAACCATCCATTCATTTATAATCTACTTGCAAACATTTTTGGAAACGATATTCGCTTTATGTCATATATATCAATTTAAAGAGAAAAAAATTCTAAGAACCCGTTTAAAGCTTATTTTTCTCAATTACGTCGGAGTTTTTTATAATTCATTAAAATTTACATTAATTCGCTATGTTACTAATAAAATTACTAAATTTATGTTGGTATTACATACACACGTAAAGTCAATGTTACCAACTGTATATTAATTTTAAAATTTTTACAAATTTATTTCAATTTATTCATATTAGAATTACTTCCTATATAACATATATAAAAATTAATTTATTTTTAAAAATTAATTTATTTTTAAATATATATATTTAATTAAATTATCATTTGTACGATCATTTTATAGTAAATACGATTATTTTACACGTTATTTTTCTCAACTACGTTGGCAACACTGGCTTTAGTTTACGTCAAAAAATTTTAGGTTATCGTTATATTAGTACATGGTATAAGATTTTCATCTTATTTATGCATTATTATTTCTTATTATTATCAGTAATAATACCTCATAACATCAATATACTTTAATGATAAACTTTGCATGATATAAAAGTTGATGAATGTACACATATTATACAAGGAAATAATGAAGAGAGAAATTGGAAGAAGACCAGAAGAAGCATATAATATAATACCAAATGGGCTTATATAGGTTTGAAACTGTACAAAATTGTTTATAAACGTGTTTATATACCCTAAACTTTTTATACGAAATGCAAGAGGAACAATTTTTACACTACACTACAACATTTACCTACATTCACAAATGGTTTCTTATACGCCAACCCGACATCAGCTGCCGCTACACCTAGCGGCCATTGTCAACAATACGTCACTGACACATTGCACGGCGGTGCATGCGAGTTTATATAGAATCGCGTTTATTTTCAACAAAAACGTCGCGAAATGAGTGTCCCGGCCAAATCGCGAATCACGGAACAGCTCTGTTATGTTCCTGGGTATCGTAGCACGCAGTTCGACGAGCCAAAAGTGTCATTTTACTGATTTCCGAGCCGAGATTGGGAGGTTAAACGGAAGGAGCTTTGGATAGCTCGCGTTTGACGAGCGTCGTAAGTGATTTAAAACATTAATTATCATTTTCTTAGGCTAATTTAATTTGTAAATAAATATATATATTACTACATAATTAATGTAATATTTAATTCAATAATTTCTAATAACCTACATTTGAATAAAATGTAAAAGATATAGTATACATGACATATGTCGTGCAATTAGTTAAATAAATATGTAAATTAACTGATGCCTGTAATTTTAAATTTATAATTAATAAATTAAACGTTTTAAATATTATTTATTTAAAAAAATTGTTTTCTATAGAACTGGAAAAGATGCCTGGGTTCCATCGAAGTACTCCACAATTTGTAGTAAACATTTTGTTGAGGGCGAAAAATCTAACGATCCAAGGAAAGAAAACTACAATCCTACGATATTCCCATGGAAGCCAGAGACATCAGCAGCTGTAGCACGTAGGGAAATTGCAATTATTTAATGGGATATTATAGCTTTTGACAGACATGGTCTTATTTTAACCGTAAACAATTTTATATATACCGGGTAATATATAAATATTGTGTTGTTTAATATATTATTATCTTTCTATTATTTTAATAATAATAAAACTAAGTAACTAAAACCAAGAACTTGCGTTAGTTATCGCAATTGTCGTGAGATGGCGCAGTCTACATGGTTACAGCCGATAACACAGGAATCTTATAGTCTGTGTGGTTGAATTTTATGTAAATATAGCTAAAAATCATTTTACTTTTAATTATATAATTTGTTGTATTATTGTTATTATAACTGTAATAAAGAAGTTTAGAAAATGTTGTCGTTCATTAATATCAACTCATTTCGTTACTTGCAATTCTTAGGTAATAATTATTGGTTCATTTGTTAGTGTGTATGTTTAATATCTATGAAATTAATAACATATAATGGGGTATCTCTGCGTATTGTATTTTGTTTTAAAATGCAGCAGTGATCATTTCACATTTATGTAACAACTTCAGGTTACTTTGGTGTGCGGCGTGGCACGTATAATATGGTAATGATTCAAAAATCTACCACTACAATGATGTCAATCAATTTTCTTTTTCAATAATTTTAAATTAAACATGTAGACTGATATTGAGTATTATTGTCGTCTGAGAATGTTCCTGTTTAGTTTCGGTAGGATCTAAACAAATTCTAAACAATGTTGTGTTAACCCAGTATACAAAATGAATAAGAAATTAGTTGTTTGTACTGTTAAATTTTATACAAAAACTCTATATAGGTACTTGAATTTTAACGGGACAATTGAATAGCTGATACCATATTTATATTGTCAACTAAATAATTTTTTTGCTAATCTCAATATAAATTAAAATAATATACTTATTACACTTATAATATGTAAATTTGGTTTGTTCTTAAATATAAACATTTTTGCAACAATATAATAATATACACTAATAATTTAAAAATTAGTCTGTACCTCATATCATCGTTGTCATCGTATTAGTGACTGAAGAATCCTGCGGGGATTCCCCACTCATTAAAAATGTCGGCAGGAAGGAAGAACGACGTAGTAGAATTAGGTAATGTAATAAATATTATGATTAATTGAATATAGAAATAATTATAGTTATATGCATTATTATTTGTTGATTATATTACAGAAGACAACATGGACAAAGTCATAGCGAAAGCAGCAGCAGATGTTGAAGATGTTGCTATTGCAGAATCGTCTGCTCTAGGTAAAAACAATAATTAATATTTATATAAATAGTAATAAAACAAGTCATACAATTTTCTGAGTTTTAATTTTGTTTCAGCAACACCTTCAACATCTGATGATCATGAACATGATATAACAGCGGGGCAAGACAAGAAAGGTTAGTTAATTTCATATTTCTTTAAATGTGCAGTAAGGTGGTTTTTTCGTATTAATTATGTTAATAGTGTCTCGAAATTTAAGAACAAATAAAGATAAATGAGCCCAACACACAAGTTGGGAAGAGCTATAATATATATTTACCTATATTAAATATTGTATTATCTGTACTTACATGAAAGTTATCAATTCTTTAATTATCGAATCGGAAATATGCTACTCCAGAAAATTGTAGAATATAGGAACGCGATTATCGGATGTTAATGAGTGTTAGGTGTTAGTCATCCCAATCTCATCGTAATAATATTAAATATAGAAATAATTATTGTTATAAGCATTATTAATTTTTGATTATATTACAGTTGACATTATGGAAACTGATGTTGTTGCAACAGCGATGTCTTCTGTTGGTAAGAGCACCCAGATAGCACAATTAACCAGAAGATATCTCTAGGTTTCCTTATTAAAGATATCTGTAAGATAATATCGAAAGATATCTTATTGATAACAATTTGAAGTTATCTCATGTACTGTGAACTTAAAGTAATCCTTATAAAGATATCCCTTTGATATCTCCTAAAATTGATCTTATAGTTATATTTTAAAGTCTTAACAACGATACCTAGGATGTCATAGTGAAGATATTTTAAATACTATGAACATAAAATAATGCATTTGAAGTAAACCATTTGATATCTTCTAAAATTGATTTTACAGGTATCTTTTACAGTTATTCTAACGATAAGTATCATCTAAACAACGATCCGTAGTGGTAAATATAACTTATACAGAATGTTCCACAACTTAGAACAAAAAATTAAAGGGTATATAGACGTGCTGATCAAGAAACAATTTTTTTTAATTCTCAAAAAAATTGCATCGTATTTCAAGCAAACATTTTTTCGGTAGTTATTTTAATAATTGTTTTCAAATATTTTACAATTAAAGTAATTGTTTACATAATACCTAATACTAATAAGTGTCTAATATTGTGTAAAAGCTTGAAATACGATGCCATTTTTTTGCGAAAAAAAATTCTTTTTGTTTCATGATCAGCACGTCTCGTACAGTTCAATTTTTTGTCTTAAGTTGCGGAGCATCCTGCATCATGTGAACTGAAAGTTATATATTAAGTTTGGAATATGTATCAACAATGTATTTTTGCGTACAGCTGATTATTACAACAATTTGTAAAAAAATTAATATTCAAACGCATATCGTAATACATAGTATTCTCATCCACGAAGAACCTCTTAAAGTAGGTATACAGCGTGGTCTAGTGGTTACTGTTTCGAAGTTTGATTCCTAGATCTCATGGTTCGAGTCCCGTCAAGTTGGCAGATCGTCCTCAAATTCAGCATTGTTATGTGTTGCTAAATCCTCAGTTACATCAACTCGTCGTACATAATTGCGATATAAATGGTATTACTTTTTAGGTTTGCTTCTATAATTGACTTAATAAATCGATTTTCAGAAATGTAAAATAGATATTAGTAAGAGATGTATAGGATAACTTTTAAAGATGTTTATAAGATTTAAAAAATAATAACTTTCAGATAACAGCGATATCTCATATAAGATAACGTGATCTAAAAGATATCTTCAGGATTTACTTTGTGATATGTGGGCAATAATTTATATTTATATAAATACCTTCATACAATACCGAGTTTTATTTTTATTTCAGCAACAACATCAGCTTCCAATCGTGGCGGCGCAACCAATAAGAAAAAAGGTTTGTTAATTTCATATTTCTTGCGCAATAATGTGGTTTTTTGTATTAATATGTTAATAATGTCTCGAAATTTCAGAATTAAAAAAAGGTTCAAAGACCCAACATGGTAAGAGCAATAATATTTATATAAATATATAATGTTCCGTACATACATGAAAGTCATCAATTTGTGGAATTAAGTTAGTCAAAAATAACATCGTAATAGAAGTACGATGACTTCGGTTATTTGTTTATGATTTGACATTAGGAACAGATATTGATGTAAATTATTCGTTATTTAGGAGAAGTAAAGATAAATAATAGTCAAATAATAATTGTATAGTACTATATATTGTATATTGTATACTGATTACATAATACCGACTATTATTATTGTTTCAGCTGCAGCTACAAAAAAGACAATGAAAAACAAAAAACGACGACAACGTCAAAAAAGTAAGGCAAATAAATTGCAAATATTTTGTACAACATCTAATAATTATTGTATAAATTTCAATTGCAGTTAAAAAAGCAGCAGCTAAAAAAGGTACCTACCGCGCGTGTTTGTGTGTGTGTGTGTGTGTGTGTGTGTGTGTGTGTGTGTGTGTGTGTGTGTGTGTGTGTGTGTGTGTGTGTGTTAAAAACATTTAATTTTTTGTATTTTCAGAGCAAAGACAACAACAGCAGCAGCAGCAACAACAACAGCAGCAGCAACAACAGCAGCAGCAACAACAGCAGCAGCAACAACAACAACCTCCAGGATATATTGTAAATATTTATAACGTTATATAATAAATCAAGTAATACACACTAAATTTTTTACAGCACCCCGAAACAGTAGCTTTTATGTTGGGGAAAATTATTGAAAATATTAAAAAATAAATAGTACCTACATCATTATGTAGTCCTATTATTTTAAAATGCAATTACCTCAATTATCCTACAGCCACTAAAGCAACATACACAGTATTTTTTACTGTTGCGTGTGTGTGACTTCTATGTGTCCATGTGTGAACAGGGAATTAGGAGTGAGAGACAGCAGATTTTGACATTTTTAGTAGGTAAGGTAGTGTTTTTGATTTTGTATATTTTGTAAGTTTTTCATACTTTAAATTATATATACCGGTAGTGATACGTATTAATGCCAACAATTATGTTGTCAGTTAAACGCGAAAATTCAAGAGGACGTCACAAATTACCTGTTTGATTTTGTATATTTTATATCTTGACTTCTGTTAATGTATACGTATGTTTTATGACAAGTCTTTATTATGGACAGAATTTTAAGGACCGTGGCATACACAACAAAATTTAACATGGTTACATGCATAAGAATATAACTTAATATCTGTATTTTTCTTTATAGGAAAACATAAACCTTTACTTCAGACAATAATTTTTAGTAAATGTATTGATTGTGGGATGAGAAACCCTTTTGGCTAAAGTGTCGAATAGCTTACATCCTTAAATTTCAGTTAGCTTGGTATTGTATCGCATCAGTAACATTCTCTGACCTAAAATAAAGCATAATTAGGCCGCCGAAATATTACGAGTTTATTAGTTTTTAGGGTTTTAAAGCAACAACAGCCAGATCCAGATATAAAAATGATGGTGCAAAGTGCGCAAAACATGTCGTGTATTCTGCTTACGAAATATATCAACCTCAAGTAAACATGACTGTACTAGGTGTGCTCGTACTAATAATATTATGGCTTTTGACAGAATAAGAATAGTTGTAAAGTTAAAACGGTTATAAACATGGGGGACGGTTTATGCTACTGGAATAAGAATAAGGTTTAAGAATTGGGAGTAAGCAAGAGTTAGTTAACTTTTAACTTTACGTCTTATTCTTAGTTCTATTTGTTAAATGCGCATGCGTGACAAACATTTCAAACGTCAAAGTCAAACGTAATATAACCTTAAAATATATTTTTCATTGCTTCTTTGTAATTGTCAACGTGGAGAACCAGAATATTATTTTGTGTGTTGCTGGATATCTTGCTTTATCAAGTGCGGTTAGTGCTTTGTGTTTTTCTATTAATTATAATTTAATTATATTAATTATAAACGTTTATACCAACATCAGAATAATAAATATAACAACTTTTCACCAACCTAAAAATATAATATAACTACTTTTATTCTTACTCTTATTCCTTAAAACTGGCAGCATAAACGCCTCTATCGTTATGCTTAAAATTATTCTTAACACTACGCTTTTTCTTACTTCTTATTCTTAAATTTTTGAGCATAAACCCACCTTATACATGGTCTTATTTCATCGTCTGTTTAAGCTCAAAAATTTGCTTATATCCCTAATTCACATTTTACACGGTAATCATATGATAAAATAATGAAATTTTTATCTAATTTAGCGATATAAAACATCAGGCAGTCTTATGACAGTTGTTGTGTTGTCAAACTGTGGACTTAGGATTGACATTTGTATTATTTCAAAAGGTGCAGTAACATATAAAATACATTAATATTATTGTTTCAGTGTTTCTCAGTGTTACCTACTAATTATTTCATCGTTTGTTTAAGCGTTTAAGGTTAACAAATTTCATATGTTCATCATTCACAAGAAGTTAGCCGTAAAAGATCTGTTATCCAAATGTATCAATCAATAATAAATAAATATTGTTTAATTTTTTTTTTCATATACTTATTTTTCTTAATTTTAATAATAATAATATTGATGAAAAAAAGTCTAGATCTTGCGTTATTTGTCGCAACTGTCACGAGATGGCGCAGTCTACATGGTTACAGCCGATAACATAGGAATCTTATGGTCTGTGTGGTAAAATTTGATGTAAATGTAACTAAAAATAATAATTTTTTTTAATGTGATTTGTTGTATTATTGTTAATATTTCTGTAATACAGAAGTTTACAAAATGTGGTCGTATATTAATATCAACTGATTTCGTTACTTGCAAATCTTAGCTAATAATTGGTTCATTCGTTAGTGTGTGTTTAATATCTATGAAATTAATAACATATTAATGGGGTATTTCTGCGTATTGTATTTTATGTTCTAAAAATGCAGCAGTGATCATTTCACATTTTTTATGTAACAACTTCAGGTTACTTTGGCGTGCGGCGTGGCACCTATAAAATGGTAATAGTTCAAAAATCTACCACCACAATATTGCCAACCAAATATTTTTCAATTTACAAAATAATTTTAAATTAATTTCCTAATTTACAGCTAATTTATATAGATACAAATTATAACCATTGACTTATTGTTATACTATTACTTTATTTGCAATTATTGTAATGTGTTTAATAAATCGTATCAACATTATTTTGGTTTCTTATGGTGGTTTACGTTAGTCGCACTTTTTTATATAAAAGATGCTGCTATCCTCTCTCTTTTTAGAGCTATTCTGGAGATATATTGCGATTTTACAGCGTTCCCATAATCGATTATTGGTAAGTGTACATTATTTATCATCTTCTTTAACCTGGGTTAATAGAAAATAGTAAAAAACATGAATTACGTATATATACAAATATTTGACATTTAACCTTCACAAGGTCAATTTTTGTCATTCAATATTCGATTTTAGCTAATTATTTTATAAATTTGATAGTATATATTACATATTAAGCAAGTTAATATTATTGTCGTCGCGTACTAATATTTTACGTTTCAGTTCAGTATATTAAAATAAATGAAATTATGGATATAAACAAAACGGAAGTTAGACGGCGAATTATTTTTACAAATATGTTATTAATAAATAACAACAATATAGAGACAATAATTCTTAGTATATCGTTGGCGATCTGAAAATACCTGCTAAGTGAAATTATGTAGTTTTGCAGGAGACTTAAAAAAGTGTTAAGCGTTTGGCAAACAGAATCCTCTAATACACCGTAAATATATATACAATAGCTGCTATCTACATTATGATAAAAATATTTATATCGGAACATTCAGAAAATTGACTTACTGTTTTACTTTTAATACAAAACTAAATTTAAACCTGTATAATAATAGGTCAATAAATTTTCATTTACGACAGAGCACGTCTAAGCAGCTATTATGATTTTAAATTTTATATGAGAACTAGATATAGCAGATATTGTTACAAGTTACAACAGGTCGAGACGATTCCAGGTATTGTTTTTCTTTAATATAGTAAACAAGTTATATTTTTGTAGTCAGCAGAACATTTGCTATGGAGCGCGATATTTTTCCAAAAATGTTAGCAGCAGGTGTAGTGTATTGGATAATTATTATGATGCTGTAATGTATTAGATAAATGTATTGGTAAACAAATTATAGTAAAGAAGTGTATTTATGTTTAATGCGATATGATTTCAGTCGAGTTGATTGCAGTTTGTTAATCTGTGTAGACTTTCACAAACCAATAAAGTTAGGACAAATACGTATGCGTGTCTTATGGAATAAACCTACGACAACGAACACTACAGCAGGTATTGTCATATTGCCGACGATATTTCGTATAATTAATAGTATATGAAAATAAAATATCACTAATATTTTGAAGTATTATACGCATGTACCTATTATTAAAATTTTTCAGGTTTATTTACATGTACCTACTCTTTCTACGGTTATTTTATGTTCCATTAACTAATTGCACTCGAAAATTTGTAAATAAGTACACTATTATAATTTTGTGTACTAATAATCTCTTTCAGATTTTTTGTACATATCTATTCATTAAATGTACCTATATTTGTGAATTATACATACATTTTGTTTATATTATAAATGAGAAAAGCATGTGCGGTTACCAGCCGTATTATGTGTTATACTCAAAATTGGGTATACCATACATACACTCGAGGAAATGCACCAGAAATGGTAAAATTTTAAAGTGCGATATCTCGGTTGCATTTCGACGAAATTGGATGAATCTTCGAGTTCTGAAAATGTTGAAGTCTTATCTTTAATGTGATGATAGTCAATGTGACAAAAAATCCACTCCACCCTCCCCCTCACCCCCTAAGAAAAAAATGTACCTGATGTCCAAAAAGGTTCAACTTTGGCAGTTCATACGCAGTGCCAAAAAAACAGGGTAATAAAGATCAACTTTTTCCTTCAAGGTCCGCACAATTTCAAGTACCTACGATGATTTGGCGCGAAGTTATGAATTTTTGAATAGGGAACTTTCATAGGGAAGGTTTCTGAATTTCATTAACAATTATCTAAAAGTGACTCTAAAACTTTGATTTTTTTATAACCTTTATTTTTTTTAAAGTTTTAAGAAATAAACGAATTTGGTGCGAAATCGGACAAGTTATGGCCAAAAAGCACAAAAATACCAATTTTCATCAAAAATTCATAACTTCGTGCCAATCGCACGTACTTGAAATTTTTAGAAAATTAAAGAAAAAAGATTGAACTTTATTGTCCTGTTGGGCAATGAGGTCCACAATTTTTTTAACTCACGCTACAAGTTGCTACAGATGGACATTTTTAAGTCAAAAACATGTTTTTTTTTATCCGGGGGTGGCAAGGGGTGTATCGGCTTTGAAATTTTGTCATTTTTGGCGCATTTTCGATTGGTGCCTTTTTTTTCCTCGAAT
Organism: Agonum fuliginosum; assembly: GCA_947534325.1. Classification (NCBI taxonomy): domain Eukaryota; kingdom Metazoa; phylum Arthropoda; class Insecta; order Coleoptera; family Carabidae; genus Agonum; species Agonum fuliginosum. Next base: position 13,653,465 of record OX384045.1, on the reverse strand, counting down.
TTATTATTGTATGAAATGTTGTGTATTTTTGTTTCACTAAATATATATATATATATATATATATATATATATATATATATATATATATATATATATATATATATATATATATATATATATATATATATATATATATATATATATATATATATATAAATAATTATTTTCGTTAATTATTAAATTATTATAATTAGTTCATTAAGTAATTTTTAATTTTGATCAAAATATTTTCATATTTTTAAATTAATAATAATTCATTGATATTTTAAAGATTAATCTAATTTTCATTTCAAATAAATTATTATTATCTTCATTTTCTATTAATCTAATTTTCATTATAAATAAATAATTATTATCTTCAATTTCTATGAACACAACATTTTCTTTTTGTTTCTTTAACAGATCATGCCACCGAGGAAGAGACCACCACGCTTCGCCTGGGACGAAGATAAGAGGAGGTACGTGGTTCACTGTTTAGTTAGAGCTCGTGAGGTGAGTGATAAACAAATGGATGTTGTTAAAGAATTGCATAAGCGATTTTTATACGAATATCCTGAGTGTAAGCTTGCAGCGAGTACTTTATTCCATTATGCTGTGGAAGCTAGGGCTGGAAAACCACTTCCTGGCGAAACTGTGTGCTGCGTACCTCGGTGGACCCCCGAGGAAGATGCGTTCTTAGGTGAATGTGTCTTGCGTGCCCTCAAAGAGAACCAAAAGTCCTTGGACTTGGGTTTGCAGGCAGGTAAAATTGGCCATCACGGTCAATTTGGGAACCTTGTCACGCAGTACTTTGAGGAACGCTACCCCAATGAACACACATCTGTTGCCATTATTAAACGGATAACGACTCTTCGTAAAGAGAAACGTATTCCTGCTGATAACGGTGGTGCAGATGATGATGATGATGTTGAGCAAGCTATTGTTATAGATGCCACAGGTGACTTTCGACCTAATGTTGAGAGTGGTACTGTAGCAGGGATGACGACATTTGTAATAACTGATGTTCAAGAAGCCAAGAAAATCAAACTGTTTTTTAATAGTGTGATGAAGTATTGGGAACTTGGTTTTAAGTTTAGCTTGACACCTGTGTTTGCTGGGGCATGTGCTAAGTGCTCCTGTGTGCTCGTCAACGACTCAAGGAGCCGCATGAAAATATTAACGTTGCCACAACAACCAAATATTTTCATGTACTACGAAGCAAACGATGTAGCGTTGAAAGTAGTTACTAATGTAGTTACAAATAAATGTTATGTTTGTGCTTTGTGTAGTAAATGGGATTTGTTAGCCAAATACCGGTTAGCACCTAACCCATTGAAAAACTTGCCGCTGCCTAGGGTTATTTCGGTTTTAAGTAATGAGGATAAACGTCAAGTTTGTTTGATTGCACTTAAATCGAATGTAGCTAAGGCTAGCAGCGAGGCGTTGCGAGTTTTTAAACAACAACGTGGTGATTATGTTACGCAACGTAAGGGCGACGCATGTTATTTTGATATGTACGCCATGATTGTTAATCGGCAACCGATTCAAACGAATAGAAATCAGGGTAGTGGTAATAATGCGACAATTGTTGCCGCTTTACGATGGTTACGTCAAAATAACCATTTGTATGATAGTTTCGCTGCGAATTATGAAACACTGTTACGTTTTATGAAACGCAAACCGGGACAGCCGACAACAATTCCCGTCATGAGCGATGATATTGACTTTGATCCGGCTGGACCGAATCAAACCAAGACATCAGTTCTTGATGGTGAAAAAGCAGCTCTGATTATTCCTGCATATAATGTTCCTTCACGGGGTGTAAATGTTGGGAATACTGTCACTGCTACTCAGCATGTGCGGAACTTGACGTCTGCCGAGGCGAAAAGTAAGTACAATCAATTGGTGAATGTTTATAACAAAGACGAATATTTGGAGGCGAAAGTATTTCCGTGGTTGTTACCGTATGGCATCGGTGGTTGGTGTAATGCAAACAATCAAGGTTTTACTCGTGGTGCATATATACGCTGGCGTTTGCGTATGTGTGATGGCCGTTTCCGAGATTGTGAGGACTACATGTTTTACATGTTAGATCTTATAATTAAGGAACGTCTCCAATATTACTCATCGGTTAAAGTAAACGTTTCGAAATTGGCTGCACCCATCACTGTACAGAAGCTCATAGAGTCGCGCTCCGGTAATCCATATGACCAATATGGAACGGAGGTACCGGCTTCAATTCCTAATTCAAGGAATTATTGGGCTTCTAAAACCCTCGATTTGATTGCGATAACTCAATACATGGGTAGGGTACCGGATTTCTTTGTTACATTAACAGAGAATGACAGTTGGCCCGAACTCCAGGCTATCATTCGTGATGGTATGGCAGGTGTATTTGATACGTCTGATCCGAAAGAATCTGTGGAAATCCATAAATGTGGTTTACCGGCAATGAAATATCCAATGCAAACTGTCGTCGTGTTTTACAGACGTTTGCAGGAATTTCGTCGTAGGTTTCTACAGGATCCTAAAGGTCCATTTGGAAAAGTACATGATTTTTGGATTCGAATCGAGTACCAAAAGCGTGGTTCTCTGCATGCGCATTTGGTAGTTTGGTGTGAAGAAGGAACTGTACCTGATGGTGTAGTATCAGCAGAGATGCCTCGATATGTCCAACACCCACACAATGGGAAATGGCGAGATATTGTTGGCAGCATCCAGTTACACAAATGTTTTCCACAGAGGTGTTATACTGGATCAAAGGGAAAAAAGTTGAAACGGTGTAAATATGGTTTTCCATTTGCACTGAATGATACTGAAGTACCGGAGACTAGTGGCGTTAGATATCGATATATTCGACGTGATCCTGAGGATTCGCGAATAATACCGTATAACTTAGAGCTGCTACTCTTCTGGGATGGTCATGTTAATGTCCAAAAGGTAACGAACGGTGGTTGGGAGTTGTACCTAGCCAAGTATGTTGCCAAATCCGAGTATCCCATACGTATGCGTATCACAAATAAACGTCAAACAAGTGATTGTGAAACGTATTTGAAGACTCGAGTAGTTTCCTTACTGGAAGCTGCAACACTTCTGTTACAATATCCCCATATATTTAGCAGTCGTGAAGTCGTCTATTTACCTATTTCTGTGAATCCATCATTTAGATTTTTGAAAAGGATATCTGATTTGTTGGATAAAGCAGGTAATGTGGTAGATAATGATGCCAACTCATTGTATTATGATACAAAATTGGAAAAGTATCTTGATCGACCGGATATACTGTGTGATATAACATACCCGCAATTTTTTGCCCAGTATCGTTATTTACAGTCATCATCCTGTGTCCGGGAGAATGAGATACTTGTCGATGATGTAAACGGAAACGATGATGTTGAATTTGTTAACGGTAATGTTGTAGTAGCTAATGATGATTTGTCATCAGAGGCAACTGTAACATTACGTGACAAAAAAGGTCGCGTTGTACGTAAGAGAATACGACATGAAGCGGTTGTACGCTTTAAGGAGTATTCACCGTACGGTAACGAACTTGAGATGTATTGTTTAACAAAACTTCTACAAAATGTACCAGTTAATCGACAAAGTTTAGCTGCTTTGAAAGATAAGACCGGTTCATATTTGGAGGAGTGTTTAAGCAGGGGTCTCATTGAGGAGGAAGATGAGGCTAAGCAGTTTCTTGAGGGTGCAGCCAAGCGTGGCATGACGCTTGATCGCCTTCGTGAGATAGCTTCTCGTCTGATCGACGGTAACTGGCTACAGAATCAAGACGTTGATCAGTTGCTGGAAACTGTCGCTCCTTACCAGATGCACAGAGAGCGAGTACGAGCCGAAGCTGTTGAAGATGACGATGACAATGTTGTTATTGTTGATGATCAACGCGATGGCTTGGATTTAAATATCCGAAAGTACTTGCCGGTCAATGAGTATATCTCCAAATTCACGGAAAGTCAACGGGCGGCTTTTGAATTTGTGACCGATGCCTGGCTGAAAGGTGAACAATGTCTTGTCCTTATTACCGGTGGTGGTGGTGTGGGCAAGTCATTTTTACTTGATGCATTTGTGGCATTCTGTATTGAGCATCAACGGACTGTACAAAAGTTAGCAACAACTGGATGTGCAGCCCATTTAATTGGTGGCATTACAATCCATACATTCTTGCGAATGACACCGGATTTGGAAAGTCACATTGAACGCGATACAACTGATGCTTTTATGATTGATCGCCTTGAGGTGTTGTTAATCGATGAAGTGTCAATGTTGGAGGAGCGCGTTATGATGAAACTCGAAGACTGTATGATTCACCATTCACGCAGTCATAGCTCACAGCAGAAAGTTTCGACATCACTGAAACGTTTTGCGGGCAAGAGTGTCATCATGTTCGGTGATCCAGCACAATTACCACCAATTGGCAAACATATTTGGCAACCTAGGTTGTTAAATGGTTTCCAATTTATTGTGTTGAAGGAAATTGTTCGACAAAAAGGTGATCGCAGATTTACTGATTTGTTGAACCGCGTGAGACTAGGGAAACCAAACGATTCCGATATAGAGTTGTTGAAAACACGTGTTGTTACAAATGCGGAGTTACAACAAATTGATATTGGTGATCGTGGTCTCATGTTGTTTCCGACACGTCGACAAAAAGATGAGTTAAATAGTTTAGAACTGGCTAAGTTACCCGGTGAAGAACGGTGTTATCCATCTGAAGATGTTGACGGAAGTGATAAACCACTTCCACAAAAAGCACGCGAATATATTTTCAATTTAAGTGCAAAGATACAGCTTTTACCAGCTGCTTTGTATTTGAAAATTGGTGCTCGTGTGATGCTCGTCAGAAATCGTAATGTCGAACATGGTTGGGTGAACGGTACGTTGGCTACGGTTGTTAGTATGTCCGATAACTATATAGTTATTGCGGCTATTGATGATCCAAGTAAACGTCTGATAACTTTCCGTGTCCGTCAGGAGATTCGCTATCAGGATGGTGAAAAACTCCAGTATTTCAGACGACAGTTTCCCCTTGACTTGGCGTATGGTGTTACTATACATAAGTCGCAGGGGCAAACATTGGACATTATTGCAGTGTCAGCGAGTGGCTTAGGTTTTTCTGGACAGTTTTACACAGCTATTAGTCGTGTACGTACACTGAACGGATTATACCTATTGCAATTCGATCCTGACTGTATATTTCTGGCACCAGATATTGGTAGTTTAATTAATTGGATGGATGAAGTTGACGTCACTCGACCAAAACCATCTGATTGGTTTAAACCACCAATGCCAGTAGTATCGCATAATATGTCTAAATTAGGTGGATGGAAAGTTGTTATTGCACCTAATCAACAGGTGGTAAATAATGATACTTTTGGTGCCACAATTAGTACGAAACGTGTACATCCGATGAAAACTGTTGTTGATGATAATAAACATGCCACAATATCATTACAACAGTTTTCTGATCATTATAGTAGTAAAATACGTCAATGTGGTGATGATGATGATTTACTTATTGATGATATTTTGGATCGTATACATCGTATAGACACTGAACGTCCATTAGAAATTTTCTTTGAAACTTTCGACACATGGGTTAATGAAGAAATTCGTGAGCAATGTGAACAATGGATTTGCCGTTTAGTACGTGAACGTGGCTGTGTATTTGATGAAACAATTCATCCTGTGGATCGAATTCGTACGCAACAAATATATTCAGTCATATCCGAACAAAATGGTCGTGTCGTACAAACGTTAGGAGATAGCTCGTGTTTGTATCATGCGTTGTCATTGTGTTTATTAGGTCAACAATTTTATGATCGTAAGTTACGATTATTATGTTGCTTGATCTTTAGACGCAATGCAACGTTTTACGATACAGTCCATTGTCGTAATCATTTCGATTACGATAATGTACAGCAGCTAATACACCAGACGTCTAACTTGCAAGGTGGTCAAGATGCGTGGGGCGGGGCAGCTCACCTACATGCTATGGCTACAATTGCAAGACGCGAAATCTATGTTTACATGGGTTTCGTAACAACAACCGGTAACGATGGTCGTCGTCGCATTGATCCAAAGTATAATATCAATCGAGATTTATCTTTTGATGAGTTACAACGGATCGATGATGAAGGTACCATGCCTGGAGCATATTTTACCCGATATGTTCCCATGGGAGATTTACGTGATGTACGACCATTAACTGTATTGTTAACCGACTCAGGCGTAGCCGCACATTACTCAGCTATTTTACCGGTAGTTCAGGAAGTGCCTTTGGTTATACCAAAAGTTGTAGTACCACCACGATTACTACAACCTGAGCCTATGGAGGTTGACGATATTATCGACATTACATAATGTTATTTAGTATGTGAGGAAAATATATTAATTATATAATTATATACTACATATATTTTATGATGATCCCATAAAATATATGTATGTGTAAGTGTGTATATTGGTATAATAATATTTTTCTTCGCTTATTTGTAATGTTGATTATTAAGTAAGATAATGGTAGTAACATTATTTATCAATGTTATGGGTACATTATTGATGCTTAAACATACATATAACTTATTATAAAATAATTTTTATTATTTGATATAATAACAATATGTATTGTGACTGTAACTTTAAAATAATATTTTTTTAAATAATACTGCAATAATTTTACATTTTGTACATTATACATTTATTATTTTATAATAATGGATAATATATTCTAATTCTCTGAATATACATATATTTAAATTATATAATGCAGTATACTATGCTGTTAAAATTATATTATTATAAATAACAGTCTAAATAATATTGGTTTTACATGAACGATTTTAGTAACAAATATTAAATTTTGTACAAAGTTTTGCTATCATTTTGTTTAATTACTTACTACTAAAAAATACAGGTAGTTAAACTAATATAATTTAAATTAATACAAAAATTAAAAGTAATGTTACTGGGAAAATCGTTAAAAGTAAAACCAAATTGTATTGGTTTAGTTATAGTGAAGATGGTGTTTAAAGGAAAATTTTAATGATATCACTGAACACCATTTTTTTTTATAAACAATTATTATTAGTAACATAAAAAACACACACAAAGTTCTATAATATATTCTTTATATATTACTAATATAAATATTTTTTCTTGCTACTGAAAAACATGTATTTATGAAACAAATACATACCTACGTAAAAGTACTATTAATTAAATATTAAATATGGTTAATAATTATTATTATCATATAAATTACTGTATATAAGTAATAATTATGTGTCTAATATGTTACTTGAATATTGTTGATACTAAACCAAAATCTATTTCGGTTGAGTTTGTTGTATTGATTAAGATGAATAGGGAAATTATATTGTAACAATGATTATACCGAACATCTTTTTCATAAACGATGGTAGTAGTAAAAAAAATATATTATATGACTGATATATAGAGTAATTTTTCAATCTTATCTGTTGTACAGTTTTCAAATTAATTATTATTACTGTACTATCAAAAATAGAGATGATACGAAATAAAAATGTAAATCAATAATACAATTATTAATCAAATCATATCATATCACTATTTTTCTACTAATAATTAAATAATATAACTACTGAAACATCGTTGAAAATACAACATTTACATAAACCTCTACCACTATTACCAGTAGATACATTACGTAGTGACGACGTAATCGAAAATATAATTATTACATCCGCAATGTTTTATGATGATCCCATAAAATATTTATTTGTGATGATAAAATATTTTTTAGTACGTGTAATGTTGATATTGTTAAATACAATGTACCAAAAAATGTAATAATTTTGATTAAACAAAGAAAAGGTGTGTTTAAAGTTTTTATCGAGAAAATATTAAAATATGAAAAAATAAATAATATTAATGATAATATATAAAAATTATTTTTTTATAGACTCTTAATCTGTTGTTGTGATTTGGTAATAATGTTATAAATATTACTTATGATTCTTAATTGAATATATATATATATATATATATATATATATATATATATATATATATATAATATATAACGGAATAAATAAATAAAACTTAACAGTTTGTTACAAATGAGGATCACATTTGTTATAACATTGTTGAGAATAACACAAAAATTAAATAGAAATAATTAATTTTGTCTGTAAATCATTTACAAGAAATACTAAATCCCTTCAATAATATTTGACTGTTTATATTAAATAATGAGGATCACATTATTTGGTATAAGTGGACAAAAAAGAAAAGCATAGTAATGTTATACAATAATTTATTTATATAATATCCATACAACAACTGATAACTATTTACAAAAACATAATTGTGATTTTATATGCATCTGCTCTGTAATGGCATTCATAAGAAGTTGTGGTGATGGCGTTGAAAGACTATAATTATGTGTGTCACAAAACTGCATCCCTAACAATTTGAAAACTGCATGAGGATTGAACAAATCATCAGCAGTATCATCTTATCTACGTGGTTGCACAAAGTAGATGATGATGATAATAACTATGGGATATAATATCTTATTTTCTACACAAAGTCGTCGTGAGTATCTCTCTCATTACACATCCACACACATATGCTTACTCCCTTACATACATAAATACATACATACAAACATACTTACATACATATACATTCTACAATGGCTCAAAGGTTAGCAAGTACTAATCCTAAGAGTATATAGTGTATTTTTATACACACTCATGTATATGTTTAATCATTACTACGATTCTATGGTCTACGTACCATTATTTTTGTTGTTGTTGTAGTTGTTGTTTGTAAGTGCATGAGTGTTGTGTTTGTGAATGTGGGTGTGTGTGATATTCAGAGATGGATACATTATAGATTTTGATTACCACTAAATATTAAAATTAATACAAGAAAATTGTAAGGAATAATGTTTTTGTGACACATACATTTTTTTTAAATATTATTTGCCATACATTACTATATTTTTGCTATATAATAATATTGTACGTTACAGAGTAAGTACATTATGTTTTTGTTATGTTAAACAAATAATTTTTAATATTATGCTAATTCGTATATAACTAATTAATATGAAAAAAAAAATTAAGATACTGTGTTCTTCCATTTTATTATATCAATATTAGAAACATATATTTCTATCATTACTATATTTCGAAATAAACTTTTTACACACCAGTTGTTTAAGGCATTTCTTTCTATATAATGTATTATATACCTTCACTCTTTACCTATTTCCTTATCTACAAAATAATAACAAATGTAGATTTTTATCTCGATAGTTTAAAGTGACTATGAATGGTAAGTATTAAGACATAAAATATCTTAATAAACCTATATGTTTGTTAATTATACAGCTTTATTAATAGTTAAAAAAATCAGTTTTGTTTGTGGTCAAATACATCAATGTCGTGGACCCAAAAGTAGGTAATAATACTATTGAAATGCTAACATAATCATGACCATAAAATTATTTCTCAAATAGTGCGTGGTGGCATATAGAAAATTTGTGTTGTCACTTAAATCTGTCCGTAATATGTACATAATTTTATTCTGCCTATAATAATTATTGTAGATCGTGACAAATGAAGTTAAATCAAAATTATTAAAACTCAAAAGTTTTATCTTATTCAAGTTTTATATAAGTAGTAGTATTTGGAACAAAAGTGTTCTACTTAAAGACGAGTTTAAATATAAACGGGTTTTATCTAAAGACACATGTTTTATCTAAAGACGTCTTTAACTTAAAAACGAATTAAATTTATATACAGGTTTAAATTAGAGACAAGTTAAATCATAAGACATGTGGCAAAGTGATAGGTGTCAAAATGACATATGGCAAAGGAACAGGTGTCAAACAGACATATGGCAAAGTAACAGGTGTCACTTTTTGACGTCTCTGGATGTGAATGTGAAAGTGACGAGTGTCAATATATAAGTGACGAGCGTCAATATATAAGTGACGAGCGTAAATATATAAGTGACGAGCGTCAATATATAAGTGACGAGCGTCAATATATAAGTGACAAGCGTGAATATATAAGTGACGAGCGTCAATATATAAGTGACGAGCGTCAATATATAAGTGACAAGCGTGAATATATAAGTGACGAGCGTCAATATATAAGTGACGAGCGTCAATATATAAGTGACAAGCGTGAATATATAAGTGACGAGCGTCAATATATAAGTGACGAGCGTCAATATATAAGTGACAAACTTCAATATATAAGTGAATAGCGTGAATATATAAGTGACGAGCGTCAATATATAAGTGATGAGCGGCAATATATAAGTAACGAGAGTTAATATACAAGTGATGAGCGTGAATATATAAGTGACGAGCGTTAATGTGAAAATATTATTATAAAGACGTGTTCTATCTAAAGTCAAGTTTTATGTAACGACGATTTCTATTTAAAGATGAGTTTAACTTACTTTACTTATAATTTAAAGATGAGTTTAACCTACTTTACTTATAACATAAAGATAAGTTTAATCTACTTTACTTATAACTTAAAGATGAGTTTAAACTATATTACTTATAACTTAAAAATGAGTTTAACCTACAGACTTATAACTTAAAGATGAGTTTAACTTATTTTACTTATAACCTAAAAATGCGTTCTACCTACTATACTGGTTGGTAAACTGTTACTTTGCTTGTTACCATAGTAACGATGTTTTAGGTTCTAAAATTATAGGCTGTGTTTATTTAGTATAGTTCTGTTCTTTGTTATTTTGTGTTTAATAAGCTGACATTTGGACATTTCTAAACAGAAAAAATATTTTGTTTTTCTGGTTTCCAGTATTAGATTTTGCGAACTTGTCTCTATTAAGTGCATTATGTAAATAAGTCTTGATCCTTGGATAGGTTTATAGGATTATAAAAAAAATTATTGCGTAAGTACCTATAACATTTTTTTTTCTCAACGGATTAAAATTCCGATTTCTGGTTCCTGAAATTTAATAGAGAAGTGTTCGACAAATCGATTGACTAAAACCGGAAAATCTTATATATTTATAGGTAAATTGTAAAACTGCGAATTATTTTGCAGTAATAACATATATACATATCTTTCACGCCTATTATATTTATATTATTTATATATTATTATAACAATAATAATATAGGTAGAACCAATAAATAATAATAAATGACATGTTTATTACAACAGAAATTAGTGTATTGTATACGTTATTAATGTTTAATAAATACCTACCATTTTCTTTAACAATAACTCATGTAGAATATCAATGTCACAAAATGCGATATCATTTTTCAGAAAATACACGTGTATAATATAACATTAAAATATAATGTAGCAAATACTAATGGTAATGATACAAGCTTTTATTTATGTATTTAACAATATATTTTATCAATTTATACAACAAATAATCTGATTCATTTATCTAATATTTTGTCTGCGGTTTGTGATATTATTACCGTCATTTTATTTTATATAATAAAGCTGATTTTATCAACAATATATTATAGAAACTAAGAACCACAATTATGCAGGACAAAATAGAATAAATAATCAACATACATTTTATATGAACTTATTGTATATTTTATATTTAGCACTGTTTGTTATCAGTCAGTTGTTTTTCAATTGTTTGAAAAATCACTCAATTTTTTCCACAACACAGTTGATTGAAAATCAATCTAACAATTTAACGAATACAAATTATAGTCAGAATGTAATTTGTCATTATAGGGATGACAATTTACCAAAGGACATTATATTATATAGGCTGTCCTAGAATTAATAATTTTAAAAAAACTAAGCCACTGTTATTTTAATGCACAATTTTTTAGATTTAGTAAAATTTTTGAATTCTATAGGTATTTTAAAATGTGATTATTACTTCGGAGTGTAATAAAATATTTTGCACTTGAGATTTTGTGAAGCTAGCGGCACTGAAATAATGGTTTCTTAAGAACGCTCTGGGGAGCTTCAAATACGTTAATATTCACTAGAAATGTCTATTATCTGAAATTTATTATTATTTTTTATTATTAATTGTAAATATAAAAATATTCAAAAATTTTCAGTTTTCATTTTTTATAACATCAATATAAATGTTATTACTTGATTATTATTGACGTTATTAAAAAAAACTGACAAATTTATTATTTTTGATGTTATCAATTAATAAAAAAAACAATAAATTTGAGATGATAGCACCGGTAGAAATTTCCAGCGAAAATCGACGTATTTGAAGTTTTTCGGTAAGCACTCTCTGACGGTGCTATAATCTCAAATTTATTGAATTTTTTTAATTAATTTCGAACATCAAAATAAAATAATTTATCGGTTTTTTTAAATAACGTAAATAATAATCACGATAATAAAACTTTCATTATTATTTCAATATTTTGATGTTAGCAAATATTAAGAAAAAATTATAATATATTTGAGATCCTAGAAATTTCCTGTGAAAAGAGATGTACTTGACAACCGGAGCGCTCTTAATTATGCAAAGAAATTATTGTACCTATACTCTACTCCTTTGAAGTACGATCGTTTTGCTCGCGGATAGCCGAGGGCGTTATGGGACGACTGTGGTTGTGACAACTCAGGTTCGAATTCAGTTTGATACGAAAGGTAAATTTAAAACTATAGACTACGAAATTCATGTTCAATTTTTTTTACTAAGTGAGATGTGGTTGTTGAAAAAGAGAAAAATTTTTATCAACAATATATTGTGTTAAATAAGATGACATTTGGACATTTCTAAACAGAAAACATTTTTGTTTCTGGTTTCCAGTATTAGATTTTGCGAACTTGTCTCTATTAAGTGCATTATCTAAATAAGTCTTGATCTTTTGATAGGTTAGGTAGCTATCCATTTAAAAAAAATTATTATAATAAGGAAATTCACGCAAAATACACATCTTGACAATTTGATAGTAAGTGTGACCTAAAAACTACACCCTCTTATATAGTTATAATCGTACATCGCACAACAATTATTTTCCTAACGATTTTAGATTTTGTCAGTTTTCGTATGCGGCGGTATGTAGACCTAAACAGAAGTTTGTGGCAAAAATAAAACAGGTATAATAAGCACGTTTCGTAAATATAGAGATAAAATTCTGTTTATACTTCTGGATTATTCATGTTTCATATTCGTAGATGTCATGAAAACGCACACATTGAAGTAGATATTTTTATGTGTAGGTATATTGAAAAACGGATCTCTAAGAAATAATTTATAGATGTAGAATATCTTTTGATGTCTCATACGTAACATTTTGAAACACTCAGTGTCTATTGAAAATTGAAACATTGAAAGTATATTCCTAATAATAGTAATGGACGATATGGGGGAACTTTTATTAATATTTCTATCAATTTCTAATCAAGTGATGTAGCGATAGAGGTCAAGTGCATTATTATGATTAAGTAGCACTGTATTATTCATGAAAGGGAAGGAAATTTAATGAATTGTTTTAGTTTGAATCATTAATGATAGAAATTCTTTTGTCGTTTTTCTTTCAGGAGTTATTAATAAGTTTTAAGTAGGTAGCAAAGTTTTTGTACGCCCGACAAATTAAACGAAATTCTGCGAAATTCCTTTGACAGCATATTTTAATTTAATAAATACGTACATAATACTTTTATAAAACGGGAAATTTTTACTAAACTTTAACATGCAAATTTAATTAGTACTTATTATAGGTAATATTAAATAGAGGAAAATATTGTAGCAATTAGCTAAGTACCTGCTTTAAATAATTATGTGAGAAAGAGAAATACAATTAAAGCATAAATAGATTAAAATTAAGTAAATTTGTAAACTTGCTTAATGTAAGTATAGGTACTACTCGTATAACCCATGTATTTAATAATAGACCGGGAGCTCATGACAGGTGATGGTCTCCAATTTCATACAGCATGCCTTTTGGAGGATAGAATATTGACCCTATGACAACAAAGAAAAGCGGTTATTAAACCCTTGCACGCTTTCCGGTCATATGGAAAATTGCATTTTTCCACTTTCACAAATTTTTTATGTTTTTCTCTGATTTAATAATACATGCCCTTATCTTATCAAAAGAAACTTAAACACATTTAAAGTCTTAAAAATTATAGGTATGCGATTCGCAGGATCCCAAAGGGCTCAAACGGTCACGTGATCTTGTAATAAAAAAATATGATTTTCCGCGTTTTCATACAGCATAGAGCCAAAAGGCATGCTGTATGAAATCGGAACCATTACCTGTCATGAGCTCCCGGTCAGTAAAGATGTGGTATTAATTTCAGTAAATTCCAATGAATTAATATTAAATTTTGCGAGTTAAATTTTCCACCAGAAAACTGATTCATTAATTTATAGATTGATGGAAATTTTCAGATCTTATAATTATAAATAATAAATAAACAATTATAATACAGAATGAACCCAAATATAATAGTTTATTCATTAATTTATGTTAAAAGTTGTTCCTTACTATTATTCCAAATTGTTCTGTAAATTTTGAAATATTTATTACAACCCAAAATTGTATATTTAAAGATAACCTAGCAAACTAAATGAATTTGAAATTTAAAAAAAAATTCTTATGTATCAAGGCATGGAGACAGGTTTATTTACTATAGTGGACGTTCGTTATACCCTTTTTAATTTATCTTTCGGCGGCATCGGTAGGCCCGCTCGTATTTATTTTATAAAAGTGGAATTAAATTTGATGTATATTAAACTAGGTAGATTATTAATAGCAATTAATTTTATATTTAAATATAAAAATTAACATACAAAATATGATTTTCAATAATATTAAATCACAAATCACGCAAATAAATATTTTAGTATTAATCTATTTAATTTTTCATTATTTGAATGTAGGTGTGTGCGTAGAGCATAATGAATTTTCTGTTTGATTACATAAAAAAATTCAAACAATAACTCGTACATAATTTCATATTTGAGTGTAACAAATTCTAGTTTGAAAAACTAGGTATGTTGTTTATCATACATCAATATTTGCATAATGTTGAAACGTATTATATTTCGATTTATTGTCCACGTATAAACAATTCAAATAAATTTACATTTCATACACTCAGTGAAAATATTTTATGTTTAGAGCAATTTAGAGTATGCACGAGTAGGTGCAGTAATGTATACCTGTAAGTAAATAAAAATAAATAGTAAATATTGAATATTTTATTCTATACGTTGAATTTAACCGTAAACAATCATACAATTGTTAGGTTTAACATAGTTTTAAGGTGCTAGTATAGGTAGCGTTAGTAGTTCCTTATTAAATTAATTACTCGTGCATTTCGAGTGCTTTATGAACCAAATTTTTGTTACAGTATACTAAATATATGTATTGTCTTTTCTGATTTTTCGCACTTGTTTTAATTAAAGTCTAGAAAAACATCAAAAATCGTACTTTACTAATAACTCATGCTACGATTGAAATCTTTTTTTCAAAAAAATTACACATAATCTACATTAGTATGTTAACATCGGATTGTCAATATTTTTTCAAAAACTATTCCCAATTTCTAATTAAAAAAAAAATCAAATTTTGAAATTTGTTTTTTTGAGAATTTTGAAATTTTTGAATCAATCCGATGTTAAGTATAAAATTATAGACATTTTTTGTAAATAAATTTTTTCTCTAAAGTGCATCTGAATTAAGTTATTAGTAAAGTACGAACGACACTTTTATAGTAGCTATACCCGAGCCTTAAGGTGATGTCGACGGTGTGGTTACCGACATTTACAGTTTCGCAAATATTTCAGTTGGAAAGCTATTTTCGCCACCTCGCAAACGCGTTCCCTAACAGTGCCCACAATACTTTACAAATGTTAACCTGCCCATGTTCAAAACATGCTCCGAAAGTGAGTAAATCTAATGAATCAGTTGCAGTAGTTGATTTAGCTTTCCAACTGAAATATTTGCAAAACTGCAAATGTCGGTAACCACACCGTCGACATCACCTTAAGGTTAGTAGCTAAAGAGTAAAATAGGCAGTTGCTTTTGCTCCTTGCAGCGGCACATTTTGAAATGAGGCAAATTATGAATACTTTTAGAATAGATTTGGGAAAGTAATACAACTTACAACACCGTCTTCAGGGTTAATTAGTGTTAGAATAGATTGTTCACAGTTTCACCCCATGGGGTTGTAAGCTAAGTTAATCAGAATTTGGATCTCTTTTCGAAAATTAAAATTGCACGACGAATTTATTTAAGGTAGAAAATCCGTCGGTCATAAGCGTGCGTGATTTCGGTGTGAGATGAGGCCGAAGCAGTCAAATAATCAGAAATAAATCATTAAAAATCGTAGATTTGGATGTAAATTACAAATCATAGGTATCCAATAAAATAAAAAATATAATTGAAATTTAAGTTTACACTGAAATGCAGTAGTAGTACGTCAAAAACATAATTTTTCTTGAGACTGGGATCTTTTGCATGCGATTTCTCGACCATTATTGCGGTGAATAAATACCTCAAATATCAAAGAATAACATATTCGTTTTCCAAATATGTGTTGGGTTGTTATGATATAAAATTTTCTAATCGTTTAGTAAATCTACTGGTAACCTCCATACGCAATGTATTTTAGCGCGTTTTTGTGTCAACTTTAAATTCAATTATCTTCGTTATTTCAACGGTTACCTATAAATTTTAATTTTTATTCAAATTCTACGACTTGTAATGAATGCTGTATATTAATTTAAGTCATATTTTGGGTTGTCACTACCCATGGATTTACTACCTTAAGAAGTTCGTACAATTGTATTTTATATTAGGTACATATATTTTGTGCTTTGGATTTCCACAAAATCATTTTTGTTTCATAAATTTTATTTATAGGTATTTGTTGGTATATTGGAACAGTAATTATATTTTCATTTAAAACAAAATTATTCCGAAACAATTTTATTTCATTAATTTGAAAACAATACTTCCGGAACTCATAATAATTACAATTACAAATAAAATAAGGGAGGCAGAAGATTATGCAGTATACCGAAATTTAGTATTCTATTATATTAAAAGTTTAGCATTTAATCCTGAGGATGAAGATTATTTCGGGAGCCGAAGGCGAGGATGATGCTTTAATCATGAATATGGCATACGCTGTTGCACTTCATTCTCATACAAACAAATACAATACAAATTTTATGACAAATTTGCATATTTACCATATAGGTAGAATACTTTGTAGTAACAAACGAGAATAAATAATTCAATAATTACTTGACTACGGGGTTAAATATAAAAATAAATTCCTTGGATTCAAATTAGGCATTATATTCCTTAAAAATAAAAACTAAAGGAGGGAGTCTTTATATTATTTTGATTTTTTATTTGACAAAAACTAAGTAGATACGTACTAGGTAGTAACTATCAACTACCTACTATCAATATTTTATAAACGATAGTAATAAGTTTAGAGTCCTTATTTAAGGTAGGAAATCAGTTAAATAATAATAAATAATTAATTAAAAATCGTAGATTTGGATGTAAATTACAAATCATAGATATCCATAGAAAAAAATATAATAATTTAACTTAAAATTTATACTGAAACCTTTTTCTTGCGCTTTCTCAATCATTATTGCGGTGACACATTATTTTTATTTTTTAAATAAATACCTCAGATATTAAAGAATATTCGTTTTCCAAACATTATGTTGGTTTGTTGTGATATTATTTTTCTAATCGTTTAGTAAAACTACTGGTAACTTTCAGATACGCATTATATTTCAGCGCGTTTTAGTATATAAACATTAAATTCAATTATTTTCGTTATTTCAACGGTTACCTATGAATTTTAATTTTATCCAAATTCGACGACTTCTAATTGATTTGAGTCATATTTTGGATTGTGACTACCCATGGATTTATTACCTTAAATCCAACAAAAAAATAAATGTGTAAATTGATTTATTTTATAATTCCTTTATTGTAAGATAGATCAATCAATGTATTTTCTTTTCAGGCAACAGAAAGAGATATTTTAGACTTAAAACTTCAGCTAGGAACTCAATTAACTTAGATCTATATAATCATTTACCAGTTTCATTAATTATATTAGACATTAAAACATTCAAATCTAAAAATAAAAACATCTTGCAAACTTATTGCTTCTACTCCGTGCAAGAATTTCTGAATACTACACTTAATCTCGATTAAGCCGCATGCTCGGAAATTATGAATTATTTTCTTCCTTATATTTAACCTGTCATTAATTGTTCTAATTCAATAAGTGATTAATAAATATTATTATTATTATTATTAATATATAAACATTATAAAAAATCCATCTAGGCAAATTAATTACACAGTCCCATAGCACTTAAAATCAAACAAATCATACATACATCATATCTACGATGTAATCCCGCCCGCTAATGTAGCACCGCACACACCATTCACATCACCCAGCGTCGTCCACATAGCGCATCAACTTAACGTCATCAGCATCCGCCGCGCGTGCTGTCATGCACTGACATAGCACACCGCGATGTTGACATTGTGTTGTTTATACCCCCACCAGCGCCCAACAGCTGAAAGCTCTGCGCGTGCGCACCGCGTGACAGTCACGCGCCTGGTCGCGTTGTAGCAGGACGCGGCGAGAGGCTTGCAGGAATAGCGGCAGGAGCTGGTCATGGAGACTGGCGAAATTGGAGCTTCTGACTGTTTTTTTGTACTTATTGAAATGTGTTGTTTTGCGTCACCTAAGCAATGTCGGAAAAAACAAACATATTTCTAAAACATTATATTAAGAGGCCCGTCTACCACTTAAAATCCAACACAAAAAGTACTAACATAGCGAGTGTTTTATAGCCAGTACAAGAATGGTAAAAGTGCTGTTTTTTGACAGCTGACAGTCAGCAAAATGACACTTTTGCAAAAATAGTAAAAAAAGCCTAGGCAGCAAAAGTAATTGTTACTATGGTAATCAACAAATTTGACATTTATAAAATTCATCAACAACTTATTTTGTTTTTTCATAGCAAATGTCAACATACGCATAACAACATAATTTAATTGCGATACCTATCAATATATTTAAAATAAAATAATCACTAAATTAATATTTATTAATATTAATCGCCGAAAAAATAATGTTTTTAACATGGCAAAAAATATCAGATTTGCTGTCTAAGCTAGATCCATAGCCTCGGTTGCGCCTCGTCTCTGAAACTCTAGCTGCGGCAGCAAATCTGATATTTTTTTGCCTAGTTAAACAAATAACTATTCTACGAAAGTGCGAATTCACATGTTTTCAGATATTAAAATTGATGGTAAAAATAAATTGAGTGCGAATTTTTCTAAAAAGTACATTTTTCATATCCAAAACACTTTATTTGTTCTAAACACTGTAATAAATGTTCTAATGGACGATTTTCACTTCATTTGAGACATAAATCATTTGCAGAACTAGAAATTGTGCAGTTACTGGAAGGTCAAAGCTTTCAGGATATTTTTGACTTCAGAGACAAAAATTTAGATTTACAATTGCCGTAAAATGTCCAAAGAGGTACAAATGAACTCACTTTCAATATCACTACAACATTCTGCATGAAATGTCATTATTTGTATCATAAATCACACCATAAATGCAAAATTACAAAATTGATCTTTCAGTTTTTAGATATTGATATTCTTTTCATCTCTGACAGCAAGCCTACCCGATTTGTTTTTCTTAAATTTGAAAATATTTTATTTCCAATTTTTTTTTTATTAATTTTGAATATTTTCCACTTTCCTAGAAAAATAGTATGTAACACACTTGCGGAAAGGTTAATTGAAAAATTCGTATGATAGGAGAACTCGCTAACGCTCGTGCTCGAACTGTCCTACTAGTTTTTCAATGAAGCTCTTGCCACACTTGTATTTCAATATACTATTTCGTACAAAAGTATATTGTAATACAGTTGGAGCACGAGTGTTAGCGAGTTCTCCTATCATACGAGTTTTTCAATTACCCTTTTCGCAAGAGTGTTACTACTTTTTCTACGAAAGTGGAAAATATTCAAAATTAATAAAAACAAATTGAGTATATAAAATTTACAAATTTAAGAAAACCAAATCAGATAGGCTTGCAGTCAGAGTTGAAAACAATAACAATATTTAAAAACTGGCAGTTCAATTTTGTAATTTTGCATTTATGGTGTGATTTATGATAAAAATAATGACATTTCATGTAGAATGTTGTAGTGATAGCGAAAGTGAGTTTATTTGTATCCCTTCAGATATTCTACGGCAATTGCGAATCTAAACTTTTGTTTTTGAAGTCAAAATATCCTGACAGCTTTGACCTTCCAGTAACTGAACAATTTCTAGTTCAGCAAAATGATTTATGTCTCAAATTCAGTGAAAATTGTCCATTTGAATACGTTATTACAGATATTACAACAAATAAAGTGTTTTAGGTATAAAAATGTACTTTTTGAAAAAATGAGTGTGGAAATGATTTTCAACACTCAATATTTCAAAAGCCTACTTTCACTGTCAATTTTAATATTTTCTTAGAAAAAAAAGTAAACAAACTTAACATTAAGAAAGAACTTTGATTGAAAATTGTAATAAACTTAACCAAATATTCATAAATTTATTATTTATTATTAGAACTGATTTTTATAAGCAGCGGTGTGAAAATATTATTCCGTCACTATTAGTAACTGTGTGCAAATAAAAATTGGTCTGCTATTGTTCATTTTCGAGTTACCAAGGGAAGTCCAAGGAGCCTACTTTGAATACCGAACGTAGAAAACTAATATTTCTTATATCTATTTCCGAAAACTGCATTTCTGGTGTACTGTCCTATTCGAATATAGAATATTAGAATGAAAAAAGCGTGTATAAATTGGAATGTTTCGAAAACGCTGCATGAGCTTGTATTAAAGCAATGTAAAAAGTTGCACACTTAATAATCTGTTGGCATGAAAACGCACGTTATTTATCACAAATTAATAATATAAATTTAGCAGACTGCAATGTCATGCAAGTAAATTAATAAAAATGTAAGTAAATAAAATATAGAGTTGCAGAAAAAATGTGCGAAACATGTTCTGGCTGACGTGCTCATGCTTTTTGTATTACACTTTACACCCTTTCGACACTTGATGCACAATAAACTACAGTGAGTTTATTTTACAGTGAAACATGGGATTTTTCATATCCGGTGAAGACATTGACAGCAATGTATTAGAGCTTTCTTTTTAAAATGAAACATAGGAAATCAATTTAACTTTTAACTGTATTATTCTTCAGCTGCAATAGTTCCAAGGAAAGCTTTCAACATAAACTTTTAATTGTTCAAAGAATAAATCGTATTTCCAGGTAGCAGCAGTGTGACACCAATTAACAAATTCAAATTTATTCCTTATGTTCCATATTAAAAAGAACGCTCTAATACATTGCTGTCAAATTCGTAACAATGGATATGGATATACACATGTATCACGTTAAAATAAACTAACGGTATTATAATTTACATAAGTTTGGACTGAAATGGTTTAGTAGTAATTAAGTTTTGCAAGGCTAAATCAAACAAAACTACCTATTATGAAACATAGAAAAATAGGTATGTATTATATTATTCTAAGAGTATAGGTACAAGTTTTAATATTACAAAATATATAATCCTAAAGAACTGCACCGAATTGAACAACGCTTCCAAACAATATAAGGAAGGCCAGGAATTTTTGAAAGGTTATACGAACGATAAGTCGATAAGCAAAGTTTATGTGGGTATACGAGTAGAAGAAAGCATTTCCTACACATTTTTAATTATATAAATTAGACTGTGAATTTATCTGCATTAAGTATCGGGCTGATTTGTTTAATCTATCTTTTTAGTTTTACTTTAATACTTTTCGGTCTATATAGCTTTTAAGCAATTTTACTTGCTTGGTTTGATTGCTATGTTGCAAGCCTGTAGTCAAATGAGATCTACAAATTATAGAGGACTCTAATCTACTGGCACAGTTGTTATTATAGGTTGAACCGTTGACCAACGCAAGTGAAACTATTAACTGCAGTATGCAGTTGCCGGTTGGACCTTTGGATTGTATATCGCTCCGCCTACCTTGATACAATGTGAATAACAAAATAAATAAGTACAGTGGTACATGTTTGCTATCTACTTTTACCCTTGAAAATTCCGGTCATGCTAAGAACCTTTTAAGACAAATCTTATAGAACTTAATTTGCTTTGATTTTATTTCAAAACGGTTAATTCTGATCTACTATTTTTATTTATTTTTGTAAAAATTTTTATATAATCTCATTATTATGATAATTTTATAAAGAGGGGGTATATTTTTGTTGTATAAAACAGTTGAATAAACATTAAAATGCTTCAAATAAATAAGAATTATATAAAAGGGAGCAACAATAATTAAAAACATCTATGTACACTCTAATTTTTATGTATAGAGGCTTCCAAAGCTATGAAAATTGTATCAATTATCAATTTTAAATAATTTACATACGTCTCTATGTACTATCTAGTTTTAATCTGATGCTAAAAAATAATATGTCTCATCGTGTCTTAAGGTCGCGCTTGAAACCGTTTCTGACAGTCAATTTTATGCACTTTATCTGCATAAATTTCTGCAAATAGGAACAAGCAATAGGCATAAATAATATATCAATAGAAAATAGAATCATTAGAGTTTCTAGATTGTCTTATGATAAATAAGAATACCTGAAAATAAATATGAGATACAGTAGAACTATTATTACAGACATAATTTTTAGAATAAGGAATAAGGCAATAAGGAATGCATATATATTTTCAATGTGTAACATAATTTTCATTGTAGGTCACATCGTTTATCCGAAATTTATACAGAAAGCATGTGCAAAATGAGCCATGTAAAAGTTTTACAGTTTTAAACGCGCCCTTAATTAATAATGCTTTGAATGTTTGTACTTTGGAGTCCTCTTTATAAGTATTCATTGAAAAATCATATTTATTTTTATATTATACAAGTTTTATTAGAAATGTTGTATTGTAGCATGAGTTGAATAAGTATATGAAGATCGAAGGGACATTATTTTTGTCTACCACTACTACCGTTGTAATATGAACATTGTTATTCAATTTTTAGTTAGGATATGTACAAAATTGTCGCACTAGTGCGACAAAAACATAAAACTATTAAATTTATTGCGTCAAATTGGCCTCAATTGTGAACAATTTATTTGAAAAATGTTTGTTTTGTTTTCTTGTCATGATGATGATCGATAAACACGGTTTAATTGAATTGTTATAAGCACGGCAAATAATAATAATTTTTAATTAGCTATATTACATTACGATTGTAGACAAAATATTGTGTGCACCTCGTTGGATAGAGCTTGTTTGTTGCCCTTGGCGAGTCGTTAATCTCGCCGCGTGCAACAAACAATGCTGTATCCGTGCTTGATACACAAGTAACTATTACTATGTAGTTGTGCTAAGTGAAGGAAAATAAAGATATTGTAAAATCAAACAATGTGAAGATTGATAAAAAAGCAGTAACTCGAACCAGGGGCGGATACGAGCTTTAATGCCGGCCCGGGACAATAGTAGAAGACCGGCCCCAACCAATATTAATCGCTATTTGAAAATTATCCATTTTAAATTAGATGTCGTTATAAAAAGGTTTTTGTCAAGCTAAAATTGATGATTGTTGTTGTTGAGCTAGCTTGAGTCATACAGTTACTAGTTATTACCGAATAAATATGGGTAATTCCATGTCAAATTTGCCAAAATTTTGGTGACCTCTCCCGATCCGTTCGAAACCTCGTATACTTATTCATTTTCGTTTAAAACCAAGGAGAATTAACTTTACTTGTCCATATGTAGTAATTTTCGGTTGATATTTAACATATTGACATTTTTTAACAGTTCTTGGTCCACTTTACAGAGCGCTTGCAAAGAAAATTGCAAAAACTGATAGAATAGATCTTAATCTTTATAAATTGCACGCTAAAGACGTATTGTCGAGTAATAACGGCGAAATACGAGGTCAAAGGTCAAAATTACCTACCTCTTTTTTTTCAAAATTCATTTCTCAAATACATATTCCCAGATTTGGCTTGAATTTGGGGAAATTGTAGAGGAAGAATTGAATTTTATCGTCCAAAAATTTTCAGGATGACGGTATTTTCATAGGTACTCGACGTGATCCAAAACGATCTGTACAAAATCAACACCACCTATCAAATAAACTTGTTTAGTGTCGAAAAGTAGATATAGTGTACAAATTACAAGGCGCCACACTCAATTCTAGCGTTTTTGTCTAATTTAGAAGATATATGTAACCATCAAATACATAAAATTATGAATTATTGCTGAATTTTTGTTGGATCTCATCGAGTACCTGAAAATGAAAACTATAATATATATAACTTTTTAAAATCTCAAAATGCCATCCTGAAAATTTCCCCAAATTTAAGCCAAATCTGGGAATATGTATTTGAGAAATGAATTTTTGAAAAAAAAGAGATCATTTTGACCTTTTACCTCATATTTCGCCGTTATTACTCGATAATACGTTTTTAGCGTGCAATTTATAAAGATTAAGATCTATTCTATCGAAAAAAAAACCAAAATCAGCATTAATCGGAGCATTTGTATCAGTTTTTCGCAATTTTCTTTGCAAGCGCTCTGTAGTGTGTACCAAGAACTGTTAAATGTCAATATGTTAAATATCAACCGAAAATGACTACATATGGACAAGTAAAGTTATTTCTCCTTGGTTTTAGATGAAAATGAATAAGTATACGAGATTTCGAACGAATCGGGAGGGGTCGCCAAAATTTGACATGGAATTACCCATATAGAAAATGTTTAAATTTAATTTTAAGTACTCAAAATGGCATAATAATAATATTTATTATTATTTCGGCCCAATTTTAAGGCCCGGCCCACCGGGCATTTGCCCGGTTGCCCGGTGGTCGTATCCGCCCCTGACTCGAAACAAGAACGAAAACCAGAATGAACCGCTGCTATTTTAGTGAAAGCGGAACTAAATCTGAACCGTTAAAAATATGTTGATAAACCTATAACCGGAACCGAATCGATTGTTGTGAACCGATTTGGAACGGAAGCATTAACTTTTAAATATAACATTTTTTGAAAACGCTAATAAATAGAAGATATGTAGTATTTTCTTCAGTTTAGTCTAGTTTTGTTTAGACTTAGAATTTGTTGTCCAAAATTGAGTCGTGCAATTGGTTACAGCTTTGTTTTGTTTTTATGTTTTGAAAAAATGGTTTGGTATTGTCGTATCATGTAGGGGTCGCTTTAGAGAGAATACGATATGACGTTTCAAAAATATGCAATAGATGTCACTGTCTCGGTGAAAAAGGTCTACTATTGAGGTAGGAGAAAAAATTAACTTGAAAAGTGGCTTATTTTGTACTGGAAAAGTATCAATTCTACACTTATCATATTTGCCGCTAGAAAGCACTTGTGTCGTTGTTCTAATTTGCCGAATTTGATTGGAGGGTTTTCAGTAAAACTGATACATTTCGTGTTATATCAGTTTTTCATATAAAATCATGAGGTTTTAAAAATGGGGTTGTTTATTCCTAATTTATTATTGGCCAATAGAAAATAAATAAGATTTTATTAATTAAATTCAAAACTTAAACACTATTTTGTAAATAACAAGAGAAAACAACTTTTTTCAGTGTTAGATGGTACAGAATTTTAACATTTTCAACCACAAAAAACTTCAAATCGCTTTTCTGCAAAACTATATTTTTTACATGTGTCACAATTCTTGCAAACCGGCCATATATAGGTAGAACAATGAACCACGAACCGAACATGAACCGTTATTGTTCGATTCCCTGCAAAAAAGCCATCGACTAATAACCTAAATTACTATGACTCCTACCCTGCGTTTAGTGCGACATGGTGTCAACTGTATCGTATGTTCGTGAGTGTGTATCGTCTATCAGCGTGTATCCATTACGTTTTTGCTAATAGTTTGATGTAGCTTGCTATTTACTTTGTTGTTCAAATTGTGTTAGATTTGCTGGTTTTACTGAAACTGAAGTTTGTACTGTGCTAATTATTAGCAAAGGGTTCGCGGTATTTTCAAATTGAATTATTTGTACAGTCACCGAGGTAGAGGGAGTGCTGAGTATTTGTTCCAGTATACCTACATAATCTATTTACTGATGTAAAATTATTATTGTTGTTTTCAGTTTCAGCTGTCATTTTTTTTATGAAGGAATCATGGCCGTCCGCAGGAATTTTGCAGAAGAAAGAGGGCGGCAGACAACATTTAATAAAAAGGAAATTTGCAATATAATCAATATAGTCTGACTATAAATATAATCTCAATAAAAAAATTTGATGTGGCCAGCACACGACCTATCGCCTAATTCTGCTTATTCTACTAATCTAATAAAAAAATATATTTGCATTTTAATAGTTCCATATTCATGTAATATGTAAACGATAATGTAAACCAAAAACCAAGATGCAAAAGATGTCAACTGTACTGTCACTGTCATAATCATTCAAATTTTGTGTAGAAACGAATTGCATATGATCATGGACAACAAGATACTGCAATTTCAAAATCGTAGAATATTACTTGTTGTACTTTATTTTATTGTTAAATACTACCAGATTCGGCAAATTGCATTTAAAATTATTTGTACCCAAATATCTTTTCTTTTATTTTAATTGTAAAAATTGTCATAAATAAGTAATGTACCAAGCTTCAAAAGTAAAACTTTCAGTTTGCGAATTTCTACCAAAATCTTATCTTGTATTAAGACCCTTAAAACCTTAAATATAAAATTTGGTTATGAAATACTTTTTAAATTATTGTGGACGAAAAATCGACACAAAGTCCATACGCACACACACACAGTCATCATCGTAAAACTAGTAAATTCATAATGTAGAGACCCTGAAACGTGCTTATCCACCAAAAACTCATACTCGAAAATTTTGACCCATTACAATACCTCTCTTATTGAGGCGAGAGGTAAAAATCGAAAAACAAATAATACTGAGCTGTCAATTTTGGTATTGTTATCAAACAGAAAATAAAGCAAATGTTATAGCAGTGTGTTCTGCTAGTAAATTGCAATGTTTAGGCGCAGTGTTGATAACACGATGAATGTACATTAAACGTACCTACTACAAATAAATCAGACACGAAAACAAACTAAATGTACCAGCTCACCAGCTGGAAATTTATTTATTTGTGGTATTAGATTAAAATACACCCGGGTTTTCACGATATTTATGTGTGTATCATAAACTCAGTCGAATTGTGGTGTTTCACATGCGCTACACATTAGTAGCTAAGTGATGACTGACAGCAGCAAAAACATTTTAGCAGGAATATTTATTAAATTAGTTTGTTCATGTGCTTAGGTATTGGTATTACCTCGGGTATTACTTACTTGCACTAGGTAAATAAATGTTTTTAAATAATAAATTAGACTTTTATTTGTTTGAATCTTATAACTACTAAATTTGAAGCCTCATTTACATAAGCATTCAGTTTACGTAATGTTTAAATTCATGTAACTATACGAGCATCTGCACTTTCCACTATCTAGCACTAAAGTTTGAAAACTATAAACTATAGGTTTATGTTTGCCACTTACTAAAGCTATTTTTAACATGATAAAGGAAGAATAAGTAAGCTGATTTTTGTAAATTTGTAGAAACAATAATTTCATTGTCTTTTGACAATCGATTTCGACTTTTGTTTAGTCATCATCAGGTCACAGCTAAAACAATACATTTATAAAAAATTGACATAGTGTAAAATGAGATTTAAAATATAAATAGTTTACATTTTATAGTTATTTTATAGTATAGTTTATAAATGTATTGTTTTATCTGTGACCTGATGATGACTAAACAAAAGTCGAAATCGATTGTCAAAAGAGAATGAAATAAATTTTTCTACAAATTTACAAAAATCAGCTTGCTTATTCTTCCTTCATCATATTAAACATGCATAGACTGAATTGGAGCACTTCATCAATAAAACTATTTTTAACGCATTATGTAAATGCTTATTTGAATCATCTGCCCATCGTTATTTATTAGTTATTTTCATTATAAATGCGGTAGAGTTAATTTTACAACACGAGTATCTACATTAAAGTACGACGCGAAGCGGAGTGGTTTAATAAAACCGAGCGTTGTACAAATACCTAACGCACACATACTCGTATCGTATTTTCTATGAGGTTAAGGTGTTCGTCTACCCTCAAATTTTACAGCGTTACAGAGGTGTATGCCTCCCACGTTTACTTTAATTATAATTGAAATATATGATGTTTTTACATATAAGTGTATTAACAAAGGATGTCTTAATGCTTCTATATTTTTATTTTTTTTCTTTGGCCTAGGAATTTGAAGTAAAAAAAAATTTAAATGACGTTTTTGCGGTTTTTTGTCATTATTTGATAATATTTTCCTCGGTCACTATAAATAGCAAGAAAAATTTAAAAAACAAGAAGCATGAAGCTAAGCTTCCTGTTTCGAATAATTTTTGTTTTTCTTAATTTCTTTAAAAAATACAAAAGTTATTATGGGAATCTGGAGTCATGTTTACAGTAATTTTCAACTTCAAAATGACATTGCATAGCTAGGATGCGGGAAAGTACGAGTTTCGGCCTGGTGTCGGGCAACCGTAGTAGTGGGGAAGAGAGTGAAATAGAAAAAAAAGTAATATCGAGAGTATTCTAGGAATTCGACAAAATGGTAGACGAGCCTCTTAAGTGAGATGCATTTGACATTTGCACTAAAATTTCCTTTTATCCAGTAGCCTTGAAACAACTACTCTGAGATGTCGCCAGTAAATGTCACATTTGAAATGTATCTGTTTTATTTATTTCAGACTCTATTGAACAATACATTGTGTAAAGCAGCGTTTTTGTAAGCTCTCTTTTTTTAAAGTTACCTTTTTATATAATGGCATATTAAAGAAATAAAATTCGGTGCGTTTAACGAACTATATGCGGAAACAGATATGACATGTGTAAAATCGTTACTACTATAGACGTCAACTATGTGTGATTGTTTACAGTTCAGGAGGCCAAAAAAATTCATTCTACACCTTCTACAATAAATCACATATTCGTCACTCAATGTTTGCTTTAAAATTTATAATTTCAAAAACCATAGGAGAAAACAAGTGTTGAACATGCTAACATGCATTTATATCACATACCGACTTGGATTGAAAAATTAAAAAATGTGCGCTTATCTATATTTGTTACTATAATATGATACTGCGTTGTTCAATATATCAGTGTACGAGTATTATGTCGTACGTTGCATGTTTATATGAAAAGTTAAAGTCGTAGATGAATATTATAATGTGCAATGCTTGTAAAATTTCTCTTACATGCTCATGTTTGTACGGAATTCCCCTTTGGATCGTACCGGAATTAAAACAGTTGCATGCAAGAAGCTATTTTGTTTCCGATTAATATCTTTAGTTCAAAGTTAAAAGAATTAAAAACAGTGCTTGGATTTAATATTTCAAAGGTACTAGGATTATATTGTCAATGAAGAATGAGAAACAAATGTAGCATCTTAAACAATATAAAACCTTAAAAGTTATTAGAAATAAATTATACTCTTTGAACTTTTTCTTCAGCAAATCTGAAACTTTAATTTTTTACTCTACCTTGCTTTACGCTTTTTAATCTTTCAAGTAAATATTTAAGTTCAATTAAATTTTTACATCTAAAGCAGAATAATTAATTTTTGTAGGTAGGTATACGATTTGAAAAGATAAAACAATTATTTTATTTAGACAAAGGTAGGTACCTACTTTAAGAAATATCGTACAAAGAAATTTAAATTATTGTCTACGTTCAATGTAATTTTAGTCAGTCTGATCTTCAGATTAGCATTTACAAAAGACGTTTGCCTTCTTTGTACCTACTATTTATCTTGAATTTATATTATGTTTGTTATTTAGGTAACTTGTAAGAATTGCAAATTTCATTGTTAAGATATTTTGCCACGGCCATATTATACAAAACTAACAATTTCCATGCAATTACTTTTACATTCGTTCAGCCCGTTCGATATGTTATCGAACAGGTTTTATTGCCATAGTTTAAATTATTGTTTCACCTTTTAGTAGACGTGTGTTATCTTTTTGACATTTGATGATTTTTCCCTGTCATTAAGTATTTCGTAATATATTTCGTTAAGTTATGAATTCATAATACACTAGTGTGGCTTAAGGAGAGGTTTATCTTACTAAAGTTACCTACATAATGCATGTATTATTCAATTATCGTAATTTAAAATAAGTTAGGTATATAATAAAATATTATAGCTGAAATGGCAATTTTTATGCTTGTCCTTATACCTATAGAACTATATTTCATTGTGAATAATATTGTCAATCAGTCAACTGAAAATATTCCAGACCAATTTATTGTAGTTTGTTGTTTTTTGCAGTGATGCAATAATAGTCGTAAATTAGAAATGTGCAATTCGCAAAACAATAAATCACCGTAGGTACCTACCTATTCAAATCAATGTTTTGAAGTGTAGGAAAATTAATAGCAACTCCCTTGAAACTATATTTAAAAAGCTAACCTTGTATTATCAGTCACAGTTATCAAATTTGTTTAACCACGCAATCGCTTACGAAACTGAAAAATGTTTAAAAGAAATTTGCATGCGTCAAACACGCTAGATTTAATCCAACATGCAAAAAGATCTAACACAGCGCAACTTTAATATCCTCATTTTACAATAATAACAAAAACCTATACTGAATTTTAAACATAAAAGGATTATAATTTTTTTTGGCTCCGGAACTGTAAACATGACAATCACACATCGTTGACGTCTATGGTAGTTACGATTTTACACATGTCATAACTGTTTCCGCATGGTTCGTTAATACGCACCGAATTTTATTTTTTTAATATGCCATTAAATAAAAAGGTAACTTTAAAATACAAAAGAGAGCCTACAAAAACGCTACTTTACACAATTTATTGTTGAATAGAGTCTGAAATAATTAAAACAGATTAATTTTAAATGTGACATTTACTGGCGACATCTCAGAGCAGTTGTTTCAAGGCTATTTGACACAAGGAAATTTTAGTGCAAATGTCAAATGCATCCCTCTTAACCTCATAGAAAATAAGATATTGTAAATAAATAGGCACGTTGGTCAAAAATAAAATACATAATGTATGCGTTAGGTATTTGTACAAAGCTCGGTTTTATTAAAGCACTCCGCCTCGCGTCGTACACTTGAATATAGAACCTCGCGTTGCAAAATTCTTAAACATTTGCATCCCAATTACAAAATGGGGATCTTTTATATTAAGGCTGGTTTATAATGGATGTAGGTAACTGTTAAGATTCATAATGACACTGGATTTGACGTTTAACAGTAAGGTTTAAGGTTCGCCAACTTTTAAGAAAACTTCCTAGAGTTGGTATCACTATATAAAGGGTGTGGCCATAGGCGTTATATTTCAAACAAGTATCCATGGTTTCAAACTCTAAAAAAATGTGGAAATAATTAATGTTTCACTGTAACAATATGATATCCAAAAATTAGTTCAGTACCTATCTAACTTTTAAACTCTTCATGTATTTTCAAACATTATTTTATTCAAATACAATTTTACTGAGAGTCAGCCATACTCAGTATAAACCCACTCTATTACATACGCACTCATTCACTCTTTCCCAACAAATAGCAAGCAAGTCCTATTTGTTCTTTGTTGATCTTTGTTTACATTTTGATGAGTATTTTATAATTCGCTAAAATATTTATTGTTATAAACATTGCATATCCAACTATTATATATAACTTTCAACAAACGAATCCATTTCTGACAGATAAGAAAGGCTATGTCGTTAGTCGTTAAGTTAGCTTATTACTGAAATGATTATGAACCACACACTTACACATCTTACAGAATACAGAAGAAGTAACTGATTACATCCATTATAAACCAGAATGCAACATGAAATTAACTACTCGAACTTACTACCGGATTCATAATTATAGTCAGTTGGGTTCAAATTTGAATAACTTGTTAACGAATAATCAAAAAAATTTGATCCAATCTTTATATTTAAGTATGCACAGTTTTTAAATGTATTTGTGCAAAAATAACAATTTATAGCAAAAATGAGCTTTAATTTTTACACTTTAATTATCAGTTAATATGAAATGTTAATTATTGCCGATTAGTAGTTATCCTGGCTTAAATATTTTGTAGAAGAACTAACTTGTATAATATAAACTAAAATAAAATATAAGAAACCCCAAACATAAAACTGAAGCATTACTAGTTTTTCAATTTTTCAGGAACGTTTTTCAGCACCCATTAGCACGTATACAGGGTTTATTTTCTTTCTTTCTTTCTAGATAAAGCTTTGATTTAATAAAACCCCAAACAAAGAATTGTAATAAGATAAGATCTAAAGGTCACAAGCACAAGGTCTGTTTTTCCTTGTTTTCAACTGAAGGACAGTTTGGAAAAGTTTGTAAAGTGGCGTATTCGAGTGCAAAGAATGAAATTTAAATTCATTACGAGAATAGGTGAAGTAAAAACGTAATAACTATAATTAAATGTTGATTTAAGATAAATGTTATAGATTAATTCAGTTCATAACTTGCTATCATCAAAAACAATTATTACGTAATATTATAAAATGATGTAGTGTGAAATTGTTTATTATGATGTATCGAAAATTAGTACATTGTGCACAATTTTGTATAATTTAGGAAAAATATCCAGAATTTTAACTTAATTTGGTCGCGCTCGAAACCGTTTTCAGATACTTATCTAGTCATTTTTATGCACATTGCTGCATAAATTTCTGCAAATAGGAACAAGCAATAGGAATAAATAATATATCAATAGAATCATTTGAGTTTCTAGATTGCCTTATGCTAAATAAGAAAATCTGCAAATAAATATAATTTACAGTAGAAGTGAAAGAAGAGGGAGCAAAATTCATCAAATTGCAATGAATTTTATGCAAAATGAACTATTATTACAAACATAATTTTTAGTATAAGGCAATTAGGAATGTATGTATTTCCATCGTGTAACATAATTTTCATTGTAGGTTACATCGTTTATCCGAAATTTATGCAGAAAGCATGTGCAAAATAAGCCATGTAAAAGCTTTAAAGTGACGCTGACGTGGCACTAGTAGTTTTTTTTAAATAAAAATATGACCTTTAATATGATTTTGACATTACCATTACAGACTTCGTATTACGGGTTTTTCACTTTTAAGCGCGCCCTTAATAACTTTGTACGTTCAGATTTTAGAAGTTTGTATAATTTTTATGTTATTTATAAACTTCTAAATATTTCCAAAACACATAATAACCTGCTTAAATATATTGAAGTTTAAGAAACTTTGTACAACATATAAATTGTATATGCAAAATACTTCTACTTATTTTAAAAGTAAACCCAACTTTTTATTTGGAAAACTCCGGAAAACTCCTACACTTCTGTAAAACTTGTATATTGTAAATATTTAGTTAACGATTGCGTAGAATTCTTCTTCTTTTTCTTTACAAATATTGTCAGCATGTCAGCAGAAAATATTTTTAAAATTAGTGCTTACAAGAATTATTTCACATTTCGTTCCGCGCATTTTCAGTGCAGACTAGTGTACAATCAAAATTGGACATCTACGTCTACATAAATATAATCTACTCATATTCTTTGTTAATATGATGCAACGTAAAAAAACAGAAACAAGAATTGATATAGGTAGGTACAAAAAATTGTTTCTGAGCAACTAGTGATATTTGATATGAATAAAAATACGTAGGTAATACGAAAATTAATGTACTTATCATTTCTTACTAAATTTATAATTTGACACTTGAAATATAATTCGTAATTATTTTATTCATACACATAAATATGTAACTAACTTTAATGTTTGATGTGACTTCTTTAGGTTTGTTTACTAGACTAGGAGTACGAGCTAAGCGAACCTACGACAAGAAGAATGCCACTAAAACAAAAAATAACTAGGTATGTAACATTATGCTTTTCAGTGGGGGATGTGAATTAATATGAATATATCATTTATGTACCAAGTGGTACATATTTGACTAATTTGATTCGCTGAAATAGGACACTACGAGAGGCTATCAAATCGAAGATATTTTTTATCACCGCTGTTATATGTCAACTGTTTTGTTTATTAGTTACAAACTGTCAGTTTCTCAATCTGAAATTGTTGTTTGTCAAAATTCAGACTTAAAATGTGTCAGGATAGAGAAAATAGGGAAGAACAACCTAATTGAGAAAGGTAAACATAATTTAAAACGTTTTTGACAGCTATTGAAAAAATATAACCAAACATTTTGGACTCATTCTTATAAATATTCTCCCCAAATAGGTATAACTCGGGCTATGATTAATCATAGGTGATAGCATTCGTTAGTCTTCAGAAAATTGAACTTGAGCTGCGCACTAGGTCAATTTTCATCGACCAACTCATGCTATCACCGATGATAAGCATACCCCCGAGTATAATTTTTACCTCTCGTCACTCAGTACTGTAAGAGAGGTATTGTAATCATGCTAAAATTTCGATAGTGAGTTTTCAATGGTTAAGCACGTTTTGAGATCCCTACAACACGATTTTGATAGTTTCGCGATGATGTCTGTGTTTTTGTGGATGGATGGATGGATGTATAAATGGATGGATGTTGGAGATACGATAACTCAAATACCACTGAATAAAAAATTTGAAAATTTGCATATAATATTCTGACACCCGAGATTAGATTTTAGTGTTGATCGTGCAACCGGAAGTTGTATTTTCTTGAAGATATGATGAGTTTTTCTGGAATACCCTCAAAATTTATGGATTAATAGGAATTTTTAAAATAACAATATACCTATACTAGTTACTATCTACAATTTGTATTCAAAACGTTACAAATTACAAGAAGTTAAAATTCTACAAATTTGTTACAATTTTGATTTATCTGTCTACCCATGAAAACAAAAAATAAAATATTTGAGAGTTAATATCAAATACATTTTTGACATTTTGACAAATATAAAATATGAAACGTCATTTAATATTTATATGGTTATAATAAACATTAATAATATAAAAACTACAATTCCCGAATTCTCTTCTACAATGGTATATTTGTAGGTAAATATACCTTCATACACTCTTATATTAGTAAAATAATAGAAAGTAGCGTATGGCGAGAGGTAATGGTGTTGGCCACATCAGATTTTTAAGTCCGACACAGCAGAAAATAAAATACATAATAAATAAATGTCACATCGCCAGTCGTTACATGAATCCAGATTTCCTAGTTTAACTGCACGTGTAACTCACTAAACTGACCATAAACCATTACACCCTTAAAACAGCATAAAACGTCGCCAGTTATCAAAGTAAAACAATAGTTTTACTTTATGGTCGTAATAAAAGTCTATCGACCTACAGGAAGTTATAAACAAACCCTTATCTGACTGCAGCGCTTCTACCGGACATACAGTGTACTACAACCGGAACCTGGAGTCACGGTGTTATTTACTGCAACTTACGATGAGCCTTACGATCACATATTCTGCGGGGTTAAATCCAGTTACAGATAGAATGGAAGGTATAGCCGACATGGTACAATGGTACAGAGAATAAGCTATGGATAGATTTTAATTCAGTTCATAATAAAGGTAGATTTCTTGAAAATCGCATTACAAATAACAGCCATTGGAGCAATGGAAGAATTGATTACATAGATATAGACATAATATTTATTGGTTTTAAAGTGTACAGACTTTATACCAATTGATTGGAAGAATTGATTACACTAATTACCCATGGTTATATAATTTTTTTTACTAGTAGTAAGTAACTAATACATATTTATTTATGTTAAATACAAATTTAGTAAATATTTCAAGTTTCTATTGTAAAAAGTATTCAAAAATATAGCAGCGGTGTCTTGCGATTTTCTTACCGAATGTGCACATTCAATAAACAACTTTGTAACCATAACAATTGAAAAAATGCACTAATACTATCAAATTTTTTATGTTAATGTCAAATACAAAGGTCATTCTATAGGCAATATAAAAATTTATTATAAAGAAGTCGTACATAAAATATTGTATGTAACTCGTACATAATCGGCCTTTATAGATTCGCCGTAATTATTTTTATTAGTCTCGTTCGCTGCGCTCACTGTGCCATAAACAACGGCTCTTCAATAAAGTGCTAGATTATGCACACATAAATATCTATTTTTCCTGGTTAAAATTCAAAATTCGCGCTTTTCAACGTTCTATTGTGTCGCCAATATTCTCCTGTAGGCATAAACGTCTTTCGATTAAGAATTGTTGTTAATTATGTGATAAATGATGCTTATATTACTTTTATCCGGTCTTTGAGATAATGTACGTTTTAAAGAAGCAATTGGAGTTTTCTATCATTTCGTTAAATGGTTTTCACGTTGATTTAAAAGTAGACCCATCAGAGGCCATGTAAAATGTAATTTTTTAATACTTATTTATGGGTAATCAACGTGGTGAAAAATTCAGGTAACATTCTTACAATGTTTTGTTTAATTTTGCAAAGTTTCATTAAACTATCATTATTTCAAATGTCGAATGTACCTCCTTAAAGTAAATTAACTTCTTGTTAATGTGTATTCTAAATTAATTAATTGCTAATCATAAAAATACCCGCATAGATAGTTACATTAATTCACCTCCACCTCGCACCTAGTAACTCTTCCTAGATAACAAAGCTTTCCATTTATTGCTTTTACTGTAATTAACAATCACATCACTGAATCAGATAGCTCTGTGTTGTTGTACTTGCACCATACCAAGATTTAATTCACAACCTGATTTATTTTTAATTAACTAATCGAAATAATCGAACGTCTAGGACTACACATTCACTAGTTAATTAGAATCGTGCAGAACGAAAGGAGAAGCAGCCATTTTGTTATACTTGTTGTCCTGTTCTCATATTGTTGTTTACTCTTTCACTGATCTGTATAAATTTAATTATTTCCTTTGTACGTGGTAGCATAGAATAGTAACAGTAACTCAGTAATTGAGTAGGGAGTACATAAGTTTCACTAGATTTATATGTCTTGAGATTTCAAGTTGAATGGAATCTACCGTGTTTCAGTACCTACCTGAAACAGAATTACGTATGCATAGTAGATTTCATGTATAATGCAAATGTTGATACAGAAAGAGAATATTGTTTAGTTAGGTTCTAGTGTTTCTTAGTTTACACAGTTATAAATTTAATTACATTAGGATGAAATCTAATTCATTATTTTTCTTTAATCATCAAAGAAAACATCAAACGCCGCAGTATTGTATTGCCTTTTCATTTCAAATAAGATTTTTTTATATATTAGGTACCCAATGGATACTAACAAATATAGAAATTCTTTCCGATTATATATAACATTATAATTAAAATTTGTCTTTAAGAGGACATAATTCCACTCGAAAAATAGACTATTTTTCTGGAACAAATCCTGACTGCATGGTACAACATATAGTATTAATTTTTTTACTATTATGTGCATAAGAGATGAAAATAGTGCGCTAACTCCAAATTATTCATTTTTCAATGTTGGCAAAATGTTTAATTGCATTAAAAAATACACCAATTTTTGACAATAAATTAAGTATATAAAAAACCTAAATATTGATATATTACTGACATAGCGGACTGTACACAACCTTTATCTAGAAGTATACAAAATTTCAAACTTGTAAGTTTGTTTTTGCGGCTGTATTTTGTTCCAGAAAATTATCACTTTTGAACAAATTTTGCCTATTTTACGGCGTAACTCACGATAGTGTCACAAAAGGGCTGGGTTTTAACTTGTGTTTATCTCTGACGTAAATTTCTGACCGTTTTGGAAGGAGGGGGGTGGGGTAAACTGAATTTGTCAAAATGAAAATTCGGAATTCATGTTAGGAATAATATCCTCTTAACCAATAAGCATTAGGTTTCGTGCATATAGTTACATGCACTATAACATTTCACGTTGACAAATTGACATTATTTATTTTTGGTACAATAGCAACAGATAGGAAACATGCATGTTTAAATCATTACGATACGCTCATGCTGCGTTTTCGATTAACATTCCCACACGGCCGTTCTACTGTTTGTAAGATGACATTTTCGAAAAGTGCAGTGAATGTCAGAAGTGCGAATTTCGGTGGTAGGCGTATAAAAAATATTTGGTCTACAATCGTTGTATAATATGAACATTGTTATTCAATTCAATTTTGTCGCACTTGTCGTAATGGCACTATATAAAGTTCC
This sequence comes from Agonum fuliginosum, assembly GCA_947534325.1. Lineage (NCBI taxonomy): Eukaryota > Metazoa > Arthropoda > Insecta > Coleoptera > Carabidae > Agonum > Agonum fuliginosum. The sequence continues at coordinate 13,615,108 of OX384045.1, read as the reverse complement.
TTTGACAGGGAATGAATACTAATTTTATTTCGTGGAAAATAGTTTTCATTAAAAAACTTAAGTCACGCGGCGATTAATTATTTACGATCACTCTGTATTAAAATAACAAATCAGAAATGTTACATTACTTTGAATAATTTTAGTGTAAACATAAAAACTTCTCGGATTGAACACATACATAAAACTCTCCCTCGCTTCCCTCTTTCACAAATGTTCGCTCCCAACGGGAAAATTAAATATGAAAATTGGGTAAAAAGTTTCCTTCGTTTCACCTGCATTCGCGCCGCGTTGGCGGGAAATTTACTTGAACTTTATGCATCCGCGTTTCGCTGTTGTTTTATGTGGAAATGTTGCCAACTGTGCAGGTATTGTTCCCCTGGGCGACATGATTCATTTGCAACGAGCAACGAACGTCTTTAGTTTGCCACTTGTCTGGTTATTTTCTAGTGTTTATTAAGCGAGTTAACTTGCGCGGTAGTAAAAATAAATGAAAGTGAAGAAGAGGAAAATGCAGAGCGTAGGAGGCTATGATCTTAATGATGATTTGTCCGTCATATTTTGTCCGTAGTGGTTTTGATATACGTCATATTATATTGTTTTTACATCTCGCATTATATGAGTATAGTCCACGCATACATCAAGTACCTAATAATCGTTAAATGCTTATTGCAGTCACACAACGCCCAAAACCGCGATCGTTTAAGATTAGCCCGCAGATAAGAAATATAGTTGAACAGTTCAGTATTTGCCATATTTATTAACCCGAGTATATATTTTACCCCCAGTGTTCCACTGGTAGAGTAAGAGTTTTTCGAAGCTTATTACAAGGATTGTATTGTATGCTCAGGCTTGTGGTTTTGACCATTGTATGACTGCAATGACCCCCTAATAAACGCTTATGATTATTAGGTAGATGAAATGTATTTTGTACTATACCTACTCATAAGGGGAGGTATTGTGACGGGTCAAAAATTTCGAGTGTCACTTAAATGAAAAACATCGAATCGAATTAATGATAGCAATGTTATTTCTACGTTTGACAATGTGATTTTGATTCGATATTGTTCATTTAAGGAAAACTTAACATTTAAGTGGAAGCGTTAGCCATTAGGATCCACAGAATACGAATAAAATATTTTCAAGATGATGTATGTGTGTGTCTGTGCGTGTGTCCGTATGTTACAATTACCTATACCTACATTATTTATCTTATTGCATTTTAAGAAATTATACTTACAAAAACAAAACAACATTGTTTGTTCATAAACAACTAGATGAGTAAACAAAGTTATTATGATTGGATATTTCTTATTACCTTTTTTGTTTAATAATAATAATATTATTCGTAAAATCGTAAGACGCAATAAACAAATTGAAGAAATGAAGTAGACAACATTTCATTATTACGAGAACGAAATTGAAGACTGTAGCCTTTGATCCTAGTTGCAGTTTTTACTCCAGGGAATAAAGAAAACTAATTGAAATTTTCTGCGCACAACGAAAATACACTCACTGTATGTAAGTACCTATATCTACTAAAGTTTGTTATCTTTACTACAGAGATGATTCATAAAAATATTTTTACATCTACTTTTTCATTACTTTTAAGATTACAGAAATGAACCCGGAATCTCCTGGGTCATATCTACTGACCTTTTAATCGTCAAACTACTCCAGATTAATTATTGAGAAATGGCAATAAATACTTCGAATTAGAACAAGATCATAACACGTTCATAATGTGGAAAATATTATTTTAATTACTGGTTGACCTAAATTGATTGTTAGGGGTCAATTTACTGACCTAGTTTTGAGAAAATAGTTGAGAGGAATATTCGGAATTATTTCTCTACAAATATGTCAAACATTACTACAAATTTTAGTTTGCTAATAACTATCATAATTAAAATTTATAACAATACCGTGTGGCCGTGTGGATTTTTGAAAATAGATATTAGGCGAGTTAAGTCTGTAAAAAAATTAATGCTGTCGCTATTTATTACAGAAATTATACTTTTCTGTAGGCTGGAATTCAATGCTCATAAAAAGAGTAAAGACTACAAAAAAATTGCATACAATAGAAAGGTTAAAAATTTAATTAATTTTTACTTTCTATAGGAATCCCTATTTCCCATTTTTTAAAGTACTTATAATTTCCTTTTTGTCTAGATATATGCGCAGTGTCGGACTGGCCAGGTCGGCAAGTAGGCAATTACGGGGCCAAAGACCCTTTTGGGGCCAAATTGTAAGGTGGAACTTTTTTGCTGTTTTTACCAAATTATGTTTCTATATTTTAAGGCAGGCACGTATACAATAGAGTATAACTTCCAATTATAAGGCATTTGACCTCGAATGATAAAAAATTTCGCCTGAGGCACTTTTAAACAACAATTACAATACGACACAATAAGTCTACCGTAATTCCAAGCTTTATACGTACTTATTTTAATAATAATAAATAATTTCTTTACACCCCGAAAATTATTGATTAGTGTTGCCGCGAGAGTCGAGACTAGTCTCGGTCTTGTCTCGTCTTGTCGAGAAAATCGAGACGAGACCATGAAGCAACTCTCGACTACAAATTCGAACCGAGACGAGACCAGTATCAAGTCTCGCCGAGAGTCTCGTCTTATATAATTGATTAGTAACTATTTGCTTAAAATTAAAATTAATAGAAATATGATTTTGTGAATATGATAGGATTAAACAATTACTCTAAAAAAATTTCACTTCTTGTCCGTGACGCATTTTTAGATATCAGGACCAGATCATAAATGGGATCTTTCAAAAAAAAGTTGTATTTTAAGTAATATTCCCAAGATCAACAAACAATAAATGTATACAAACTTACATGTTTAAAGATAAAATCTTTATTTTGATCTACATAAATCAATTAGAAAAAATAATACCTATTCCTAAAATTATGTAACAGTTCTTAACAAAATAATAAGTTTAGTAAATATATAGGTATACGAAACCTTTTTATTAATTAACAAAAATTAATTTTAATTATAAAAATTGTAAATTTAGGTACGTAACTAGTAACTACTTGATAGATGAAGTACCGTAGAATAAAATAAACATGTATTAGTTAGAGTTAAATATATAACAAAAGAGTTATTTCGTACAAAATACGTATAAGTAATCCCATAAGACTGGATCTAGGCCTCACTAACACTAACAAACTAATACTGACTTGTTTTGCATGTCAAATAAATAAATACCACACAACCCAAGTTGATTCGAGATTTTCGAGACTCTCGACTCCATGTCGAGATTAGTCGAGAAATTTCGAGACGAGACGAGAGTGACTTTTATTAGTTTTGGAAATTCCGAGTCGAGACGAGAGTCGGATGCACTCTCGACTACTCTCGACAAACGGCATCACTATTATTGATATTTTATGAAATTTATTAAAGTAATACTTAGTTCTTTCCAAGTTACTAATACAAAATATTGCTATATTTGTTTATTATTTTATGTTCCGTCATAATTTTTGTCATCAAACTTTCAATTTTCTATCGTCACAAACTTTGATTCAGTTTCTGGCATGAATATGAAATTAATTTCCACTCGCATTGACGTTCGTTCTGCCTCAGTAAAACAAAATGTTTTATAAATCAATCTGTTTTATAAAGCACAAGAGTGATATTGCCCTGCGGTAATTTCGCTTCCCTCGTGTAAACGCGCATTTAAATGAATTCATTCGAGAGCTTTTTCACGCAAATCGCACATTAATGACAAGAGTTTGCAAAAGGGATGGACACGGGGTGCTAGTGTCGTAATTAGTTCGCTTGAAATAATTTGCAATTTGTAATAATGATAATCATCTGTGATAGTAATTTGATTACACAATTTTAGCACTATTTTCAAAATTCACTTGAGGAGGCATTAACACACAGCTATAATGCTCAAATGCCGAATTCGGCCATTGGGCGAAAAAGGACGGCCACAAAGCGATCTGACAAACGCAAAACAGCCACAACGCGTTGTGACCGTTTTATAACAGCCACAACACGTTGTGGTCGTATAACAAAACCCTTCTTTAGTCCAAAAGAACTCCGTTTTTTGATATAAACTAATCTATGCTAACAAAACCCTTCTTGAGTCCAACAGAACTCCGTTTTTTTGACATAAACTAATCTATGTTAACAAAACCCTTCTTGAGTCCAACAGAACTCCGTTTTTAACATAAACTAATAGTTATTAAAATACACAACGCGTTGTGGCTGTTTTGCGTTTGCCAGATCGCGTTGTGGCCGTTTTTTTCGCCCAAAGGCCGAATTCGGCAATTGAGCCTAGCAGATATATTAAATTATTTTTTTTACTTTCTGTCAATTTGACTCTAGTTAATGGGCGAGATTCAGCCTAAGGCAGTTTTTTCATCTAACACTAACATCAAACCCTCTGATGTTGACACTCAATCCAATCAGTTTGCTTCGCTGAAATTTGTCTTAAAACATATTATTTATTTATTTTATATTTAAAAGTCATTTTGCTATGCTAAAAACATATTTTGTAGCAGTTAAAAGTATAAAATAAAATCAAACACAAATGAAATAAGCACGGATATAGTAATAATAACAGCTGGTCATGTACTTCTCGCGCGAAAATTTTGAAGTGAAATTATTTAAAAACTTTTTTTACATCCCGCCTAGGAAGGTATAGGGATCGTGAAAAAATCGATGTCGATACTTTTATCAATAAGCACGTTTTAATACCTTTAGAACCTATTTTGACTATTTTCACTAGGATGTCTGTGTGTGTGTGTATGGATGTTTGTATGTGTGCCTACTATGCCCTTTCGTTCTGATTCATTATCTCAAATTCTACTAAACATAAAATTCTAATATTTTGCATTATACATTTGTACATGTTAATGAAGAGATAAAAATATTTTGGTATAAATCTGTCAATTCTTGAAGCATTCTAACATTCTTTGCAAATTTTTTTGGAAATACTGCGATAATTACAATTTATCATGCGACTTTTGAGTTTTGACAGAACAAATTTACCTCTTACACTATTTATTTACCATTTTATCTATATTTCTTACCAATAATAGAAGATTTTTTTCAAATATGTAATTTTACCAACTACGATTTGTAAATCATAATAATAGGAAAAAAATGTAAAAACAAAAATGAAAATTTCAATGTTACAGATGAACAGACGTATACAAAGTTTCTGAAATTTTTGCGGCAACATTTTTAAAGAAATGTATAAATATATTATTAATAGGGTTTGAAACTTAGTACCTATAGGAGCAGAAATTTAATAAATAAAAAACTGACTGAATTCCAGTAAGTTTTTATCCTTCCATTAAACGTATCCAATCGAGAAGCATCATCGATTCATTATTAACTGGATATAATGTACCTAATACGGTAATAATAAAATAATAATTATCTACAAAGAGATAATTTGATTTCAATGCCAATCGGAATCGGTAATTTGCTTGAAGAACAATAAAAATATTACAAAAAGTAGTCTAACAAAAACCAAATTCACATATTACAGTGTCAAGGCGGGAGGTTATGTGCTGGTCACATCAGATTTTCTTCATTATTAGAATGGACATGTAATTTATGTTTTTATTGATAATATTCGTTATGTCGAATATGGTGGAGATGTCTAACGAATCGATCAAAAAAGAGTAAAGTTCACGCTTTCAGACATTCGTGAACCATAGCTAAAGCAGATACCCACATCTCCACCCGATACATCTTTGCGAATCTAACACAATCTGACCACACCATAACACCGTGTGAAAACACGCCTTCATCCTATAATTCCTCTTCAACCCCATTCCTACCCTCCTGTGTGGTCGTGCGGGGTTTATTAATAAATTCGCGTGCCCAGCCGGCCAGCGGCACAGAATCGCGTTGTGATTTGTGAAATCACGCTAATTAAAGTGAGTGGAGAAAAGGTTTTATGGTGTTTATGCTTGTGACGTCATCCCAGGCGAGAGAGAGGGGCTTTGTGCCTTGGCCGTGTGGGAGGATGAATGAGGAAGAAAAACAAGGACTCTGACCTTCGACGTATTGTGCTTTGATGGCCTGATGAAATGATGATGAGGGTATAACACCCAACGCAGTGGAATTCAGATGAGATAATACGAGGAATATAGAATAAAAGATAATTGAAGATTTCTCTGCGTTTATTATAATAATTATTTTTGTATATTATTACTGAATTTATACCGGGTATTATAGTAAGTGTTTAATGGGCAGAAAAAAGGGATATTACATTAAATGTATACTTGTGATTCTTTTAATGAGCTAAAAAATAATAGGTATAGTATACAGAGTGTCTATTTAATTCGGGCTACTATAGGTAATTCCTAAACTAGAACAGTTACGACTTCGATTAAATTAGACAAAAGTTGCCTTATCAGTAGGCCATTCCAGTGATGTATTTGTTTATCAAAAAATATGCACAGGTAACTAGATATAGCAAAAACTTAAAATTTGTTTAAATTGTAATCACAGGTAGCTATAGTATCATTATAAAGAATATTTTTTGACACATGGTTTAACCAATCATATTGCGTAATGATGACGTCAAATAACGTAATGCAACCAATAGAATTGAAAATGTAAAATGATGTATATGACAACATAATTTTGTAGATCAGGTTTTATTTTGTTACGTTAGTTTACAAAAAATAAATAAATTTGTCACATGAAACGTCAAAAATGTTTAGCAAAATGAGTCGTTTTGGTAGTATTTTTAAGAAGAAAAATATTCTTCCTAAATACCATTCGAGATAATAATTTTTTGAGAGAATTTTTGTCTATTCCACGGCAACTTATTGCAATTTCACTCCACAAAACATTATCTGACAATTCCCCTCAACTTCGTTTCGGGAAATTGATAGATGATGTTTTGTGTCGTGAAATTGTTAGAAATAAGTTGCCGTGGAAACGACAAAACAATTCTCAAAAAATTATCATCTCTTATAGTATTACCCCTGAGTATTTTTTTCTCTTTTCAATTGTATGTAATTTTCATCATTTATTTTTTAAATTAATGTTTTATTTACACAAAACATAATACACTTAATTCTAATGGCACTTATTAAAGTAGGCTTTGATAAACACAATTTAATATGATAATAGTACTAAAAATCACTTTTAACAATATAAAAACTGACAGCAATACGAGAAAAATGTTTAAAACAATATAAATCGTTTTAAATTGTTTTTATCAAAGCCTACTTTAATAAGTGCCATTAGAATTAAGTGTATTATGTTTTGTGAAAATAAAACATTAATTTAAAAAATAAATGATGAAAATTACATACAGCTAAAAAGAGAAAAAAATCTGCTGTGGCCAGTACACGACCTCTCGCCTAATTCTGCTTATTCTACTAATCTCGAGACTAATCTAATAAATAGTTTTACTTACATTTTAATAGTTTTATGTTCATGTAAGATGTAAACCAAGACGCAAGCAAAAGATGTCAACTGTACTGTCACTGTCAGAATAATTCAAATTTTATGTAGAAACAAATTTCATATCATGGACAACAAGATATAATATTAATTGTACTTTATTTTATTGTTAAATACTACCAGATTCAGCAAATTGTATTTATAATTAACTGTACCCATAGATAATTATATTTTCTTTTATTTTTAATTGCAAATATTGTCATAAATAAATAATGTACCAATATATTTAAAGAAAACTTAATCAAGCTTCAAAAAGTACTACTTCCGGTTTGCGGATTTCTTCCAAAATGTTATCCGGTGTTAAGATACTTATTAAAACCTTAAATATGAAATTTGGTTATTAAAGGTTTGATACTTTTTCAGTTATCGTGGACGAAAAATCGTCAGTCCATACATTCATACAAACACACACACACACATACACACACACAGACATCATTGTGAAAATAGTAAATTCGTATTGTAGAGACCCTGAAACGTGCTTATCCACCAAAAACTCATACTCGAAAATTTTGACCCATTACAATACCTCTCTTATAGAATATGAGGCGAGAGGTAAAAATACTCCATTTAATGATACCATAGCTACCTGTGATTGTCATTTAAAAAAATTGAAGTTTTTGCTATATCTAGTTACCTGTGCATATGTTTGGATAAACAAATACATCACTGGAATGGCCTACTGAAAAGGCAACTTTTGTCTAATTTAATCGAAGTCGTATCTGTTCTAGTTTAGGAATTACCTATAGTGGCCCGAGTTATATAAACAATCTGTATACGTACATAAAAACACGCTATTTCACTAAAAATTGTTAGAACGAACCTCTAAACAGGCCCCTATATGAGAATTTAATTTTGTTTTAATCTGAAATATCATCGATGGATTTTGATGCTGTAGGTAAATTTTGACACATAATAGTTGTTTGTGTATTAATTGCGTAACACGATTCTTTGTTACTCGCGCACGGTAATTGCAGTTCAAGCCGAAGGCGAGAGCTGCAATAGTGCAAGAGGAACAAATACACTTTACGCTCATAATACACACATAATTTTATCTACGACTAAAATTATTTGTTTATAATAATAATGGTATTCAGTTGTTAGTTCAATCTGTGTTGAATTAATTTATGTTTTATTTGTAACCATGACGATACTAATAATTTGGAAATAAATAAACAAAAAAATTTTAGATTCTGTCATTTTATTTTATGTAACCAAAAAATTTTTTATTGCGCGTCTACTATGACAACTTTATTTTATTGTTAAATACTACCAGATTCGGCAAATTGTATTTAAAATTATCTGTACCCATAGATAATTATATTTTCTATTATTTTCAATTGCAAAAATTATAAACTTTAATTACACAAGAGCTTTTTATTTCGCCGGATAAATTTCTGTATTAAAATCTTGTTTCCTAGCAATAAAATCACGACACCGTAGGTGGAGTGATTTTATTTTAAAACAATTTTTCGAGTCAAATTGCTGTCAGGTGACAAGGTTGAGATGTCAAACAGAAATTTATTCGGAGAAAATAAAGTGCTCGAGTGTAATTATTATTCAACGAGATAATTTGACGACTCCTTTGGTTCTTCTTCACAAATATTCCCAAAATCAAATCTGATTTCACTGACAAATATTAGAAATATGAAGCAAATTACATTTTAGTGTTTTTGTTTATTGTTTGGTTGCTAAGAAAAAGGTAAATAAGGTTTTATCACTTGCAAAAAGTTACCTTCCTTTTTATCCGCTGTCAAAGCGATAAAATTGTGATTTGTTTATGGCTTACTTTATACAGGAGTGGAATTATAATTAATAAATAAAGTACCAATTTATTTAAGGAAAACTATAACTATAGAAATACTACTTCCGGTTTGCGGATTTCAACCAAAATCTTATCCGGTGTTAAGGTCCTTATGAAAACCTTAAATATAAAATTTGGTTATTAAAGGTTTGATACATTTTAAGCTATCGTGGACGAAAAATCATCACATAATTCATTCGTCCATACGCACACACAAAATAGTAAATTCGTATATCGTTTATTTCCATCTCTCTACATTTTTGTAATTATAAGTTTTTATACTTGAGGAAGCCTAATCCGGCCACTTAAGACTGGCAGACCGGACAATTCATCTTCAGCATATATACAAGACCCAAACCCTTAAATTTCACGACTAATAAAATGTCCACACTAATTTGACCGCTAGCTCTTGGACTATAACAACAATTTGTTTTGCATAATATACGATATATAATTTTAGAGATTAACCGAGATTTGGACATGTCGGTTGGGACTTTGACTGTTCACATTTTAATTGACAGATATTTTAACCGTGTATTTACTCTTAAAATATACTAATAATCTTCCTACGGCATTACAAGTTACAAAATACATAAATTACATTACATGAAATATTACTTTCTTATGTATATAATTATTTCAACATTTCATTAATATTTGAAAGGATAATAATCATACAAGATTTTACGTAGTATGACAAGTAGTAATTCGCTGTCAAACCGAAGTAAAATCAAGAACAAGTTAATAAGTTAACCGTAAAGGAAGAAAAAACCGAACAGTAGTTGGTAACCCAAGATTAATTAAACAGCAGGCTTGATTTCATCTGCACTAAACGCCAACGTGATGATATACCGATTTATTTTATTTATAAATATTCAATTTACCACTACCACCCCTCCCTAGTAATTACATCTCGTGTTTTTACACGATTTATTCCGCTCCTCGTGTCAGGTTCCCTCCATGGGCGTCGTTAGGGGGGAGCAAGGGGGGCGCTGCCCTTTCCCCCTAGATAATGATACAGAAACTAAATTGTCATACCTATATGACAAAAAAACACTTGAATTTTTTTTAGTAATTTCAATGTACGAAATACGCGAATCTTTTCAAGAATAATGCTCCTGTACTCAAAAAATGAGTTTAATTGGATGGTAGTATTTTCTTTGAAAATCGAAATGAAGCAACAATGGACAACATGGGTTGCAGCGAGCTTTGATATGCTTTTCTTGCCCGAAGTTGCAAGAAACTGTATTTAAGGTTTATACTGAATTTTTAATGTAGGTACTGGATATCAGAAATTTATAGTTCTAATCATTAGCGTAGCCAGAGAGGTTTAGGGATTAAACCACCTCCCTCCAGCGAACTAGTATATTTATATATTTTTTGCCTAAATCTAAATGTGAAAATAAAACATTTATTTCATTTTTTATTATTATTATTATTTATTTTAATGTTTGTACTTGGTAGAGGGTAAAATATGATGTAATTTCAAGTGTATGTATAACTTAACTTTTAATTAAGCAACCTTTGACCTTGAACTAAAAAAAATCTTTGCCTGCGGCTCTTTTTTTTCTTTCCCCTACCAAATTATTTTTGATAGGACTATATTACTGGTTCAAAAAATATTTTGTCCCCCCCTAGGAAGTTACCTAACGACGCCCATGGTTCGCTCCTCGCTGTAGTCGCGTGCATAAAGCAGATGAGTCGGCAATTACGTCATTAATTTAATTGCAAATGAGCGCATGTAATCTGCAAGTGATTAGAGGTTATGTACTCACCGGGGAATGTCGCCGATCTTCGGCGCGCGCTGCTTGCGACATGCAGAGCCATCTGTCCACGGGGTGGCTGAAACAATATGTCATCATGATAACAGAAATAAGATTAAGTTATGGGGAGTAGATTGGGATTAACAAGATGGGTAATTGGATGTTAATAAGTTGATATTAAGTACAGACTGCAGAGCACATAATGAACTGCAGTGAAATACTACAACGTAACGCAGTTTCTCAAGCTTTTTGTATTGAGATTTCACGACCAATTTATATATTTCAGTAATGCCCTGTTCACACGTTGCTACTTTGAAGACACATTCGTGCTACTGTAGCAAGAAAAAATCTGAGTCGCTTGTCAAATAGCAGCGCTGCTAATTTGTAGCATCAAAGTATCAAGAACTACTCGTTGATAATTTCACATCGTTGATCGTTGTGTGTGTAGACAGCGATTTTTTGCGGTAATTGTTTCGATTTGAATTTCTTTTCATGCTACAGTAGCACGTATGCGTCTTCAAAGTAGCAACGTGTGAACAGGGCATAAGAATGCAAACCTAGGGGCCAAATTTGAACTAAATGAAACAATGAGGATTTGAATGCTGCTAAATGGACGCCAAAGGCTTATTTTGTAATTTTGCTTCAAGTTTACAAGAAAACAACCTAATAAATCAATTATTTTACCATTTGCAACATAATATCTTTGTGCATCATTATTAATTATAATAAAATACTCCCTTCGTTCGAAAATGTGGTACATATTTAGATTATTTTCTTGTCCGAAAATACGATATACATTTACAAGAATAATTTTATTTATGAAATAGCTACAAATATCTAGTAATACAAAGAAATTTGACTATTTCCCTAAATGGCAAATTTTATTCTATGTATTGACTTTCCGAGCTTCTAAGCCCTAAAATTGAAGGTGCATTAAGTTAGCCCCACCAAGTCATCAATTCATATTTATTAATTTTTTATTTAAATGTGCTCATTTTGTGCTGTTAATAAAAAAATTTGTGCTTGCTCCAAATTAAAGATACAGAGCATTCATTATGGTCAGACTAAGTTAATGCCTGGCCGCACCATTTGGTATTTTCAAGAAATTACGAATTCATCGTTTTGTGCTAGTTTTGTGCTATTTTGTGCTATTTTGTGCCGTTAAGCAAAATTTTTGTGTTGCTTCATTTGGCGGGGCTAAGTTAAGGCTCCTTTCGAATGAGTAGTAGTAGTGTAGTTACTTATTAAATTCATAACTCGCCCATTTCGATTGCCATATCAACCAAATTTTGGTAACAGATACTAGCTATATGTATTGTCTTTTTCGATTTTCCGGACTTGTTTTGAACAATGGAAAGCCTGGAAAACCATCAAAATTCGTAGTTAACCAATAACTCTTTTGTCAATTGGAATATTTTTTTCAAGAAAATTACACTTTATCTGCTATAGTGTCTCAACAGCGGTACATCGTTATTTTTTCAAGAAACATCCCTCATTTTAAATTAAAAAATTATCAAATTTTGGATTTTAATTTTTTTCGAATATTTTGAAAATTTAAAAATGTACAGCTGTTAAGTACAATATTATAAAGGATTTTTGTAAATAATTTTTTTCTCTAAATTTTCCTTAAATCAAGTTATTAGTAAACTACGAATGCCTGTCTGGGTGAAGATGAAGTATAGCCTTAATGCTAGCACCACCACTTGGTAGTTTCTATTATATTAAAAGCCGATTGTTTTGTGCTGTTTTTGTTGTGTAAAGCTAAAATTTTGTGCTTGCTTTATTTACGAGCTATAGAGCTATTAATTTGTCGGGACTAAGTTAATGCTAGCCCCTCCATTTGATTATTTAAATTATATTAATTGCCGATCGGTTTGTATAAAGCAAAAATTTTGTTATTGCTTCATTTACGAGCTATAGAGGTATTTATTTGGTGGGACTGAGTTAAATACTAGTCCCTTCATTTGATTATTTCGATTTTATTAATCAGCATAAAATGAGCACATGCAAATAAAAAATTAATATATATATATATATATATATATATATGAATTGATGACTTGGTGGGGCTAACTTAAAGCACCCTAAAATTGAACATTTAGAGCTACTAAAATAAATTTGATCATGCTTATCATCGAAAGATAATGATAATAGTAAAAATGGGACCATGAAACAATAAATATTTTTGTGTAAAAAATACGTTCCATATCTAACCAATTTACATACCATATTCGATTGTAATGATCAAATGATTTATTGTCTGTTGTTACAATTCCTAGAACTACATATTATTAAAATACTTAATTGAACTTTACTTATTATTTACTAAAATATTAATATAAACTACGAGTATATAAATTTTACTCAGAAATTTCATAAGAATACAAAGAAAAATAATTTCAGATTTAAAATACAAGCAGATCAAAACAGTCAAAATATTGAAAGATGACCGCAATACATAAAATTTTCTATATATTAAAGTTTGGAGAAATTTGATATGATGATATGAATATGAATCCACAAAAGGAACTATTCAAATAGAAATGCGGATTTCTTGACAGAACGTAACATGATAGATTATCTCTTTAATGACTTAAAACATCAAGAATACATAAATACATATTTGGTTGTTGTAAATGTAAAATAAGATTGATTAATAAATAAAGGATTAAAAAAAAAATTAGTTGGCAAAACTTACTTGAACGCTTGAACTGCAAATTTTGATAGTTATTCTTGTGTACGCTTATATTGATACAAGACTTTGGAGTAAGTAATTACTCAAATAACAAATAGGTTCACCTTATATTTACTTTTATATAACTTGTAAACTTTGGTTAGATAAACATTAACAGACATTTATTTAACTTTGGCTAACATTTTTTGAGTTGTTTGAGAAAGACAAACTGAAAATAAGTTTTACAACTCATTATTTAAATAAAAATGTATTTTGGTTTTAGAGTAAAAACTGTTTTTTATTTATTGTACCTACTTTTTAGGTATACTACATAAAACAATACATTATCTTTACTTTGAGAGCGGTACAGTGAACTCTATACTATGTACCTGGAAGGGAGCCGTAGCGCACTACAGAATAACAACAGTGAGGCAAGTTGAGAGACAGACTTATAGCGTATAGCATTTGAGGAGTATCTCTATCACTGTCGAACTCATGTTGAACATGGGCAAAATAGGTACTTCCGTTTTTAAATACATACTTGCCTCGGCGACTCTAACGCGCGTTATATAACCACATTAAATAAAAATATCTCGAACATTTTATTTAATACTTGAACATAAACTAAAATGTAGGCATGGTATTCAAGTGTTGTAATAGATAACAATATTTTTATCTAGATAAAGATAAAGATAACTTTCTTTTTACAAATCTAGATAAGATGGATAACCATTGAAAAAAATTTATCTAGATAATAGGGAGGTAAAAGAGAAATACTAATTATTATCTAGATAATTTATAGATAATATAAAAAATATAACGGTATGTTATAAAGTATAACCGGTACCAGGTGGAGAGCCGGCAGCGTTGCAAGCTTGTGCATTGTATGCTTGCACAGTTTTATTACATTTGAATTCGATTAACAAATGAAAAAGTAAAAAATTGTTATAATTTTATTAAAATTATTATCTAGATGATATTTAAAAAATACCTAGAGGAAGATAATTTGTAATTTGGTCTAGATAAGATAATATGAATACGAACAAAATTATCTAGATAAAATAATAGATACCTAAAAAATATTATCTAGATGATTTATCTAGATAAAATTATTTAGATATGTTACAACGCTGGGTATTCAAAGTAAAGAGCGTTGAACATAATTTATTCAATATTAAAAAGACATACCTACAAGCTTTTATTCTAAATTCTTTCAAACTAATAATTTTATTAATCAATAAGTACATAATCACAATCAGTTATTATTTTCAATTACTCGCACAATTAACTTTTTATTCCATATTTAGCGAAAAGCATTGATATGGTGAAATAATAAAAATGCCAAATATCTACGCATAAAATTTATCAAACATTATTATTCAGGCAAACCACAACCACAAAACATGAAATGACATTCTAAAGTAAATTAAAATTTTAGAGCTCGCTTTTATTAATTTTGTTTGTTTATTTTTAAATTTCGTCACCAAAAATTTTGTGATAATAAAAATATTTACTAACGCAAAATCGCCAAATCAAAATATAGAATTGTTATTAAACAACGTAGTAGGCTGAAGAGAACACAAGATATACTACATTAAATTTTTGGATTATTAAAATTAAAATCAAATTATTTTGCGTTCGCTGGCTTTAAGTCTATACTTCACGTTCACACAAACAGGCAATCGTAGATTACTAATAACTTATTTTATGTAAATTTTAGAGAAAAAAATGTATTTACAAAAATTCTCACTTATAATATCACATGTGCATCAATTCTTTCCGGAAATTTTTTAGTGCTTTCCAATACCATCTTAATTAGCTCGAGTGGTACACGAGAGCAAATTGCGTTGTTGGAATTTCCTGAGCATGAATTAATGCACGTGTAAGAAAATCGCATAAGACACCGCCACTCTATTTTTGAATTATTTTTACAATAGAAACTTGAATTAATCATTCATTTGGTTTAAATCGGTCTAAGCGTTACCAGTAAGTATTAGAAATAACAGTATAATAACGAATTAAAATATGTATTTTATATTTCATATTAATTCTACAAAGTCCAAAGCAAAAGTTTCGTTTCATTATCTACAAAATGTACTATTTTCACAAGTTCGCATGTTGCAATTTATTACTCAACAGCTCAACTCCATTTACAAAATAAATTATACATACACTTAGGTTTTTAATCAAATACATGGTTTTTTACTTTGTTTTTCCTGACTTCAACGGAAATGGTAAACGTTGTTACAACTTCCTTCAAAATTTTGTGGGATTCATGTAACCGCAAATTACAATTATTGTACACAATATTTTGAATGTCATTATCAATGTTAAGAGTTAGTATAATTCCTAATAAGATAACTCGTATAACCAAAAGGTTAAATAATAAAACACAGAACTTAAAAAATTATTAAAGAAAGATTTGTCATTAACTAAGTGAACACAAACAAATTCATTTAACAACAGCTCGTAAATAATAAGAAATTTTGTCAATATAACGATACTTTCATTTTAATATTTTATCTTATTGGGAAATACTAAATATGTATTAGAGAAATTATTCAATTTTTGACGAATTACAGAATATTATAGATTCGTTGTAATAACTTAAAATATCAATAAACAATCAATACATATTTTTTTGTGAAGAAAATTAATTAAGAAAGATACCTCGCTATTATTAAATTGATAGTAGTTTTATCTTAAAAGGCACACTGCACAACGAAGCAGTAATACTAGATCCATTTTTTTAAAAGGAGCGTACATAAAATTCGATAAAATGAAACATAAAACAAAGCGTGGACCTGCTGCGATATAAATTAGCTAGTTTTAAATTTGCACTATGACTTGTAGTACTACCTAAACACTAGCTAGTGTCGCAACAGTCAACACTATAAGTGTCATAGGTAAGAATTTTTTGTATGTTTTCAAATTTTTATAAATTATCGAGACTTGCAATACTGTGTCATCTCATGTAATAAGTAAGTATATGATTATCTTATTCTATACAGTGAATATATTTTAACCTGAAACATGTGATTTTTCATATTCATGGTTACGAATTTGACAGCAATGTATTAGAGCGTTCATTTCAAAATTAAACATGGGGAATAATAGAATAATATATTATATTAAAGGACTACAGTGTATGATTTAATCCTGAGGGTGAAGTTTATTTCACGAGCCGATGTTGAGGGAAATAATCACCTGAGGGATTAAAGGGTCTTTAGTCCTATGACGCTATTTTTGCACTTCATCCTCAAACGAATACAAACTAGTTTAAAAGAATACACATTTTGCAATTTTGACAGTAAACTTTATGACAAATATTTATATTGTTACCATAAATACTCTGTAAAAAATAGCATGTATTTACTTGACAAAGTAAAAATTAATTAATTCAATTCCTTGACAACGGGATTAAATATAAAAAATAATCCCTTGGCAGTAGTAGTCAAAATGACTACTTTACGGCCGTATTTATTTTACGGCCGCTATTGTTTTACTCGTTTCTTTAAATAACAAATTTATTACACGGTTACTATATTTAGAAGTAGGCTGCAAACTTCACATTCGGCTGAAAAAGAGAACTTTTAGAATTAAAGTCTCGGTTTGCGCCTCTTCCGTAAATAGATTCGTCCTCTAAAACTCTATTTTGCGTACTTGTTACATAAATAACTAATTTGAGCGCAGTTGTAATAGTTCCAAAAGACGTTTTTTAACTTGAAATTTTTATTGTACAAAGTACCTATTCATTGTATTTTCAGGTAGCAGTAGTGTGGCACTAATTAACAAATATCCATGACAACATCAAATTTATTTCCTGTCTCAGTTTAAAAAGAACGCTCTAAACATTGCTGTCAAATTGTTTTATAATGTTTCACGTTAAAACAAATTCACTGTAATAATTTGTAATAGTAATACATACAAGTATTTTCAGTTAATTCAGTCATCTATCCACAAGCACTATAATTCTGCACAAAACAAAATCACAAATCACGAATCACTTGTTCACAGCACACTATTCTCTGGTTTCGCTGTTAGAGCGTTCATAGGCGACTGCGATTGTGTCGCGCGCTAATCTGCAGCAGGAATCTCTCCGCGGGTCTAAGGTCCTCGCGCCCGTGTTCGAAATATCGCGTTCAGAACGGCGATCACGGAAAATATTATCAACGTTTTAGTTTATTAGTTACTATAAAGAGGCTAAAAGCGGGGCTGCGAGTAATTTGCATGAGATTACTGAGTTATTGAATGATAAATGTTTATTTTTAAGGATTAAAGGGTTTATGGGAATTTAAATGGTGAAGTTAGCACGAATATGGGGGTTCGTAATATTTTGACCTTATAAATAAAATAGCTATTTAGGCTGTAAAGAAGAATTTTTTATTACGAAAGATAACCACGTGACTACTAAATAAATATTAACAGCCGAGATATACACATACTGGGCTGTCCTATGAAACTGTTTAAGCATGGGGATCTCGAGAACCATTAAAGATACGAAGTTGGTTAAATTAGACAAAAGTCTTGTTTTCCCACAAAAATGCAAATTTTGCCAATTTCGTTTTTCACCTATAACTTTTTTGTTTGAATTAGTACAAGTTTCTAATTTGCACGTTCTCAAATTTTTTTTATTTCCTATAGATTTTGAGAAATTCAATTTTTCATATGGAGCTCATAGTTGGCTATGGCCCTTCTTAATAAAGATTTATTTCCTCTTTTCAATGATATAAAACACAAATGCATTTAAATTAATATGAAGGCAGAGAGAAAAATATACATTTAAAATTATAAAAACTATTATTACCTATTATAAACGAAAACGAATACTTATATATTTTTTATTGTAAAAAATACTTGACAGAGTTAGTCATACAGAAACCAAACAAAAAAAAATTTCCTAAGTTTTGGACAAAGTTACATAATGTCATAATTATAGCATCTTTATGACATAATACTATAAGTTTGCATAGATGAATTATTTATGTAGGTAGTGTATAATAGGACGTACGCAGAAATAATTTGCGAGATCATCATATTAATAAACTGAATTACTTCAGTCTATTAATATAACAATCTGTCTATAACTCTAAATACCAATAAGTTAGAATATCAGATCAAATTGTTTGTAGCACTTTTTTAATTATTGTAATTTTAAAACTTTACTTCAAATACTAAATATACTATAAACACATATAATATGAACGGATTCCATCTCGAATAATCCCAAATCCCAATTTTCATTTGATTATTTTACACACGTCATTTCTGGCCAATAAGAATGCATAACTTTTTCGAAGAGGGCAGTTATTCAGCGATAAAATTTGATAAAACCACAGTAGTTTAACCATGGTTACATTTTGTTTATTAAATGTTTTTAATGTTGCAAACGTCAAAAATTAAATAATATACATAGAAGATATTCGTTCGTGAAATAATAAAGCAAATATAATTCGAGTCATAAATTTAATTGGTAAAATTTACTCATAATTCCTGCGTAGAAACGACAACTCGGGTCAAAATTGACTCTTAAATCACTCCAGCATCCCTGTCGTGATTAAAATATGTCAATTTTGACACTCGTTTGTCCGTTTCTACGCAACAACTATTCGTAAATTTTACCGATACATTTATGGCTCTTATTATATTACTTATGATAAAAAAATTTCTCACCAAACTTAAACCAGTTGATATGACTCTAAGGTTATCTAAACTTTCATAATAAATTCTAATGAACCATTATAATATAATTAATCGCAACTAAATAATATAAATAAAATAAAACTTTTGTACCCGTAAACCGTATATTCTGAATTATTGTTATTTGAAATCATAAATCTTGTACTGTGCATATATCAATGAGATGCAACTATGCGAGTAATTAATAAATAGATTAATTTGGTGTCTTTATAATATTTTAATTAATGTCTAACGTCTAGTGGTGTCCGTATTTTCTATGAGTACGAATAATCAATCAGTTCTCACATGTGAACAATTTCAAATTTATGAACATAAAGTGTAAATTGATTTTTTCTCAACGGCAAATTATTTTCACCTTTTAGGTTAGATTGCAGCTAATTAATGTCTTTTTTCGCCTGTGAACCATTTATGTTCACAATTAACTGAAATCGATACGGATAAAGGAAATGTTAATGACTCTGAAATTATAAAATACACGGAGAAAATAAATAATTAATGGCGGCCCTAATGAGACTTGAGACGAGGTAAAATAGAAATGTGTCATCTGCGATCGATGGGTTAAATCTCTTAAAAATAAATAAAGCGCAAGGAAATACTAAATCACTTTCGTATACAGAACAAAATACATTTTAATAAAAGCGTAAAACTTTCAAAAGTATAATAAATTTTTATCTTTCTAACATTGTGACAGTTTATAGTTTCAAAGAATAACAATAATAAAATGTACCTATACAGGGTGTTTCTATACCTCCGCACGAAACTTTAATAGTTTAGGTATATAATTTGATATTATAGGTAGGTACTGATTATAGAAAAAAAATATTTTTATAAAAATTCGCAAAAATAAGGGTAGTAAAATGTTTAGTGATACTGGTTTGAAAGTCTATTTAACTGTTTATTAGTTTATTTATTAATTATTACATAAGAAGTGACTTTGTAAATAGTCTGACAGTACATAGTATTTATAATTTTAATTTATAAATAACATAAAACATTAACAGTTCAATAGAACTAATATTTTACTATAGGTACGTACCCTAATTTTTGCGAATTTTGAAAAGAAAATCTGTTTTTCTGTAATCAGTATATCAACCTATTAAAGTTGTGTGCAAAGGAATAGAAACACCCTGTATAGTTTTAGGTTTTAGTAGATCTACAGTAACCATACCATATCTGGCGCCATCCTGCCAATTAAAATTTTTTGAATGTTGCATTATTTGAAATATAATCATTTAAAAATTTAAATATGAAATTGCAATCACCCTTAAAAAAATTCTGACATTTGACGATAAGCCATATTTATGCATGTTTTGTAAATGAGAAATAATCTATAATCTTCTACCACTACTTATAATTATTTATTGTTTAACTTAAAAATACATTGATCTTGATACTTCTTTAACACTTAAAGCAACACAAATACAATAATAATTTTAAAATACCAGAATACCACTGCATCACACCTCACAGTTCAAAAGTCCGCTCCGAATTAAACAATGAACAGTTTCGTTTTACGGCAGAAAGAAACAAAAATATTCCAATCGTTTCCGTTTAATTAAGGACTTTGCCTGCTCAATAAAGTCTTAAGCCTCATTCCCACCTCTATCATAGTCGTAAGTCGTAGTCGTAAGGAAAACCGACCGTTCCCAGCTCTTATCATAAGGGTAATGTTTTGTTCACAACTAAACTAATAAATGAGTCAAATACATTTCAAATAATTGATAATTAAATTTTACTGTTATATCGGAAACAATACTAATTTGCCCAGGAAGAAAATTATAGTATTAGGACAAATAATAAAAAATAAATGTATACATAAAATGTATTCAATTGCATGTGAACATGCCATGATTTTAAAAAATGTGTAATAAGATATATGAAATAAATCATAGTAATATTGAATTACCTTAAAAGCTATAAAACATTCAGAAATATTTAAAACAATATTATTTTTATTCATATTTATATTTCTATAACCTTTCTTTCGACGAGTAGTGCAGTGACAGTAGTGAAACCAGCAGCACTACATACCTCCATCTCTTTCTATTTATGATTACGACAAAATGTTTGGCAGAGCCAAATCCTTACGACTACGACTAACGACTAACGACTAACGACTTGCGACTACGACAAGAGGTGGAAACGCTGTAACGTTGTTTCGTATGTCAAACTCTCAAGGTTACGACTAAAGACTTATGACTACGACTATGATAGAGGTGGGAATGTGGCTTTATTCAACAAATAAAATAGACACTAGTATTAGGAAAACAAATCAAATAGACACTAGTGTTAGTAGATTTATGAAATAAAATAATAATTTATCAAAATTATTTATGAACAATTATTATCTGTGTGGTTTAACAGATCACTTTAAATTGTAGAAATATACGAGTAATTCTACTGGGCGTGTAGTATGATGCCATGAATCTACTTCGGATATTGAGATCATTAATCTAACTGCACTAAAATAATCTGTATATATAAAAATGAATGCCTGTTTTTCTGGTAACGCCATAACTTGAGAACGACTGGACCAATTTGAATATTTCTTTTTTTGTTGTGTTCGCTCTAATACAGGGATGGTTTTAAAATGAAAAAAAATTGAGAAAACCCAAAAGAAAAGCTGAAAAATCGAAAAATTCTAAATTTATCATTTAATTGAACAAAATAACAAACAGATTAGATAACCAGGCATTTAATTATTAAACTGCTATGTATTAGCTGTTGAATAGTAATTTCGAATTCAGTTGGTCTAGGTGTTTTGAAACAGACAGTTGTGGATTGTAAGCATTACAATAAACAATATGTTTTTGAAATAGTCCGCCATACCTGTAAAGGAAGGTATTGGAATCATGCTAAAAATCGGGTAGTGAGTTTTTAGTGGATGAGCACGAATTAGGGTCCTTACAATAAATTCATTTTTGATAGTTTCACGATGATGTCTGTATGTATGTGTGTATGAGTGTAGTTATGTGGTCAGAGCAGGATTTCTGTCAGTCGGATAACTCAAATACGAATTACCCAAAAATTTAGATATTTGGTATTTATCATTTGTCTATAAGGTATAAATTGGAAGAGCTCTCAATTTTATGATTCATTTTCAATGCATTCAATTTCTATATTTGAATATTTTAGATTTTTATTTGTATATTTTAAATGGACACCGGATTGTAAGTATGCATTTTATGTTTACAAGTCTAGATATGGCGGGAGGTTGTGTGCTGGCCACATCTGATTTTTTAAATTTATTTGATGTTTATAACGATGTCAAATTGCATTGTTGTTTATACAAATGGCAATTTAACATTGTTGCCGGCGACTATCTAATTCAAAATTTACTGAACCGATTAAGCTCAATAGTAATATCTTAAGATCAAACTTATAACATGAGTAGACTAAAATGTCAGAAGTGAATGCATTTACAAAAATTTCAGAAATTGAATGGCAGTGCTGCCAATGTATTTTGCCAGCCACATGGCGGTACAAATATCGGGTGGGTCAAATAAGACCTACCAATGTTAAACTTAAATAACTTTTGTATTTTTTGAATATAATTATTTTTTCTTTTTGTAGGTTATAACTAACTTCTTGAAAATTTATTAGCCACACAAATTTAATTTTCTAAATAATGTTTTGATGTCGGATGAAGCGCATTTTCATTTAAATGGTCATGTCAACAAACAAAACTATAGATTTTGGGGCTCTGAAAATCCAAGGGAAATACACCAGCATCAGTTGCAAATCCATCCAAATGTATTGTTTGGTGCGGTTTGATGGCCAAAAAAGTGAAATTTTTGGCGAACGTCTGATTTAAAAAAAAATCAGATTTCCCTTGGCCACCTCGCTCGCCAGATTTAATAGCGCCCGACTTTTTTTATGGGGATATTTAAAAGACAAAGTGTATGTTAATAAACCACAGACTATTAGACCGCTGAAGCAGAATATTCGAGACGAAATACTGAGCCTTCAACCAGAAACATCACGGGGTGTAATGGAAAACGCGTTAAAAAGAGCCGATCTTTGTATCGAGAATAGTGGTTTACATTTGTCTGATGTCATATTTCGTACATAATTTCCATAAAATATATTCATTGTATAAAAAAAATTAATCAAAATAAGCGATTATTACAAGAGTTATTAGTGTCTAACATTAGTAGGTCTCATTTGGCCCACCCGTACTTCTCTATAAAATTACCTACATTACATCTACTTATTACCATTGCAAATCCAGGGTCAAATATATCATCGAACAAATTTGTTTTTGAAATAGTTTTTTTTTTATTTATTTGATGTTTATAACGATGTCAAATTGCATTGTTGTTTATAACAATTTAATTCAAAGTTTACAACACCGATTGAGTTCAAATTTGGTATGGTAATAGCTTAAGATGTAACTTATAACATGACCGGACTAAAATGTCAGGCCGCCATCTTGAAACAAAATGGTGGCTAGCAAAATGTACTGCACCGATTGGGTTCAAATTTGTAATGGTTATAACTTATGATCTAACTTATGACATGAGCATACTAAAATATCAGTCCGCCATGGTTAAACAAAATGGCGGTAACCGATTAGGTTTAAATTTGGTATAGTACTACACCGATTGGATTCAAATTTGTAATGGCTATAACTTATGTTCTAACTTATGACATGAGCATACTAAAATATCAGTCCGCCATCTTTAAACAGAATGTCGGTAACCGATTGGGTTCAAATTTGGTATGATACTGCACCGATTGGGTTCAAATTTGTAATGGTTATAACTTATGATCTAACTTATGACATTACATGAGCATACTAAAATATTAGTCCACCATCTTTAAACAAAATGGCGGTAACCGATTGAGTTCAAATTTGGTATGGTATCATGGCCGTAGTTAGAATTGTCACCATGTATGGTATGGTAATAACTTAGAATTCTTATAACGAGATTCCTTTAAATTCGAGTTGGAGGCGTAGCAACGCACGCCGGGTCCGCTAGTGATTAATAATAATAATAATAATAATTTCGGCTAACTTTGCTAACAGTTTCAATATACAAATTCGATTGAACTTATGCCAGAAAAGTAACTGTTATTAAAATAAATTTGTACCTATTCAAATGGGCTTATAAGTTTAAATAAATAATTCAAAGCTCCTAAACTAAAATTTTTTAGGACATTATATTTATTTATAACTCTGTTTTAATAACGCTGACTTTAGGTACCTACTACATTAAGTTCTTACTGTCAAGGAAACATATTTTATTATCAAGAAAGTGGAAGAATTTATTTACAGGAATTTTTTTAGTAAATTAAGCGTAACTGTATTGAAACTTACTGTCTTGGGTTTCCATTTCCACTCCACCCTCTAAAATAATGTCTGACTGAAGGACATTTTTTATAGCAGAAGTTTAGTAATAAAGTCTGAAGAACAGTTGAGAATATTACGATTAAATTTAATAAAATTTGTCTACAATCGTTGTATGAACAATGTTATTAAATTTTTAGTTAAGATATGTGCAAAATTGTCGCTCTAGTGCGATAAAAACACAAAAATATAAAATATTTTGCGTTAAATTGTCCTCAAACTACGAATGTGAATTTTTTTGTTTATAAACGTTGTCATGATGATGATCAATAACCCTGATTTAATTGAATTGTTATAAGCAAGGCAAATAATAATAATTTTAAAATTAGCTATATAGACGTTATACAATTGTAGACAAAATATTGTGTGCACCTCGTTGGATAGAGCTTGTTTTTTGCCCTTGGCGAGTCGTCAATCTCGACTTCGCCTCTACTGAACAAATTTCTCGCCACGTGTAACAAACAATGCTCTATCCGTACCTACTGGATACACAAATAACTATTGTTTGACGAAACTGTTTCACAGTAAAACTTTGCAAATTTTAATACACGATTGGAATAAACTTTTACTTGCTTAGAGTCTTTACAAAAAGTGCATTTTTATTTTTTAATAATTTTATTGTGATCTAACTTCATTTAGAATTATTTTATTTATTTATTTACTTATTTACTCTTCACTTAGTTTTATGAATCATTGAATGTGTATAAATATGTGTTTTATTTTTGCCTTAAGTGAATAAATAATAAAAGCTGAATAACTGTAAACAAAAATAAAATTTCAAAACCACTTTTCTACACTATATCCGATAAAGGTCGAACTAAAATATGTAGATCGTCTACTTTTTACTTTCTTACTAATATCTTTCTTTAGTTTTAAAAACTACCCTTATCAAAGTATTGACACAAGTTCAAAAAAGTTTCTTTAAAATAAAAAACGTTCTTCAAATTTGCTCCATGCAAATTAGGTAAATAAGAACTGAAACTGATGTCAATATTCAGTTTAGGTGTCCACAAAACAAATATCTTGTTAAGAGGGTTCAAAGGGCGATAAAAAAGTTTGAAACCTTCGATCAAGAATAAAAAATAAAACTGAATAAAACCCTTGATGCAGTAGGTTACATACAAAAAAGAAAAATGCAGAATTTTAAAACTGATGCGGGCCAAATATTTGTTAGGTACAATCTTTTTGTGTTGAATAAAAATATTTGATTGTGAAGTTCCATTTTAGGTAAGCCCATTTTGGACAGTAATGAATTTTGTGCTAATTTGTATATTAATCATGAATTCAACGAAACTATAAAAATAATCTTTTACTAATTATTTTCTTTTCTTACACAGTAAAAAATCCAGTCGTAGTGTCAATTTGGAACATTAAGTCTCAATTTAAACAGAGTTGAAATTGATGTTATTCGTATTATGCCCTGTTTAAATTGTGACTTTTAATATTCCAAATATTGCAATTTTATTACAAGGTACGCTGTACATTTTAAAATTATTTCTTTATTATGTGTGCTGTGCTAACCTAAAAAAATCTTGTAACTAAAGATGGGAAGAGTATTCTTCCCGAAACGTACAATAAATTAAGAATTACGTGGATTCCTGAAGCCTTATTCATCATTCCTTCAAAAATTATTATCGTTGGACCCTACAATTTCACTTTTGTGTAATTAATTTATGTTTAACACTATAATTTAATCATTTAAACACTAATCTAACACTACTTACTTTTTACTAACACTATGCAATCTCAGTATTATTTATATATTTGACACTAAATATAATATTATTTTGGCACTATTGTTCACACTACCGAGATTATCCAGTAACACTTTATTTAACAATACTTATATTACTAGTGAGAAATAAACAGTACCAGCAGTGTACAATAGCACTAAAATATAACATTATACGTAGTGTAAATTTGAATATTAAAAATAGTGTGAACCTGCTAGGACACTAGCTAGTATTAAAATACTGTTAATGATTTTTTTGTACTCATAACCTAGGGACATATGAAGCACGCAATTGTCAATCGGAAATGTCAATTTCCCAGTGTAGTCAATCAGGAAAAATGCAAAGAACACTGGTTTTCTTGAGCATTCTACAATAAAATCATCTTCAAAATAACAAAATTTATTTTAATCAATGTTACTTCTCACGATTTTCATGTATTAAAACCCATAAACACCATCGATATATAAAATTTTTGAAATAAATATGTGCGACTAGCGCACCATCTGTCGGTAGTAGTGAGTAGAAAAAAGATCGTAACCTCAAAAATGATCAGACTACAACAAACTACAACTTGAATGTATTTAATTATAGTTTTATTCATTACAAAAAAACATTGCACAAACCTCTTGCGGGAAGACACCATCCCTGCATTCGCGTAAATGAAACCCTCGCTTCGCTCGTGTTTCAAAAACCCGCTCATGTGGGATAAAAGTCTTTCCGCATTTGGTTCGTAAATAACTATTTTGTGTGTAATGTATTTTTCTAGAATTATTACAAATGCCTCTCTTTTCCTGTATTAATTGTGATCGTAAAAAGTGAATAACAATATACCGAACGACATTAAATGTAAGTACAGGAAATTAAAAATTAATTATCGAATTAATTAAATGCCAGAACTTTCATGTACTCGAGTTTACAATGACGCTATATATGCAGTGCAGGGTCTGCAAACGATGTTTAGAGAATATTCTATACTGAGAAAATAATAGAACATGCGTGGGATATTAGATCCAGAGATAGAGATAGAACAGGGATGAAATTGAATTTTATGAAGTTCTTGTTTGTGAATGCTGATTAATTCAAATATTAAAGTTGTTTGGTAAATTTTCTAGTAGGTATATACGGTTGTTATTAATATAATATTAAATAAAACACAGGTTGGTGGCAATCTAATTTGTTCTGAAACAATTAATCTTTAAATCATCCATTTTCGTAATAACCTAAACCTAAATTTAGTGTGTAGTTGTCGTGTATACAAATGCCCCCTACGCCTAAGCTATAACCAGCCTATAATCTTAGTATAAATAAGTTCAATAAAAAATAATATTATTTAAATATGTAGAATATAAATTGGTCAAAATGAGTAATAGTTATTTATGTCTTCCTAGTATGTAATTGTTTAATTATGTCATGGATACGAGGTATGTTATATACTACATTATACTCTAGGGCATTAAGAAATTGCCATGGTAATATTGAGACATCACTAATGTTTTTCTTCTGAAATTAATATATTTTCTGTCTGTTACTAGGATACCAAAAATATTAACAAAATTCGAAACGTCAAAGCGAAATGTCACGCGCGCAATATTTGAAATAAAGTAGTAAGACAAAATATTGTATGCACCACGGGCATCATTGATGTTTATAGCCCTCGGGCGATTTACAGACCCTCGGGCCAGAGGCCCTTGGGCTTGTAAACATGTCGCCCTCTGATGAGCATAAACATCAGCATGATGCCCTTGATACATAAATAACTATTACGTATAGAGGGCCGAAAGATAAATATTACGTCTGCGTACGAAGTTTGAGGCCCGACGCTTTCGAGAGCATTTATTTGCGCATAGGATTAATCTGTCTTTCGGCCAGAGGTACGTACAACGTTTTACGCACAACTGCGTATTGAAATATTCTTGTGAATTACTCGTTATAATTTTTTGAAAACACGCAATAATACTAGACAATTACAAGGTGGCTTATAGTAACGAAAAACTATTTCATGTGTCAATCAATGAATTTTGATTGTACGAATTCCTTGTAAAAAAACAATCTTGATACAGTTGTGTGTAAAATAAATTTAAAACCTATTTCTTAGTCTTTAAGAAAGTTTTCTACTGCTGCAATTTGCTGTTATCCCCTTTGAGTTTTTTCTTTCTTCCAATTTTTTTAAATCCATGATCAAATAAAATCGTATACTTTTAGTTTTAATAGTAGGTATAATAATAAAAGTTACTTTTCCTTGTAAAAGTTAAAAATGCATACTAAGTATATTAGCCTTTTTGCGAGTCTTTTTGGTATGTAGTTAGAACAAAAGATTACAAAACCTTAATATACTTTTATAGCAAGAACAAAGTCCTTTTATAATTCATATTCCATTACACGATAAATAAAATAGACTACCAAGCGTAGCCTTAATTGGAGCTCCAATTTTTTTTTTAAATAAACGTTTCTAATTTAAATTGTTCCAGAAATCGAATGCTGCAAAATGACGTCCATTTTGCAGTTATGAAAATAAAATAAAATATATTTTATGATTTTCTGGAAAACTTAAACACTTACATAGATAGTTTTTCTCATAATGTTCCCATTTACGAGATAAACAAGAAAAACGTACGCAAGCCCCAATCTAAAATTTTATGAAATTTTTGAAGTTTGTTATATGGCAATGATGATTATCATCCTTTAAATTGAATTGATTTTTGAAGACCGAGATTCTGATATTATTTCCATGTCATAAGTAAGTAACATAATTTGAATTAGATAATTAAAAGACACTTTATAAAAAGCTGCGGTACACATTCGGTATTAATTTATCCAGATGCCTGGCCTGAATTTTAATGAACCGACTCTACGCAATAAAAATTATTGCTACATAAAAAAAAATTCGAATATTTGCAGAAACGATTCCAGAACACCAATTACAAAATATCCAATGTGATTTTTCTCTCAAAGGCTTCCCGATCAGTTGAAAATATGTTACTAATCACGTGATCACAAGTGGGAGATGCCATCTCCACTGGAGGTAGGGAAGGATGTGGGAATATTGGAAATTGGAATGTTCGTTGCAATTTTCCATTTCCATGGAATTGAAATAATAATAAGCAAATACTGAAAACTAGGTTATATTAAATTTTCAGTGGAATCGCAACCATTGTTATTATTCCTCTAGAAATTTCACTCATCTGTAATAACTACTCTCATCAAATGAAATTTAATTAGTCTTACGAGCTTTACTGTTGTCGGATTAAATGAAAAGATCAAAACAATTTGTTTCAAAGCAAACTTACCTACTTAATGTTTTAATAAATTTAATCGTATCATCAACTGTTATTACCTTTTTCCATGCAACATTTATTGAAAATTATAAACAACTTAATACGTTAGTTACTAATAATACGTTAGATACTTATAATTCATTAGTTACGGACTTAATACGTTAGATACAACCATAATAACAGCAAAACCTTCCATAATTTGCAAACTGTCAACTAATTGACAGATAAAATTGTTGATTTGTCTTAAAATTGCCGTCGTTGATGATACGATTAAGCTTTGAATATATCTCGAATATATGCGATTTAAGTCCCCTTGGATGTTCAAAGAGACCATACAAAATACACCTTTACCCGTACTCTGTGGCATTTTATACACCAAATCAGATGACTAGGTACTGTACATTTTATTTCAAATTTCGCTAGGTACAAAATTATAAATACTACTGAAAATTGAAATCGACTTTCTAAAATATTGTTTTTACAAAGATAAGTTAATAACAAAATTCAGATGGTAAAAAATCTATCATATTGTGTATAATATTACGTCATAAAGATATTTCAAATGTTGTTTAATAACTACAAATAAGGAAAGAGTTCTTTTAAACCAGATACACTGAGACCACTAATGCTCATCTTTAGTAAGCAATGGATTTAAACATGAGCTTATCAGTTGAGAAATTTTCTCAACAGTTTTCATTTTTTATCGTATGACGTTCTTTTGTGATATGTGGATGTCTCCTAGTGTTATTATTTATTTATTTATAATCAATTATTTTAATATGTTTAAAAAAAGAAAATAATTTTTCTAATTGGGTCCACTGTAAGTATCTTTAACTGTTTATATTAATTTCTAAAAAACTTTGCAATTTAATATTGTAGCTCCTGAAGATGATCTTAGTAGGATCGAAACGTTGAGAACGATTTTAAATAAATTGGCTGAATCCCCACTATGTTGCTTGTATGTAGCATGTTCGAACTGTGGTACAAAGGAATACTCATAAAATAAAGTGGCGCGTTCGATCACTGCGTAGACAGCGTTTCCTAAAATTTTAAACTAAATTGCTTAATCAAAAACTGGCCACTGTTAATTTGTTTCGTGCGAAAAAGCTCCACTCAGTATAAAATTCTTCTAGTACCTATTACATATTCCATAGTTGTTTTGAAGGGTTTTAGATATTTAAATCAAGATTAATATGGTTTAAATGTACCTACACTAAAATACCGTTAAAATAAGAAAACAAATTACAATTGAAGTTCCAAGAAATTATTTTATTCTGTACTTCATTCAGTACCAAATTAAGTAAAATGGTGTGTGTTATAAACCTCGTTAATTGAACTGTAACCTTTGAAAACTTTGTATTTATGTAGGTATTACCCTCTTGGGAATTTATTTAAATTATTAGTGCCTGTGGTGTCCGTAATGAATAAAATTTGTATATTTATTTTCA
Organism: Agonum fuliginosum; assembly: GCA_947534325.1. Lineage (NCBI taxonomy): Eukaryota > Metazoa > Arthropoda > Insecta > Coleoptera > Carabidae > Agonum > Agonum fuliginosum. The sequence continues at coordinate 13,583,904 of OX384045.1, read as the reverse complement.
TTTTCAATTTACTCCCATGCGTAAACAAGAGGAAATTTAAATGAAACAAATTTTGATGCCTTCCTGGCAAAGAATTCAGACTTTCCAATACTTTTCACTGTTGTGCTCTCATTGAAATTTTTAATTAAAACATAATTCTTTTAAGTCGGGAAAATTTATTCAAAAATTCAATCAACATAGTTTGATTCAATTCTAACGTAAGAAAAAGAAAACAACGCAATGGCTAAGCAAAAGCAGCCATCTACAATTCATTTTGTTTAGATATTTCCTAAAATAATTTAATTTAATTATAATATTATTTGCAAGTACATATTATTTACAACTTTATTACGTATATTGATTTTTTAATAAAGAGAACTAACCGAAGACTGTAAATATTTTGATCTGATTCATGTACTAAATAAAATACATTATTTATAATACCTACTTAAATATTGAGAGATCAATACTAAAAGCGATTAGTATAACATAAACAATAATACTGGCACTGATGTAATACTACCACAGTATAAGTCCACTGGTTACACACTACACAGTAGTCGCACTCTCTGGTATATTTTAAACATGAAATAGTATTTTGTGCACCTAGAAAGGGAAGCGTGCTATTACTCCCGCGTGCGAAGCGGCGGTCCGAGCGAGGGCGCCGGCTTCGCCCGTGGGAGTAATGGCTATTACTCCCGCGGACAAAGCGGCGGCCCGAGCGAAGCCACCGGCTTCGCCCAAGGGAGGAATACCACCAGCCCTATGAATATTACAATTACGAACATGCAGTTCATTGTTCAGAAATAAAAGATTTATATAATAATTTTTGAATTTTTCTTCAATTTTTAATTTATAAACAGTCTCGAAATAACATTTCTTGCAAGCGGGAGGAAAACACTGTTTTCCAGTAGCGGGAAGAAAACGGTGTTTTCCTCCCGCACGGGAGGAAAGCAAGTGCGTTCCGTTCGAGGGAAAACTCGCTTCCCTCCCTCCATTAGCAAGAGGAAAACACTGCTTTCCTCCCCCGAGTGACGTAAATTAACTTAACTTCGCCTCCTGGCATTTCCATCTTAGTTTACAACCGGCAGTAGGACAACAATAGTTTTTTTTCACGACATGCGGAGAAAACACAATTTTCTTCTCGCGAAATAGTGAGGAAAGTAGGTTTTTCCTCTCTAGAGAGGAAAGTAAGCAGTGTTACCACCAGTGTTATTTTACGATGAAATATTTGAAAAATTGTAAGTAAATTTATTATTTTATTGAAAATTCTGATTTTATAGTGATATACTGTAAACTATTATTTTACAATTATTATGTTTTATACTTTCTTTTTCTACTATTTCACGATTTTACAACTTAAATTTAATTTGGCATATTGGCTGCATTTCGTTGTTTTCAAACGTCATTCTGACAGATGGCAGTTATAACCTAACTTCTAGTTATGTGTTTCTTCTACATTTACATTGTTTTTAAATATGTCGTGAAAAAAATGTTGTGTCTAACACGAGAGGAAAGCTCTTTTTCCACTCTTGCTCGATTGCCTCACTCGCTGCGCTCGTGACACAAACTTCGAGCTCGAGTGGGAAAAAGAAACGCTTTCCTCTCTAGTTGGACAAATAACTATTATTTTAGTTTTATTTTAATATTTACAGACTTAACATTGGAAGTGTTGCAAATTACCTTGTTTGTTTACTGTTTTGTGGAGTATATTTTTCGTGAGTGCCTATATAGGCTATAAGTTATATTTGTTTTAAATTACAACTTTCAAGGTTAGAATCTTCAATATACAGGCTGTTCCACAACTTAGGACAAAAAATTAAAGGGAGCTGGTCATGAAACAAAAATATTTAAAAAAAATTCTACTATTTTAGATTTGTACCGAGAGATAATAAGTATACAACATATAAGAAACTATTTTGATTCTTTATTCAAGTGTTGTGTTTCATTAATAAAAATGATGTTAGTACCTAATTTATGAAGACATTGGCATGGTTCGTATTTTCTAAATAATAGAAACGCATACAAATCAAGTAATCTATTACAAAATCGCCATTTCAAAATTCTTGCGAGCATCATTTGCCTAATGCTCATCTTAGAATCATCATCAATTGGAATTCCACCATCTGTTACTTCCAATAAGGGAGCCGTGAGCCGTCAAACGTCAACGGTTCAAAGACTCATCGTTTCGTCTCATTTCATTTGATTTGAAATGGCCACTGATGCAACCGTGCAACCGAACCGCTAACTGCCGCTTCGTTCCCGGGCTAAATATGGACAATGATAATCAATACAACGCAATAGTTAAAGTCGTCTTTTTGTGTTTAACTAGGAGAAGTAGCAGAACCAGGTGCAGGAGAGTTTGTGTGCGGTGATTAACGATTTTTCCTAAGTAATTTAAATTTACTCGTCAACGCCGAGATCGGATAGTTTGTTGTTAACTAAAGATCGGTCGGCAATTGGTCCAAAAGACTGATAAATTATGAATCTGTACACCTAGTTATGCTTCAAGGACATACTTACAACTTACAGTGTGGGTGCACATGAGCGTCGCGTCGCGTCGGTAATTTTGTTATATTTTAAAATAAGTTATAAAATTCTAATAATTTCAAAGATCGAAAGATCTTCATTTTTGTTATTATTGATGCCTCCCTACAAAAAATCTTGCCGACGCCCATGTGGGTGCATATTAGTTATTAGTACATTTTTACTTCCGCAGCCTACGCATAATAGGGGAAGTATTGTAATCGTGATTTTTTGATAGTTCGAGAATTTGATAAATTTTCACATATTAAGCCTTACTGAACCCAAAAAAAACATAATTTTAAATAAAGTCGGTCTGTCTGTTTGTCCGTCCGTAAGCACGTTAACTTGAGAAAGCGTGCGAAATTTTGACTGAAATTTTATATTAATTTAAGTTTTTTACAAATAAGTTATTTTTAAGTTCGTTAATGAGTTTTATATAATCAATGGTACCAATGGAGAACAGATGACAGCGAAACAATAAAGTCAATAGTACAATGTTACCCAGGTGGTAGAAGAAGAAGAGGCAGACCGAGATCAAAATGGCTAGACGAAGTAAAAGAAGATTTAAGAATAACAGGCATCAAGAACTGGCAAGAAAAAACAAAACATAGAAAAATATGGAGAGAAGCAATAGAAAACATATAAAACAAGAAACAGGGACTGATCCTCCCTAAAAACCGGATTTAGAGAGCTCTACGAGCGGCGATACTCCACTGGAGTGTAAAGCCACTATATATATATATATATATATATATATATATATATATATGGTACCAACGTTATGAATAATTTTTTTTTAAATTAATACTTGAATTTTGATGAAAATTTAATTTATTTTACATATTGCTCGTAGTAAATCTAATGTACAGGTATTAGACACAAATAAAATAATTCCGGGTCTAGACAGTGAGAATAATGTTTTTCAAAATTTGATTACAAATGGAGCTCACCTCGCTTGCATTTTTAATAAACAATCCCTAAGCACACTAAACTAACATCCAAAAAGTAAAACCCATTATTTTCAGCAATAACTGACATTTAGGCCCGGTTGCTCAATTCAAGTTTAGTGCCAGCTTAAACATAAACTCAAGCTTAGTTAAACTGAGTTTTCTCAGCCAATCTCCAGCGTTAAAATAAAACAGTTAATCATTGAGATGCCACAATACAACAGGAAAACTTCGTAACCATGGTTTTAACATAAACATAGTTTAAGCTGAGATTGAACAATCGGCCCTAAGTGTCAAAAATTAAGCATTCATTGTAGTAATTTTTCATCGTAATTCATAATGCTTTTAAGTAAACAACTAATTTTTAACTACCAGTAATTAATCACTCTGGCTTGAAAAACAATGCCATTTCCATAACGAATAACAACCCTTTCTTTCTGTGTAATACAAATCTTAAATCATTTTTCTTTGCAGTCATACAATACGAATCAAAATGAAACAGTTTCGTTATTTGACTTGACAGAAACTCCGGCAATGCAATGGGGACAAGATAGGGTTACACTTCGTTACTAGTGTTGCCGCGAGACTCGAGACTAGTCTCGGTCTCGTCTCGTCTCGCCTCGAAAAGTCGAGACGAGACCATCAGTTAAGTCTCGATAACAGACTCGAGACCGAGACGAGACCAGTATCGAGTCTCGCCGAGAGTCTCGTCGAGACTCTCGAGTCTCATTTTAAATAATAAATTTGTAATATTCATTTAAAAATAGAAATTTTTAAATAAAGGTTAGATCATTTATTTATTTAAAAAATTTTATTCTAAATTTATAATTTCATATGAATAGTGATTAATTCCACACTCCACACACGTAATTTTGAACAAAGCAGACTGCTTCATACAATGATTTTTTGTTAATAATTTGTTGTCTTTCTACAGCAACTCGTTGCTATTTCAGTTGATATTTTGTATTGTGACATTTTAGAATGCTTTGTGTAAATTTAAGAGTCAATTTTAACTCGAATTGTCGTTTATATATTATATTATAATTATAAGTAATTTTACCTAATTAATTTATGGCTCGAATTATATTTATATATCAACAAAGGGTAACCATGGACATATCTACTGTGGTTTTATCTAATTTCATTGCTTAAAAAATGCCTTCTACGAACAAATTGGTTAAAAATGACGTGTATGAAATAGTCGCTAAAAAGTACCTTCTTCGAACAAATAGAGCATTCTAATTGGTCAAAAGTGACGTATGTGGAATATTAATCAAAAATATTTAAATGTATTGAAAGAACATGTTTGTACAAATAACTGTAGTTACAATCTCCGTGCATGTCTCTTAGTATAATAAATTTGAAATAATTTTGTCTAAAATAAATACGCTGTACAATACAGACGTGCGGGATAGTGGATAGTGAGTATGTCGTGTAAAATTTCCAGTTCCATGTATATTTGAGAATTATAATATTTTGATGTTTCATTCAAAACTCAAGCTTCCATTTTCCTAATGCTTACTGTACTAGTTTTTTACGGTGGTCTTCTTTAATGCAATGACAGGTAATATATTTTATTAACACATACTTCTAAGAAATTAAAATGTCGAGACTCTCGTCGAGACTCGAGACCGAGACGAGACTAGAGAACTCGAGACCAACTCGAGACCGAGACGAGACCAAGGTATTCGAGACTTTTTCGAGACCGAGACGAGACTGACCTTAAGTCTCGCCAAGTCTCGTCTCGCGGCAACACTATTCGTTACTTTAATACGCTACGCTTCCGTACAAATGATACTTGATATTATGTTGACTTATATCTGCATTTATTTATTTTGTCTACGATATTCCATCTAAAAGGATATCTTTATGATTGATTACAGTCACTAAAAGCTGATATTTGAGAATGTTACATGGTAAAATAATTGTTACTTGTTTAGCTCTTATATTTAAGTTTAAATATAGTTGACAATTCTATTTTTATATTACTCAGTGGCGGACTGGGAAATTTAACCAGCCCGGGAAATTTGTGACCGGCCTCTTAAAAGTTCGAATCTCACTTTTAATTAGAAATTCGTAAAAATTTCGACCATTTTCAAACCGCCATAACTCGGCCTATTTTCAATCGGTTTAGATGTGTACGGAGTTTAATTTTTTTTGACTTGATTCACCAAAAGGCCACTAAAATTTGTTTAATTCCCTGTGCACTCAAAGAACGAAGTTCCTACGATGATTTGTCACAAAGTTATTGGTGTTTAAAAAAAAGTGCATTTTTAGGTTTTTCGCCCATCAGCGACTTTTCAACCAAATTAGACGATTCTCTCGGGAAAAAATCCATTGTGGCTGTACTTTAAGGGGGTAAACTCAGATTAGGACGATCTCTTTTCGTACCCTTCAAAACTCGAACAAAAAAAAAAACGTTTTTGTGTCAAAAAACCTCCAAATTTGGCGATGTGTACCGAGTTGGAAAAAATTTATCGACTCGATCCACCAAAAGGGCATTGACAGTTCAATTACCTGTGCATGAAAAACGAAGTTCCTACGACGGTTTGGCACAAAGTTATTGGCGTTTGAAATAAAGTGCATTTTGTGGTTTTTTGACTCATAAGTCGAAAGTTTTTCGACGAAATAGTTTGTTTTTTTCACGAATGAAATTTTCTTTCGTCTTTGGACCGGCCACTGGCCTCGGTAACCTCCAGCCTACCGGGAAAGCTCCCGTACTCCCGCCGGAGCCAGTCCGCCACTGATATTACTTATAACTTGTACCTATTTATCTTTCAAAGTAAACATTTATGTATGCAAAAAACTACATAGGTTTATTACCATTACAATAAATATTTTCAAAGGATGAAGTAAAAATAGCAAGCATTATTAAAAACTATTCTATGTTATTTATAACTCAACTATACAAAGTAAAGATTTTAGGTTTAAATTCTATACATAGATCAGATGTACAGGATGAGTCAGCTAACTATTCCCTATTTGGATTTTTTATAACTTAGGCAATTTTTATCAGAAAGTGACTAAATTTTTGTAAAACATGAACTATCTAAAGGAATTTTTACTGCCGAAATTTCATATCGATCACACAAAAACTTCACGAGTGGTTCACTTCAATGTGAAAATTGGTCCAATTAATCCAAAATCTCCAATTGCAGCCCAAACATTCGTTCTAGGAGAGTGCAAGGATTGTTCAGCAATCCAGTGGGGATTTTCATCTGACCAATACCGATGATTGTGTCTATTAAATCCACCATCAAGATGAAAATGTGCCTCATCAGAAAACATGATGTTATTCAGATGACCAGGGTTTTCATTCATTCGTTCAATTTCGTCTTCTGCAAATTCCAATCGGTTTGCTTTATCCTCTTCAGAAATTTCCTGCAGAATTTGAATCTTAAGGATACCACTTAAGGTCCTTTAAAATCCTACAAATAGTCGTTTGACTAATCATTAATTAATTAATCATTATTTCAGTCACCAATTAGGAAGCAATAGAGCAATAATGATAAAACTTTGCGAACAAAACTCAAGTGGCTACTGTAAAAATTTAGCGGACTTTACACAAAAACTTGAGACTTTACAAACAAATGAAATAGGGAACACTTAGCTGACTCACCTGTATAAATAAAATAAATATAATAAGTCTTTGCGACGTCTTGCGACAAGTCTGACAATTTTAAAAGCAACGTTTGCTGTCATATTATGCATCTAAATATTGAATATTATATATTATTATGGTTCATTATTCATAGATGTCAGACGATGTCTTCCTATTTATTAATCAATAATACACCTTTTATATTACTTTTTTCTATTTCACTCTCTTCTCCACTACTACGGCTGCCCGAAACTCGTACTTTCCCGCATCCTAGCTATGCATCAATGTCAAAAATACTGTGAACATGCCAACAGTATTTCCATACTAACTTCTGTATTTTTAAAAGAAATTAAATAAAACAAAAATTATTATTCGAAAAAAAGCTTAGCTGCACGCTTTTTGCTTTTTAAATTTTTCTTGCCATTATTTATAGTAACCGAAAAAAATCATATCAAGTAATGACAAAAACCGCAAAAAACGTCATTTTTCATTTTTTACTTCAAATTCTTAGGCCAAAGACAAAAAAATAAAAATATAGAAGCATTTTTTATTTTTATTTTTTATTTATTCATACATTTCAAGAGACACCAACAAGAGTGTGTAGAAAATAGTCAAAAAACAGTATACAAAAAATACAATAATCATCCTTTGTTAATACACTCATATGTAAAAGCATCATATATTTCAATTATAATTAAAGTAAACGTGGAAGGTGTACCCCTGTGCAACGCTGTAAAATTTTAGGGCAGACGTACACCTTAATGCTACATGAATTTTACAATGCATCCCAAATGGAAAGCAGAAGCAAACCCTAATTCAACATTCAATAATTCAACGATTACTTCTATCAAACTTTCTTCGTGTTACTTCCGCGACATCTGTCTATTGTCTCTTCCTGTCATTCCATTCTGATTCTATTCATAATTCATAAAACATTCGCCGTAACTACATCACAAAACGTTCAATAGACATAGTAGGCCGCGACACTAATACATGTTGGCTTAGACGTCGATCAAACACAATCAGAGAGAAATTAGCCGGCTGTGACAATTGACAAAACCGCATCGAGTATTGAGACGTCACACGTCAATAGCAGACGAAACAATCGAAGAAAAATGCAGGTGAAAAAGAAAGTTACTAGGCGCGACTAGGTGCGAAAATGGCTCAGATAAGCCTAATCATAGCTTATTATTTTGATTGTAGTTTTTTTAATGATTAATGCGTGCTGCGATACTCAGTAGCGGCACTTTCTTTTTTTGCGTGCATGAAGTTTAATTTAATCTTACAAAGAAAATTATTATCTTACTGATTTAAGCTTGAAAGGAATCATTAATTATTAGCTGCTTTACCTGGTGCAATGATTAATCTCTTTTGTAATGTTGTAATGTGTTCAATTATTATGTCTGCTGAATTACACATTAATTCCATTAAATTACTGATTTTATAAAACCGCAAGGAACAATTAACAATTTTTTCCAGAAAAGAATACAATAGCGGCACGTTAACGAGTATAATAATATGATGATAGAGTAGGTAATTACATGTAATAAAATAAACAAGCACTCATCCAAATCGCTAACTATGCTGATAAAAAACTAATAGCGTTATTACTTAGTGGATATTATTACTATTTAATATTTATAACTAGAGTGCGGATTATATGCAGGCAAATGTGATTGAAATATGCATGCAATATGCATTGAAATAAGGACAATATATGCCCAATATATGCACGAAATAAAAAATGCAATATTTTACAAATATATGCAGATATGCAACTTAATTTTATTCATATTTACTAATAATTTATTTATATAAATCAGCAAAACAAACTACATTTTGTCAAAAATACACAAGAACATCGTAATGAAATAAACAAAACAACGTATATAACTTGTGAAATACGACTTGTGTAGGTAAATAAATGTAAATGAATAAATAATTTATCAAAAGAGAGGGATACAACTTGAGTCACTGTTTACATAATTCCGCAACGTAACATAAATTATGTATTTATAATAAATATATGCAAAAAATTTAAAAATATATAAAGAATATTGACATATGCAAAAAATTTATACCATATTTTGATCTATTTTTGTTTGGAATGCAAACATTTGTAAAGAAAAATACTAATACTAAATACTAATGCATATAATCCGCACTCTTATATAACTTATACGAGTAAATATAAGTATAGAATTTTAAATTTTATATGCCGAAAATTTTGCAGGGAGCACAGGTTTTTCGAAGCTGCAAACTTGGATTCACACTACCCTAACTGGTCCTAACAAACATAATAAAAAATCAGAACTACATCACGTTTTGAGATTTTAATGTATAATTTGACTGGCCTATAGGTATTTCACAATCAGACAACGACATTATATGCCAGTGACAATTTTAGGTTAAATGCTTTTTTCTATGCGAATGCAAAATTCATTTTTGGTGCAACTTGTTTAAGGTTAGTTTCGATTCATGTTTGTGTGCTCTACTAAAAATAAACTTAAACCAACTAATTCAAGTCTAATAAACCCATATAAGTTGTCTATAGGTATTTCTAAATTTGAAACAAAAACATTTTGCTAAGCGATTATTTGCCTACATACATATTTATTCTAAATTTAGTAATACGGCATAGACTAAACGAAATAGAAATGTTACTATTGTATTTCTAAATTAAAGGAAACATCCGGTATAAGAATACCTAACATTATATTATATGTTCAGTTGTTTATAACAACTCTAACATTTATTGCAGATCCAAAGAATGATTTATTTGAATCGTGATTTACAATATTTAAATCATAATATTCATATTATGGGTTGCTATTTACAGCTACATATTTATACAAAATATATCTATCTATCGAAAACTACGCGTTACAAGTTTAATTAGTTGAATCGATAATTCTAGTCTACAGTTGCATTATCTAAAATTATTTAAGTATTAGGTATGCGGTTTGAAAGCTTTAAATCACGGATTAGCCCGCCTCTAACTCTCGAATTCTCCTGTGTGATCAAAATCAAATAGAGTCACAAATGGTTTATCAAAAGTCGGATCAAGTCTTGAGCATTTAGAAACCTAACCATAAATTTAACATTAAGTAGCCTTAAAGCTTACGCTGCGTCGCTACGGGACTTATAATACTGACGTAACGGTAAACGCAATTAAACCAGATATAAAATGACGATTTTGAAACGAAATAATTATATGTTGGCGTTTGGTTTGTTTGTAAATACATTTCGAAACGGAATGTTACAAACATCAGATAAATGAAGACGCCGATGTTCGATTGTCAGTCAGGACCGCCTTAAGGGGGAAGGGAAGAATGGAGAATGTATAGAGAAGGTCTGCAAATATCGATAATTTATTTTTTGATTACATGGCATCACATTTTTCATTGTAAACAAGTTATTATGAATGTACTTATCTCGGTACTTATACATACTTATAAAATTATAATACCTAACTGTTAGGTTCTATTGCGACACGAGACATGGACGGGGAGTATATATAAAACCGAAATTCACTCTAGCTCATGTTATATACAGAAAAAATCTGATGTGGCCAGCACACAACCTCCCGCCATATCTAGACTTATAAAGATAAATGTATACGTGCAAACCGGTGCCCATTTAAAATTTTACAAATAAAAATATACAATATTCAAACACAAAATTAGTATCACCTGAATTAAAAAAAATATTTACAGCAAAACTTGTCTGTGTTGAAGTCATCCTCCGTTCAGTTACTACATTTAATATCTTACTACTTATGACTTATAAGGCGTTAGTATGCCAACGTATCACCCGTCTCGCCTGTCAATATTTTTTACGCAAAAACAAAAATCAACCGATCTGGAATAAAAGATATCAACGTTTGATTTGATTTGATTTTTAAAATGTTGTAGTTCTTTAACGCTACCAGATAAAGACAATTTTTTATAACGTAAGTTGCAACTTTTTCCCTTTTATCGAAATTTATAGAAATTTTTGACAAATAATCTTTTAATCTTAAAAAAATATCACTTCCGTTGAAGATATACAGGGTGTCTGTTTATAAATGAACCAGCATTTATCTCGTTTATTTGTTGATTTAGCATTTTTGTCAAATACATGATTTATACAGTATCATGTGAAGTAAATGATAGAGGATGTGATTCTTTGGTATCACTTCCGGTTTTTGAGGAAGTGATAGCAACTTTCAAATTTCAAATGGGACATTGTAAATTTTTTAAGGAATTTAAAAAGTACATTAAATTTGCTTTACGATGGTATAAAAAAGTCATATGTTGTATTATTAAAATAATAAATTACGGGCACTGGGGCACTTAAATTATGCACCTATGAACGCTGAAATAAGTATGCCTTGCCCTGAAACAAAAACAGTAGTTGAAAGTAGTTATCTGTCAACAATCAATAGTATATTATTTAACGAGTAAATAATGTAGGCTATAATTAATGAGGATGAAAGTTTGTTCACGAGCCGAAGGCGAGTGTATAAATCATCCGAGTTAATTATAGCCATTATTTTCGAGTCAAATACGACGTTTTATCTACAACTTTTTAAATAAAGCAACATTTTCTTACTACAAATTTGTATTGATATTAACCTAACCTCAAACTTTGGAGTGATGACAATTTATCCGAGTAATTTAGAACTATTATGGGCTAGTTATATACAGCGTTTTACAAATTTTTATTATTTTTACTGTTTCTGCTTACAACGTCATAAAATGATAACTTGATGTAACACTAATATTAAAACAGATGTGTTGGCAGTTTGACAGTTCGAGAGAATAAAGTACTCATTATTTAACAGTGTGAAATAATGAATTCATTATTTCATAATGTTTCCTTATGGAGGGGTTTATTATACTACTTTCACGTATATAATGAATACATTATTCTATTGTTGTAGATAAAGTAAATTTTCTTCCTTTGCTTTGAGCTATTGTTTTTGTTTCGCGGTAAGGCTTACTTATTTCAGCGTTCATAGGTGCATAATTTAAGTGCCCGTAATTTAATATTTTAATGATACAACATATGACTTTTTTATACCACCGTAAAGCAAATTTAATGTACTTTTGAAATTCGTAATAAAAAATACAATGTTTCATTTGAAATTTGAAAGTTGCTATAACTTCCTCAAAAACCGGTAGTGATACCAAAGATGCACATCCGCTATCATTTACTACACATGATACTGTATAAATCATGTAGGTATTTGACAAAAAACGCTAAATCAACAAATAAGCGAGATAAATGCTGGTTCATTTATAAACAGACACCTGTATATACTAGGTATATAAGAAAACCAATTTAAATTAAATTATTATCAAAAAGCAATTTCACAGAGGATGCAGAAATGTGTGAAAACGAATGTAAAAAAAATTAGAACTTTACTTTATCTACTCAAATGTGACTTTATCTATTTAAATTTTACTTTATCTATCCTTGCGGTTAAAGTGTTACTTTATCGACTCAAAATTGTCGATAAATAGCACTTTAACATCAGCTAAATGGAAAAAATGTATTTATTATTCAATGAGTCGTAGATAAAGTACCTATAGTATATTCTCTACTCCATAGTTTAATATCGAACACAAATGATTACACCTAGCTGCAGACGACTGTGAAGTAATATTTTATCTTATAAGTAAAAGTAATTCCCATTATCAAGCTCTTATTAAAGAATTATTAGGAGATTAAGGTCAAACATTTTATTAATTTTTCAACTTCATTTTATTAATGCCCATAGGCGATAAACGCTTCATTACACCCCACTTATTATGAGCGTAAATTACGATTAGTAGGTAGAAGTAGGTACCTACTTATGTGGTTATGCGGCATTTTATTGGATACCTATTCAGTTTCAATTTGTATATAAAAATGATTACAAAACTTTGCGTCCCCTTTTTAAGACCCGCGAAGAAAACTTATTTAATTTTTTATCTAGCAAATGATTTATAGTTATAGGTAGGTAACCTTGTTTATGATCTGGTGATGATCAAAAAGTTTTAATGAGATGCAACCATTCTCGCAAGATTTTCTAATATAGCCTTAAGGCGCTACACTTGTTGACTGCAATATTGCTGCAATAGAATCAGAATTTACAATTCTGGCTATATTACTCAAAATAAAACTCTGTCATCTGTCATCAATTAAAAAAAAAGTTCGAGATAAAAGTTGCTTATTTTTCCGTAGAATATGAATCTGCAATAAAAAATGGGAGTTGCCATTTAAAATTTAAAAGTTACCTCCCAGCCCGCCTCCAAGGGTGGGAGGTCGTGTTAGGTGTCATTAGATAGATTTTAAAAAAATATTTAATATTTGACCGTCCCGGAGCTTTTTGTACACCCAGTATATAAAATATATAAACAGTGTAGGTGTTAGAGACACAATTGTAATAAAGTGAGGACATTTTTTCACTATATTTTTGTCACAAGTGTATCGCGTAAACAGAAATTTTAAAAAAAATTGCTATTCTGTTCAGAAAACCTTTCACAAAACTATGATTCTTATTTCTACAATAAAATAGATCAGATACTGTAGTCTCTGAAACATATTTTGAAGATATCCATTATGCTAGAGTCCCACGTTCCTCGAATAAACATCAGACGTCCCTGTACCGAGGAAGTGGGTCAAAAGGAACAAACAAGTGAAAAAAACCGCATCACATTCATGATTTATTCCCTCCATTCGAGATAACAAATGAGCAACAATAACATTAGAATAACTCGGTTTTTAAACGCAAATATCAGAGATGATGCCACTGAACAAATTTGCGTTATCATGGTGACATTTCCAGCGTTTGAAGCTATTTTTATCCGGTGATAAAAAACCGACAGCCGACAGTCACGCCGCCATCTCTCGGCTACACCGGGAACTAATCTAACCGGAAGTGTCGGAATGTTCACATGAAATTCGCAGAGTTACGTAATCGCGTAAATGGTAAGGTCATGGTTGCGAATTGCTCAAACGCAGACGGAAATGAAGATAAAGAAGAAAATTTTTGAGGCAATAAAATAAGGAAAAGTATATTTAATCCAACTTTACGTAGGGTATTAGCATGGGTTTTAATGCAACCATTTTGGTAAATAATTTGTAATAACAATTCAGTATTACTATTGGGTTATTTAAATTATTTGAACACGGTCTATTTCGATTATGTGAATACGTGAACGTAAACAGCTCAACATTGTTTGGTACAGAGCTAAGGTATAAAGTACAGATCTACACTTAGTATCTTGGTAGATAAAATGGGTCTTTCCCTAAATACGAAGTTTTACAGGATTTATTAACTTCCATTTTGTAGCCCATGCGAAAGTAATATTTTTGTTCTTGAAATGTAGAGATATGGTCGATATAGCATAACTAGAATGCTTGAGTGTTAAGACAGTGCAAAAACAAATAACTAATTATCTTTTTCTACTCCTGGTATTAAATAGTATATTATATATTAAAGGATAAAGTGCATGATTTAATCCTGAGGGTGAAGTTTATCTTACCTCCTGAGAGATTAAAGGTACTTTAGTCCTGTGGTATATACGCTATTTTTTACACTTCATCCTCAAACGAATACAAATTAGTTTAAAAGAATACACATTTTGCAATTTTGACAATTATTAAGAACCTTACCTAGCCCCTAAAAATAAAAACTAAAAAATCTGACGTGGACACCACATGACTTCCTTGTACGCCTTGTGTGTTCATACTTTTCTTAATAACTAAAATGTAAAATAATATTAAAAATTCTTTTAACTTATTATACTAGTATACTCACAAATATATTTTAGTCATTTTATTTAAACTGCAGAAGAAGATATAAAGCATATTTTACTATTGTCACTGTCATGTCATAATCATTTAAATTTTACGTAGTAACAAATGTTAATCGATCATGGACTACAAGATACCGAAATACTATAAATTATAAATATATACTTTAATTATTTTTAAATGATAGCAGATACAAAAATATTTATGAAATACCGATTGTAGGTAATAATCACATAATCTTTCATTTAAAATAAAAAAAATTGTCTAAAATTAAATATTTATCGAAATATTTTTAAAAAGTACTACTTCCGGTTTGTAGACTGAAACCAAAAATAGGAGGTGCACAACTAGATGCTATAACAGTCCTAAATACAAAATTTCAACTTTCTACGTCTAACCGTATTTGAGTTATGCGACACACATACGTCCGTACGTACGTACGTACGTACGTACGTACGTACGTACGTACGTACGTACGTACAGACGTCACGTCGAAACTAGTCATAATGGATTCAGAAAAGGTCAAAACGGATATTTCCGTCAAAATCTGAGAACCGAAATTTTTCGCGATTACAATACTTCCTTACTTCGTACAAGGAAGTAAAAAGAGTTTTAGTGCCGGAAGTGCAAAAACATCATTTAACTAACTGGTTTCCATGGCGCTAAATAACATTTTAAACACACCTCGACAAGCCGTGGCTTTGGCCGTTTTTATTCACGGGCTGAACATAGCAACTGACATTTTAAGCACGGGGTGAAGTTGGCTCCTATATTTGACATTTAATTTTTGAGAATAACTGAGGGAAATTAATGATTTATTTCAATCATAGTCAATTTTTTCCCATATAAAATTAAATACACTTGCCTAAGTAGAATTTTGTAACTATGTATAATATCATTATGATTTAACCTAAAATAATTATGAAATTTTACATTTTATGAATGTACGTTCTTTAATTTGTGGTCGTAGAAAAAGTATAGTATGTGGACTCGTTTATAAACTCTCTACTCGTTTTTTATACACTCGCTGCGCTCGTACCTACCTGAAAAACTCGTTACTAAAGTTTATAAATCTTGATACATAATATGGAATGCAATTTTCCATATGACCGGAAAGCGTGCAAGAGTTTAATACCCGTTTTTCTATGTTGTCATAGGATCAATATGCTATCCTCCAAAAGGCACGCTGTATGAAATCGGAGACCATCACCTGTCATGAGCGCCTACTTTTATAATCGGATCTCCCCATAGGTCTTCTAAATATTTGTCCTGTAGTTTTAATTATATCTTTAATATTATAGAGATTATTTGAAATACCTAGCTCGTTTTGCTGTTACACCTTTTATTATTCATATAATGCTTGATAATATTCGGCAATACCAATAAGTCTACTGTGTCTGTAAACTATGAGCTATGAGATATAATTTACAAAATTTTCAAATAAGCGATACAGTATTCAATGTTCTTGTTTCTTTTTGGGAATATCCGCATTTCCCCTTCTCTACACGCGTGACTTTTTGACTTTTACACAAGTATGATCTATCTTTCTCAAGCTGTGCGAGATTGATAAGCAAAATTTCACCAGGGATGTTCCGTCCCTCCGGTAATACAAATTGAAACGAGGGACATCACACACGCTCTGATATAACACTCAAGATTCAACGCACATCACAAAAATCAATCTCTATACGCCTACATTAAATATGAGCAGCGAGATCGAATTTTTTACACTCGGAATAGAAATGATGTTTATAACAATAAATAGAGTACATAGACATATTATTATTGACATTATCAAACAGTTAGATTTGTATGCTATTACTCAGAAAATTGAATTGTTGAATAAATACAGACATTTTTGTTGATGTGATTATGCAAATATTAACTGGATACTGGATAATAATAAAATGTAACATGTTTTTATCGCCTACCACTTAAAATTGTATTTCTTGAACTTAAAGGGCAATTTGAAAGTGTATAGTTACAAGACGGCATGTGAACAAAAGTTTAAAACGAATAAAAAATGCACAGATTTCCATAATGTTGCTATCTTGCTAACATATCACAAATCAATAGTATCAATGTATCAGAATAGTATCATGTATCAATGTATCATTTGTATTAATCCATCAACAGTAATTTTATTATAAAGTAAAGTTTATAACCAGAGGCGGACTGGGAACGTTTCGGCCCAGTGGGAAATAAATTCTGCCAACCAAGACTCCATACCCTCTCAGAAAATTTTTTTATAGCGAATATTTTAATTTAAAGTATATAATATGTAGAGTGCGGATTATATGCATGTGCATATATTGTATTATTGTGCATATTAGTATTTTTTTTACAAATGTATGCATTTCATACAAAAATAGATAAATATATGGTGTAATTATTTAGCATATTTTGCATATTTCAATATTTTTTGCATATATTTACTAAAAATGCATATAACTGCATATTTTGTAAATTTTAACCCAAAATTTCAATTTAAAAAAAAAATTTATCTGTATAAAATTTATAATCGCTCAAATTTGATACCACCTATAGTAGTTTTTACATTTATTTTAAAGGTAGGTAGGCACACAAGTCGAATTCCAGAAATTATATGTTGTTTTGTTTATTTTATATGATTTTTTTGTGCATTGTTGGCAAAATGTAGTATTTTTTTGATTTATAAAAATAAATTATTAGTAAAAATGAATAAAATTATGTTGCATATCTGCATATGCATGTATTTGTAAAATATTGCATATTTTGGCCTTTTTTCAATGCATATTGCATGCATATTTTGAACATATTTGCCTGCATATAATCCGCACTCTAATAATATGTATCATAAATATAGTTTTTACTAAATCAAACAACAACTTTCATGGGGATCAGCCAACAAAAAAAAAATTTTGAAAGATGGCCGACGGTATAGTTTCTGTTTCTGTGACCGGTGAAAAAATTAGTGATATTACTTGTAAAAGATGTCACAAAATTGCCCAAACAGGTCAGAAATGTGTAAAATGTGGTGTAATATCTCATACGAGTTGTGCTGGTATTCTAAAATTGCCGGTTGTGGGCGACAATCAAATAAATTGTTGTCTCAATACAGTTGAGGAAGTCCAAGAAGTTGATAGTCAAGATGAAAACGATTTTTCTTTTACTACTGTCACCGAAGTGGATTTAAATCAAGTGAATTTACTAAAATGCAAAATTTTTTATTTAAATCAACTTATAAATGAAAAAGACTTATTAATTTGCAACCAAAAAAATACAATTAACCTCTTAAACGACCATGTGCTTCTGTTAAAAAATGTAAAATCACCGTCTATGGTGCCATCTCTTAATACTGATAATAAACATTTAAACATAAACAAAAGTGTCAAAGCCGGTAAAAAGAAAAAGAGTCATAATTTACCGGCTCAGCAATCTCAATCTGTTTGTACACAAAATGGCGTTAATATGAAAAATTCAAACACAACCGTTGATGTTGATGAAATAAACAATTCTCAAACATGTCGTCCTGATGTGGCAATTGATAAAGTAAATAAAAGTTTATCATCTACATCTAATAACACTAAAAAAATAGTGAATATGTCTAACAACAAAAACAGTGATATAAGAAATTCTCTGGACTCAGCAAAAGTCAAACAAAAATCAAACCCTATAATTGGGTGTTTAGATGAAAGTTTAAATACATCTGATACATTTAAAGCTGTACCGAGACCATTCTCACTACATGTATATAGGCTCGATCCTAAAACGAAGGAAGATTCTATAAAAAATCACTTATTAAAATACTTCTCAGAGGTCAAAGTTGAAAAACTAAAATCAAGGTCGCCGGATCTCTATTCCTCATTTAAAGTGTCAGTACACTATGAAAATAAAATAAAAGCCCTAGACCCAGCTATCTGGCCGATAGGAACAAATGTCAAGCCGTTTTTTCACTGGCCGAAGGTACCACAGAAGATAGAATAACCAAAATCTCAACAGAAGACTGTTTTCTGCATCACGAAAATATAACTTCTTTAGATCAAAATATTAGTCATACTGATTATAATGATTTGGTTAGTATTTGTCATGTGAATATCCAGTGTCTATCCAACAAAGTAGATCAATTAAATTTGTTTCTTATTCAAAATAAGTACGATATTATCTGTCTATCAGAGCATTGGCTCGATTTAAATCAAATAAAATTAATTAACTTAATAGGCTACAAACTAGCTACTTACTATTGTAGATCTGTAAATAAGCATGGTGGGGTTGCAATCTTTATCAAGAATAATATCAACTTTCAAGTTTTAAATTTTGACAATTTAAACCACGCGTTTGATGCAGAATTTTGTGGCATTGAATTGCTTAATCCACAACTTAATATTATTGCAGTTTACAGGTCCTGTGCTGGCAATTTAAAATATTTTTTTGACAAATTTGAAGAATTCTTAACAGTTTATTTAAACAAGGAATTGATAATTTTAGGTGATTTCAATATAAATTTTTTAGGATCAGATACAAACCTATCTTATTTTTTGAATTTAAATGCATCATTTAACATTTCTCCTAAAATTTCAGAACCGACAAGAATATCTTCAAGTTCCGCTACATGCATAGATAATATATTGACAAATATTCAAAGTAATAAATACGAAACCGGTGTATTGGATCCATGCCTGTCAGATCACCTGCTTCAGTTTATAAATGTTAAACGTGTCAGAGTTCCTACACCCACTGTAACAAAAAGGGTGTATTCAAAAAATAGCATCTCTATCTTTAAGGAATCCGTCAAAAATACGGATTGGGATAATATTTTTAATCCGATACATAATGCCTGTTCAGCAGCAAGTGAATTTGTAAGTAAAATCTCGACATTGGTACACCTACATTTTCCTTTGAGAACTCGTAAAGTTAGGTCCAACAAGCCTCCAGTTAAATGGTTTGATGAATCCCTACAGAAGCTTAGAAACATTGTTTCTTCTCTTAAAATTATTGCAAATTGTACTAAAAACTCAATTGATTTGGCGAACTATAATCGAATGCGATATAAATATAGAAGCACAATAAAATTAGTTAAAAAGAAAGCTTACGATAATTTTATAAAGTGTTCAGCAAACAAAATGAAGGATTGCTGGCGCTTAGTAAATCATGAGCGTAATAAAACACCTCCAAATAATGGTAATATAAAAATTTCATCTGAAACTTTTAACAATTTTTTTACAACTGTGGCTGATAGTATTGTTTCTAGTCTGCCGGATCAAGACATCAACTGCGATATTCAAACACCATCTATCGAGTTCTCTTTGGAACATGTTTCAGAAGAGGAAGTACTCTATGCATTTTGTTCTCTTAATAAATCTAATTGTACAGATGTCTATGACATAAATATTAGTGTTTTAAAAGAGATCTTTTTAATTACACTACCCTTATTGACATTTATTTACAATAAATGTATATCAGAGGGTAGTTTTCCAGATGCCTTTAAACTAGCTAAAGTAATTCCTCTTCACAAAAAAGGTGATCCATCTAACGTAGATAACTATAGACCTATATCTGTTTTGCCAGTTTTTGCAAAAATATTCGAAAAATTAATTAAAGAGAAATTAATGTATTTTTTTGAATCAAATAACTTATTTGCTGAAAATCAATTTGGTTTCCGCAACAATCTTTCAACCACTCGTGCTGTCTCAAGGATTGTGAGTGACATAGTCGAGGGCATGGAAAATGGATGTCATACTGCCATCACTCTTTGTGATTTGTCCAAGGCCTTCGACTGTGTTTCTCATGAGGTTCTGCTACAGAAATTAAGTCTTTACGGTATTTCAGGAACTCCTCTTTCTCTTTTTGAGTCGTACCTTAGTAACAGAAAACAGAGCGTTTATGTTGGTAATAACATGTCAAATTTTGAAACAATTAGACATGGTATACCGCAAGGTTCGATACTGGGTCCATTACTCTTCATAATATATATTAACGATTTCCCAAATTTCATTAAACCAGTAAATTCCATATTATTCGCAGATGACACAACACTAATTGCAACTGATAAGTCGCTTGCAACTCTTGTTGATGTCGCAAATTTAAATTTAGCAAAAGCGGAGTCCTGGTTTTCAGCAAACAAGTTAAAATTAAATTGTGATAAAACACAAAATTTGATAATATCTTCTCATTCAAATCTGGTTAAAGGTCTATCTGTTAAAATTTTAGGTTTTTCTTTAGATGATGGACTAACCTGGTGTGTTCATGTCGGGGTTTTGCTTCCAAAACTTGCAAGTGTTAATTTTTTATTACGTAAGCTAAAGCACAGTTTGGATCCTGATACTCTACGGTTGACATATTTCTCCTTGTTTCATTCTCTGATAAGCTACGGAGTAATTTTATGGGGAAACTCATCCCATGCAATGAGGGTTTTCATAATGCAAAAACAAGCCATTAGAATAGTTATTGGTGCAGGTTTCAGAGAACACTGTAAACCGTTATTCAAAAGCTTGAAAGTTTTGCCGTTACCTTGCTTATTTATATATCATACACTTCTTGAAATTCATAGTAATATTAATAACTTTTCTTTAATGTCTGATACTCATAATTACAACACTAGATCATCAAATCTTTTATGTATTCCAAGATTCAGACTCAACAAATCGAAAAAAAATTCTTTGAACATCCAATTATATAATATACTACCTACAACTGTAAAAAATCTAAATTTAGTTGCTTTCAAAGCTAAAATGAAAAATTTTCTTCTAGAGCACTGTTTTTACTCATGTGAAGAGTATTCCCAATACATTGCTGGATTAGACACTGACCTGTAATATGTAATCTTATTGTTATTTTCCTGATGCAAAAAATAATAATAATTTTTGTTTTTTACTAAAAATGTATTTGTAACTTTGATAATTTATTTATCTGTATCTCTGTGACATTTGTATGTATGTATTCTTTTCTTGACATGCCACAAACATTATCATGTATTGTAAAAGTGGTTAAATAAAATTATTATAAATAAAATTATTATTATAATATATTTGGGAACTACCCTCAACGTTTCGGCCCTGCCAGGGCCATCCTCAGGAGCTACAACATTTATTAACAATTTACATCCAGAAATTACAAAAAATATATCGCGGCTCAGTGTCCGTCTCTGTGTACAACAGAGGCAAAAGTATTGCTCTTACATGTTAATGTTTATATACTTAACTTCCATGAGAGATGGTAAGAAGCTTATTTTTGACAGTTGTTACTTTTAGTACTTTATAATACCTATCCATACGATATGACTAAACTGAAAATCACAAGTTTTGGCAGTATGGCAGAGATAGGCAATGTTATTCTTATGGAGATAAACTCGGCCTTGTTGCCAGTTTTACACTTACATTGTTTCATGGTACACCATTCAGTTTTCATGCTTTAACACATTTTAGTTTGCAGTGTTAAATTTCATAATGAAATGTTAGTATAGGGTTGTAAATCTTATAGCGGTGGAGTGGTGCCGATGGGAAAAGAAGCCAGCAGTTCCGAAACAGTTTGAAAATATTATAAGCTTGATTTCACATTACTTAAGAAATGATATAATAACTATACCTACTCCTGTAATCTCATTTCAAGACATATACTAATGTTACGAGATGTTATTTTAATAAGAGTACTACAAACAAATTAGATAACTCTTGAGACAATAAAACTCATTAGCTAGCCTCTTAGATTTCAGTTTAATGGTAGTGCTCGAGAAGAACAGATCATAAATCAGTAAAGTGTATATGGTTATGTGAAATAGATCCGTGTTGATCTGTCCTGGTGAGTAGAGTCGTGTGTGTCTATGATGTGTAGAGTGTAGAGCGTGATGAGAGATGAGATGTTGTGCTAGTAACGGCGACAGCTTCGGGCTGTGAGCGGAACGTGGTTGACCGCCACCGTGCAGCAAGCAGCGTTGACTGTAGTGGACCGTGACTGGCCGCCAACGGTGCAGCAAGCAGCTAGGCTGTAGTATATCCTAGTCAGATTGCCAACGGTGCAGCGAGCAGCTTTGGGCTGGAGTGGCCCTAACCAGGTCGCCAACGAGATACGAATGTTGGAATGTGGTATGATGTTGAGATTGATGTGTGATGTGAATGTCTGAGGTGGAAGTGTTCCACTAGCGTGTTACTGCTCCTCACTAAGCATGTTTGCTTATGCTCTCTTTGCTTCCAGAGTTAAACGTGATCTTGAGCTCGCCAACTAATTCCTTAAGCCTTACGACAAGGTTATCGTTTCCAGGTATGCTTGATATTTGGTCTAACAGTAGGCATCATAAGTACGGGAAAAGTAGGTAATCTAGGTTATTTTGTCTATGTCATTAAAATCTAACTTAGACGGGCTTCATAATTAATTAACAACTCTTAACAAATCAGAAGTGGGATCAGAATCAGAATATAAGTCAGGATTGCAACATGTATTTTATTCTCAAGTTTATTAATAATTTAGGGAATTAAAATCAGTTAGTACTTCAGAACATCACAACCAGATTCGTTTATTACGTCAATGTTTACACTCACTTGATCTGGTAGTCATCTAACTCATACGAAGTTTTAAGGAGATATCCAAGTTTTCGTTTAGCGTGAATTGAGGTAGTAACATTATGACCCTTGTCTCAAGGTCCTCAGTTTTTCCAGTGCAGTTTGATTCATCCCGCAAAGTTCTGAAATAAACTTTGGGACTGTCTCCTTTTATTTTGAACCCGATATGCGTGTGATTTAGGCACTCTCTTTACCGATCTCTTCACTTGATTTCAAAATCAAAATGTAATTTGAGGTTTTTGCAATCAATTATGCTCTTCATTTAATAAATGATAAAGTAGTGAGTGAGACATAAACATGTAACGTAGTAATGTAATGCTTTGTAAAGTAATAATCTGTAGTTACGCAATGACTTCTGTCTAAGAAGTAATCGTCATAACTTATACCATCGCCTCTTATACCCATACATCACAACAGAATCGCCATTTCTTTTGAAATAAACATGAAATGATAAACTGTTCGCAGCCCACATTGCATTTTGCTTACCTAAATCCCTATTAAATTGTCTACCTTATATCTCTTTTGGATACACTATACCGCTGAGCACCGATTCCAACAACCAACTGTAATTAACGTATTTAAACCTTAAAGATGCTTTTTTTTGTTACTTCATTGAAATTAATTCTTTTTCTCGATTCCGTTGTTCGGTGATACAAAGTCATGAACTAATTGCCGTTTAGAAAATGAGGTTATGTAGTAGATATAAATCATTGCAGAGACAAATTTAGAAAACATAATAAAGGAATCAGAAATAGATACTAACCGTCTCAAATTTAGCTTGTTGAAAATATTAAGTTTTATTATTTGTTAAAATGTAGAATTAACTGAGCAGATATAGGGCTGTTATTGTTGTCAAAAGTATATGAAATGAACTTAGGATACTGGGGGAAAGAATTTGAAAAATGTATCATGTTTTGTTTTTAAATTTTTTGAATGGCGAGAGAATTTTAAAAAAAAATATGGTGTTCCGGAAAAATTGTATTTTCGTTAAGAAGAGAATGATTTTCCAATTTTGATTAAAGTATTTCGTACTTTCCTAGTAAGAATCAATTATGATATGTTGATTCGGAATGTAGCATTTTCTATTATAGCTTTATGATTATTGTTTTTAAGATTTAAGATGTTGTATACATCTGTTGAAAAATTAGATGCGGCAGAACACACAACACCTGCAATAATTGAGATCCTTAAGTTATGTTCAGATTTCTTTTTATTGATATTTATTTTCAAGGGCCATATTTAATATTAATGAATGCGGAATGTATCCCCTACAACTCTATATCGTACTGAAAGACGTTTATCTAATTTCTCCTTTTGGATTACGCTGCTGCCGTTTTACCTGTTGTTATTTTACGAGAGAGGTAGATGAGGCCACACACACTTTCACCTTTAAACTTATTGTTTTACCCGTGATACTAGAATGCTCTAACATAGTCCTGTTGCTCCAATGAAGCTAGCTAGTGTACTGCAACTTGCAAGAGACGCTTTGAATGGTACGTTGCTCTAGAAATAGAACTTGTAAATTCCTTTTTCTGGTGACGACTAAAGCCACAGTCTCTGAGTACGTGTTCCGTCAATTACTCGACAATACCGAATTTTCTACACAAGTCGTAATCTACTACGTTGATTGTCGTTAGATGTTTTCTGAGGAGATGTCCTGTGAACAAATCTATACGCATACTCTGAGTCTCTTTTTCTATTAAGATGTGAACATAATCTTGCCATGACTCTGTGTTGCTTCTGAACTTCCACTGGTTAATTTGTGGTTAACGCACTATCGCAACCATTGCCTGTTCTCTCATAAGGTAGAATGGTGCAAGATCTAACAAGGCCTTTATTGTCGTAGTACGCATTGCCTTAGTGATTCCCAGATATTCTTTAGATGTATGAGAATTTGATAAGTAATAATTGTCTTTTTGAGCATTTACTTCTGTCAGGAGAGTGTCCCATATTACTGTACAATTAAGAAAGTCAAACGTCCCCTTGTTGTCGACAATGATCGAGTAGACCAAAACATTTGTATTTTGCAATTATTCCGGAGTATTTAATTGAAGGTGCGGTTAGGTAGTCAGTCAGCATATTATAATATTTTTGTCTTAGAATCTAATTTTGATTACTGATAACGCTACTGTATACAAAGTATGTATTGCATTATTATAGATATGGGCTATCTGAATCTCTAGCAAACAAGCTACTACATATTAAATTATGTGAGTGTGGTCTGTGATTCATCATCATCTTATGTATTCTGCGTTACGCATACGAATATTGTGTAAGTTGGTTTGCACACTCCTTTGTATATCATCGGAAATGAAACTAGGGAGTCGACGCATCTCGGAGTCACTTATGGACTCAAAGTTCGAACAAATGACTCTGAAACCATGAACGATGCATTTATTTTTAAAATCCGTATCCGTGCCCCAACTTCCATCGACCTGGACTTTGTGAATGATCCGTTCATGAACGACACATTTCTAATGTATTAGTTCTTTCACGTCAAATTGTGATGACATAATTTTAAATGGTATCCGATCACGTGCTACCGCAACAGTTAGGGCATTCGCCAAGTTTTATAATATAAAGCACTGTTTGTTTAAATCTGAAAATTAATCCGAGTTTCAAATAGAGTCGTATTTATAGTAGAATGTCATCATGCAACTTAATATGAAATTTCGGGTGCTTGGTTGTAAGGACCTGGCGACTTATTAAGATTCTAGTTCACATATATCAGTCATATATGACGCAAGTATCTCTTAAATGCAATTCTCGTCTTTTCAACTGTTCGTTAATTCAAATAATACTTACTCTAAACACCATTATTCAAGTCAATAGGAGAACCTTCAACAATGTTTCTTTAATTTATTAATCATAGTGCTTAATGACTACGAAGCTTGTTATTGTCCAGTGTAAATATTGTCAGTGTCATCTGATTAAAAATAATAAAAAAAAAAATAAAGTAAGCAACTGTTATACTTGAAGAGTAGCGTTGATTATAAGTTCTTTGATTATGTCCTTTGGGGCCATCAAAATTACTGTTGTATATTTCTCTAATATCTTCGAGTTTATGATCTATTGGTACATTTGTCTACAAGTACAATTCTGAATAGTCTACTGTCTAACACTCGCAGCAAATTCAATAATCTTTTACAAATTTTAAATTTAGTGAATTAATTTGTATAACAGTACAATACGATCATCAGAAAATAAGTACTATAAAATAAAGTCTGTTTTATAATACACTTTACGCCAGGTATAAGTTTTTACCACCCACTTTAGCATTTTATTCGATCTTAACAATAAATTTCCACATGAACGCTTCACGTTATTAAACGAGTTACTTCAACTATCGTGAGACAATTCCTTTTGCTCTGTTTCTGGTGTTTCAGTAGGTGCACATACTGGGATAGCAGACTTCAGTGTTGAAGCGAGTTGTGGTAAACGATGGCAACTTAGGCCTCATGTTCTTTTCTTATTCATCAAAATGTCACCTTTGGAAATTTTCACCATAAATACGTTCTCCTACTCGTTTAACGACATCCTCGAGGACGAGGATTAAGTCAGGTTGGCCGAATGTTACGAGATGTTATTTTAATAAGAGTACTACAAACAAATTAGATAACTCTTGAGACAATAAAACTCATTAGCTAGCCTCTTAGATTTCAGTTTAATGGTAGTGCTCGAGAAGAACAGATCATAAATCAGTAAAGTGTATATGGTTATGTGAAATAGATCCGTGTTGATCTGTCCTGGTGAGTAGAGTCGTGTGTGTCTATGATGTGTAGAGTGTAGAGCGTGATGAGAGATGAGATGTTGTGCTAGTAACGGCGACAGCTTCGGGCTGTGAGCGGAACGTGGTTGACCGCCACCGTGCAGCAAGCAGCGTTGACTGTAGTGGACCGTGACTGGCCGCCAACGGTGCAGCAAGCAGCTAGGCTGTAGTATATCCTAGTCAGATTGCCAACGGTGCAGCGAGCAGCTTTGGGCTGGAGTGGCCCTAACCAGGTCGCCAACGAGATACGAATGTTGGAATGTGGTATGATGTTGAGATTGATGTGTGATGTGAATGTCTGAGGTGGAAGTGTTCCACTAGCGTGTTACTGCTCCTCACTAAGCATGTTTGCTTATGCTCTCTTTGCTTCCAGAGTTAAACGTGATCTTGAGCTCGCCAACTAATTCCTTAAGCCTTACGACAAGGTTATCGTTTCCAGGTATGCTTGATATTTGGTCTAACAGTAGGCATCATAAGTACGGGAAAAGTAGGTAATCTAGGTTATTTTGTCTATGTCATTAAAATCTAACTTAGACGGGCTTCATAATTAATTAACAACTCTTAACACTAATTACATTTCTTGTAATTTATTTGTAACTACCATCTAATGTAATCCCAATTAACAGTGCCATAATAGGATTATACGATTTAAATTGTTGTAACGAAGGCACATTGTAAATGAAGAAAAAAGATTTTGGGAAGCTGATCTATTGCAAGATGATATCGAACCTTTTATTATTAATCTTAATGACGCAAGTGACGACAGTGATACTGAAAGCGATGAAGATGTAACGCATGAGTTGCATGTTTGAGTACCGCTGCTACCCCTAGCTACCTGCCTCGAAGTTTAAATGTAAACAGGTCCAGGACCTTACTTCAAATTTTCAATGTACTTAGTATGTGATATTTTTCTATAAGTTTGTAATTATATTTTATGCTATGTATATATTGACAACATTTGTTCATTAATTGTTATGTCTTTTAAACAACATGTATATATTTGTATTACTCGCCATTTGTGATTTTGACTTGGCCGTCTTTGGCTGTGTTTATTTTATTGTTACATATCAATTTGTTATCGAAAAAATAAAATAAAATTGTATATTTATATTAATTTAATATTTTACTTAATTACGTATCCTTCATATTAAACGAGAAAAATTATCAGTAAAGATGCTGAGAATAAATTGAAACACTGGAGAATTATTATTAGAAACCAGAGTTTTTTCTCTAAGTAAAAGATTTTAAATTGGAGGCATATCAATTGATTACTTATTAATGTATTCAATGAATTGAACATTATATTGGTTTTGAGAAACGTCAAAAAATAATCAGCATAATTTATTAAAATTACAAGTAAGCGAAAAACAAACAATCCGCCTCTGGATTCTCCATCTTTGTCTAACACATTACTCTTATGGGATACATTTAGCAACACTGTATTGCTATCTCTGCCACACTGCCAGAACTTGTGATTTTGAGTATAGTGTTAAGTATCTCTGAAGTCATCCAGGAAGAATGAGTTACTACTTACTAACGTTATTAACGAAAAAAACAAGTTAAACTGTTTGGTCAATTTCGCAGAAAACCAATTTCTCAATTGTTCATTAACTCATCACAATAAATATATACAGTTGTTACTTTTAGTACTTTATAATACCTATCTATACGATATGAGTGTTATGTATCTCTAAAGTCATCCAGGAAGAATGAGTTACTAACGTTATTAATGGAAAAAACAAGTTAAACTGTTTGGTCACTTTCGCAGAAAACCAATTTCTCAATTATTGTTCAAGAACTCATCACAATAAATATATACTGTTCATCTCTGTTTTAAAAAAGTTTGTTCTGTAACTAGTCATTTAAGTTTCGAGTACCTGTCAAATTAAAATCTATGTTTAGCTATCTTCTAAGCGTGTAATAAATAATTAAACGAACTGTGAAATTGATTACATGGGCACCTCTTGAGATAAGCGATTATATTAATATTAAAACGTTTTTGACTTAGAATAAAATTAATCACAAACCTGCCACACTGTACACTCATTTCTTTTGACGTTTGATTTTAACATATTCCACTTGATGAGAAAAATAGCTCTTCAATCAAGCTTCAAGCATTATTTCATAATAACATCTCGCAGGTCCTTCTAATTTTAATAACATATTATCTCTGACGGCGATAACCAAATGCAAATTTTCCAATTTCATCCGTCAACGTGTAAACAGCACTTTAAGGACAAACATGAAACATCTCATGTGAAAAATTACGAACTAAATGTTTGATATTCCGAAATTAAATAATTTGATATCAATACTATATTATTAAACAAGAGTTCAGCGAGGAATTACTTATTAGAATATCTATGAAAGTTTATTACATGGGCTGCCAGGTGAGTGCCGTAATTGTGTAATTTCCATAATGAAACTCGAGTAAAATGATTGACCGTCGCGTGACTTAGAACAGTGGCGTAGTTAAAATTTTCCAATGGGGTGTGTTTTTACAAAAATGTCATCACTCACAAATATTATTCGCACTTTTTACAAACTCATAAACAGAAAATAATACTATCATTAGTTGGTTACTTAATAGTAGTTTTAGTGCATCAATAAATTTTACAGATCAAAACAAAATATTATTTTTTAAAAATAAATTTCTGCAACATTCTCTAGAAATTCCATTATTAATCTCTGTAGATGTTGAGTACTACCTAAAGCTAATCCGTTTAATGTATTTTTTGACATTGTATTTCGTAAGTATGATTTTAATATTCATAATGTAGAAAAATATCTTCTTTTATTTGCTTATCAATATCAATTTATGCATTTTACAAATATGAATTAAATATCCAATGAGGGGTGTTTGAACCCGGAAACACCCCTCTTGGCTACGCCACTGACATAGAATAGTATATTGTACAACAAGAATAGATGTGATGCCTATATTGCACGAGAACGAGTTTGCAGTCACGAGCCTATAGGGGGAGTGTCTGCAAACGTTCGCGTGTGATATAGGCAATCCAGTCGAGCTTTACAGCCTATTTTTAAACAATTATTTAAAAGTAGGGTTACAACAATTATTTGTTGACATATTATGACATTTGAATAATTGTGACCAACGTAAAATTTTATTTGATCTTTTTGCAATAAAATCATGATTTTAAACATAATTAATTATTAAATCAGAGTTGATTTAATGTTTCTAATAATTATTTGTCATAATAAAAACATAAGTTGCACGCATTAATTTTTTAACATATTAAACCTTTAATTTCAAATCAACACATGCTATGGATATGACATCCCTATCCACACAAGATAGTATGAAGATATGTTGTCAATATCCAGTAGGGAGTAGAAAAAAGTCCTTTTTCAAATCAAAACTATGTTTCGCGGAAAAAAGTTCGTACTCATTCAATCATTAATTTATTAATCCTTATATTTTCGTTCAGTCGAACATCGTTTTTTACATAATAAGTATAACCTTAACAAATTATTAATAAGTAGGTAATTCTTAATTTTTACGAGATACCATTTTCGGTCGTTGTTAAATACTACCAGATTCAGCAAATTGTATTTATAATTAACTGTACCCATAGATAATTATATTTTCTTTTATTTTTAATTGCAGAAATTGTCATAAATAAATAATGTACCAATATATTTAAAGAAAACTTAATCAAGCTTCAAAAAGTACTACTTCCGGTTTGCGGATTTCTTCCAAAATGTTATCCGGTGTTAAGATACTTATTAAAACCTTAAATATGAAATTTGGTTATTAAAGGTTTGATACTTTTTCAGTTATCGTGGACGAAAAATCGTCAGTCCATACATTCATACAAACACACACACGCACACACACACGCACACACATACACACACACAGACATCATCGTGAAAATAGTAAATTCGTATTGTAGAGACCTTGAAACGTGCTTATCCACCAAAAACTCATACTCGAAAATTTTGACCCATTACAATACCTCTCTTATAGAATATGAGGCGAGAGGTTAAAATGACATGAGGTTAGAAATTATTATTGAGAAAATGTAGTGGCAGATTCCAGACTGGTATGTGTTTTTTATTTGGTGGAATATTTCGTGTTTCTGGTTTTATTAGAGGAAATGCATATCCGGAGTTTTTATTTCCGGGTTTTCCAGGAGGAAATGAAAATGCTCGTTGGCTCTGGTTATTAGGTTATACAAGAAGTTATAATCTGATTTGCTCGGAGTATTTTTTGTATAAAAAATTCATATGTAGGTACGTTTTTAAAAGCGACAAATATAAATTTAAATATACAGTTTTTTGTATCACAGTGTGGAAATGGGAATTTCACAAAGCACTGTGGATATTAGAGGACGCATTATTACTTTTAATTCTCTGGTACTTATTGGTGGTTTCAAATTGTTATGAATCATGTCAACTTTGTGTTAGTAGTGTGCGAAAACGGTAGTTGCAAATTTGCTGAAGTTTTAACGGGCACTTTTGTAAAAACTAAAATAAATGTCGCATTTGCTATGACCCAAGCAAGGTTTTCAATAAACAAAGATACATACATTTTTAACTATGAACCGTACCATTTGATATTTTATATTTTATTATTGTATTTTACACTTGGCTAATGCCACACAATTAGTTTGTTAGGCTGTAAGTTCATGAAGGCCGAAGGCGAGAGCTGCAATAGTGCAAGAGGAACAAATACACGCACATACTTTTATCTACGACTAAAATTATATATGTTATAATAATAATAATAATAATAATAATATTCAGTTAGTTCAACTTGGGTTTATTTATGTTTTATTCGTAACCATGATGATACCAATAATATCGAAATAAAAAAAATAAAAAAAATGTGTTTGATGCTGTTATATTCTTAATCGTATCATCAACTGTTATTACCTTTTAATGCTTTTAATATTGAACATTTATTGATAATTATAAACAACATAATACGTTAGTTACTTTTAATACGTTAGATACGTATAATTCATTAGTTACGGACTTAATACGTTTGATACAACCATATAGTCCGGCGGTTATAGGACAAATTTCATATCAACTATGCATTTTATGATTAAAGCATGAAAATTTGCACACATATCAATGAAACCATTCTCTTTCATATAAGAAGTGGTGCCAACGTGGTGCGTGCTGCAGACGGCCGCCATTTTGAAAAAATGGTTGCAATTTTTAGTTTTTTGCATTTATCTCATGAATGATCAATATTACGAGAAATCTTATTTAATGAAAATTGTAGAGCACAAAATTCTCTATAAAACGGTATATCTATTTTTTATGTAGGTGGTACAGCTTTCGAGAAAATCGTGAAAATATATATGAGCAATATCTAGCCATTTCAGGTTAGACCGCAATTTTGCCTTTTCAAACAAAAACAGCTGTTATTTTTGAATGAATCAAGATATCGAATTCCGGTCTTCAACAATCGATTACTTATATAAATTTTTATTATACGTATAATTTTCAACTCTTCGGGAGCACTAGTTCGGCCACTATTCAAACATAACATTTTAGAGAGAATAGTGAAATTTTTGTATTTTTTGTGTTTATTGAACTTTCATTTCTGAACGAATTAAAATATTGACTTGCGGTTTGCTGCACTAGATTCTTCAAATCATTCTGTAAAAGATACTTTGTATTAATTTTTTATTGAAGGCTTTGTTAAAACGATATTTAAAGACTTTTTCCTCGAGAAAATAGAAAAATTTTATTGTTATTATTATTTATTATCTTTGATCAGCTATAGTACCTGAACGGATCTAAATACTGACTTTAAACTTGCAGCATTCGATTCCTTAAAGATTTTTGTATTAGAAGCATGCTTATATTTAAAAAAAATTTCTTATGTTTACTCGCAATTAAAAGATTTCCTTTCTAAGAAATCGAAGAAATTTTACTGTTATTTTTCTATAGTAAATTTATTTAACTGTAATTTCATTTAAAATGAAGATATCGACTTACGGACTCCAGATTCGGAATCCGGGTACATTTTTCTATAAAATGCATTATTTTAGAATTTTTTACGGACTTTGATTTGGCTGCAATTAAATGATTTTGTTAGAGAAAACAAAACAAAAGTTCAGTATTATTATTGTTTTTTGAATTTAAGCAATTGTCATTTGTGCACAAATTAAAATATCGTCTTCTGGTTTCCATCATTTAATTCCTAACATATCGTTATTAAATTACATTAATTAAAGAACTTTTTGAAACTTTGGTTTAGCCGCAAGTAACTGATTTTGTCTGAGAGAAAATTTGACGCTTCATTTAAAAACATAAGTTTTTGGTTAAGTTCATACTGCTAGAGAATTTAGAAAAAATGAAAATCAATTAAGTTGATTGTATTTAATTTACTGATATTACTGAACATTATAGTAACTTAGCAGTTAGCACACATGTCATGTAAACCTTACTGCAACCCTCGAAATACCAAAACCAGGTCTCGCGTGACTCGAAAATCACATTTTTGTGTAGTTGTCCAGGAATTTTTTTAGAGCTGTATGGCCCGAGGCATGGCCTTAAATATGCTCTTATTAATGTATAATGTATTACACAATATATCATTATTAAAATTATTAATTACAGTTAAATAAATTTACTATAGAAAAACAACAGTAAAATTTCTTCGATTTCTTAGAGAGAATATCTTTTAATTGCGAGTAAACATAAGAAATTTTGTTTAAATATAAGCATGCTTCTAATACAAAAATCTTTAAGGAATCGAATGCTGCAAGTTTCAAGTCAGTATTTAGATCCGTTCAGGTACTACAGCTGATCAAAGATAATAAATAATAATAACACTAAAAATTTTCTATTTTCTCGAGGAAAAAGTCTTTAAATATCGTTTTAACAAAGACTTCAATAAAAAGTTAATACAAAGTATTTTGTACAGAATGGTTTGCAGAATCTAGTGCAGCAAACCGCAAGTCAATATTTTAATTCGTTCAGAAATGACAGTTCAATAAACACAAAAAATACAAAAATTTCACTATTGTCTATAAAATGTTATGTTTGAATTGTGGCCGAACTAGTGCTCCCGAAGAGTTTAAAATTATATGTATAATAAAAATTTATATAAGTAATCGATTGTTGAAGACCGGAAGTCGATATCTTGATTCATTCAAAAATAACAGCTGTTTTTGTTTGAAAAGGCAAAATTGTGGTCTAACCTGAAATGGCTAGATATTGCTCATATATATTTTCACGATTTTCTCGAAAGCTGTACCACCTACATAAAAAATAGATATACCGTTTTTTATAGAGAATTTTGTGCTCTACAATTTTCATTAAATAAGATTTCTCGTAATACTGATCGTTCATGAGATAAATGCAAAAAACTAAAAATGGCAACCATTTTTTCAAAATGGCGGCCGTCTGCAGCACGCACCACTTTGGCACCACTTCTTATACGAAAGAGAATGGTTTCATTGATATGTGTGCAAATTTTCATGCTTTAATCACAAAATGCATAGTTCTTTCCTATAACCGCCGGACTAATAATAACATCAAAATCTTCCATAATAAGCGAATTGTCGACCAATTGACAGATAAAATTGTTGATTTGTTTTAACATAGCTGTCTTTGATGATACGATTAAGCTTTGAATATAACGCGAATATATGCGAATTAAGCCCCCTTGGATGTTCAAAGAGACTCGGTTTCACCTCGTCGCTTAGCAACATCCTCGGTATTATAAATCGCATAATATTCTTGTTATATTAATAGCTATTTATTTTATGTAATAAAAAAGTACTTTATTGCGCGTTGTCATTAGGAGACGCGCATAATAATAGTATATTGTACATCAAGAGTGGAGGTGATATGCCTATATCGCACGAGAACGAGTTTGGAGCACGACCCCATAGGCGGAGTGTCTGCAAACGTTCGCTTTTGGCTCACGCTGCAATTACCGTGCGCGAGTAACAAAGAATCACTTTACGCTCTTAATACACAAACAACTATTTAGTTACAGAATTCTTTAAAAAAACGAACTATAGTAGTGTTTTGTTACCATGGTAAAGTAACTTTTACTTCAAGAAGAACTCACGGTACAGTTTCCAGTAGTTATCCGCCTTACAAAAACAAAATAGTACAAATCACCGTGGCACAAATTCCGTCGCAAATTCCACACACTGCCAACTTCAGTGGAATGGGCTGCGAAGCTCGCTCGTGTCCGCGCTGGAAATAATGGAGATTCCAGCCAGGGAAATAGAAATTGCATCATCCCGTTCTTGTGGGATTAAACAACGTGTAGAGTATACCCCGCTCTTGCTGCTCGCGTTCTACTGTGTTAGTGTGTCTGTGTGCTCGTCGACAAAAAGCAAACGAAACACTATTTCATCACTTTTAAATTGAGTTGCTGCGTCTTTCAGCGCCTTTGTACCGGGATCTACCAGTTTTAATTTACGGGTATAGAATTGTGGAAAGTACACGAAAAATAGTCAGTTCTAATACCATGAGTAGTCGATTATTTTTCTGGTAGTTATTACGAATGTTCCTTGTGCTTGAATATGAATATTACGAGTGTGCAGAATTATAATCTAGGTACTTAACTATAACTACGAATGTTATTCAAGAGATTATTCTTTGAATTAGATCAGTTTTAAAATAAAATGGCATAGTCCAAGCAAAGCGTGCTAAAAAAGGGGGTAACCGTGCATTTTGGGTAGGCAGCGATTTTATTTTTTTGTATCATAGGGGGGTGTTGTCATTCGGCCGCCATCTCGAAATTAAGGGTGTAATTTATTTTTTAATTTATCTCCGTAACCGTGAGGCTGACAAAAAATTTGTAGATAGCATTTTTATAGCTTATACAATTATCTATAACTTTTGTTAATAACTTTTTCACATAAGATCAATAATAAAAAAATCTGCTGTGTCCACCACAGTTTAATTTTATTTTTTATTCAGCAAAATTTAAATAAATTTATATTTTTTCCCAAACTATTTCAGTTGATACCAACTTCGACAAAATTTAAATAACATGTGAAAAAATCTGATGTGGCCAGCACAAGACCTCCCGCCATACTATGCCCACTCTTTTTAGTTTTTAATATACTATGAGTAGGTACTCACAAATATATATTTTTAATTTTATGTAAACTGTAGAAGAAGATATAAACGAAGTGTGATATAAACGACTGTCACTATCATAATCAATTGAAATTTACGTAGAAACAAAAAAATACACTTGAAAAAATTTGAATAATTTTTTGAGAAACGATCGAATATCGCATAAATGTAATTTTTTACAATTTTTACTAAACTTATCTCCCCGAGAGCTTTAAATTGATATCAAACAGGTATAATTTGAATAATGTATAATAAAAAAATTGATGATCGGTTAAATGAAATTTTATTTTTCTACTAGAATTATTTTTCCGAGAGCTTTAATTTGATACCACACATGATAGTATTTTAATAAAAATAAATACCTAAGTTGTGTTTATAAAGTTGGTACCACTGGTTGAATAAGAAAAAAATTGAATAATTTTTTGAGAAACAATTGAAAATCGCATAAAAATGTAATTGTTTACATTTTTACTAAACTTGTCTCCCCGAGCGCTTTAAATAGACACCAAACTCTACCTCGACGGTATTTTTCTATTTTTCGTCTTTTTTTGCTCATAATTTTTTCATTATTGATCTTATGCGAAAAAGTTAATAACAAAAGTTATAGATAATTGTATAAGCTACAAAAATGCTCTGTACAAAATTTTTGCCAGCCTCACGGTTACGGAGATAAATTAAAAAATAAATTACACCCTTAATTTCAAGATGGCGGCCGAATGACAACACCTCCCGTCCCGAAAACTCGGTTTTACAATCATGGCTGACCCAACTACGATATAAAAAAATAAAATCGCTGCCTACCCAAAATGCACGGTTAAATCACGCTTTGCTTGGACTAGCAAAAAATGTAGTTATCCATGATTTCAGGAAACAAATATTTTGATAAGATTTGGATGTAATGTCAAATGTGTTTTATGTGTTTTTTGTGTTTCTTTACAAATAAAATAATGAATTTCAAGTGAAAAATGTTTTAGACCTTTGAAGGAAACCCAGAGATAGATATTGTGCATTAAAAATGGAATTAAGATTATAATAAAAATGTTCATTTGTTAAATAGTCACCTAAAATAACTAGTAGTGAATAGTCGGCACACAACCTTACTAGTACAAAATAATCAAGTCTATTCATTTGGATTGGCTGTGAAATTCAATATTCTGCATTTTTATTGATCTTTTTTGACAGATGACATATGATATGTATTATTTCTGTTATTAATTTTACTAGGTATAGAAACTCAATTCTAAAGTTAAAAACTTCGGGAAAAAATTTAGGGTATCTCGTACATGCCGTGCTGAGTGTGGAACAAAAAGAATTTTTGAAAAATTCGCAAAATTAAGGGATACTAATTAAGTAGCATATTTTATTTAAAGAGCATAATTGAAATTAATTAGCAACACCAGACATTTATTAGACGTTGTGTAAAGAATTACTTATGGTATTAGAGTAGATTCAAATAAAATATTTATATAAACTATCTACTCGTGGGTATTACATGATTTGGTGTGGGAAACTTAAAAATGATATCAGAATAAAATTCAAGATGGCTATCCCGAGATATTGATAGCAACTTTCTTATTTTAAATTGACGCCATATTGGAATTTCACGTAGTTAAATAGGATTTTTTCGTGTAAAGCAACATGTATTTAAATAAAAAATTATTAAAATATAAATTATTTTAATTCAAAAGAAAAGTATAGCTACAACAATGAATAACAATAGATAACAATAGTCAGTCAAGAACAAAACAAAATTCATTTTTTGTTTTATTGCCAATTATTGTTATTCATTGTTGTACTTGCTTTAAAATCAAAATCATTTATATTTTAATTATCTTTTGTTTAAACACATGTTGGATGAAATGGAAAATCAAATCCAATTTACCTATATGAAAATCTAATATGGCGTCCATTTAATATAATAAAGTTGCTATCAATATCTCGGAAACCGCTATCTTGAATTTTATTCTGAAATTATTTTTAAGTGCCCTACATCAAATCATGTATCTTTTATTTAACGTTATTTTATATCTTTTATAATAAAGGATAAATATAACTTTTTTAAAATCGTGATTTAAAATGTTTCTCAACGGAATTTAAATAAGCACTGAAAAATGTACAACATTGCCCATTTAACCGACCTCGTAGCTCCTATAGTTTTCGAGATCCCAATGATGACCCAATCAGTTTGGGACATCCTGTATGCACCATAAAAACAGAATTCATAATAAAATATGCTGACACAATAAAATGAAACAACCAAATTTCAAAAAGATGTTAAAATCCAATAAATAAACGAATCCTACTATAAAATCCCTTCGCAATCAATTCCGTCCACCAAATAACTCAAGGTAATTCCATCATTTGTCTCCTGCCATTTCTGTCAAAGCGCACTAGATGGTACTCAACTCAAACCAAAAAGTGAAAAATAGCTCCATCGTTGGGAACGACGCTCAGGTGCTGCAAACACTAACTCGACGGTTAAATACATTATCAGAATTGTATTGAGTGAAGCCGAACGACATAAAACACCGCAGGAGCCCAGCAGGAGGAGACAAAGCAGACGACACAGCTGCACCTGCCGGCAGCAGGAACATACCGACCACTTAGCTTGTAGAATTTCTTACAGTTCGATGAGCCCATATCTTGACAATATACGGAGAACGAGTAACATAGGCGTCGATCAGTAAGGTTTCAATGTCTTTACCTCTCGCCACTCATATCTGTATAAGAATAGTTATTTACGAATTAGATGCGGGAAGATTTTTATCCCACATGCACATGAGCGGTTCTTTGAAACACAAACGAAGCAAGGGTTTCATTTACGCGAACGCTGGGATGGTGTCTTCACGCAAGAGGTTTGTACAATGTTTTTTTGTAACGAATAAAACTATAATCAAATACATTCAAGTTGTAGTTGTAGTCTGGTCATTAAATTTGAGGTTACGATGCTTTTTGTACTGTAGCAAGATGACTTGCATATGCTACGCTCTGTATTTTTGTTATCTTTAGTTATTTTTAGATACAAAAATTCAGAAGTCATCTGCATCCCCCTGTACCCTTTAGTCTAGACGTTCCCATGATTTTGGGCGTCTGTGGACAGTTCTTCGACAGCAGAGCTCGAGATAAGTCCAAGATGTAGCCCGTTGCTACGGACATTACGCTTTTGAGCGTTATTTTAAGTAATATTTTTAATATAAATCCATATTATATTTTTAGTGTGAATCTTTTATTCGTCTTTAAACGGTAATTTCGTGATTATCGGAATTTATGTGTTTATTAAAGTTTAGATATTTTAAAGTAAAGTGCTCTTTAGTTTTTCTATATCATGATTAGTGCCGATCCCTAATTCATCCCTTCCTAATTCGAGCCACGACTGGTTACCCCTTTCCCTTAACTAAACTTCCTTCCTTTTTTCATCCTACCCCATATTTCAAGCTACTCTTGCTACAGTACGCACTACTACCGACAGATTTTATTTTTAAATATTGGCGGTTTTCGGTGATCTTCACTAATTAAAATTCCCGGAAGTAACACTTTATAAACTAAATTTTATTATTTTTAAGATGATTTTACTCTGCTGCACACAAATTTTATTTTTAAATATTGGCGGTTTTCGGTGATCTTCACTAATTAAAATTCCCGGAAGTAACACTTTATAAACTAAATTTTATTATTTTTAAGATGATTTTACTCTGAAATGTCTATAAAAGTCAGTGTTCTTTGCATTTTTCCTGATTGACTACACTGGGAAATTGACATTTCCGATTGTCAATTGCGTTTTTAATATGTCTTTTCCTAAGTGATGAGTACAAAAACACATTATCAGAATTGTATTGAGTGAAGCCGAACGACATAAAACACCGCAGGAGCCCAGCAGGAGGAGACAAAGCAGACGACGCAGCTGCACCTGCCGGCAGCAGGAACATACCGACCACTTAGCTTGTAGAATTTCTTACAGTTCGATGAGCCCATATCTTGACAATATACACTATTTAAAATAAGAGTATTTGTTGGTACCCTTTTTAAAGAGCGTTCTAATTTTTGCTCTTATAAATGTAAAATAATACACTTTATAAAAGAAACATTACTCAAAAATGTATTTTTATAAAATGGCAAGAGTAAAATTTTATTGAATACTGAGGTACTAATTTTTGAGTACTTATTATACTTTTCAATATTAGATTTTACCCTTTAAATTATAATTTTGGTTATTGTATACCTACTAATATAAGTATTAAATTACTCAAATTAGTGCATATTTTACACATTTTGTGTAGATTGGAACCTCTTTAAATGTATTATGTTTAATGAGAAACACTAAAAACAGCACAATGTGCACCATGAAAGGGTACTAATACTAATTCCTTTAGTTCTTTCTCTGACTGACCTACCTATGTAGATACTTAAATACAAGCAGCGTTGTGACCATACTAATATTGATAGTGAAATAGTTAGTGTTTCTGGTTAATGGAGAATGTTACTTAGTGTTAAATATAAGTAAATTCAATTTTAGTGAAAATTTGCACGCCTTTGAAATAGTTAAAGATAATAATTTTTCCACTGAACTTCATATGCTGTAAAAAATGTTATAGTATAGAGAACCATTTTACACAAAATGATTAAAATAATCTGTTCTTTAGTATCGAGCAAATTTTTAACTCAACTTGATGTAAAGTAAATCAAATTTATATGATTAACATTACTCTGTAAACGATTCAGTTTTAAGAGTGTAAGTTTTAAATTTCTAATATTTAGTATATTGTAACACAAGAATATAAAGCTCAAGAATTCAGCAATTAAAAAATCTAGGTATGTGTAAACAATTTCACTATGTTTATTATAGAATAAATACGTATTGTAATCAAATATTTATTTAGATAAATTTGATTTTTTTCATATTCGTTTTGAAGATTGTAAAGTTTATTTTGTTAAGACTTATTTTCAGTCAACAATACAGTTAACCTTCAAGCTACAACAAACAACATACTTTTTCTTTTCCTACCTACAATAAAAGTTGGTGCGTGGCAATAAAAAAGTTGATCTTCTTGACGCCTGTCTCTTGTCCAACATAAACGCGAAAGCTCGCGACAAAGGTGTGACGGAGCTTAATAAAAGCCGCTGACGGCACAAGGCACAAGGAAAATAACTTGTACTGAGTCGAATAAAAAAAATGAAGGTAGGAATCACAAGAAAATTGAATTACGAAAGCTACACTACACTTCACCCGCGGCGGAATAAAAGCCGAACGACACGAAGCGAGTTTACTTCTTATCCTTTGTCGTCCTTTGTTTTTACGCTCTTTTGTCTTGTCGGTAAATGCCAAGGACCCAAGCCCTCTGTAGTCAGATGCTTCGATGGGCTTTGCATTAAGGTGTAGATTACACGCTTCGGAAATTTTGGTTTTAAATATTTGAGGACTTATTGAAACGTTTGAGAACCACTGGAGCTTGTGAGATGGTGATATTGCTAACATGAGGGTAATAATAGAATGTTTGAAGACAAGGGAAATTTAATTGCGTCACAGATATTAATTTGCTTAGGATTACTGAAACCGAATGGTAAGATTATACTCAATACGCAACTCAACTGCCAAATAATCAAAAACAAAGTAGCACGAAATTTTACAGCTTTCATTTTTAAAACTATAGGTAACTCTTCCTAAGAGATCTCCATTTAGTGAGAGTTATTGGAAGTTGTCAAATAGACTTTAAATCTTGCAGAACTACGCTTCGTGTATGGTTATGGTTATATTTAGGCAATGTTATCTGAGTATTAAAAAAAATACAGAAAATTAGTCAAATACCATAGTCGGTCACAGTGTACGTATTGTGTCTATTTCATAGCTTCTATAGTTAATACAATGATAAAATTTTAATTTCGCTCGAAGTTTTTTCCTATTGCTTTTAGAGCAAATTGTAAATACAAAAGATGTTCAGAATAAAAAACTGCATCCAACGAGCCCATATCTTTGATATAAACCGTTTCTGTCGCGAGATAAACGTAAATTAAATTTGCCACATTTGAGCTGTTTACAGAGTGCCATGGGCAATAAAACGAATTACATAAAAAATACTTCAATTAATTACGACAAAGTGTACCTTAGGAAGAAATAGAAAGAAAAGAAAATAATTAATTTCTTTTTTGATTAGTGAACACTTCTTATGGTCCAAATAAACCAATTATAACAATAATTTCATATCTGTCAACTGTCAGAATGACGGAACAAATATTTTTGTTTTGTTTAATTTTACATGGCAGTCTGAAATTAGCCTAAACTGTTAGTTTTTATTTCATGTTTATTTTGTAAAAGAAATAGATTTGAACAACTAATATAGCTTATTCGATGCAGTTTTTAATTCTGAACAACTTTTGTATTTACACTGTCGGTCTAAAATCAATACTAAGTAAAAACGAAATTAAAATTTTTACATTGTATTTCTTATAGGTCAGAAAAAAATTCTACACCCGGTATATTAATAAACTATATTTCAAATATCATAGTGTAGTGTCTTAAATAATTACCCTGTTACGTAATAATAAAAATTTAAAATGTTGGAATATTAAAATTTAAAATTATAAACAACAGTTCGACAATAGCGAAACACATAACCAATAAACATAATCTAAGATCAAATTAAACAAGTATATTGAATTTAAATTTGCTATAATTACAAGAGTAAAATTGGTAAGTTTTACGTTACCGAATTTGGTATTCAAGTAGGTATCTAACTATTTTCGAAAAAGTCACACAAAATGTATGCGAGAAATATAAAATCTAGCACTAGTGCGGGAAATTTTTGTTTTATTTAATTATTATGTCAAGCAACCGACATGATGCTTGATGCATAAGAATTAAAGGCAGTAGTACATATAAACTGTCAAAATTTTTATTTTTAATGTAATGTTGTAAAGACGATTGCAGAATAAATATTGTTTGTAACACATGCGGAAACTCCATGCAAGTTCCGAAACTCGATGCGCTCGTGTCAGAGTTACTCATTTCCAACAGTAACTTGCTACAAAAGTAACTATCTCATAACATCATAACAAATTTAATATCAGTTTCAATTATTCAGTAAACATGCTACCTCCATGCGAGATTATAATTTCGTGTCAAAGAGATCGCAATTGTGATATCACATTGTTAAAGTGTTACGAACCAATTACAGCGCAGATCACAAAAGTGACAGCACAAATGCGACCTCACTAAGGGGAAAATTTTGTTTAGTTAGTGAAAATAAAAATAAATTTGAACATAGTACATTTTCGTTTCAAGTGAAAATGAATTGGTTATATTTAAAAGTGTAAAAAATGTAAAAAATGTCGTAATCGTTTTTTTATCCTTCGAATATATTCATTTTTACCTTTCGCCATACCTGTAAAGGAAGGTATTGGAATCATGCTAAAAATAGGGTAGTGAGTTTTAGAGGATGAGAACGAATTAGGATCCTTACAATTAATTTTTGATAGTTTCACGATGATGTATGTATGTGTGTGTATGTATATGGTCAGGGCCGGATTTCTGTCTGTCGGATAACACAAATACGAATTACCCAAAAAATTTAATATTTGGTATTTAACATTTGTACATAAATTGGAAGAGGTTATTAGATTTTGGTACAAATATCTTCACCGGAAGTAATATTTTTTGAAGATTGAAAAGATTAATTGTCAAGAATTTCTATAAATTTGGATAAATATAGTAGGTATTTATTTTTAATAAGAATCTGGCAGCATTAAAGAACTGTAGTACAATTTAAAAAAAATTATTAAATAAAACGTTGAAATTTTGTAATCCATTATCGGTTGATTTTTGTTTTTGCGTAAAAAATATTGACAGGTGAGACGGGTGCCACGTTGGCATACTAACGCCATATAAGTCATATAAAGTAAGATATTAAATGTAGTAAACTGAACGGAGGATAGCTTCAACACAGAAGTGTTTCACTGTGAATTAATCTTTTGATTCATGTGATACTAATTTCTGTGTTTGAATATTTTAGATTTTTATTATAAGTTTAGATATGACGGGAGGTTGTGTGTTGGCCACATCAGATTTTTTTACTTTTCGCCTTTCCATTTAAAACCGCAATCTGGTTTCAATTGTAACACATTTTGTTGCTAAATTCTACTGAACACAAACGTATTCAAATTATAATCAAACATTAGCAAAATAAACTAACCACCTATAATGTGTGGTTCCACAATTACCCAAACAAATATGTTTGTTTGACAATCACTGGAACATTCCCCGTCGTACGCCATTATCATTATTACAGTATTCAGTTACACATTCCATGGATGATACATGAATCTTTAGAGACTACCGTAACCGTATAACATTACAATCCGTTTTCGCAAAGCGCTATATCTGATGATAACTTGGTGTTTAGGGACGTTGGTACATGATGACGTCACGG
Organism: Agonum fuliginosum; assembly: GCA_947534325.1. Taxonomy (NCBI): domain Eukaryota; kingdom Metazoa; phylum Arthropoda; class Insecta; order Coleoptera; family Carabidae; genus Agonum; species Agonum fuliginosum. Next base: position 13,539,253 of record OX384045.1, on the reverse strand, counting down.
TGTCACAGGATAAGTGATGTCCTGATGAACTGACACAGGACGCCGGGGAATGTGTAGGAATAGGAAATACTCTGGGATTATTCATGTGACATGATATCAGACTCCAATAGGAGGAATATTGAATATTTGACAGGGACGTAGTGTATGGATTTAGGTCAAATTTCTGACAAATTAAAATATTAACAAGTCAAAATCTGGACCATGGACTAGACACATTAAATATCCGACAAATCAGAATCTCAACAAGATCTATTGTGATAATTCGCACTACTATCTTTCTTATTACATTTCAATGATATATACCGAGTTTCTTTACAAAAGAAACAAAAGTTGCGTCCGTCAGAGAAATTTTTAATTATATTGTAAACCAAATCGTTCCGTTTATAAACTCGTCAATGAGTTAATGCATCCATATTAGTGTATGGTGTGAGGTTTGACACAAAGATCGATATAATGTATGATTCAATGCAAAAAACCAAACACAACACTAACTGTTAAAAATATTATTTCAATAATACAAATAAATTTATTATATAATTTATTACCAAAAAATCACGGTGAAACGAAACAGGCCCTGACAATGACAATGACAACGACTGACGAGACAAGATGGAGAACACTCGTTTGTTGTTTGTTTACTCTATACAAAGTTTGTTTGGTGTAAAACTGGCGTGACATCAACCAATCAAAAACGATTAACGATTTAGCACTTCAACTTCAGATTGCTCTTCCTAGTTTTTAAATCAAATATAGTAGATGTAGATATAAAACAAACAGACAGACAGACAAACATACACACATTCAGCTTTATATATCAGATTGTTTCAATTTAAATGGTGAATAATGCAACTAGCAAAAAATCGCAAATTTTTAATTCGTATATTTTAAAATTAAACTGAATAACGTCAATCATAATGCATGTTAGTTCTCTTCTTCTTGGTTTTGAAATTATTAAAGATAATAGACTGCCAGTCGCAAGTCCCAAACACTTTTCAAAATGCCAGAGATTTTAAAATTCTATTCTAAATCTGTCAGCAGTTGATAAACCACAAGCGCGTCATCGCCGCATCTTTCGCTGGAGTAATCTCTCCCTGATCTGATGTAAACTTCCTTTTTATAGCAGAAATTTCATCTCCACTGAGTGTAAACCATCGCGTTTCAAAAGCAGAGGTAATAAATTTCCTTCTAATTTTACAGCGAAGCCACTATTTTTAGCTCTCGAGATATTATCATAAGTGGCTTACTCGTTCTCAATGAGATGAAACTGAATCACGTTGCCTCTGCAAAGGTCGTGAAATCGGAACCATTGAATGAACAAACAGCGAAACAGGTAGGAAGACGACATTTATATAAATATCTTCTTATGTAAAGTTCCATTCACTGACGTTTGTCAGATCATAGAACTGGGATTATTTAATTTGACTACTATTATTACATTATAATACATTAATAATTATATAAGTACCTATGTACGTTTTGTTAATACAGTTTATATGAACTAATAAAAATTAGGGCAATTCATGAAATCGAATCGTTATATAGGTAGGTACACCATTTAATATTTTTTAAAGCATAATATAATATATAGGGTGATTGTCGTAAGTACGACACTAGGAATATTTCGTTAATTTCAAGAGATACAGAAAATGTTTATAAGCAAAGCTAAACTAGATAAAGGGGCTCGTAAAGATGATCACAAAAAAAACTTTATATCATTTTCGATTTAACGGGAAATGGGTAATCTAGCATAGGGAATCGGTAATGTCATATATTTTTTTAGAATGTATATAAAATAAGCTTTACAATGATACCATAATATTATAGTTTTATTCCAACCATTTCAAAATGGCGGCGAATTTTCTTCAAAATATTTACTAATAAAAATCCATTAACCGTCTATCCTAAAATTTTACAGCGTTACAGTGGTGTACGCCTCCCACGTTTACTTTAATTACCTATAATAGAAATATATGATGCTTTTACATATGAGTGTATTAACAAAGGATGTCTTAAACGTAATTTTTAAAAAATAAAGGAATCGGTAATGTCATATATTTTTTTAGAATGTATATAAAATAAGCTTTACAACGATACCATAATATCATAGTTTTATTTCAACCATTTCAAAATGGCGGCGAATTTTCTTCAAAATATTTACTAATAAAAATCCATTAAGGTGTACCGTCTACCCTAAAATTTTACAGCGTTACAGAGGTGTACGCCTCCCACGTTTACTTTAATTATAATAGAAATATATGATGCTTTTACATATGAGTGTATTAACAAACGATGTCTTAAACGTAATTTTAAAAAAATAAATAATAATAAGTACCATTTTCTTACCGAATACCCCTCGGCATGGATTAATATCCAAAATATTTACTATCATGCATTGCTGCAATAAAATTTCACTCGTCTGTACTCGAAAAAATATTCGGATTTTAATTCATGCACTTGAACTATTACAAGTGACTACTGATACTGACTATACAGGGTGTTCATTTTAAGTGGCGCACCATTGCTATCTCGAAAAGTATAAAAGCTACGAAGTTGGTTAAATTAGCAAACAATTTCTATTTTACATGACTACTTTAATGAACGAAACAATTTTTTTTTAGACCAGTGGTTCTCGAACTACGCGGTGCAACTTTCTTATTTTAAATGGGGACCTATTTTTTTATTCGCTTATTCGTTTCAGTATTTTTTTCTGAATTCAACGAGATATTAGTTTCATATCCTGGCATAACAAAAACATGAGAAAAACGCTACTAAAAATTATGATAATTTAATTAAAATCTGATTGTTACAAGAGTGCTATGGAAGAAAACAATTGAATATTTGTTTCGTATTAATTGTTATTAGATAATGAAAAATTTTCTTTGATTTTAATCAGGACATCAGGACTGCTACGGAGTCTATGAGTTCAGGGTACTAAGTACTCAGTAGGGTGTAAGGTGGTGGTAACTACGGACCGTGTTTCGGCCTTATTTGGTCTGATCAGTGTAGTATACTAGAATCTTTTTCACTAACAATTAATATGAAACAAAATTTTCAATTGTTTTCTTCTATAACACTAACTTACAATCAGATTTTAATTAAATTATCATAATTTTCAATAGCGTTATTTTCATGTTTTTGTTATGCAAGGATATAAAACTAATATCTCGTTGAATTCAGAAAAAAATACTGAATCGAATAAGCAAATAAAAAAAATAGGTCCTCATTTGAAATAAGAAAGTTGCACCCCGTAGTTTGAGAACCACTGGTCTAAAAAAAAATTTGTTTCGTTCATTAAAGTAGTCATATAAAATAGAAATTGTTTGCTAATTTAACCAACTTCGTAGCTCTTATAGTTCTCGAGTTAGCAATGGTGCGCCACTTAAAATGAACACCCTGTATACACTTGAAAAAATTTGAATAATTTTTTAAGAAACAATTGAAAATCGCATAAATGTCATTTTTTACATTTTTACTAAACCTATCTCCACGAGAGCTTTAAATTCACACCAAATTCGAATAATTAATTTTAAAAATTACGATCGTTAAATGTTATGTTTATTCTTCTATTAGAATTCTTTTTGCGAGAGCTTAATTTGATACCACACTCGATAGTATTTTAATAAAAATAAAAGAAGTTCAGTTTATAAAGTTTGGTATCACTCGTTGAATAAAGCTCATTAACGAACTTGAAGTAAGTTTTTGGCTCAAGATCTTAAATATAAAATTTCAGTCCAAAATTCTAACTAGTTTTTAAGTTATCCAACATCCAGACAGATCGACAAACAGTTTTTTTTTAAATCATGATTTTTGGGTTCAGTAGAGTCTAAATCTCGAACTGTCAAAAAATCATGATTACAATACTTCCCTCTATTACATAGGTCGGAGAAGTAAAAAGCAGTAAGCAATTGGAATAAAAACGGTCCTGGAAACAATTATTCTTGATAAGACCCGGCACGTGTAAGAAATATGTCTGACGTTAGCTATGATGAAGTCTCTAGTTTAATCTCCATTATGTCAAAAGCAGCCCTTCAAAGAACTTGCGTTCTATCCTTCCTTGTAATTAAGATAGTTTCCTTTGCATACTAATTCACCTGATCTAAGATAGTAAAATATTTTCTTCAAAAGATAAAGATCAGCGATCCATCTTACCTGACGCAAAATCACGTAAAACTAGAAGTGGAAATACGGGTTTTAAACTATTCTGGTACTGCGCTGTTTTCAAACACTGTGTTGTTGGTTAGTTTTTTGCAATTCTTTTGTATCGCGGTAACTTTTTTGTTTTTGTTATGGTTGATTTCATAATTATGAAACGTATTTGACATTTGCGGCTCTATAAAAACTAAAGTACGCAGTGAAGGTAATATTTGAAACAATAAAAAGATATTGCAATCTATTTATGAATCACTTAAGTACCTATTTCTTTGTAAATTTGCACGGTTTGAAAATAAATTCAAATCGAAATTTGTGTTTATATTTTTTTCAAAGGAAGGGAAACGTATCAACATATAAGTTAAGATAATAAGCATCGCTTAAGATCTCAAGTACATTAATTTATGGTGTTAATTGAATGAGTCACTATGCAAAATGACTGTTTCTCTTTGAATTCACGGTCTGGTGTATGTATGTATTTATAACTGTTAAGTAAGAAGCGCATAATAACTGTGTTATAAATGTTTTAGCCTTTCAATGTAATAACCTATACAACACAAATACGTCGTTAAGACGTCTTTATAATGTCTTTAAAACGTCTGATCCAAATGTAATTACAAAAACGTCACATACGTGTCTTATGTCCTCCATTCTAGATGTTTAAAAGATCTAGTGATATTTTTCAAGTTTGTCCGATTAGTTATTAAATCAGTATAGATTAAAAACTATAGTAGATGTTATAATAGTGGTATTTAACCACTTCGACCTATTCATCTTGGTGCAGTCAGAATTTCTATTCGAGCGACGACCTTTGAAATTCAAAGCGGCAACGGAGATATTCTTTTTGCAACCAGGACTACATTTTTTAAGACGATGACGTGGTCAGCTTGAAGCATCCGAGTGCGATTTAATTGCAAGATGTTTTACAATTCCAGGACAATCACACACTGCCGGCCGAGAGACTTTAAGCCCACGGAACTCCGGATTCAAACGTCATCACATGCAGAGAGCTGTGCTTAAAACTCAACATCATACATATATACCACGTTTAAAAAACTAACCTCAAAAATAAACTATACCTAATGATGTCACCGTCACCTCACATATTCAAAAATACAATATTTTCTTACTAAAAATAATTAATTAAGCCGAAATTAATACAGCTTTTGTAGAACTTTAAGAAAAAAATATAAAGCACTGTGTTACCTACAGAAGGTATATATTCTTCTAATAATAATTGTAGTACCTACTGATTTAAATCACATTTTATTACTACAAAAGTAAAACTAGCAATTAAACTCAACTTAGTGTCAAAACAACTAAATGAGGAAGATGTTATTACTTTTTTCTCTATGTAAGATAGGTACCAAAGTTAAATTAGTTTAATCTATCTAAATAAATTGTGTCTGACCCCGGAACCTTTTGGGGCCAAAAGTCAAAGAGCCATCAACCTAACGTTTCAATTTAAATAAATTACCTGAAAAAACCGTTCACTTTTCTCAATTCTTTCTCACCAAATCTACAAAATTGCACAACTTTTTCGGTCGGGAGGTGACAAGGTTGAGCGTTGCTTGCCGATATGCTCATCTTAAAATTTGTACTTGACTTGCAAAACATGTTTTCTAATTATTATACATGTGTGTACTACTCTATAATTTAAATGTAACAGCTTCCTCATTATTTCTAATAGAAAAAATATAGAATATATAAGTAATACACAACCTGAAATTATAACATAATAGTCGTAGAATAAACACATACAATTTAATTATTTTTATCATAACATTTTGATTTAGTAGCATATCAAATCATATTCTCTTAACGAAAGTAGAATTTAGAATATGAAGTATAAATGAGACATTCCGCTTTGTAAAATTGAATCAATTTTCTGTCAATCTGTTATTTTGGGATGAGGGGAAACACCCCAAATTAGTTATTACAGTTGTTAATTTATCTAGTTTTTAGTAATAAATTTAATAAAACTTTAAAGACCAATCCGTAATACTCAACATAATTATTATTATACTGTCTAAATTTCAAAATCAAGAATCAAAATCAAGCAAGTGGTACGAATTCAATTCTACAATATAAAATATGTAGTCTGTGTCCGAGTGGTTGGATTCCGTGAAACATGTTTCATCTGTGCGATGTTACAATTAATCTCAAGGAGATCGCATTTGTGATATTACACTATTCTATACCACAAACATCACAGAGACGTCAAATTTTTATCATTGCTTAAACCATATCGCAGAGAATATTCCTGCGATTTGCATTTGTGATATCCCCGTGATGTGCTAAATTGATCACAAAAGTGATGTCGCTGAGTGATCAATTTCGCGTGGTCGCATGGATATCATAATAATGATATCGCGAGAAGATCGATTTTACAAGATCGCAAAAGAACATTTTTATGTGATATCACTGAGAGATCAATTTTGTGAGGTCGCAGAGTATTATATAGAAGTAATATTACCAAAATATCAATATCAAGATCACATAAGTGATATCGTTTAAAGATCGCTGTAGACATAATACTTAATTCTATCCACAAAGAACAGAAATACTTAAATTGGTGTCAAAATGTAATGAAACTTGTAAATATGTAGTACTTTTTCATAATAAGTGAGTACTATAGCAAAGTAATTTTGGAGTATAGACCAACAAATCCATAATAATGTATTTTTATTTAGTGTTGTTTTATAATTATAACAACAATTTGATAAAAAATAATAATCAAACGCGTATTATTGTACATATTTCCATGACGAAGGTAGGTGTAAGCGTGGTCTAGTGGTTCTCGTTCTGGCGTTTGGTTCTTAGTACGTTGTTAGTTCTCATGGTTCGAATTCGAATCCCGCTCATGGTATAACAAATATAACATCTATTTGAGATCACTGAGACATTTTTAAAGATTATCTCTGCGACATTACAAAAATGATAACAAGGGGCGGACATTAGCGTTGCTGCATGTGCTCTGAGATGTTCTTGGGACATTTAATTGAACGTCGCATATGTGATATTAACGTCTCTGCGACATTTACTGGGGAATTATCTAATTAATGTATTATTTAATGGTCGTACATAAACATACAAATCCCGTTCACTGATTCCGGGTAGATAATAAAAATAATTCATAATCTCAAAAGCTGTTTCCAATTCTTTTTTCTAACACCATTCCACAAAACTCAAAACCATCAAACTTCTTCTTGCCAAGGTCATCGTTCTACGTTACTTATTCACCGTCTCATCTTCATCTTGATTTGTATCTGACTTGCAAAACACAAGAACGTCATGCACGACATCCGGCGAGGTGCGAGCACACGCCAACTACGACATAGACAGGTGTACTTGGTGACCTTGAGCTGGACCGGTCGACCTGGTCACAGGCGACCTCGGCTGGCGGCCGAGGAGGTTTCACCTTCAACAGCGACTTCGACATCTCCTAGTGCTGCTAGTGTTAGTGACATACTGGGCAAATTCCTTAAGAGGATTGTTAATTGAAATGATTTGATTTGATTGGTTTTAAAGTGTTATTACTATTTGATTATCTGATATGCGATACTGCCATAAACGTCAGTGTCAAGTAGTAGCATGAATAATTCGTTAAGTAGCTTGAATCTTGAATATTAATATTCATGTAAAATATGAGTCAATATTAAATCAAATATGTGACTATTTGATTTATTGATGAATGACGCCTGTCAAAAATATAATTCAGTTTTTCAATATGAATCGCACAGAAATACAAAGTCCACAAGAAGATCTAGCTCTCTTACCTCTCTCAAATAAAAAAGATAATTGAAATTAAAGTTTACAATGAAATGCAGTAGTATGACGTCAAAAATACGTGCGATTTCTCAACAATTATTTATTTTCTTATATTTCAAATATCAAAGAATAACATATTCGTTTTCCAAACATGTGTTGGGTTGTTATGATATATTTTCGAATCGTTTAGTAAATCTATACTGCTAACCTCCATATACGCAATGCATTTTAGCGCGTTTTATTGTCAACTTTAAATTCAATTATCTTTTCAACGGTTAGGTACCTATAAGTTTTAATTTTTATCCAAATTCTACGATTTGTAATGAATGCTGTAGGTATATTAATTTGAGTCATATTTTGGGTTGTCACCAACTATAGATTTATTACCTTAAATTGATTCAAATATACCTATAAGTACTACACTTTATTAACGTGAGAAATTAAATACCTATAACAACGGTAGTACATAACCTACATAATTTAATAATTTGTTAAAAAATAGTATATAAAATTTTATATTGACTGCTATCATATAAAAAATAATAATTTATTAATGCCTCTCCAAGAATTCTTAAAGAATGTATGACATTAAAAATATTTAATAAATTCTACTGGGATAGAAAAGATAACGAATAAGTTATCAATGGGATACCTAAATGTAAAAATATCTCTTTGAAGTTATAAAGTATGATTTGTATTAGTGGTATTGGAAAATCTAGAAACTGCAAGACCGGTTAAAAAAAAATTGAATCAATGAATAACGAAAAAATCGAATTAAAGAGTAGGTACGAGGTATCTATTTCACAGTAAGTAGGTAAATTAAGTTCGATAATCAATAAACCTATTTTTATTGTCTTCAGCAAAATTTAAATTAAAGACATTGTTGTAGGTACACGAACATTAAACCGAATCTATATAAACAATATTTAAACTTCAATAAAATGTCTGTAAACCTTCATGGTATCTTACTACTGCTATTAGTCTAAAGTAGCGTAAAATTGTTTTTAATTTTATTTTTATAAAATCTTATAGATCTATCAACTATAAACTTTAATAAGAACAGACTTGAATAAATATAAACTTCAAATGATACTAAAAATAAATTCATTTGAAACCATGCGATATTTTACATATTGGATAGGATACCTACGCACAAGAAACTTTAATGTTAGCATTAAAAATACGTTTCTGATATTCTTTATTAATATCAGTAAGTAAACCAATTTTGCACGTTATTTCAAAGTAGAAATATCCATAAATAATTGTGACAAACTCATATTGACCAATTATTTTAATAAGTAGTTCAAACAATGTTGGGTGCCTTATTAAAATGCTTGATAATATACCACTATTTGAACGATAACAATTAATTTAAAACACAAAGGAAATTTTCCTATAAAACGAGTTTCTAATTCGGATATTTACTTTCCAAGAATATCCATATATGTCGTGATATGTCTCATTGTTAGCCTTCTATTACGGGTACAAACATAACTTCTAATCAAACATGCATAACTAACATTCATTGTAATTTTCAGTTGAATAATTCAAATATTTAATGATATGTTAATGCGAATAATATATAAACTAATGACAGTACGAATGAAAGTTTTAGTAGAATTTTAACGGAAAACATAATATAAAATATAATAATACCTAACTTTGTTAAAATATTATTAAGTGGCCTGTCTAAGTTTTTTCCTAGAATACTCCCGATTTTACTTTTTCTACTACTCCCTTCTCCACTACTACAGCTGCCCGAAACCAGCCCGAAACTCGTAGTTTACCGCATCCTAGCTATGCAGTGTCATTTTGAAGTTGAAAAATACTGTAAAAGTCTCGGCTTGCGCGTAGACCATAAATAAATTCGTCCTCTAAAACTCAGTTCATATACGTGTTACATACAATTTTTCTAGTATATGCTCTCCAAAGTTTAGTAACTATTTGAAATTATTCTAAAATATAACTTTAAAACAAAATTTTCAAAAACATAGGCGATGAAACAATCAAAATCAGTGAAAATTACACAAGAGCTTTTTATTTCGCCGGATAAATTTCTGTTTGTATTGAAATTTTGTTGCCTAGCAATTTGAAAAGAAAAATTGTTTAATAAAATCACGACACCGTAGGTGGAGTGTTTTTATTTGAAAACAATTTTTCGAGTCAAATTGCTGTCAGGTGACAAAGGTTGAGATGTCAAACAGAAATTTATTCCGAGGAAATAAAATGCCCGAGTGTAATTCAACGAGATAATTTGACGACTCCTTTGGTTCTTCTTCACAAATATTTCCAAAATCTAGTCATTTCACTAAAAAATATTAGAAATATGAAGCAAATGATATTTCAGTGTTTTGTTTATTGTTAGGTGGCAAAGAAAAAGGTAAATAAGGTTTTGTCACTTACAAAAAGTTACCTTCCTTTTTATCCGCTGTCAAAGCGATAAAATTGTTTTGTTTATGGCTTACTTTATACAGGAGTGGAATTATCCTATAAAATGAAAATAACAGCTCATTGCATTTATACTAAAAGGTTACGTTTTTTTAAAGGAATGGATTCCCTAAAATATTATTTTGCGAACTCAAAACAGTTCGCAAAGTAACGATTTTAGAGAGCATATATTTAAAAAAGTATTTTTTAACTATATCATAATCAAGTTAATAACCGGTGCTATATTTGAGTTTTCCTTCTTCAGCAAATAATAAAATTTAATCTCAAATTTACCAGTGATAGGAAAACTTTTTGATCTGAATAGGTTTGTTTCATATTTGGGTCGTAATTTTACTTTTAATAAACAAGTTTAACCTCACAATCCCAACAATACAAAATACAATAATTTAAAATTAATGAGAACCATATTCAATTACAGAAATGTATAATAACCGTTGAAACATTTGTTGTTTTTGGTATAAAAGCCAGTGACCATTTCTCTTATAACCTATGCTTCCAATATTTTCATTCTCTTTTTGTAGCAGTGGATTATAGCGTATTTATGGATTTAATCTTGTGGAAAATGGCAGTAAGCGGTCGTTATTTCAAGTCGTATCCATTGGTCAAACTTCGTAGAATCCTATTCGAAAGTTTATATTTCCTTGAAGTAGTTTTGCTGATTTTATGTTCCATTGAACACGCTAAGGTAACTCAAACGTGCTGTCGCACAAATGGATACTGCAGAGACGAATCCAAGTAATGCAATTCACATATAAATATATGACAGCAAACTGTCAGTTCAAATTTATTTAATATAGTCGCAGGAAAAGCATAGAATTCCACTTATTTGAAATGGAAATATAATATTAAAAGCATTTAAATTTTGAAGGCCAACTCAGGAATTCCTTATATTGATGACTAATAGCGGAATACTGATTTTAGTCGATTTTTTCCTGTTAAAATAATTTTTTAGATAGTTGCACAACATGAAAATTAGACATAAAATCTTTTTAAAGCTAAATCAAATGCCCTTCTTTTAAAATAATACCTACTTAAGTTGTGTAGGTTTATATCTTTTTACTTATTAAACAGCTTCACATAATATTGAGATTGATTGAAGAGTCATTGGTAGATATAATAATTTAACTGTGTGTACGGTAACTCAAACGTGACAGCAGTCAACTCACGGATACTCAGTTATTATACCACAAGAGCTTCGAAAAAAAGCGAAAATACTTCCGACTGATGAGACGTATTTCCATAGAAACAACTAGAAGCCGGAGGTCGAGAGGTGTTTTGCGGAAATACGTCTAACCAGGAGGCAAAAGTATTGTCTATTATTTTTGATGATCGAGTTAACAATTGTATATATTAGCATAAGTTTTAAATTCATTTTAAATATTTTATCATTTGGTAAAAAATAAACAAACATTTGTTATTGTTTGTTGTGTTGTCAATATTCAAAAATATGCACTGGAATAGTTGTTTATATAGATAGTTTCTACGTTTTTTGTAAAAAATAGTGCATTTTAATTGGTTAAAATATAATGAAGGAAATAGTCATGCTTTTAGTGGATATTATACTACAGATAATATTTTCATTTGTTACGAAGTGATTCTGTCAAATGGGCCCTGCTAGCTTAAGCAGGGTCAATATTTTATAATAAAATAAAAATTCTAACCTGAGGTGTAGGTACTCTGACGATGATTTTTGTATATTTATAGGTGTCCCAAAAAGTTGCTTATGGCACTACACATTGAATTTAAAATAGCCGTTATTATATTTATATCATTTTACGCATTAGATAATTCAATTTTAAGCAATTTATAGACATTTCTACATTTAAATAATATCAAAATATATAATATACCCAAAATTATTAATCTTATCTTATCTTATAAACATTGATACATGCACGTCGACAAACCGCGGTGAACTGAAAATATAGGTTTCTAGTCTAACGCAAACAGGGTTCAGACAGGTTCAGTTTATTCCTCTATTGTGCTCAAAATATTATTTGATTTTAGGCGTTAGTAAATATGTGACGTATCTGCTTCATTGTCAAGGTTTAAATAATTAGTAATTAGTATTGATAGGTTTTGAGCGGTAAACACGAGTCAGTCTTGCTGTAGCTGTGGCTGAGAAATATACAACACTGTATTTAGGATTAGTTTTGGATAAATAAATCTCATTGTTATAACGAAGGCATTTCATTGCAAATAACCCGAGATATCACAAAATCAGTGATTCCCAAACTGTTTTCATGATGATATTGACTATTTCCCTTAAAAACTTTAAGCCAATCAGAAGTCTAACATTTCTGAATGTCGTCCAATGAACGTAGAATTATCGTATTTGGATACAGCGTGGCAATGTGATTCTGACTTGCTGTCAAAGGAAGTTTTTAAATTTTGCTTTATTTTTCATGAGAGAAACAGCGTTTGGCCAAATTTTAATCGGGAAATAGTCCTTCGAATAACGGACCATTTTTTTAACATGTCAATATTTTAATTACACAAATATAAAACATGACTTACTCAACAATTGACAGACGGAATTGGGGCACGATTCAAAATTAAACTTCTTGCTGAGACATCCTATATTTATATATTTCATTATCTTTCACATTCATATTATCATATATATTATATTATATCCACGATAACTTAAAAACTATAAAACCTTTAATAACCAAATTTCATATTTAAGGTTTTAATAAGGATCTTAACACCGGATAAGATTTTGGTAGAAATGTGCAAACCGGAAGTAATACTTTTCCTTAAATAAATTGCTACATTATTTATTTATGACAAACTCTGCAATTATAAATAAAAGAAAATATAATTATCTATGGGTACATTAAATTTTGAATACAATTTGCTGAATCTGGTAGTATTTAACAATAAAATAAAGTACAATTTATATTCTACTTTTTTGAAATTCCAGTATCTTGTTGTCCATGAAATTTGTTTCTACACTAAATTTGAATGATTATGACAGTGACAGTACAGTTGACATCTTTTGCTTGCACTTTGGTTTACATTATCGTTTACATATTACATGAACATGAAACTATTAAAATGTAAGTAAAACTATTTATTAGATTAGTAGAATAAGCAGAATTAGGCGAGAGGTCGTGTGCTGGCCACATCAGATTTTTTACCTTCCGCTTACCTGTAAAGGAAGGTATTGGAATCATGCAAAAAATCGGGTGGTGAATTTTTAGTGGATGAGCACGAATTAGGGTCCTTACAACTCATTTTTGATAGTTTCACGATGATGTCTGTGTGTATGTGTGTGTGTATGTATGTGTGTGTGTGTGTGTGTGTGTGTGGTCAAGGGTTGTTAGTCGCATAACTCAAATACGAATTACCCGAAAATTTTGATATTTGGTATTTAACATTTGTATATAAATTGGAAGAGCTCCCTAGATTTTGGTACAAATATCTTCATCGGAAGTGATATTTTTTGAAGATTGAAAAGGTTAATTGTCAAAATTGTATATAAATTTGGAAAAATATAGTATTTATTTATAATGAGAATAAGAGGAAAAGTTATTTGCAACTTACGTTATACAAAAATTGTCTTTATCTGGTAGCATTAAAGAACTGCAGTAAAATTTAAAAAATAAATTTATCAAATAAAACGTTGATATCTTGTAATCCATGATCGGTTGATTTTTGTTTCTGCGTAAAAAATATTGACAGGTGAGACGGGTGACAAGTTGGTATACTAGCGCTATATAAGTCCTAAGTAAGATATTAAATGTAGTAATTGAACGGAGGATGGCTTCAATACAGCAGAGTTTTCCTGTGAATGAATCTTTTTATTCAGGTGATGCAAATTTCTGTGTTTGAATATTTGAGATTTTTATTTGTATATTTTAAATGGGCACCGGATTGCACGTATACATTTCTGTTTAAAATCTAGATATGGCGGAAGGTTGTGTGATGGCCACGTCAGATTTTTTAATATTAAAAATTAATTTGTATCATGAGATATAACCGTGTAAAGTTTGTACAAAATAGGATTTTTTTAAATTTTTCGGTATTATTACATTCATGTAGGTACAATTTTTTAGTCAAAATTTTAAAATGGCACATTAAATCCTTATTGAAATACAATTTAACCATTCTTGTACTTGTCACAAAACACTCGCTACGTTAGTATATTTTATGCTGAATTTTAGGTAGTATAATAATATTTTATGAAGTTTTTAAAATTAAACTTCTTGCTGAGACATCCTATATAAAATAATCATTTAGTTTTTTATATTCTATGACCTCTTCCTTACACTTTTTCAAGATCCGCCTCTGAACAGTCATAATATTACTACTTCCCGGGCCAAAAAGTGCATTTTTTACTGTTCAAAAGTTCAAAAGAATCTTTAAAACATTTCATAACCATTTCTGTATAGTAACGTATTATAAAAATGATAAATTCCTCTCTGGCTGACGGCTGAGGTAGTACGCTCCGCTTCGTCGTACAAATCGAAACGTAATCGATGCCACGATAGGTAATTTCCTGGTGGTTTCAAACAAACTGCCTCTTATATTGAGGAAAAGATGCGGCGAAATACATTTTATATTCACGATGTGTATGATTCTATCCTATACACATAAATATTCTATATTGCTTTGTTTCTTGTTTCAAAAAGACTACAAAGTTAAGTGTATTTACATTCATTTTAGAGGAAAATGGAAATGCAATAACTGTTTATTGTTTTGAATTTAAATAAGATGTTGACATGCACAAAGGAAAAGTGAATACAAAATGAAGAAGATATTCAATTCTTTTGTATTACCTGAGAATCAGTTTATTAGCTGTTACATATAATAGTAATACCTAATTGCATTTATTTTATGCTAGTCTCAGTCTCTCAAAGGAGTTATAAAGATATATTGTAACATAATCGAAAAATCGTGTATTGTGGCAGTCGTAAAATAATAATTTAAAAATGTTTTACACAAAAGTTATTTAGCGTCGAATAATTAGGATCAATTGTCACCATTATCATAATTTCATCATTAATAAAATGTTATTGTTGGTTTATTATTACACATCAACACATAAACTAAATTTTAAAGCTAATTATTACATGCAATTGGCAATTTCACAATCGTTAGACTAGTAGGTACCTGTGGTACCAATTAAACAAATACATATAATGTGACTTTATTGACATTTTAATTATTTTAACTTCCATTATTTTTATTTTTATAGTCTCATTCACATAAGCATTTATATTTTTAAGGTTTACATTTATGTTTATGTTTAAAGCTCTGTTCAGACAATGATTCTTTGAAGATTATTTCAAGATTCTGAATTTTGAATAAAAATAATTTCACGGTTTTGAAGCCATCAATAAATTATAAATTATTCTTTTCTAAACTCATTGAAGATTCAATTTAGCGGCATCGCAATTTGACAGGTAATTCTTACTAGAATTATTTTCTTCAAAATTTTGAAGCATCGAAGAATCCTTGCGTGAACAGGGCCTAAGCATATTAAAGCCTCATACTCATAAATTTTGTATTAAGGTTTACATTTATGTTTACGTTTAATAAAGTTCAAACTCATATTTATTTATTTTAATGGTAACCAACCTACAGAATTAACTTCCAATTACAGGATGGTAGATGTTATTATAGTGGAATCCAGCCACTCGGACGAGCATTCATACTTTCAAGCACTGTGAATGTTTGTATTTAGTTACATAAATTTAAACTTTTTTAAACGTAAACATAAATGTTAGTTTCTAGCACGTTGTTTGAAAGCTCCAAACTTTAGGTTCATGTTTACCACTTACTAAAACTATTTTAAGTTTATTATGTGAATGCTATGTTTTTCAAACTTGAATATAAATGTGAACCTTTAAACTAAATATTTACGAGAAAGAATAACTCATTTGTTCTAAATAACCAACCTTTTGTCATATTTTTGTGTAGATGAAATATTTTTTGTTTAATCTTTAAAACTGTAGGTATATACCTATACAACTGAACTGAAAATGCGCTTACAAAAAATATTTAACGTCAACGTCGGATGTAACAATAAACTGGTGATATTTCACTTTAAACAATAAATGAATGGGAAAACCCAACGCGTGCAGATATTTCATTATCGTTAAACAAATGAGCATAGTGATCGATCATCTGCCATTGCTGGTTATTGGATGTCATCGTGTTTTATTCCATTGTAGAATCTAGAATCAGTAGAGGAAAACTATTTTTTATGTGATCACATGACACATGATATGTGAAATATGTACAATACGAATACAAATACAATACGAATGATGGTTTTGCGGTGTTCTTTGATTAATTCCGAATGAAAAATGGAATTATCGAACTATACAGAATGTTTATTTTGCCTCATTTCTATTTGCATCTACATCGAGAAACGAGAACTAGGCACGTATATGAGCTTCAATTTTTGTGCAAAGCTATTTCAATAAGAAACTAAAAAAAATAATTAATTCAACTAGTACTACAGACAACAGACATACATAGGTACCTACTTACCTATTTGGTATTGCATCTTTTGAATACACACAAAAAACAGAGAGTCACTTTATTACACATAATTTTAAGTTTTGGGACAATCCGATATTTTTAAGTAAGATTACTTATTTATGGCTCTCCCTCTACGGCAGTAATTTTTTGATTATTTTTCAGGTTTTCGTTGCTGTATGACTTAATGTCGCATCAGACAGTCTTTTTCTAAATGACTCGCCATATGATGCCATATCATTTTATTACGCAACCCAATACCCCCTACTTGAATCCCACAGACTCGGTTTTAGTAGACACTTTGATTGCACTGAATTAAATTTAAAAACCCAATGCCCTTCTTGAGTTTGAAATACCTACTCAATTTTGGTACAAACTTTAATCAAACTGAACTAAGTTAAATTAACAAAATCCAATACCCTTCGTGAGTCCCATAAAATCAGTTTTTATTGATTGAACTGAACTAAATATAGAACCAAATTCCCTTCTTGAGTGAAATAAAATGATATGGTATTGTGTTTTACAATATGCCTACATGCCTAGCCTTTTTGTAAAAAGCCTAATTTTACAATCTGCCTACGGCATATAATTTCGTATAAATTTTTTAACAATTTCATCGGATATTCTCAACGCACAAAAATAATACCTAATTTGAACCCTATAATTGACATAATGTCAATAAAGTTTATTATTATTATTATTTAAACATAAGTATACAATACCATTTTTTAAATTTTGAATGTTAGTAGGTAGTACTACTTAGAGATGGCGCTATTCAGCTATGTGAAATTCTGAACAATGGTGCACTTTACTTTGGCTTCCATAAGCATAACATTGCAGTGTGTATTATTTTGTTGTTTTTCCTTCTGTATGGAGTTTTCATTGAGTGTATGCTACTAATTTTGACATAATATAATGTGATGTTTTCTATTGTTGTAGTTTTGGTAGTAAATTTGTTAATTGTTATTATTTTGTATGTTAAGTACATTATTCAGCAAGTGGTTTTTAGGTTATCTATAGTTTAGATCTTGCTTAGTGCGGTATTAAACAATAAGTTGTATATAAACGTCAATATTAATTCCACTAACATTTATATTCATTTTAGTTTATATTTAAAGTATTAATTCTTTTATATTTCTAGTTGTGTACAAAATACCTATAATAAATATCTTATCATAAAGTACCTATGTAATAAATAGTAAGTTAATTTACATTTATACAACCAATGAACAATTTTTAAACTCAATACTTTTCGAAATATTAAACAAAGTGTCCATACAACAACATGCAAATCACTCTCAAGTGCACCGTAGTTTAAGTATAAAATTTCACCACTAGGTTCTAATTCTTAGTGAAATATCCCAGTAACCGCATCCTCTGTTGTTAACATAACAGTTTTTTACATGCTCTATTTTCCACATAATTACTGATTTATAAAGCAATATGTGTCAAATAAACCAATTACTACCATGTAAAAGTGTCTCATAAAAAAAATTAACATCATGTCGCACGATTACGATAATAAACAGATTTAAAATTATGCAAAATTGCGCAGTAACTAAACACGAGTTCTCGGCTTTAAAAGGCCAGATAAATCACACCGCGGCGATTTTAAATGAGCTTTATTAACGGTCATCATTAATTTTAACAGCACTGATTAAACGAAAATCGCAGCCGAGGAGCGCGAAGAAAATTAAACTTACACACCGATGAAATTAGCAGTAATTTGTCTTCTTGAATGGGGTTTCATTATTGATTAATTAAAGTTTGATTAAGCGGGAAGGCTTGACTACTCGACAGGGATAGGTTACATATGCGATGACGTCATAGACGCAGCAGTGTACCGTCGCTTGGAGTCAGTGGGTGGATGTTCATTGCGAAACAATTGAGAGAAATAAGAAGTGATCAACAACTACCATAAAAAGAAATTCAATTAAAGAATCAATTGCTCGATTTTTACATGAAGCTCAAAACAAATATTATTACACAAAACTATGTTGGTAATAATATAAAAAGTGATACAAAAAAAATTAAATAAAAATTCATTAAAAGATTGGTCAATAGTTTTCGAAAAAGTGATTTAATTTTGGTTGCTTGCAATTTACAAACCGATATGATTTTTCTTGAGTAGCTCAATAAATTATGACAATAAAATATTTGTTATAATTGAAAGGATATAGTTATTTTTCATACTAAACGATAAAATTATATTTATCGATAATATTATATAATTTTTTCGTGCTGTATAAAAAAATTTCTATAGATGATATTAATGAAAAAATATATGAACACCATTATTAAATTAAATTATTATTAAAACACAACTTCGAAGTTTGTTTTTTCACAAAGTGGATGTAGAAATGTGTGAAAACCACGAAGTATAATAACACTCGATTGTTGACTTTGTCACACTTTTTGACTCCATGAGCAACTAACTTGGAGGGTTGAGGGGCCACATAAACTGAAGTTAGAAACATATGAATGAAAATTAAATTAAACTTGTATTTTATAATAAGATTCTTTATTCAATATTACCGATTGAAACTATTATTTTTAATACGAACATCAATAATTTTAAATAAAGATTTATTTACTTGTGTACTACATAGATACAGTATTAAAATTATTGTGACGTTTTAAACTCGCAAAAATAAATTCATAACATGGTCAAATAAAAATAATATATAATATACACCACGTAAATAAAGATCATAAATACCTATGATAATAGAGATAATTGAGGTATAGTCCGTCCCAAACTTCTTTGCCGTGACGTCATACCTGTAGTTCGTATGAATCAATTTGAAATTATGGCGGGTAAGTTATATTTTGATATCAAATATTTTAAAACTATATTATGTGAATATTTGGAATAACTATATAAATTTAATAATAAATAAATACCTCTAGAACAGCTGACACGGTAATAAGTAATTCTCCTTTTTCTTTTTCAGCAGTAAAATATTGGTACAAATTCAAGACAATCTACATTGTTAGTTTATTATTGCGTTTGCCGGGCATATTTATCAATATTATTATAAATATCTATATGTAAACAGCTAATATGTATGCATAAAACAACGATATACCTATGTTAAATTATTTAATCACAGTGAAAATAGTTTTTATTTGTTTGACAGTTTCAAAATGTATTTCATAAAACAACATGAAAAACAGCCTACTCAAATAACAAGTTATAATTGCTGGTATATCAACGTACGTTTTCTATTTCTTTCTTTTTCTACTTCATAATAAAAACAAAGAACAAAACTTCACGTAACAGTATCAATACTTCGCAAATTTCGAATGACATACGTGTTTCAACTAAATATATGACTGTAATAAGATAGAAAGAGGAAGACAATGTATTCTTTAGTTATTCTTGAAAATAAAATAATGACGTAACGGCAAAGAAGTTTGGGACGGACGTTAATATAGTTTAAATTTTAATCTGACAACTCGCCACTAACTTCATTGCGGTCTCCTTTCCCCACCCAATTTGATTGTTTCGGAGTAAAATTGTGTGTCATGGAAACACATACAAAATCAACAGATTGTCTTATTATACTTCGTAGTGAAAACTTATTTGTTGCCAAAATATTTAAAAAAATAAAGTACTTTATTTATCTACCCTTGTTGTTAAAGTTTTACTTTATCTACTCTAATTTTACTTTATCATCAGCTATGGAAAAAAGATTTTTAACTCAGTACTCCTAATTTTTGCGCCATGGACGATTGCTCAGATCTAGCCCTTCATTTATTTTGGTTAGTATCGCCTTATCTCATCTCCAACAGAAATATTATTTCTTTTCTATACCTATGTAGCTAGGTTATAAATAAGTATTAGAATTGACTTTATTCCAATTTGTCAATATATTTTCATTTAAGTAGAAACATTTATAAAAAACGGTTTTACTGTCAACCTGTTTAGTTTAAAAAAAAACACACAATAGTAAAAAGTTTGTTTTCATGTCAGCAGTTTGTCCTGTAAAATTGTTTTGGAATTATCATGAACCTGTCACGAAACCGCGCGATCAATATTGCACTCAAATAAACGTGCGACAAAAACAACATCAAGTGAGCCGGTAAAAAATTCATTTGTCCCAGCCAACCACGATTTGCATTTGACATATTGATTTATTTCCCGAAGACAATGTGTGCAATCAGGAAGTTTCCAACTTTACTGATGTAAAGACATCCAAACAAAAAGTTCGCTAACTAAGTTGTGAAATAATAGATTTATTGACCTGGAAAATTTGTTAACAATATTGGAATAATTTCGTTTGTTTGCCGTTGACGTTTAGATATTCTGCAGTTGAATGTCTACAGAATTAAGTCAATTTGAAGACAAATTTAAACAGCCACGCAAATGTATAGTTTTAGTTCTTCTAAATAAAGTTCACGGTATGGTAATATAAAGTAGCATTCTGCATAGGTCAAGGACTATATCGAAATACGTGGATATTATATAGGATCTTTCAATAGGAGTGATAGTTTTTTCAATATACTAGATTTCTCGGTTTCTGATATATATTTTATTTACTTCTAGGTGTCAAATTATTTAGTATAGTGTGCAGTTTTATGATGTAGCGTTTGACGCCTCTAGGCCGGTTGGAAATAATAAAAAAATATTACCAAAGTTCGAGCTCAGTTGTGGGTGCTCAACATTTATTCACCCCAGAATTGGGTCGCCCTCACCGTTACTCTGCTGAGGCTATAAATTTTGAGTTAACATTACTAAGACAATAAGCCACCAAGATGACAACGAAATGTTCGAAGTGAGGAGAATATCACAGCTGTAGCGGCCAGTGTTGCAAATGAACCAAATTCTGCCAAATTGGAGCGATCTTGAGATCAGTGTCAACAAAGCCGTGGTGGACATTTGAACGATATCTTGTTCCGGACATAACTGCATTGTCTAAGCTTCCAAATAAAGCAAAAACTAAATTGATATGTCAAACCGTTGACGTTTTATTTAAAATTAAACTCCTATCACTCTTAATGAAAGACCCTATATTTTCTTTGAGAAATACACTTAACTTTACTTACTTACGTGGTTGACTACTAGTCGTTAAAATGCTGAAAAGTATGTTTAGTTTTTCCCTTAAAATTTAAGTGAAAATTGAAATTTTCGAAATAACTAACATATTTAAGGATGCCTCCCTCTTTGTTCTACTGCCAATCAATAAAATAAAATAATAGGCTAGAATTCTAATAATACTCTTTCTACATGCGTTTATTTTGTTTTGTTGAGTTTAAAGAAGCGTTTTAAAGGTAGTATTAAGTCTTATTCAATACTCTTTACTAACTTAATAATAATGGAAATCGAATAATTATCTAGTATCGTTTTCTCACAAAAAAAATAAAAGGTACCGAGGTAAATATCTACATTTATACAGTTACTGTATAATAAAAATCTTATAATAAAATGAAACGTGTATACATCTTTTTGGATTTAAATTGTTTAGCATTATTCACGTCATTTCATTAAATATGACTTTACTCTTTTAATTCTTTTTCAAGGGTATTTCATCATCTTCCAAATAATGAATTCGTAAATTTTGTTGTAATTATTTTCCAGAATCACAGCTTGCTACAAAATGCAGTCGACTAGTAATTATATTGTACACGGGAGAACATGCTACCTATCTGTACTATCTATAGTGAACAAAACGAACACGAACATTATATGAACTGTCTACCCCACATTCTCCTAGCTAATATTCCCCAGATGCTTTCTAGCGTTAAGTAACAAGAATCCTTGTAGAACAAAAACAGTAAAACAAAACACCATCATATTGCACCGCCTCCATTGAATTACCACCCCCGCGTGGCATTTGTTGCCAGCATTACAGTCCCCACACTGACAGGACTGAATCTATTTCGAACAATATTTTTTGTGTGAATAACCATTCCACATGATTAAATTCTAAATGTTTTTAGAGGAATGCGTGGAATTCAAACATTCGGACTCAGTGGTATTATTTTCGATTTTTGGAATGAAACTTTGCATTGCTTGTATGCTATACTCTCAAATAACGAAAGAATTTTGACAGATACATTCTTGTGATTCTATTGGTTGCTACGTGCTGTTGTCAAGAGTGGTTTACACAAACACAATTCAAATGTTATGTGAATAATTGTCAATTATTTAATGTAAATGCTGTTTGTTATTTGTTGTTGTTTTGTCGTTTTTCAATTTTACCTGCTTTTTTTAAACATCGAAAATATTTGAGTGTAAACTAAACTCTTAAACCATGCAATTAACTGTCAAAATTCTTGCGAAATTTCAATCACGATATTTTTTTTTTAAATAAAAATATGGATTTCCAGTTTGCAGAATCCAATTTACTGAATACTCTTCTATGAGTAAAATTATTATCAAATTTTCTGGCGCACGGGTTTAGTCACAATTTACAAGAGATTTAATTTGTTCTGAATTTTTCTTAGAAAAAATCTTAAAATTTCGACCTAACTAAAACCTACAAACGTTTAAAACTCATCATTTTTTGACATATAGACAAATCACGATGTCAATAACTTTATCCAATTAGAAGTCTGTAAGTTAAACACCAAAATGTAAATCAAAAATCAAATTTTATGTTATACCTACATTTGTAAGAACACTCTTAAATTGTGACTAAACCGAGGACTAAACCCTAAATATGTCACTCTGTTCTATTTAATGTAAAGGTTAATGGTGGGTTTATGCAGCAACTAAATTATAAAATTAAATTAGGCCACTAAACTAGAAAATTAAATTATAAATGCAGTGTTTATGCTCAAAACTAAATTAAAACATAAACCAATAGGAATGCACAATTGGCGCGTGTCTATAATACCAATCACACCCCTTCAAACGTCAAATTCGTGGTTATGTTTGCATTGCGCTTGTCATGTGCTGTGTATTGTGCTCACTTGAGATTTAAATTTGACGTTAGCAACTTTGAATTATATTTTATTTATCAATTATGACTCTGGAGGAAATATTATTACTGCATAAGTTGTTGATATGCACTATAAACTATTTTATTATACTCACCTGATTCACCTAATACTGAACCAATACTTAGCCGTTTTCTTTTGCAATTTAATCTTTAAATTTACTACCTACTATTTTGTTATACAGAAATTCAAAATTTTGGACAAGGTTTATCAACATTTCATTCGTAGTATCATTAATTATATTTTCCATTTTAAAAATAATTGTATTTTGACTGTCAGTCTCAAAAATGTCACATTAAGGTTAGTTAAACGTCAAACTAGCATTATAAAATTAAGAAATTAAACTACGAAGTTGAAAATAACCAACTTTTTACTTCCCCGATCTATGTAATAGAGGGAAGTATTGTAATCGTGATTTTTTGACAGTTCGAGATTTTGGTGAATCTTCACGTTTCAGACCCTACTGAACCCAAAAAACATAATTTTAAAAAAAGTCGGTCTGTCGGTCTGTCGGTCTGTCGGTCTGTCGGTCTGTCGGTCTGTTAGTCTGTTAGTCTGTCTGGATGTTGGATAACTTAAAAACGCGTTGGAATTTTGGACTGAAATTTTATATTTAAGTTCTTGAGCCAAAATCTGACTTCAAGTTCGTTAATGAGCTTTATTCAACCAGTGGTACCAACTTTATAAACAAAACTTTTTTATTTTTATCAAAATACTATCGTGTGTGGTATCAAATTAAAGGTCTTGGGAAAATAATTCTAGTAGAAAAACTAAAATAACATTTAAATGATCGTCAATTGTTTTTTTTTATAAATTATTCAAATTATACCGAGTTTGGTGTCAATTTGAATCGCTCAGGGAGATAAGTTTTTAAAAAATGTAAAAAATGATATTAATACGATTTTCAATTGTTTCTCAAAAAATTACTCAAATTTTTAGTTTAGTGACAATAGTTTAGTTTATTAATTTAGTTGCATAAACGTTTGTGTGCAAATCAGTGAGGTCTACTTTCTTAATTTAATTTTATAATGTAATTTCTTAATTTAGTTGTCTGCATAAACCCACCATTAGTGTTAGAACAGCTTCGGCTGAACTTCGCCAAATAAAGGAAATTATTATTATTATATGCCAGCCAGCGGTCCCTAGTTAAATCCCAAAAGAACGGACTAAAATACCACTGACTTGAAGCAGTTGGATTCCACCAAAATTGTCCAATTGTCATTGGAATTTAATCCTGTTGAATGGTGCCCACAAGAAAAATATATTTTTGATGGTATATTTTATTGATTAATAATATTAACTATTTTATGTGGAAAGTGAATAGTCGGGAATGCAGTCAGATTACTTTATTTTCTACAATGCCAACGTTTCGACACCACTTGTGTCTTCCTCAAGGCTCTACACACAAAACATCAGATGTTATACAGATGGACAGTTTAATAAACAATTAGCTTACTTCCAGTAGAAGGACTAAATTAGTGTTAAAAGATGCGCATAACACAATTGCAGCAATTAAATAAATAAAAAATTCTGTAACTACAGAATAGTCAAACCACAGAAAAAAGCAAAAAAAAGCTTGCTTTTTTCTGTGGTCAAACTTTATAATAATTTTACAACTTGTCCGCAAAAAATTCATGTTACCTGGGCAAGTACAAGAGAATAGCGGTACAGTAACTGTCCTGCAAAGAAAACATGCATATACTCGTTATCCTGTGACGTCCTGAACGTACAAAACCAGAACCACAAAAACAGAAAACTGTATATAAAATCATTGAATAAATAAGTTATTTACTCAATGATGTAATGCAACTACGTTTAGGGCAAGTGGTGTCGAAACGTAGGCATTGTAGAAAATAAAGTAATCTGATTGCATTCCCGACTATTCACTTTCCACATCAACTTTCCAGTCGAACATTCATCTTTTTCATTACCTATTTTACTTCATAATAGAGACCCTAATCTGAAAATGGAGGGGTGGGTGTTCCACGGTAGATCCGGCCCTGTTCTCTGGCCCAGGGCTGTAAGCAAATATCACACGCCGCTCACCGCTCCCAAACAATCAAATCATTGCAGATTACAGCGTTACATGATTACGCTAAACATTCCGACAATCCTCACTACATAATTCAAGACAAGGGGCAAGTGTTGTGTCTAATTTACACACATGCCACACCAGGGGAGAAGATTCGCTGGAGTTTCTGTAGATAGGTAGCTGGCTGCTTATACATAATTTAATGTCTTGTGAATTATTGTTTGCTATATGCTACACTGAGAAAAATAATTTATGTTAGTCGTTCATATACGTGTATTTAAAATAAGAATACATATTTTTAAATCCTTTATATTAACATCATCGTCTTACGTAAGTACGTACGGCAAAAAAACAAAAGTCAAAAATGACCCACTTCCCGTGATCCTATCGAGCTGAAATTTTGGAAATAGACTTTTGTCACCTAACAATGCACTTTGGCATAAGAAAAAATCTGATGTGGCCAGTACAAGACCTCCCGCCATAACCCAATCCCATTTCCCCATATCCAATCAATCTGAAATTTGGTAGGTACATAGACTCGTGACCAAACATTTACTTTGGCACAAGAAAAAATCTGATGTGGCCACCACAAGACCTCCCGCCATACCCTACGCTTTTTAACTCTGAAATTTGGTAGACTCGTTGTGACCAAACATTTACTTTGGCACAAGAAAAAATCTGATTTGGCCAGAATAAGACCTCCCGCCATACCCTACTCTTTTTAACTCTTTCTTGAAACACACTATCTAAGAAAGAGTTACAATGAAAACAAAAATATAAATAAATATCGATCGAGTCTCATATATAAAGGATTTATAGTCAAAAACTTTGTTTTTACGGGTTCATTTTTTATCAACTGTAATTACGCAAGAGCTTTTTATTTCGCCGGATAAATTTATGTTTGTATTGAAACCTTCTTGAATAGCAATTTGAAAAGAAAAATTGTTTAATAAAATCACAACACCGTAGGTTATATATTAAAAATTGTTCCACGTAAGAAATGAAACGTCAAATCTATCAAACAAAAACATTTAAACAAAACACAACTTCAAACTTCAAAGTTATGCTGCGATTCTGTGCAGATCTATAAGTCTTACAGATTTGTAAATCTGTAAATATTGAACAAAATCACATCAATACTTGTTGACATGTACAAAAATGTTCATATGATTATAGATTTCATTGCGATTTTGTTTAATATTTACAGTTTTATAAATCTGTAGCAACTACAGATTTTTACAGAATTGCAGCATTAGTTTATTACTGCGTATTCATGTTAAAAATGTTTGTTATAATAAAAATAAAAATCCTTTATTGAAATTTAAACGCTAGTAGTGAGAAAAAAGTATATAAACCTCTTTTTAACCTTAGCGTATAATAATTATACTACTCTTTACCTTTTACTTTACGCAAACAAAATTAAAAATGAAATATTCAACAAGATCTAAATTAAAACGAATAATTAATTTATTTTTAATTACAAAATGAATGGATTTCTTTTAATTTCTTTCGCGGATGGAAATTATGTACAAATTTATTTAGTTCTTCAAACAAATTAATGGTTCTGGTTCTGATGGGAATTTGATTAACTTTTTTGTTAGTCCTCTTGTAAGCAAACAAAGTTATATTCCATTTGTGTCTACAATAAATCAGAAATTAAATTTGCTCCCATAAATCAGTTCACTTTGATGATATTGATAAATGCATACAATGGCAACGCATCTTCTAGTTTCACTTAATTTTATTCTCATATCATAACCATGAGTTAGTTTTGATTGATTTTGTCGCGAGTATTGAACGAAGTACTATTTAATAATTCAATAGGTATATAACACTACTACTAAAGGTTGCTATGAAAATTACTCATTAGAATGATAAGAAGACTCGTTTTATTCTCGTGAGTTATGCATAAAGAATGGATATCTACTAAGCATAATAAAAAATTGTTCTTCCATCTAATCATCTGGTGCAAGCCCTTGTTACGGCTGCGTGTACTTTCGTGGCGTGCATATTCGTGCTACGTCTCTAATAGTGTCGTTTTGTGCCACTTTGCCCGTCCAGGGTTTTCTACCTGGGCTTTATAATCCTGTCCGAACGGGGGGTTAACAAGTAAGTGTTATTTCGTTCCACTTTTGTTCCATTTTCTGTATTGCCATCCAACAACTTAGACATATATAAAAATTTATTTAATTATTATGTTTACGTATAAAAACGTGCTATAATGTAAGTAAATATTGATGGGGGTTTCCAAGCCTACGGCTTTTAAAATTTATTAATCTGTAATTTGTCAAACAACGATTTCATAAATAATTTTGATTTCATTCTTTGTAAATGCTGTACGTGATTTGTTGTTGTACTGTTGTTTTAAAAGTTTTGGCTGGCTAGTGGCTATTCCCCTGTATTATTCCCTAAACGCTGATTTATAAACTTAATGTTGACGTTACAGTTTGCCGTTGACGTTGACGTTCAAAGTTAAATGTTAAAAAAACGTTTACCTCGTTTATAAACTTCGAACAGTAGCGTCAACGGACTTTATAAACGAGGCATGTTTAACTTTGAACGTCAACGACAACGGCGAACTACAACGACAATGTCAATTTTATAAATCAGGCTTTATGCTCATGTCACACTGTCATATATACATTTATGACGAATCAATTTTATATGATGAAATGGTATTATTGTGCAACTAGGTACGAAAATGGCGAACATGTAGCGGCATGTAGCGGCAGGAAAGTTAAGTTGATTCCTGCATGAAGCAGGAGGAAAAGTACTGACCTGTCAAAAATACCTCACTTTCTTCCTTATAATAGGGACGATAGGTGGCGTTTTTGGTGCAGGTATTAAAAAAAATTATTTACTAATATTATTCTAACCTCTGGGTTTAGTCTGTTTGATAGCATTTTTGTTAGCTCAAGTCAATAGACCGGGAGTTCATGACAGGTTATTTTCGATTTCATACAACATTCTTTTTGGACGATAGCATATTGACTCTATGACAACTTAGAAAAATAGGTATCAAACCTTTGCACGCTTTCCGGTCGTATGGAAAATTGCATTTCCACTTGCACAAAACTTTTCCGAAATTTTCCACCCTTAGGCCAACAAGGACTGCATGCCAATTTGGTTATAGGTGTTTTATGACACAAATATTAATTGTTTTCATCGGCATGCTGTATGAAAACGCGGAAAATTATATTTTTTATTACAAGATCACGTGACCGTTTGAGCTATTTGGGATCATGCGAATCGCATGCCTATAATTTTTAAGACTTAAAATGTGTTCAAGTTTCTTTTGATAAAAGGTCATGCATTATTCAATCACAGAAAGACACAATATTTTTGTGCAAGTGGAAAAATGCAATTTTCCGTATGACCGGAAAGCGTGCAAGGGTTTAATACCCGCTTTTCTTTGTTGTAATAGGGTCAATATTCTATCCTCCAAAAGGCATGCTGTATGAAATCGGAGACCATCATCACCTGTCATGAGCTCCCGGTCTATAAAGAACGGTAAATAATTACAAATATTAAACATTTTATTCCATGAACTACCTAAATGAATTTGGTCAACTTAATAACTAAAATTAACACCAAAATTAGTAATAATGTATCTGAACAAAGATGAAAACATCATTTACATCGTATTATAATATGACGGCAGTGGGACATGTTTTGTCTTTATTTTCATATAAAATTTTTTCATCATCTAATTTGTTTCTTCATATCTTTATATGATAGTGTGACATGAGAAATTATGGTTTTAAACATCGAAAATGTTTTGGTGTAAAACAGACTCCTAAACCACGCCCTAACTGTCAAAATTCTTTCGATATATCAAACAGAGTATGTTGTTTCATTTGAAATTAAATAATAATAATTGATAAATGCTGTTAA
The DNA here is from genome assembly GCA_947534325.1 of Agonum fuliginosum. Lineage (NCBI taxonomy): Eukaryota > Metazoa > Arthropoda > Insecta > Coleoptera > Carabidae > Agonum > Agonum fuliginosum. Next base: position 13,509,522 of record OX384045.1, on the reverse strand, counting down.
ATTTAGCATTATTTATTAATAAACGTCGGAAATTCTATAAACGCATTGCTAATTCCACCGTATTCATCTGCAAACACAGTTTAGAACAAATTCCAATTCCACACAAACACATCCTCGCGGTTGTCGATCTGGCGTGATTACCGGTTTAATTACCGTTCGGCGTGATGCGCGCTCATATGTGACTGAATTTTCATTTAGCATGTCGAAATCGCTCATGCGACTTCTGATTTCAGTGATTCGAATACTAGGAGCAGAGATTATTATATCGATTTGGTGTCGTTGTGGTTTTTAAGGGCGGGGAAGTCGATTGAGGGCTGTAGTTTGGTCAAGCTGAGTTTTATCAACGATGAAAGGGATTATTTGAGTGAATGGTATTTGAATTGTAAATTAAGTGTTTGTTTTTCTGACAGCTTAAATCGAAATTTGCAAATTGCTTACAGATTGAAAAGCTGAAAATAGAAGTTATTGTGAGTTTACTTAAGTAGTTATTACAGGTAGTCACGGTCAAAGATTAGGTTGTACGACTCCCTATCTGTTTACACTGATGCAGTTAGAATGAGTACCTTTAGATAGATGTCTCTGCTGTATCATTGGAGGCTAGGTTTCCATAGTGCGCGTGTAAATAAGTTGTTGATGTGTCAATTCTGACGTTTAGTGATCTTGTTTTACCTTTTAAAACATTTATGTTGTTCATTTAAACTCTATATAGACCAGGGGCGGATGGGACTATCAAACCGGCCTGGGTATTGCACCGGACTCTTATATGGCCAGTCCGCTCTGTACAGAGCTGCCTCCAGTGATACACCAGCGCCGCCCAACGGAGGGTATGGCGTTGACCGGCAAAATCTAATTAATTATATTTTTGTCATCTACAATTCGTATTTTAAATTTTTATCTGTACATGAAACCTACTATTTAGGAAATAAATTATTGTTAATTAATGCAGAGTATGAAACTACAGTATTCAATATCTTTTGGTCCATGATCGTTTCACATTTTTTATTACTACGTAAATTTAAATTGATTATAATAATAATAATTTGTTTATTTCCAAGAACCAACTAATACAGGTAATAGGAATTGTCACACATATACAATATACAACATTACAACATACATATTTATACAATTTCAAAATTCAATATTGATACAATTTTTAAAAATATACATTAATATCTGTCATTATAAAATTCTTCAACACTATAATAGTTTTTACTTATTAAATACGTTTTCAGTTCCACTTTAAAATTTTTAATTGTATTAATGTTTTTTAAATTTTGTGGTAGGTGATTATATATTCTAAGACCATTATAATTTGGGTTATTTTTTGATTTATTTAAATTTATTTTTGGTACAATCAAATTATCTTTGCCTCTGGTATTATACTGATGTATTTCGCCATGTGTTTGTAAACTATTTAAATTAGACTTAATCATTAGGACAATTTTGTAGATATATGGGCATGGAAAATTTAAAAGATTTTCTCTTCTAAATACTTTTCTGCAGGATGATCTGGAATGTAGCAAAAACATATTTCTTACTGCTGTTTCCTGCAGTTTAAAAACTCTTGTAGCTGCTTGTGAACAGCCCCAAAATATAATACCATAGCATAATATGGAGTAAAACTTTGCAAAATAAAAGGTTTTTGCTGTCTCAGACATGACAGTGACAGTGTCAAAATAGTGACACATCGTTTATATCTTCTTCTACAGTTTAGAGTACCTACTTATAGTAAGTAAATACTAAAAAGAGTGGGTAGAATATGGCGGGAGGTCTGGCCACATCAGATTTTTTCACATGTTATTTAAATTATGCCGAAGTTGGTATCAACTTAAATAGTTTGGGAAAAAAAGAAAAATTAATTTAAATTTTTCTGAATAAAGCATAAAATTAAAGGCGTTACGAAAGTAAGTTATTAAAACTTATAGTCGGGGAAGTACTGTGGTGGGCACAGAAGATTTTCTTTTATGTTACTATTCCTAATATTAAACTAAACGTCCAATTATCTTTTAATTGAGCTTTTCTATAAATTGGATAGAAATTTTAAGATCACGTTAGCAATGTAGGTTTTGAAGCTGAAAGAGGGATATTTTATAAAAATAAAGTACCTATTTCAAATATTTTGCTAGAGTTAACTACATGAAGCTAATGTGCTAATGGTACGAGTAACATATTACATGGGTAAATAGCGAAAGTTAAAGTACTTTTCCAAAGAATTTAATGGTATTAGTTTCCAAGCAATTGCACAGAAATTACCCGCGTCAGTTAAGGCAAATTATTCAGGGGGGTTGTGGGTTTTAATTCGAATCCTAAGTTTCTATACAAGAGTTTTATTTGTTCATTAAATATATAAAGTTTTAGAAAACAGAATTAAGCATACACATCGTCTGGAAAGTGTCAAAACAATAAAACTCACATTTCTAGCTTTCGTCTACGATTCGTGTTTGAATTTATTGACTTTTAAAGGACTTGATACGTAAATAATAATTATTTAAGTAGGTATTGTAATAAAGTTTTCTTTATTTTCTTGACTGAAGCATAATAAAGAATAAATTATTTTGAAATGTTCACAGCTTCAAATTTTAAAATACATAAAAGCAATCTAGGATTAAGCGCCAACAAAAGAGCATCTCGTAAGATAATCAACAAATGACAATCGACAATGAAAGGTAATCCAAGAAAGCGTCTGCAAGTTGGCAGATGTTTCGCGAAAGATACCGAAAAGGCGTGCTTTCATTCATGTTTTAATTTAAAGTTCCTCTGCGACAACTTTACAAATTATTCTTTGAAGGAAATTAATTAGACGATTTCTCAGTACGTATGCTGGTTTCGAGATGTTTCGAAAAGATTATGAAAAGTTTTTCCTTTTCCAACACCAAGATGTCGAGGAACTTTACAGAGAAGTCTTTCATTTCTTTTTTGTTCAAATGAAACTTTATAGTTTTACTTTTAGTTATTGACATTTAAACTTCAGTTTAGAAGGAATTCTAATTATTAATTTATTAAAATGAAAGGCAAATACCAAATAATAAAAAGGTTAATTATTATGTAACTATGCAGCTTTTATTAATATTTACCAGCCTAAACAATACTTCCCTTACAGGTGTGGCGAAAGGTAAAAATCTGATGTAGACACCACATGACTTCCTTGTACGCCTATTACACTGTTCATACTTTTCTTAATTACTAAAATGTAGAATAATATTTAAAAATCTGACGTGGCCACCACAAGACCTCCCGCCATACCTACTTTATTCTTTTAACTTATTATACAAATATATTAATATATAAGTACTACTACTACTGCTACTATACTCACAAATATATTTTAGTCATTTTATTTAAACTGCAGAAGAAGATATAATAGTTATTTGTGTATTAAGAGCGTAAAGTGACTCTTTGTTACTCGCGCACGACAATTGCAGCGCGAGCCGAAGGCGAGAGATGCAATAGTGCAAGAGGAACAAAGACACTTTACGCTCGTAATAAACACATAATTTTATCTACGACTAAAATTATTTATTATAATAATAATAGTATTCAGTTAGTTCAATCTGCGTTCAATCAATTTATGTTTTATTCGTAACCATGACGATACCAACAATATCGAAAAAAATAATTAAAAAAATTTGTTTGATTGTGTCACTTTCTTTTATTTTATGTAATCAAAAAGTACTTTATTGAGCGTTGTCATAGGAGACGCACAATAAAATGTTTTTTTTTGCTTGGTCCTCAGTAACAATCAACTTTACGTTGACAATTGAAAGCATAAATATAAACTTTTCATAGTAGTCGTAGATAAAGCATATTTTACTATTGTCACTGTCATGTCATAATCATTTAAATTTTACGTAGTAACTAAATCATGGACTACAAGATACCGAAATACTAAATTATAAATATATACTTTAATTATTCTTGAATGATACCAGATACAAAAATATTTATAAAATACCGATTGTAGGTAATAATCACATAATCTTTTATTTAAAATAAAAAAATTGTCTTAAATTAAATATTTATCGAAATATTTGAAAAAAGTACTACTTAAGTAAATTTCAACTTTCTACGTCTAACCGTATTTGAGTTATGCGACACACATACGTACGTCCGTCCGTCCATACGTACGTACGTACAGACGTCACGACGAAACTAGTCATAATGGATTCAGAAAAGGTCAAAACGGATATTTCCATCAAAATCTGAAAACCGAAATTTTTCACGATTATAATACTTCCTTTTTACTCTGTACAAGTAAGTAAAAACAAAAATTTAAAAGTAGCATTAGACGCATTTGGAGACAACCGTTATCTATTCCAAAATATACCTGTATACGTTCCGTATTTCTTCATAGTGTTTGTACCTAGCACAATGAGGAGGTTCGGAGTAAAAGGTTATTACCCCATTAGGACTTTGTTTCCCCATAACTACTTAATTTACAGTTACGGATTACTGCAGTTAAGGATTATACTTTACAGTTATTAAGCAGAATTCCCAACATCTGTACAACTGTACCTGCTCCGGCATGAGGAGGGTGTTCCTACCCTTTTGTGGGTGGTTGTTTTTTATTGGTTTCCCCCTCTTTTGGGATGTGGAAGTTGTTAGTATAAATTTACCAGATTTATTATTTTTTCTTCACTTTTAGTCAATCAGTCAGACTTTACTGTATAAGGCGAGCTCATGCACCTGACGAACGCCATTTTAGGTCACGTGTTCTATGGGCCCTGCGTCAGATTTTTTTAAAAGGTAAGCGCCATTTACTATTTGAGTTTCGACTTGATAGTTTGATCTTGCGGCTTTTTTGTCAGTTTTGTGGTTTCCTTATTGTTTTGTTGTTGTTTGTTAATTGTTTTTGTTATTTCGTTTACTTGTGGTGTTTTTTGTTATAATTTTGTGTTTGAATTATTACAGCATTTATTGTATATCGTGTATGTATTTCCATTACAGAACGACCTGTGAACGATCTCAACCATCCAGACTGGGTGCCTTCTGTTGGTCTGGGGTACACCACTTCATCTGAATCTCCGGCTCAACGACTTCAGCATTATCAACAAAAAAAAGAAGAGGAGGGACAGGTATTTTATTTTTTATTTTTGAATGAATTTTGAGAATAATAATCCAATTTTCTATCACATTTATTATAATGTACGTTCTAAAACTGTAATTATTACCTCTCGCCTCATATTCTATAAGAGAGGTATTGTAATGGGTCAAAATTTTCGAGTATGAGTTTTTGGTGGATAAGCACGTTTTAGGATCTCTAGAATACGAATTTAATATTTTCACGATGATGTCTGTGTGTGTGTGTGTGTGTGTGTGCGTATGGACGTATGTGACGATTTTTCGTCCACGATAACTGAAAAAGTATCTAACCTTTAATAACCAAATTTCATATTTAAGGTTTTAATAAGAACGGATAACATTTTGGTAGAAATCCGCAAACCGGAAGTAGTACTTTTTGAATCTTGATAAAGTTTTCCTTAAATATATTGGTACATTATTTATTTATGACAATTTTTGCAATTAAAAATAAAAGAAAATATAATTATCTATGGGTACAGATAATTATAAATACAATTTGCTGAATCTGGTAGTATTTAACAATAAAATAAAGTACAATTAATATTATATTTTTTTGAAATTCCAGTATCTTGTTGTCCATGATATGAAATTTGTTTCTACATAAAATTTGAATGATTATGACAGTGACAGTACAGTTGACATCTTTTGCTTGGATGTAGGTTTACATTATCGTTTACATATTACATAAATATGAAACTATTAAAATGTAAGTAAAACTATTTATTAGATTAGTAGAATAAGCAGAGTTAGGCGAGAGGTCGTGTGGTGGCCACAGCAGATTTTTTTTCATAAACATCCACTATGTTTGTCAATGAAAATTAACCAACGGTTTATATATGCGTATATTTTAGTAAATGTGACAATTTGTAGACAAATATTATAAGTAGCAATTGACGAATGATTACCCGGTCATATTTACGTTCATGAACTGTACAAACATAAATATATTTATGTGTACTCCATGGGATGCTCGAGTAAATGAATGTGACCCAATTGATTATATATTCATTGATGGAATAAAATCAATTTACAGAATTTATTGTTTTCCTTACTTTATCCCATTTCCTAGAATTTTCCTAGAATTTATAAAATCTACGGTAGGTAAGTACACTTATGTATGACACGACAATTGAGAATGAAATGGATTATTGAGAATGTAATATATTATTGTGAATGTGTTTGAATTGTTTGTTGTGTACAAATCAATGTTCAACAACGAACTAAATATCCATATTTCAAAGGCCGCCTAAGAAAACTTTTAAATACCGCCCATTCCGCAGGCCAATCACAGCGAGGGCCCACAGAACACGTGACCTGCGTCAGGTACATGAGCTCGCCTTATATTCATTAAGACTGCGTTCGAAGTGCACTAAAATTTCAAGCATACAAATCTCAAGAACTATTGCACTTAAAGGGATCCGGTTTTAAAATTTGTATTTAGTATTTAAATATCTATGTCACCATATATAACATTTTTGTTTATTGTTTAAATTTTTAATACAATAATTAAATTCTCCAGTACTAGAAAAATAAATGTATTGAAATTAGTCTCCTAACAAAGAATATATGATATTGTTTAGAAATATAATTTCAAAAATCGTATATATTCAACAGTTTTTGAAATTTGTACGAATAAAAAAATGTAGGGCTGAGCGCCCGCCATAATGCATTTTAGCGAGTAAATAGTTCAGCTTCTTGTCACTAGGATATCGGTCGGTTAAGAAGAGAGCGGTAGACGGTAGTGGACCCGGCTGTTCAAATTTGTTCCAGCTAGTTGAAGCGAGAACATGTTCATTTACTGCAATTTGTACTGAGATATTTATAAGCGTTTTATAGGAGAAAAATCGAACTGTAGAGGAAAACAAACAGATTGACAGTTGACATTTTTTTCTTTGAATTAACGGGCTTAATAAGTTATGTTAAGATAAAATATTAAAAGATTTACTTTGATTTAAAGGATTAAAAGTTTATTTTGAAATTAACGGGGTTAATAACAGTTATGTTAAGATTATTATAGTTTGTGCTGCTGAGGGAAAACTCAGCTAATTCAAATACAGAAGTTTTTCCAAGATTTAAAGTTTGATTTATAGGATTGAAATAACTGTTAGTGTTGCTATCGAAAAACAATTACTGCTCAATACCTGGAATAAGGTGCTTTCCATGGATTAACGGTTAAATAACAGTTGTATAGGTATATAAATTGTGCTGCTTGCTAAGGGTAAAACCGAGGGTAAAACCTTCACTTTCACTTGTGATCTTGATTTGACAATATCGTTTTGTACATTGTTAAAGAGTTAAATTTCGCTTATTATTGTTAAATATGGCCCGCAAATCTTTAATTGCTCCAAGCAAAATTAATAAGAAAAATAAAAAGTCGAGAGTTGCAAAATCTAAGTGGAAGCTTAAAAAAGTTTAAAAGTTCTAAATGACTTATTTTTTATTACAACTCAAGAAATCAAATTCTTTCTTCAAATAGTATGTGTACCAACATATAATATCCCTTTTTGTTTTTATATTGCTGCAAGCTTCAAGTGTTTATAAGATTTGTAATTTATGTATAGATATTTGAAGATGCATTGTGCTACTACAACTATATAAAATTTACTAAAAGGTGTAAAGTGTAAAAAATACTCGAAATCTCAGTAATACAGCATTTATTCTTCTTGCATAACCGACGTTTCGGTTTACAGTTAAACCTTCAAGGTCTAAAATTTACAACAATCATTACAACAATGTATATACCTAATCTCTTAGGTAATTGTTTTATACAGGTTGGTGGAGGTGAAATGCGAACATAGGGAAATATATGACAATGGAGTTATCATGCTAGGCATCTTGATATACGTGGAATAAGTACTGTCAATGTCAAAGTATCTGTCATATTATTGAAATTTTTATTTTCATTAAAATATTTTCTTTGCATAATAATGTATGTGCACGAGCAGAACGAGAAAGTTTACATGCACTTTTAGATTTTATTATTACTTCTGTTATTGATTACTCTTTTTCCACACGAATTCACATTACTTCGTTTTGTGACACTACTACAAAATATATCAAGATACCTGGCATGAAAGTTCGATTGTCATATATGTTCCCTATGTTCGCATGTTACCTCCACCAACCTGTATACATTGTTGTAAATTTTAGACCCTAAAGAAAGTTCCAGTGTTAACCGAAACGTCGCTTAGGTATGTTGTATGTAAGAAAAATAGATGCTGTATAACTGAGATTTCGAGTATTTTTTACACATTCCAATAAAAAACAGTCGAAAACCCATTAATTTAATTAACTGAAAGGAGGGAGAGCGGCAAAAATTATCCCCTCCCTAAGATTATTAAGTATTTGTTTCTAAAAAGAGACTAATATTCCAATCATTATTATACTATTTCTTACTGACGCAGAAGTAAAAGTAATATTTTTATTTATTTTTGCACATAAAGGTGTTCTTTTTAAAATATTTGACTTTGAATCGGTATTAATGTAGCAACAAAATATGATATTATGTTAATACAAATTTCAAGTTTTACATTAAATAAATAACAAGTACAGCAAATTGATTTTATCAGTACAAATCTTGAATAATGAAATTGTTTAAATCAATACTTTTGTATCGTTTTCTGTATAAGTATGTGTAAATCGAGTCTACTTTAAATAAACAAACTAGGTATAACTTTCATTTCTTTTTTAGTAATACCAGTGAAACTTTGAATAATGAAGCAAAAAAAAGGTTAAAAAGAAACCATAATTACTTTTATCAAATAAATAAATAAATAAATAAATATTGTTAGGTATTTCATTAATGTCGACCTGAACATAGAAAAAGTTGAAAAAGATAAAGTTTTATGGCAGCAAGTAATGTTACCAAAACTAAAATATTTATATTTAGATTATATTCTTCCTGAAATAGCTGATAGTAGAACTCCAATTTTGGATTTTATGACTGACTTTTTTTAATAAAAAAAACTTTAATTTTTTCTGTTGATATAATTTATACACATTTCCAAACATACTCGTACACTATTCAACGATTACAGATATCAACGGAAAATAGTACATTATGCACCAAGGGAGGAAAACTCGATTTTGCTCCCGCGGGTGAATTGACAACACAGGACTGAATCAGTCTTGTGCTATCAATTCACCCGAGAGAGCAAAAGCGTTCCTCCCGAAGTGCATACGATAATTTAAAATATTTTGCTTTATTAATAAATATGAAATTATTTTCTTTACTCCTATGTACAGTACAGTTTACATCATTCTAAAAATATTATTCAGACTATTTGGGTAAGTATGGAAACAGGCATGAAATCACCGTCCGTGAATTTGTGAAGCCGAATAGAATTGTGTTGTGTGCATGGTGCAATGCGTTCTTTCGGTTCTTTCCCATCTGGCGTACAACCCTTGCCCCTTCACCTTACCAACCCTACGCTACGCGGGTCGTACTACCTGACTGATGTGCTGTCTTACTACGGTGACATCTTTAGGTAAATAGCTCTAACCCGTTAGGGAATTGTGGCGATGTGTTTTCATAGATGGTTTGAAACTCTGGTTTGTTCAAAAATTGGCCACGTTTTTTCATAGAGGGCTTTAAACGCAGTCTTAAAGCACAATCCAGCTAAGCAGTTTCGCTTTAGCAGTTTTAAAACTTGTTTATAGTGTGATAATAAAGATATTTGTTAAATTATATATTCAACATTATCAACATCACCATACGAATTCAAGAATCAGAGTCAACCACCGACGGTAAGTACCTATCAGATTAGTTATTCTGAAAATGTGTATTTTTACTTTAATTTTGAGGAAAAAATTAATAGTTATTTGTTTAACTAGGCAAAAAATATTAGGTTTGCAGCTAGAGTTTCATAGACGAGGCGCAGCCGAGGCTATGAATCTAGCTTAGGCAGCAAATATGTATTTTTTCCATGTTAAACACACTATTTTTTCGGCGATTGTTATTAATTAATATTAATTTAGTGATTATTTTGACTGTCAGCTGTCAAAAAACAGCACTTTTAATGCCAATCGCCGAAAAATTAAATTTTAATTTTTTATGCAATTTGAAGAACATTAAATTTACGAAATTCCATTTGAAAACAGAGACCCAAAACTCTTTGATTAAATTAATAATCTGGCAACTAAAATTGCGAATTTTGAAAATTTGGCTTCGTGATAAGTGAAAAGTGAGTTGAGCACAATACGCCATTAAATGAGTATAGGTATGCACAAAATTGTGAATTACCGTGTATAACATTCTGTCAACCTAGAATAGATGTGACTAGATTTTGGTGGCAATCGTGCAACCGGTAGTGGAAGAAATACGAACCCTTGAGTAATTGTTTTGTCACCGATCACCAAAATACGTCATGATTTGCTTATTTGAATAAATTTTAAAATAGAAACAGAAGTAAACGTCGTCAGAAGGAGGGCTTTTTTATTTGAAGACAACGTACGTAGCACACTCCAGCGATCAAACAAATAATATCTTAATTTTAACATAACCTCACTTTTGTTATATCACAGATCACATGCATTTTATTTCACCCCATTTAAAACATTTTTTGTCTTTGTTTATTTGAATAAATTTTTAAAATTTATTAATGATTATAAAAAAAAATTGTATTATACACGGGATATAACAGTGAGATTGAAACCCTCCGCTGTGCACCAGGAGATAAATATCACAGCTTGCGTTGAAATCTATTATTTTTATCCCTTATTTTTTTAAATAACTGTTTTCAAAGTGAATTCATAATTTTGACAATCCGGCAAAAATATGTTTCTCTTAAAAACCGCACAATCGCTCATTTTTAATTTATTTATATTTCCGAAGTACCTACCTATAAAAGTATGATTTTAATTTCTATTGCAGAACGAAATGGACGTCCCAGCTGAAATTTTAGCGGAACTAAAATGCCACAAATGTGAGATGTACTTGTCCCGGGGCCCCGTGTACCTGGAGCACGGTGGGGCGGCGGCGTGCGGCCGGTGCTTCTCCCCCAAGCGTCCAGCAACGCGCAACAAGGAGTACGAAGCCGTGGCGAAGCTTCTACGCTTCCCCTGCAAGAACCGAGACCTGGGGTGCGGAGAGACAGTCGGCTTCGAGGAGGTCGCACACGAAGTGACGTGCTCGTACCGGCAGTACGTGTGTCCGGTGCTCGGCTCCTCGCGCTGTGAGTGGCTGGGCACCAGGAGTCAGCTCCTGCAGCACTGCCAGGAGCAGCACCCGGACCACGTGCTCGACAACCCCTGCAGCCTGACGCACGACATCACCACGTCCAGTCTGCACAACTACGTGCTGCAGGCCTTCCAGCTGCTCTTCCTGGTGCTCACCAAGGTCTGTGTGACGTCAGGGCGGATCTACCACTCCGTGCGCCTCCTGGACAGTGACAACATGGCCCAGGACTTCAGCTATAAGCTTCACGTCAGGCGCGGTGATGAAGTATTAACTAAGAGGGGTGACGTAGCGCCTGGTGGTTGCCTGGCGCTACAGGAGCCCACGGCGCTGGGCCTGGACGTCAACAGCCTGCTGAGCGTGCTGGGCGGCTGGGGCGGCGCCACGTGCACTGTGGCGGTGGAGCGGCGGGGGCGGAAGCGGAGGCGGCAGTCAGACTCTGTGGCAGTGCAGGAGGAGCAGCAGGAGACCGTGGCGGTGGAGCGGCAGGAGAAGTGCTCCAGTTGCGGGGCGGAAGTGACGATGAAGTTATACCGTGACGAGGGCGGCTGGCGATGCGAGCACTGCGCCCCCATCAGACGAGCCTGCATGAACCAGGCCCAGGGCTGTACACACCAGGACATCCCAGACAAGTGCACCAAACACGAGGCGTACTTCTGTCAGCAGCGCACCAAGTGTTTGATATGCAGTAAGAAGATGTCACGTGGTACGTTGTCCACGCACTACACCTCGAGGCACGTGACGCACAGCGCCGGCTCCACATGGCGGGTTACAGAGACAGGCAGGCAGTGGCAGGATTGTCTCGTGACTTGTTCTGCAGGCACCGCGGTGTGCTACTACAGGCTGAACGGCTATGGGTTTATCCTCTGGGTGAGCATCCCGGTGTCGAGTGAGCGGCTGTGTGAGTTCCGCTGTGAGATTCACGTCACACAGCTCAGCACGGGGCTCACACACACATACACACCTGACGTCACGTACAAGAACCAGTGGGACTGGCGCATTGATATGAAGAAAGACTTTCCCTCGCGGACTTATGAATTTGACATTTCTGTAAATATTTGCAAATTGCAAGACTAATTGATTTATATTTATTTTGTTCTTGTCTCTAGTGTTGTTCAATGTTTAATAATAATATTGTACTAAGATTGTACTAAGTCAGTATAATAATAATTATGCAGACAAACTGTTTTTTTCAAATTACTAGTTAGATCCACTGGCTTGACATTAAATATTATATAAAAATACCTTACAATGTTAGGTATCTTTACACATAATGCAAAACAATTACATTTCAGTATTTATTATGTTATTTATAAAATATAATTATAAATACTATAAGACTATCTACAAATAGTCCTTGTTATGTATGAATTAATAAATACACAGTTAAATGGACTTTCAAACCTGTGACACTACCTACCCTTATTTTTTGCGATTTTTGAAAAACATATTTTTTATCTATAATCAGTACCTATATCAAATTATATAATCTATTAAAGTTTCGTGCAGAGGTATACTACACCCTGTATACTAAGTATATTTCAGTTATTCAAAATCATCCCTAATCCCTAAAATATGGTTATATTGTTCAAAGTTGTATATAAAAAGCAAAAATACCATCTGAATTTCAATAAACTTGACAACTGGATACGAATAACAAATTCTATTCCTTCCAAAGACTCAGCTCATGTTTTATTGTGTTCAACGACTTGTAATAATAGCTCTCCATCATTCCGAAGATTGTTGAAATCTTCCATTTGTCATTCTCAACGATCTTGAAATGTTTCGATGTGTGTGATACAAGTTCTTATCACGAACCAAAAACGCAAAATGGTCTCATTGCTTGCAAATTGCAAAGTAATATGATAATAAACCAATATCACGTGACATGCCTCCACGTTCCGAAACTAAATTGTCGGTTTTGTTTTCGATTAAGGAAAGAGGAAAAAATTTACGAACGAAGGAGAGCAGAAAGAATTACCTGCGGTTTAAAAGTATCTTCTTTTAGATCTGTTTCTATTCGACCCTGCCGAAATAGTAACTAAATTCTAATTTAGAGGTTTGTACAATGTCTTTTGTAACGAATAAAACTATAATTAAATACATTCAAGTTGAAATTGTAGTCTGATCATTAAATTTGAGATTACGATGTTTTTTCTATTCACTACTACCATTTTATTTTTAAATATTGGCGGTTTTCGGTGGTCTTAATAATTTTCATGAATTATAATTCAGGGAAGTAACACTTTATAAAATAAATTTTATTATTTTTAAGATGATTTTACTCTGAAATGTCCAGAAAAGCCAGTGTTTTTTGACATTGACATTTCCGAATGTCAATTGCGTGCTTAATACGTTATTTCCTAGGTGATGAATACAAAATATACTATTTTAGTACAGTGATCTTTTTCAACCCATTCATAAGCAAAAATCAATCATTCAGAAGTGAAATAGTTATTTACGAACCAAATGCGGGAAGATTTGGATCCCACATGAGTGGATTTTTTGAAACACGAGCGGAGCGAGAGTTTCATTTACGTGAATGCTGGGATGGTGTCTTCCCGCAAGAGGTATGTACAATGTTTTTTGTAACGAATAAAACTATAATCAAATACATTCAAGTTGTAGTTGTAGTCTTGTCATTAAATTTGAGGTTACGATTCTTTTTGTACTCACTGCCACCAACAGATGGCGCGCTGCACACAAGTTTTATTTTTAAATATTGGCGGTTTTCGGTGGTCTTCACTAATTATAATTCCCGGAAGTAACACTTTATAAACTAAATTTTATTATTTTTAAGATGATTTTACTCTGAAATGTCTAGAAAGGCCAGTGTTATTTGCATTTTTCCTGATTGACTGCACTGGGAAATTGACATTTCCGATTGTCAATTGCGTGTTTCATATGTCACTTCCTAGGTGATGAGTACAAAAAGCCTATTTTTGTACTCATCACCAAGGAAATAACATACCTATTAAACATGCAATTGACAATCGGAAATGTCAATTTCCCAGTGTAGTCAATCAGGAAAAATGCAAAGAACACTGTCTTTTCTAGACATTTCAGAGTAAAATCATCTTAAAAATAATAAATTTTAATTTATAAAGTATTACTTCCCGGAATTATAATTAGTGAAGACCACCGAAAACCGCCAATATTTAAAAATAAAACTAGTGTGCAGCGCACCATCTGTCGGTAGTAGTGAGCACGAGCAGTAGTGAGTAGAAAAAACGTCGTAACCTCAAATTTCATGATCCGACTACAACTGTACAACTACAACTTGAATGTATTTGATTATAGTTTTATTCGTTACAAAAAACATTGTACAAACCACTTGCGCGAAGACACCACCCTAGCATTCGAGTAAATGAAACCCTCACTTCGCTCGTGTTTCAACAAACCGCTCATGTGGGATTAAAATCTGTCCGCATTTGGTTCGTAAATAACTATTTCAGCATGATCGATGGTCGTAGATTGAACAAAAATATTCACTCGGTTCTGCGCAGTATAATAACGTTAATTGTAACTAGCGGTTAACGTTTTATTAAACATAGCTAATTAATCTATATATTTTTAATATTGTGCACGGCAGAAATATATGTTGGAGAAACGTAAATTTGTCTTACAGAAAAGCAGAGCCTACTCGATGCCGTAATCTACCCAGGAACTCGCAGTTTCCTGTCTTGGCTCTTGGCTTTCAATTTAAATCTCATCGACTTTATATCTTCTCCAGACTAAATGATTCCGCAACTAATGGAGTGAAAACAAAATTTTATTTTTTCTGTTCATTGGGCTAAGTTAGTGACGAGTAGGCTTCAACTGTTTTTGATCTGGGATGGCGTATTTTCAAATTAAATTAAATATTTGTATCGTTATTGATTTGTTATAAATAATTAGCTGCAATTTCATTTGTTTTAAGTTCACTTCACTTGGCATGTTTTATTAAAATAATTTATTGTTTAATTATAATAATTTTGCAGAGCATATTTAATTATAAATATTAATATTTAATTATGTTACTGCATTTGTTAATTTTGAAATAGAGTTCACCGAAGCGTCCCAAAAATGGATAGAAATTTATAACATTAATGACACCAATAAATTTTTGCTATCGGAATGAGGTTTACGATACGATTGACTAATCACAGGGCAAAAACGATAAACAATACTCTATTCGAAACTAAAATAAAGTACTCGTAGCGTTTGTTTTCATTTATCTGTTAAAGGTAAAATAATTACACTATCTATGTTAACAAAAGCTGAAAATAAAACTAAAACTCTATACAAAGCTTTTAATCCACAGTTTTGTTGAAAAACACACACTAAATTCCATGTTCTATTATTCATAAGTTTGATTGAAATAGAATACGTCATAGCAGTGCATATCAAAGGATCCGAATGAAACGTCACATATTGATCGAATTGTACGTAAATTATTAACATCAAACATCATTACAGCACTTACGGTTTGGAAATGACAATCGGTACAATAATAGTTTTCCACTAAAAATAACACAGTCGAGGTGAAAATTCGATGGCGATGGTGATTTTCCGTGCTTTGAACTTGATGACGTCATTGAAGTAAAAAAAGGTTCAAATTATCTAGAGCGTTATTTGTAGTGTTCTTAGATATGACCGAATACAAATATAAAAATCTGACGTGGACACCACATGACTTCCTTGTACGCCTATTAAACTGTTCATACTTTTCTTAATAACTAAAATGTAGAATTATATTATACAAATATATTAATATATATATATATATATATATATATATATATATATATATATATATATATATATATATATAAGTACTACTACTACTTACTGCTACTATACTCACAAATATATTTTAGTCATTTTATTTAAACTGCAGAAGAAGATATAAACGATATTTTACTATTGTCACTGCCACTGTCATTGTCATGTCATAATCATTTAAATTTTACGTAGTAACAAATGTTAATCGATCATGGACTACAAGATACCGAAATACTAAATTATAAAAATATACTTTAATTATTCTTAAATGATATCAGATACAAAAATATTTATAAAATACCGATTGTAGGTAATAATCACATAATCTTTCATTTAAAATAAAAAATTTGTCTTAAATTAAATATTTATCGAAATATTTGAAAAAAGTACTACTTTCGGTTTATAGATTGAAACCAAAAATAGGAGGTGCACAACTAGATGCTATAACAGTTCTAAATACAAAATTTCAACTTTCTACGTCTAACCGTATTTGAGTTATGCGACACACATACGTCCGTCCGTCCGTACGTACAGACGTCACGACGAAACTAGTCAAAATGGATTCAGAAAAGGTCAAAACGGATATTTCCATCAAAATCTGAAAACCGAAATTTTTCGCGATTACAATACTTCCTTATTACTCCGTACAAGGAAGTAAAAAGGATGATTCCATTTCGATTACGATTCCTTGTTTTTTGATTGAGCTGGATGCAAAATAAGAAGAGTTTACAAATTACCGACAAATTACCTACAATTTTATCGTGGATAAGCTTACGCTAGACTGAGTGATGAGCAAATTCCCAACAATCTTGATCTTGCACCGACTATCAAAATCTCGACAAATAAAAATTTAAGCATTTTTAGATCCTGGCTAATCGGAATCTCGTTATTAAAATATTCACAAATAAATTGTTTTTGTTTACAACACAAAACTAGTTGGCGGCTAAATTTAGAGAGGTGATGACTTTGATAAAATTATTAGTAGAAATTAACCGTGGTAGAAACGAACTGAAAAATTAAAGTGTTCAGTACAAATACCAATAATAATAACTGGAGGCTTGCTTTGGATGGGCTTAGCGTAGATCGAATCGTAAATTCTGTACTCTTGAATAGTGTTGCCGCGAGACTCGAGACTAGTATCAATCTCGTCTCGTCTCGTCATGAAATTCGGGACGCGACCACAAGGTAAGTCTCGACTACAGATTCAAGACCGAGAACGGTCGTTTTGTTCCACCATTTTTTCAAGATGGTGGACTTAGCACAAGGCGGATCGATGGGGACTTTTAGTATGTTAATTAGGAAGTCAATTACAACATTCCTATGAAAAAAATATTCTCTTTGAGTTTTGTCGCCGATAGATGCTAATTCGCCTGGACTAAATAATTGCAGGGAAATTCCATTAGGGTTATGAAATCTATAAATTATAATTTTTTCAAAATATCATTGTTTTATGACATATTACATAGTTGTTTTGGTTTTATGTATTATATACGAATGAGGAAACATGTAACTTGATATTGTCGAGGCAGTAGCTGCACGAGTTTAAGCACAACTCTCTGCATGTGATGTGATGACGTACGAACCCGGAGTTCCGTGGTACAAGTCTCTCGGCCGGCAGGGTGTGATTGTCGTTAAATTGGAAAACATCTTGCAATTAAATCGCACTCGGACGCTTCAAGCTGACCATTTGATCGTCTTAAATATAGACCTGGTTGCATAAAAATATCTTCGTTGCCACTTTGAATTTCAAAGGACGTCGCTCGTAATTGGATTGGGAACATCACTTAGAAACCAGTTATTTCACAATTTTAACATATACGTTATGGCTTCTTCAGGACAAATGAAAAATTACAAATTTGAGTCGTTGGCCATTTGACAAGAATTAAACCAAGAACTATTGTGACTTGTACAAATTATTGGACCTTCCAACTTCCAAATTTAAACAGTCAAGATTCAAATTATATAAAAAAATACTTATGTCAAATATATGTTGGCCACAAACAACAGATTTAAACATATGGTAAGAAAACTAATTGACACCATAAGACTCTCACGATGATATTGTGACGACATGGCTAGTCTACAAGTCTCTAGAGGCGCTCTAGTCAAAACAGTCATTTGTCAATGTCCAGCTTAAATTGAACTCTCAGCACGAAAACATCCGAAAACAGTGGCGTACGTGACTCGGGGGTTTCGACTAATTAACTTATTTACGAGTTTACAAGTGTTTGTTTTCAAACGTTTAATAATGTGAAAACTATTCTAATACGGTACTGATCTTCAGCAATTTATTATCTGTGATGAAATGAATAAAGAAATTCAACGTAGTGGATTTAAATTTGATATTCTGTTTTCGACAATGAGGTTTACTATTATACCAAGTTAAAATGAAGTAAATAATAAACGCATGTAATATGAATATGATTCTATATTTAGAGTAGAAGGCATTAAAGCATCATTTACTCGTTTACACAGAACGGAAATGAAATATACGGTAATTACAAAGTTTTAATTGAATATGAAAATTTAATGAATGTTAATATTACCCTGTGTAAGTACAAGTAGGAAGAGCAACTTTGTATATTTACGGATTTCCTACATCCTACATATCTGGATTTAAATACAGGTCTGTAATAAATTATTAATATTATTATATATATTATTATATTTATTATTAACCGGAAATGGGTACAGCTTTTAATCTAGCATTGGAAATTTTAATTTGTTTTATATTAATAAAATAAACTGAAATGTTAGATAGAAAAATTAATAAATGAAGCACCCGACAGAAACTATCTTCCAATAAAAATAAGCTAAGTAATTTAGTCATTTCAGATAAATTATATAATTATTTTACAATGATTTTACGTTTTTAGGTTCTGCTAATTATGTGTTATTCCGGTGTGTACAGAAGGGATGAATTTATTAATATAATTGTTAATAATGGCATTAAATACAAAATTAATTCATTTTTTGTAACAATATCAAAAACTCAAACGAATGGTCCAAGATGATTTGCAAACGAATTAAGTTTAATTTGATCAAAAAGTATGCCGGCTGTAGTAAAAAACAAGATTAGTATTAATTAATTATATTAATATTATTAAGTTTATCTTTGTATGAAATATAAATATTAATTCAGTTTGTATCATTTGATTCAAATTAATAAAATAAACGTCCAAAGTGAATCCCGTTTTTTCAAATTGGTCGTTTCCCGTTGCCTAGATATTTTGTTTATGTAATGCAGTGTTACCAGTCGTTGATAACAAAATTTCACCAAAAATCCTAGTTAACGAAGCTCTAACCAGCATCAAAATTTAGGCCAAGCTATAGGGATTTAAAGCAGCGTTCTCGTGACATAAATACTAGTAGCAAACCGAGTGTGCGATGATATAAAAGATAATAAGCAGTTGAATAGGTATGTGTTTTTCACTTGAGTTTCCGGTCCATTTGTTAGTTATTAACAATTTATTGCAAAAAAAACGCGATTTTTGTCTTTTTTTGCTTGTAACTTTGAAACTAATAGAGCAATCGGAATGCCCCAATAAAATTATTTGTAGAGAATTAAAATATCTACAAAATGAGAGGTCGAACGTCTCAATCGGATAATTAGGTCCTGAAAATTTTAGGAAAAACCGGAAAATTAGGCGTTTGTTCGAAAATTCATAGCTCCGTCATTTTTTGAGCTGGAGCGCTAAAATTTTGAGAGAAAGTAGGAATTATAATGCTCTTTATATGTGCCAAAGGTAGGTGCTGTCGGATTATTAGTTTTCGCGAAATCGCGATTCAAAGTTTGCAGTGCGCTTTTTTCCGGCAGGCCTGTATGCGTTACCGTAAGTCCGATAATAATTTCCAAACAAGTTTTGAAAAGTTGACATCGTGCACTACAAAACGTATATTCAGTTTTTCGATCAGATGCCTGGAAGCATGCTAAAAACACTCGTAAATTTCGCGAAAAACGCCGCGCGCGCACTAGCAGTCGAGTGGTGGGGGAAGGAGCAGCGGCGTATCTATGATCTATGGCCGTTTTTCGCGAACTTTACGAGTGTTTTTAGCATGCTTCCAGGCATCTGCTCGAAAAACTGAAATATACGTTTTGTAGTGCACGATGTCAACTTTTCAAAACTTGTTTGGAAATTATTATCGGACTTACGGTAACGCATACAGGTCTGCCGGAAAAAAGCGCACTGCAAACTTTGAATCGCGATTTCGCGAAAACTAATAATCCGACAGCACCTATAAGAGCATTATAATTCCTACTTTCTCTCAAAATTTTAGCGCTCCAGCTCAAAAAATGACGGAGCTATGAATTTTCGAACAAACGCCTAATTTTCCGGGTTTTCCTAAAATTTTCAGGACCTAATTATCCGATTGAGACGTTCGACCTCTCATTTTGAAGATATTTTAATTCTCTACAAATCATTTCATTGGGGCATTCCGATTGCTCCATTAATTTCAAAGTTACAAGCAAAAAAAAACAAAAATCGCGTTTGTTTTGCAATAAATTGTTAATAACTAACAAATGGACCGGAAACTCGAGTGAAAAACACATACCTATCCATCTGCTTATTATCTTTTATATCATCGCACAATCAGTTTGCTACTAGTCTTTATGTCAAGCAAAAATGCTATACAGCTTGGCCTAATTAGTCATTCTAGTTCCGAAACAGGGAAAAGCCTTTTCAAACTGTAAATTTTCCATGAAACATCGCCGCCGCTTGTGGATAAATTTCCGCGTGTCACTTGTCTGGTGAAATAATGAACTAGTTGACATCGCATCGCATCGCAGCTACCTACTGGCTGTCAACTCTCAACTGTTAAACCAGCGGTATTAAACCGCCGAGTGCAAGCACCGGCTCGTGAAAATCGATGTGACGACCCTGTCAAGTGGAAACAGATACGTTTATGCGGGAAAACTGCGCAGGAGATAAATGAAAATTATACGTCCAGAGAAAAATACTCGGAAATGGGTGATTTAAATGCAAATAAGAAATATTTAAATGTTTTACCTGAAGGACGCAAGTTACAGAGAATTATATACTTCAAGAAAGGCCAATTAAACAGAGGTCTATAAATACCGTGTCCAGAGATATAGAGTTAGCTTATATTTATTAAATTTTAATTTACAGATTTCTAATAAATTCAAAATTCGGCAAAAGCAAATAAAAATTCGAATTATGAATTAAATTTGTAAAATTATCTTAAATTCCTACGTAGAAACGACAACTCGGCTCAAAAATGACTTCAGTTTGCATCTGCCAAAAAAATTGACATTGACAAACGCAAATTGTCCGCGAAGTTCATATATACCCGTATTATACGAGTATGTAGGTACAATAATTTTCGCGGTCGTTGTTAGTAGAAACGCGGCTGCGAAATTGGTTGTTTCTTGAAAATATTTTGTCATTCCCTTGGTTACTAAACACATTACAGAGCTGTGCGCGTCCCATGGTTATTTGGAAATTTGGGGTTTATCCATTATTTACAACATAAAAACATGTCACCAAAAGATGTTAGAAGGTCTCTCTGTTTTCATTTTCTTCTTTAACTTATGATTTTGGAAAAAATGACTTTGAAATCAGCCATTTTTCTCAATTTTTAAGTTTTTTTCTTCTGGTAAACAAAAAGTTATTTTAAATTTCTGAAAAAAGAGGGACATAAATTGTACATTTGTTAACAACAATTGTTTTTCAATCTTCTGTATTATAAATTGAATGATATAGATGGGACAACGATGCTATGTTTTCGCTGTTGAAATTGTAGATTCTCTAGTTAGCCAGTAAATTCTATGCTTAGTTTTCTTTACCTCCATTTTTTGTTCGATTGATTGCAAAAAGAAGGGCTTGACGTCACTTGAACCCGCCTCACTTTGAAAATCACGACTGAAGTTCAGGAGTTCGGTATTTTTCGCAACGCACCGAAAACGTCACCTCCCGTCGAAAGTGAGGTATTTCTAACCGGTCAGTACTTTCCCTCTCTAGGGAGGACAAAAGTGTTATCCCGACTCGTGCGGTGCTTGTGTTGCCAACTCCGCACTCGTCGGAAACACGCCACTTTCGTCCCTAGTTGCACAATATACTATTACTTATAGGTACTGTTTTCCACAAAAAATATTGTGTCTAAATCTAAAATGTGTTTACCGCCGTTTTAAAGATTTTTTGCCTATAATTTACCTCGGCTAAAATTTGTATCTAAGAGTTATTTTGCAACCCCGATATTCAAATATCTAATTTAACATTCGTATGTTTATTACTGTGCAACAACTTTTCGAAATATTATGGATATGATTAATGGCTATTTGTTGACTACTGTTATGAATTTTTAATAACCTGCTCTTTAGCGACATTATTTAATGTCAAAGCTGACTAAAAATAGTCATTGAAATATCATTTGTGGTAAAATTTCATCGTAGCAAAATTTTTAGTTTTTTGTTAATTTATTTCGTAACATTGATTATTTTACACACGTCATTTCTGGCCAATAAGAATGCATAACTTTTTCGAAGAGGGCAGTTTTTCAGCGATAAAATTTGATAAAACCACAGTAGGGTAACCATGGTTACATTTTGTTTATTAAATGTTTTTAATGTTGCAAACATTTGTATAATTATCGTTTGTGAAATAATCAAGCAAATATAATTCGAGTCATAAATTTAATTGGTAAAATTTACTCATAATTCCTGCGTAAAAACGACAACTCGGGTCATAATTGACTCTTAAATCACTCCAGCTTCGCTGGCGTGATTTAAATATGTCAATTTTGACACTCGTTTGTCCGTTTCTACGCAACAACTATTCGTAAATTTTACCGATAAATTTATGGCTCTTATTATATTACTTATGATAAAAAATCATTTGTTGGACGAAACCAATAGATTGCTGGATAATCTAAAAATGTTTATATTAGGTACTTAAGTGTTTGTGTCAATGACTGTAAAATGTTACGAACTTTAATATGAAAAATATTTTAACTAGGTATCGTAAGAAAATCATTTTGTCCTTAAGTTGTTCTCTAATAAATGACGGACTAAAATAATAAAATTGTTCAGAAAGATTGTTTAAATTAAAATCGTCTATTATATTTTATTGTAACTTTTTAATATCTTCTAATAAACTTTGATTGATCATTAGATGAGCCAACCAATGCTAATGACATTCGTATTTCGTGATTCCATTCTACTGTTTTGATATGCGAGATTTTGTAATATAAAATAGAAAAGATGAAGAAATGTGCTGTCATCTCTAAAGGAATTGTGACACACGTGACATTTGAATAACAAATAAAGGTGTGCTGCCAACATGAATATGAATATGGAACAAAATTTATTTCCCTACATCTACACTACTACACTAGAATGATGGAATTGTTGAATATTTAATAGCAACACAACATGAGAAAATAATTAAATTTTGTTTGAGATAAAATTTATGTTGCACGAGTGACTCTTCTTTTTCCTACGTGATTTTTTATGTTTTCATTTATTACTTATTTGGACACACATAAATTGTTGGTCAAAAATTCAAATAAGATTTTGTAATAGGTAGTTATATTATTTATGTTTTTAATTATTCGTACTTATTTGTTATTCGACCATTTCAGAAAATGATAGTAATTAATTAAGCAACAACAGTTTATAAAATAGTTAAAAATATTGCGTACAGTATAGTATAAAGGTATACTCGGATTTTTATACAAAAAGGACTCCAAAGCTATGAAAAAATCAGTTTTAAATAATTCACATACGTCTCTAGGAAAGTCCGGCGCTAGGAATATTTCGTTTATTTAAAGAGATACAGAAAATGTTTATAAGCAAAGTTAAACTAGATTAAGGGGCTCGTAAGATGGACACAATAAAAATTAATTTTGTTTCGGTGTTTTCTTTTGTTTTCAAGTAAAAATTGATTTTCATAATTTGCCACGTTTTATTTTTAATGAATTAGCAAATTCGCCGCCATTTTGAAATGGCTTGAGTAAAACTATGATATTATGGTATCGTTAGCTTATTTATGTACATTCTAAAAAAATATATGACATTACCGATTCCCTATGCTAGATTAAAAATTGTTCCTATTTCCGATGAAAACGGAAGTGGCACAAAAAATTTATTTTGGCCATCTTACGAGCCCCTTTATCTAGTTTAACTTTGCATTTTCTGTATCTCTTAAAATAAACGAAATATTTCTAGTGCCGGACCTACCAGTAACCATCACCCTGTATATTGGAATCCTCTTTATATAAAAATTCGAGTATAGGTATATTAAAATTGATTGAAACCGTAGGTATAGTGGCTATTAATTTACTTATCTTTACTAAATAAAACTTTTAAAAGACTCTTGGTCGGTTTTAGTAAGCAATTGATTTCAATGGAAATAAAACAAATATATCACGTTTTTGGTGGTCGATCGCATCACAGTGGTATATGAATGTTCCATTCGAACACACAATCGAAACAGTGGTGTGTTTGATCACCGACATCACTTGATGTTGAGTTCCGTGGCTATTACTCCATTTAAATCTATTGTTTACTAAAACCGACCACATAGTATTATCTTGTGTGGATTTTTTTACTGGTTGTCTACCGTAAGTTTCAGATTATTATTCACCAAGAATGGAGCGTTCGTTTAACAAAATTCCAGTATTGTGTTCCGTGGGTATAACTTCATTTAAATCCCTTCTTTAAGGAGGTTGGGGACGCCTGCAGTGGCGTACCCAGACATTAGCCTTAGAGGAAGGATATGAAAATAAAAATATTTTTGATAATGTAAAACAAAATTAGCTTAACGCCTCAACGCACATTGGCTGATGTCATTGCATTGCTGTGATATTTATTTTTACAATAATTACTAATTCCCTAATCAAAAGTGCATGACATATGCTTACATTTTTTTTAAATAACTTGCAAATGGTTTAGAAAAAGTACACAAAATCTTCAAGAACTTATTTTTAAAGGTTTATTGGAAATATTAATACAAGTTCTGTGAATTTTTCATCATTTTATCATATAGTTTAAACAAAAATTTAGTGAATTGCCATAAGAGTCCATGTAAAACGAGTGAATTTCAACATTTAATTACTCAAAAACCGGATAGACGAAAATTTAAAAAAAAAATTTTTAGAATCTAAATAGTGAAATGAAGGCACTGTATAAATTTCAGCCTCTCATCATCATTTTAATATACGGTCACCAACCTCCTTAACTGAAACCGACCACAATAGTTATTTGTGTATCAAGGCTGTAAAAGTGATCTTTTTTGGCCAAATCTGAAATTTGCAGCCGAGGCGTAGGCCGAGGCCAGCAATTCAGGTGATGCTAAAAACACTTTTAAGCCGAGGTGAACGCAACATTTTTAGGTGGCTATCAAAAAATATAATTTTATGTCAACAAAAGTTTCTTAGTATCATAAATAATTTTATTTATATAATTTAGGCTAACTAAGTTCTAGGTAATTACTTCTACATATATTTAACAATTAAAAATGAAATAAATTTGTTACTTAGCGGCTGTAAAGTAAATGCGGGAGTGAAGTAAAAGCGGCCGTGAAGTAAATGCGGCAGTAAAGTAGTCATTTTGACAAATGTCAAAAATGTGACACTTTACGGCTGTCAAAGGATACGTAAAACAACTATTTATGCAATAGCCACCTAAAAGTGTTTTGTGTTGA
This sequence comes from Agonum fuliginosum, assembly GCA_947534325.1. Classification (NCBI taxonomy): domain Eukaryota; kingdom Metazoa; phylum Arthropoda; class Insecta; order Coleoptera; family Carabidae; genus Agonum; species Agonum fuliginosum. The sequence goes on along the minus strand of OX384045.1, from coordinate 13,483,839 downwards.
AAATCACTAAATCGAAGTTTTGTTGTTTGATGTAGATAATTCGATACATGAATGGTTTATTCAATATTTATAGAAATAGAAATACAATTATTTCGGTGTATAAATAATATAGTTCATCATGACAGAAAGTAAAACAATTTTCCATGCATAGTCTCATGTCATGTCAATAATTAACTATATTTTGACAGCACCAACACTTTTTTTATAAGCGTGCAAAAAAGTCTACCTACAACTAATTTATTATGTCTTTAGGTCATACTCATGTAAACTAATTTGAATTCAATAAATTTCCATGACGCCAGATGTTTTTTATCCATTTTTTGTCTTCTTTTTGCTTGTTAATACTTTATAAGTCAGTTTACTGTTTTTGTAAACACACATGCTAAATTGTTACATAAACAAAATGATTCTTTCATTGTGTATAATTTAAAATGTCTGTGGTATTTCTCGTATAAACAAGCGGTAGAAATGAAAATGATATCATGTAGTTAGGAGGAATGCAACACATTCTTTTATATTAAGATCATAGTTGACACAGTAGTGTAGTTTATAACATCATAAGTCTACACGTGTAAGTTTGCACGATTAACACGCGACTCGGTTAAATGAACTAAATGACATGAGTTAAATGAGGCAATCAATTTAATCATTTACTTTTTGTCCACGACGAGTAGGCGAACATTGTCACCTAAATTTAATACTATACTAAGTGACTTAAATGGATGTTAATTAAGAGAAAAAGGTTTAGTTTTTGAGCCAGGAGGGCGTAATATACGTATGGATCCTTCAACAACTAGTGTAGAAAGTATGATTTTCCCCAATAGCCGACTCGAAAAATCAACGGTGCTCGGTACTTTTACAAAAAAAATACAAAGAAATATGCAAATAAAACTATTCATTCTCCAGTAAAAATATCCTATCAATTTGTCCGTTGGTAGCCATAGTCATAAATCATAATGACGAAATATATCATAATTAATCAAATCCAAACGGTAAACAAAAAATCTGACGTGGACACCACATGACTTCCTTGTACGCCTTGTGTGTTCATACTTTTCTTAATAACTAAACTGTAGAATAATATAAAAAATTCTTTTAACTTATTATACTAGTATACTCACAAATATATTTTAGTCATTTTATTTAAACTGCAGAAGAAGATATAAAGCATATTTTACTATTGTCACTGTCATGTCATAATCATTTAAATTTTACGTAGTAACAAATGTTAATCGATCATGGACTACAAGATAAAGAAATACTAAATTAAAAATATATACTTTAATTATTCCTAAATGATACCAGATACAAAAATATTTATAAAATACCGATTTTAGGTAATAATCACATAATCTTTCATTTAAAATAAAAAAATTTGTGTTAAATTAAATATTTATCGAAATATTTTTAAAAAGTACTACTTCCGGTTTATAGATTGAAACCAAAAATAGGAGGTGCACAACTAGATGCTATAACAGTCCTAAATACAAAATTTCAACTTTCTACGTCTAACCGTATTTGAGTTATGCGACACACATACGTCCGTACGTACGTACGTACGTACGTACGTACGTACGTACGTACATACGTACGTACGTACAGACGTCACGTCGAAACTAGTCATAATGGATTCAGAAAAGGTCAAAACGGATATTTCCGTCAAAATCTGAGAACCGAAATTTTTCGCGATTACAATACTTCCTTACTTCGTACAAGGAAGTAAAAACATTGCTACAACCCAAATACATTACATTTTAATTAAAAATAATAAGTTTCCTCTAGTTTCTATACATAACATTTTAATTAAAAATAATAAGTCTCCTCTAGTTTCTATGCAAATTAAGCCTCATCTATGCGCAATCAATTTTTACACAGCAACTTCAAGTTACCTAAGAGTTTGTTGAATGAAAATAAATATATACGTACATTGCTATTAAATTATCATTGTTTCACTTAACAAAAATAATTGTTTACAAATTAATACTCTTTATTTTCAGTTCCACAAACCTAATCCATGCAAACACTCATAAAAATTATCAGAAACGTGCTTATTAGGTGCACAAATGACAAATAATGTGGAAATGAAAATAGTGCAATGCAAATCTTAAAAATATTAGTGTAGTGTAACAAGTAACACATAGTTGTTAGTATAGCAAAGAATATCTACATTTAGCATAGATAGATAGATAAAACTAAAATTTCAAAATGTATTTCTTTAATTTTACAAATCATACAAACTTTTGAATAAAGGTTTATGTTGAAAACATTTAACAGAAAGTATTTTTACAGAACAAAAATTTGAAACGATAATTCCACTCCTGTATAAAGTAAGCCATAAACAAAACACAATTTTTTCGCTTTGAGAGCGGATAAAAAGGAAGGTAACTTTTGCAAGTGATAAAACCTTATTTACCTTTTTCTTAGCAACCAAACAAAACACTAAAATGTGATTTGCTTCATATTTCTAATATTTTCCAGTGAAATGATTAGATTTTGGGAATATTTGTAAAGAAGAACCAAAGGAGTAGTTAAATTATCTCTTTGAATTACACTGCAGCATTTTATTTTCTCCGAATAAATTTCTGTTTGACATCTCAACCTTGTCACCTGACATCAATTTAACTAGAAAAATTGTTTTAAAATAAAATCACTCCACCTACGGTGTCGTGATTTTATTAAACAATTTTTCTTTTCAAATTGCTAGGCCACAAGGTTTCAATACAAACAGAAATTTATCCGGCGAAATAAAAAGCTCTTGTCATTAGGTCATTACAGTTGAATATTTCCCTCGAAAAAATTCAATCAATCAGGTTACAGTATTTTTTTAAATTTCGAGCCAAAACAATTAAGTATCAGTGAGTACGTGCACAAGTGCAGTGTACCCGCGAGTAGGTATACCCGAGTTTTTTTGACAGCTGTCAACACAAGAAATTAGTTATTTATTAAAATTACCGTGAATAGAATGGCAAATACAGGTTTTTTACTATCTACATTATATTTTTTTATCAAAAAATTAATAAATTGCAGTGGAAAAGTGTCAATGTCACTGACGTTCATGTGACAGATCAAATATGAATTATTTTAGATTAAAACTATGGAATTTTCCTGGAGAAATATTCTACCAATATACATTAGAATATTTTCTCTCGTGCACGTTCGTGCACTTGAAAAAATATTAAGGTATTTGTCATGCACTTGTGATATAACTATAGAATATGTTTGTAAGTGAATAAGGGAAATAATTCACATTAAAATGCACTATATCCTAACCTATAAAGTTAGTTTCCAAATCAGAATAAAGACCACTAGAGCACTTGCTCGTCGAGTTCCGCGAATAAGGAAGTTTCTTTTGTCTGTTTGGAGTGTTAGTAACGCTTCAGACACGCGAAACAAGACAGCATCAGCCACAAAAACAATGGCAAGCCGTGAATATTTCAAACGAAGGATAAACTTCGTTATGCTGATGTGATTATTGAGTTTAGAAACAGTAGCGCACTTTATAAAGGATAAAGGAACAAGGAAGAAGAGCTTAGAGCTTATTCAATGCGAGTATATGGAATTTGTCATACTGTCACACAGTGAAACAATTAATTCTGCGAACCACATTTTCTCTTACTTTATAAAATTTCCCTAACAGTAAAGCCTCATTCAAAATACGAAATTAGTAGTTCTAGTCAGTAGGTATAGTTAGTAGTTATAGTTAATCAGTTAGTTTTGACAACTGTCGTTCACAATTACAAAATTAATGTTCTGTTTAGCCTAGTAAAACAAAATAGTTTTGAAATTAGCGTCAGAAATGTCAGTTTGTTCGCTTACAAGTATATTTTATGTTTGGTTTACTTAAAGAATTCCGCAAACCGGAAGTAGTACTTTTTGAAACTTGGTATAGTTTTCCTTAAATAAATTGGTACATTATTTATTTATGACAATTTTTGCAATTAAAAATAATAGAAAATATAATTATATATGGGTACAGTTAATTTTAAATACAATTTGCTGAATCTGATAGTATTTAACAATAAAATAAAGTACAATTAATATTCTACTTTTTTGAAATTCTAGTAGGTATCATGTTGTCCATGATCATATGAAATTTGTTTCTACACAAAATAGAATTATTATGACAGTGACAGTACAGTTGATATCTTTTGCTTGCATCTTGGTTTACATTATCGTTTACATAATCACATGAACACGAAACTATTAAAATGTAAGTAAAACTATTATATTAGTAGAATAAGCTGAATTAGGCAAGAGGTCGTGTGCTGGTCACATCAGATTTTTTAATAAAATTAGTAAGTAAACTAAAACAATTGTTATAAACAGTATAGCCAACTTCGCAGTCGGTACGTTACAATCTTATTGTTTAAAGTATGAATCAACTTAGTTAAATGCTTGCGTAGTAAACAATATGGAATGTGTAAAAATAGGTTTATAGTGACAAATAACACATACAAAAATGTAAAATAATACAACTGGCAATAATAAAAAGTTCGATAAGAAGTTTAAATTTAAGATTTCTTTTTCCTCTTGTTATAATTTGTAGTTATTAATGTACCTTATAAGTCCTGATTGAAATAGTTAGTTGTATAATACAAGTATAATTTAAAAGATACACTGTTTCACTTCTGTCAATTATAAATATTTTTAATAACACTTAGCACATTTTCGTAATGGTTAAAGTGCCTATTAAACGGTAGTATTTGAAATCTTCTTTCATAAATTAGATACCAGATAAATCAAATATAATTGACAACAAATTACATCTCAAAAAATAAATCAAAATCGTTAAGTGATTTTTAAAATTAATTAAAATTTTCTTTACGCCCATGGCACATTGTACGTACCTATTTTATATCGTACTCTAAAAATATTGCAAGTTGTTTAAAAAATCTTAGAAAAACATCCACGCGATAAAACATAAAAATGAAATTTTGCACTTAAAACGTCAAAAGTAATAACATGTTTAGCTAATTATGATGAAACAACTGCCTGCCTTTTCGCTGTTTCACTTAAAACAAATGCAGCGCGATAACTAATTTTCCTGCAATGCAAACATTAATCAAGTTAGTTGATGATTTTTTAGCGGAAGTTACATAAGTTTGTAATTTTGACACAGTATCTGATGACTGATAATTACAGTAATTTACAAATAGGATACAATCATTTTCATGTACATACATACATACGTTGAGAGACTCTCATTAATTGACTCTTGTTGACCTTTTGGGAAATCTTTTTTTATTATGTAAGACGAACGAGGACTTTTACACGTTCACTCCTAATGATTTTATTATGCATTATATGTTAGATTGTTGATATGATATTTTTTAGAAGAATACAAATAATTTTAAATCAATAAAAATTAATAGACTCTACCGGTTTCGGCTCCACATAAGCCTTCTTCAGGAGTTCTATAATATACATAATTTAAAAATAATATTACCGATAATAATTTAAATATATTGAATTAAATAATAATAGCTATTAATATAACAAGAATATTATGCGAATTATAATACCGAGGATGTTGCTAAGCGACGAGGTGAAACCGAGTCTCTCTGAACATCCAAGGAGACTTAAATCGCATATATTCGCGTTATATTCAAAGCTTAATCGTATCATCAACGACAGCGATGTTAAAACAAATCAACAATTTTATCTGTCAATGAGTTGACAGTTTGCATATTATGGAAGGTTTTGATGTTATTATGGTTGTATCTAATGTATTAAAAGTCCATAACTAATGAATTATAAATATCTAACGTATTATAACTATAAGTAACTAACGTATTATGTTGTTTATAATAATTATCAATAAATGTTGCAAATTAAAAGGTAACAACAGTTGATGATACGATTAAGTAAATAAAATAAATAATACCTACAATATGTTTGTCATTTTGTAACTATTATCCGTAAGTTTTTTACACACTATTTATTTATTCATCCATCCTTAATTATTTTTAAATTATGTATATTTTGTAGAATTAAAAGTTGACTGATTCTAAAGTATTCCTTTTCTTAATAATAATTGTTCCAGCCAAGAAAAAATACAACGTCATCATATTTCAAATTTTACCTATTTAAAGTTTAACTTATTTTTGTGCATTATTAGTATAATATGAGATGAAGTATATTTATTAAGCGATTTTTGTATTTACGATTATCAAATCCTGCATCTATTATAGGTACCTACTCTTATTTTTAGGTCATTTTATAATACTTAGATTTCTTAGCATGGATTTTTTAAATAATTTCAATTCTCAAAATACGTACCTAACAATATTAAAAATATTTTCTACGAAGAATAATTATACTGTTCAAATTATAAAAAATGTACATATACACAATTTTGCACATTCCAAAAAAAAATTATAATCGCTCTTTTTAAAAGCTTAATACACAAGTTTATGATTAGGTACAGAATGTCTAAAGTTAAAAGTTATTTATAACCAAGATATTTAATTTATTTAAAATTATAATCGCTTTTTTAAAAAGCTTAGTACACAAGTTTATGATTACGGTATGCGGTATGTCTAAAGTTAAAAGTTATTAAAAAGCAAGATATTGAATAATGTGCAAAGTCTGTAGACGAAATTGTAAAGTTACAAAGTCTTACTTTTTTTAAATTTATCCTTTCCTCTTGTTTTTTTGAACGTATTTATATATGCTACGATATTGTAAATATTTAAATTTAAAAATAAGCAGTGTATAAATATGTACAAACAACAACAATAAAATCAACATTACTCTTACTTTAATTGCATGTTAGTCTGTATCCATTACACTAATTTATTAAATTTTATACACAAGAAAACAAATAACAAATAGATAAACAACAACAATATTTAAGATTCTTGTGCTTTGAGAAATTTTTCGTAAAATAATAGATATTTATACACCAAGTGAGATACATGAATGTTTATTCAAGAGAAGAAAGTTTAGCCCCCGAGCCCGAAGAGCGAGTGGGATAATTTCTTCAAGTGAATAAACATTCGTATCTCACGTGGTTTATACAATATTTTATTCAATTTTAACGAAATTATTTCAAATATATGAATTATAAATTTATTATGACATAACAAAAAAATCTGACGTGGACACCACATGACTTCCTTGTACGCCTTGTGTGTTCATACTTTTCTAAATAACTAAAATGTAGAATAATATAAAAAATTCTTTTAACTTATTATACTAGTATACTCACAAATATATTTTAGTCATTTTATTTAAACTGCAGAAAAAGATATAAAGCATATTTTACTATTGTCACTGTCATGTCATAATCATTTAAATTTTACGTAGTAACAAATGTTAATCGATCATGGACTACAAGATAAAGAAATACTAAATTAAAAATATATACTTTAATTATTCCTAAATGATACCAGATACAAAAATATTTATAAAATACCGATTTTAGGTAATAATCACATAATCTTTCATTTAAAATAAAAAAATTTGTGTTAAATTAAATATTTATCGAAATATTTTTAAAAAGTACTACTTCCGGTTTATAGATTGAAACCAAAAATAGGAGGTGCACAACTAGATGCTATAACAGTCCTAAATACAAAATTTCAACTTTCTACGTCTAACCGTATTTGAGTTATGCGACACACATACGTCCGTACGTACGCACGTACGTACGCACGTACGCACGTACGCACGTACGCACGTACGTACAGACGTCACGACGAAACTAGTCATAATGGATTCAGAAAAGGTCAAAATGGATATTTCCATCAAAATCTGAAAACCGAAATTTTTCGCGATTACAATACTTCCTTATTACTCCGTACAAGGAAGTAAAAAACTAATCAAAGTAGTCGTTAGTGGCAAGTTGTCATTGTTTTTATGCATTTTTGACGTAATAATAACAGTTTAAAACGTCAGAGTGATTTAAAATGTCTTGAGTGATTTAAAAAAAAATTAATTCACTTGTGAGTAAACATTTATCTAAAGTTGTTGCTATGGAGTTAATAATAGCAGTTTAAAACGTCAAAATTGAATAAAAAATTTTATTCATATTTGCGTACTTAGAAATTAATAATCTGGAAATATCCGAAATGAAACCAATAAAAATCGTATAAGCTATATCCTATTTTCTTGGATATTTGGATAGAGAAATTGAATAAGAAAATGAATACATATTTGTATTTGTATTCAATCTCCTGAAACAATATTTTACTACTTGTAACTCAGGAATAACGTCTGGGATTTTCGGAAAATCGATTCATAAAAAAATCAAATGAAGAATTCTTACAAAGAAAATAAAAAATCTGAAATGGCCAGCACATGACCTCTCGCCTAATCTAATAAATAAATCTACTTACATTTTAACAGTTTCATGTTCATGTAGGTAATATATTATGTAAACGATAATGTAAACCAAGATGCAAGCAAAAGATGTCACCTGTACTGTCACTGTCATAAAAAATAGCAAACTTATTGCAGGCGCTCGGCCTTTATTTATAGTACCTTATTACCGTCAATAGATGGCGCTATTGACAGTTAGCAGCCATGATTGATAACAAAATTATCTATTTTATCAACTTTACCAACAGTTGACAGCTATGAAACTTGTTGCTATTAGAACATTTGAACAGTTCCATTGTTATCAAGGAGGAGAACTAATTAGGAGAGTTCATTCTACATCCCCACCATTGTTGTTGATACTAGAGACATCTGTTAGCATGCGCAAAATTATTTTTTGTCAGTAGATAAGTTAGATATCTATAATACTGACAAATAGAAAAACAACAGGAAAAGAAAGCCGGCAAATGTTTGACGTGTTTGTTGTACTGTGTTTGTTGTGATATTGGTTCATGCATTATTGTAATGCGTAACGTAACTGATTTGATATTGTAATCAAAGATTTAATAACTATGTAACAATAAATAAATTGTGTCTACTTGACCTGTGGATTGGTTGTTATGCTATTTATAATTGCAGGACATTAAATAAGTTTAAAGGTAAGTAAATAATACAAACGTATTTTTAAAATTTCTATCAATATAATATTATGTTTCCAGATGTCAGGTAACAGAAGTTGTTGTGTTCCAACATGTTTTAAATACTTCGGACAGCGAATGTCCAGATTTTCGAATCCAAAGAAACATATTAAACAATTTGGGATTTGAATAAATCAAATTAGCAATTCACTTTTCTTTGAAATGACTGCACACAAAAATTACAATGGATATCGTATTTGTTTAAGATAAAAGTGGATTACTCCAAATCAAGTATATAAATTCTTACTTCCAAATGCTATACCAATTAAAAACTGGTGAGAATGATTTCTAATATTTATTTTAGCGCAAATATATTTCATGTGTTATTTTTAGTTACTTACTGTCCACCGAGAGGCTTGTACAATTTAACGTAAAATTTTCCATTTATATTTGGTGCAAAAAAGTCATAACTCGTGTTGCTTTGGACCCAATTCAAAAATTAGCGGCAGAACGTTAGGTACGAAAAAACATTAAAAAGCAAACTTCGCAAACACACGTTAGTTTTATTTCATAATTACCATACTTATATACAACTTTGTTGATGTTCCTAAAATACTTGTTGCGTGTGTTAATGTTACTGAACTGTTAATTTATTTAATCTTATTTATTTACTGTCCCTTTGTGGACGGAATGTCGAATAGGTAATATTCTTAAAATGCGTTTTTTTAGGAGATGGTTTTTTATGCTGAAATATGACCTAAAAATACAAAATTAGAGCGCGGAAGAGTGTTTTTAACAAGATTTTTTGAATAAAATGTAGTTTTTGTATGTTAACCTCAAAGTTTCAAAATTGCTAAAAATTCAATAAAACTGTTACATATTCTTGCCTAACATTACCTGAACATAACCCCATCATATTCGATCTTACAAACATCGTGAATTAGTACTGAACAATGCAAATTTTGCAGTGTTTAGTTGCTTGCATTGCAAAATGAAAAATACTGGACAAAATAATTTCGGGGGCCCAAGGCCAGATTCGTGTGATTATTTTTGATTTTATAATAATAAAAACTCATCTTTAATAATGTTAAAATTCCAGACACTGTATTTTAGTATCTTGTTAAAATATTCAACCATAAATTTTAACAAATTCTGAAATATGTTGTAATATATTTAATGAATGTATTATTATTAAGTTATGTTTATGTAAGATGTACTTGTTAGAACTACTATATTAACTGGGGTTGTAATGTTGAGTAGTCAGTATTTGATGTTATCTGCGATCAGTTGCATGAGTTTCTTACAATTTGCAACTCGAAATGCAAAGCACTAATAAAGCATGTTCTTTTCATTCATTAATTAATTATTTTCCAAATTTACATTATCAAAATAAATAAGAAACATAAATTTACCAGAATATCATTTAAAATATGAATCGAAACTGGCGCCATGAAGAATGTGCACAACATAAACCTGTAAGAACATCAGTGATATAACAATCAACGCGTGGTGATTTCGTAGTGCTTTATTTACAAAAATCTGTAGTTATTTCGCGATATAGATTTACAAAACTATGTGAAGTGTGTGTCGAAGAACCTCATTGAATCTTGGAAGAAATTTCAAGGCCCTGCGATGAACAATACATGGTAAGATATAGTTTTTTAAAGTGATGTACAGGCAGAACTAAATGTAATATCAAAAAATTGATTGCACCATTAGATTCCTCGTGGTTTTGTTAGTAAATAACCATAGTTTCATATTTGTAGCTCTTTTGGCAGCATTTCTACGAATTTTTAAATAGTTTATTGAAGAATTGTTCACCTTATTAATTTTGCAAAAAATAGTTATTTGTATCACAAGGCCAGAAACTGACCTTTTGCAAGAGCGAGTATTTTTGACACGCCGAGTCACAGGCGAGGCTTGCAAGTTACGAGCACTAGCATAACAGTTTCCGGACGTGTAATACACAATATTTTATGTGCCGATTTCATTAAAATAATATAAAATAATTATACATAACCTAAAAAATTGTGCACTGAATACTTGCATTTGAGCTTAAAATATATTTATTTCAGTTTCTATTAAAGATTTACGTCTAAAATTTGTCAAAATCTTGTTAATTCTTGTATAAAAAATACTCAACGCATAAAATTGACATCTGCTTCACAACTGTAGTAATGTCAAGATGCCTACCTATAACTTCCGGTTGTTTGCCGGCCTAGGCTGGCAACAAAGAGTTTCTTGCGCATTTTGAGATATGGATAACTAGCGATGCTGACCGGAGGCATATATATATATATATATATATATATATATATATATATATATATATATATATATATATATATATATATATATATATTTTTTTTTTTTTTTAATTCAATGCTAAAATTCCTTGTTTAACCTTGCAAATTCTCGGGGCCCCTGAACCTCTGGAGCCCCGGACAACTGCCCTACCATAGCAACGCCACTGATTTCTAGATAAGTATTGTGTACTCACGTTGTTGAAGTGTTGTCATGCCTGATGGGTGGCTGGGGTCGGATTGTCATTTATCGCGGGGCGGCGGACGGGCGTCGTCTCCAGCGGTGCTCGGCTGCAACAGCGAGCGGGGCAACGACACGGTGCACTGCAGGATAATCTACAACAACAATACACACCATTAGAAGTTATCCTCATAAGCAGCGAACATATTAACCTGAAATAAATGTCACACATTTGGTGCTTAATTAAATACATAGTGTAATACGATTATACAGGGTGGTCCAGACCGGAGAGTTGTAAAAGCGCATTTTTAGTCATTAAGACGTTGGAAAAGCGCAGATATATAATCAGTAAATTTATATTGAATAAGCGCCGATCAAAACATTGAATAAGCGTAGATCGTTGAATATTTTTCGAAAATGAGATTTCAGACCAAGACCATAACAAGTTAGTCCAGATCGTCTTCGAGTATGATGGTTCAGAAAAATGTTAGGCAAGAATATTTTCTAGTATTAAAAAATTCAAAAAATCTTGATAAAAATACTCTTCGAGTATGATGGGGTTAAGTTCAGAAAAATGTTAGGCAAGAATATTTTCTAGTTTTAAAAATTTCAAAAAATCTTGTTAAAAATACTCTTCGAGTATGATGGGGTTAAGTTCAGAAAAAAGTTAGGCAAGAATATTGTCTAGTTTTAAAAAATTCAAAAAATCTTGCAGAAAACTGTCGTACAATCCCTAAAACCATTGTGCTTTTCAAATGTGCACTTCTGCGCTTATGCAACTACAATTTATGCGCTTTTCCAATGTGATAAGCGAAAACTGATAAAGGCCAAATGCGCTTATTTAGCTCACCCGTCCAGGCCAAGATTATAAAAAGGAAGGTTTGCTCGTTCCCATTTGTGCAATGTAAACAAAGTAGGAGGAGCTAACTTACGTCACTTTTAGACATCGTTTCAAAGACGAAACTTATTTTTATTTATTATTTGAATAATGCTACTAAAAACTACAGACGTTAAAATACTATAAAATAAGTGAAGTGCAAATAAAATACATCGATCCATGTTGTGAATTGAATATCAAGCGCGACTTGTGTCTAAACATGTCGTCACGTCCCCAAAACTAAAATACTGAATGTTTCGAATGAGCAAACCTTCCTTTTTATAATCTTGGTCCAGACCACCCGTCCACCCCTTTTATAACAAATAGCCGGGGGACTTTACTAATATTGATCATCTCTATGGAATGACCCGAAACTTGAACCCCCTAAATTCCTAATTGTGGGGGGTACGGAGCAACTTAGTAATTTCAAATGGGAACCCCAATTTTTTATTCCATATCTCTGTACCGACGTGGCAATATCTACAACGACATGGCAACACTGCCGTAATTTTTATATTTATATTTAGAAACTTCATATTATTTGAAAGTAATTGAGAGTACTGATAAGCCTTAATTGTTCTTAATAAAAGTGTAATTAATTTTTAAAATTTGTGTGACGTAAATGTAAAAATCTCAAATATTTAAAGAACTATTAACTTTTTGAAAACTTTGTTCATGGCAATAACTCATTTTTGAGGTCTCCTTTCAATATAATTGACTGGATTGCTAATTTGCTACTATGGTAAAGTGCCCTATTGTAAAAAATATAAAAAGTGATATGTACAATTGTACACATTGTTATACGCCTGTAAATCCACACCACACGCAACTGAAACAATATTACTTGTTTTTTGTCGCCCCCCTTGCGACAGTCCCATATAGAGTACAATGCACCCCTTTTAATAGCCCTCCTTGTGGCAGTCCAACAAGCTGCGCGCAGCGGCGTATTTAAAATGTTAAGGCTGAATTACTTTATACTTTTTTCGTCTAGATTCTAGTTTGAGATTCATCCGAGAAGTTCCTAGCCATTTCTAGTATAATGTAAATCAGAAATTCCCATCCGAGTTCCGTTCGATATCCATACTTTATTCTAGTATAGAAATATAACACGCCTGGCCCTATTTTTCTATTCAAGATTCTTACTAGATTTGTCTACGTATTCTCAGTTCAGTTTGCAGTCAGTTTGACCAACATTTAAAAGTTTTGGCTCGGAAAACATCTAAGTTTTCCCATTGAATATGAATAGTTCGGAAATAAAGTATGAAACTCGAACGAATCTCGTATGGAAATTGAAGTAGAAATCTAGCATGAATCTAGATGAAAAAAGTATAATGTAATTCAGCCTTCAGGGTCAGTTATAGGTTCAAAAGCCTACAGCCAGATTGTTTTCATTCACGATTCACCATTGTTACAGTACCGCTGAAGAAATTTCAAAACGATTTCAATCGTAAAATATTTTCAATTATAACTGTAAAATGTATCGTGTTTTATCGTTAAACAACTTAAATATCTGTCGATAAACCAATAAACGCCAAAAATACACTTTGTTCGTAATTCTTGCTCCTATTTTTCACTGGGTTCTGTATATTGCACTTTTACTCGTATTAGCACTAATATGTATCCTTTTGTTTTTATTGCACCTAACTTACAGATTATTATTATTAAACCTAGATAAACTAAAAATTATTATCCGTGATATAAACAAGAATAACTTTTCAACCAAAATAAGACTATTATCTAAATATATTTATAGTCCACGCATACATCAAGTACCTAATAATCGTTAAATGCTTATTGCAGTCACACAATGCCCAAAACCGCAATCGTTTAAGATTAGCCCGCAGATAAGAAATATAGTCGAACAGTTCAGTATTTGCCATATTTATTAACCCGAGTATATATTTTGCCCCCAGTGTTCCACTGTTTTTCGAAGCTTATTACCAGGGTTGTATTGTATGTTCTGGCGCATCTCAGGCTTGTGGTTTTGACCATTGTGTGACAGCAATAACCTCCTAATAAACGCTAATGATTATTAGGTAGATGAAATGTATTTGTACTATACTACAGGGTATTCTCGAGTTACGTAGCTTTATTTAAAATATAATTGTAGAACCTCAAAACATCTAAGCATGTTAAACATTCTATCTGTGGATTTGCTTCGTTTATTGTTTACAAGACATTGTCATTAAATGAGAGCATTTTTTAAACTAGACTTATAGGCATTTAAATATTATATTATTACTCGTATTAAATTTATTTAAAAATTATTAAAATATAACAAATAAGTAGGTACTTTTCAAGTTTCTAACAGTTAAAGTTCCGGAACCTATATTTAAAGCAGAGTAGAAGAAAATCGCTCAAAGTTTGATATTGGGATATACCATGGTGTTAATATTAATAACACTGTATACATATTGTTGTATCGGATACCTTATTATGATTAGCTTGTTTGATTACTCGCTAAAATAATATTGACAAGAAACAAAACTTTACACTTTCGCTAGATGTTTCGCAGCATGAAATAATTATAGGCAACATGTATTAAGGCGGTTCACTTGTACCAAAAATATAGCGGAAAAGTGACCTCGGCATATTATAAACTGAGCCCTTGATTTTAAACCTACACTATTTATTTTTTATATATGGCTAGATAGTAGATGTCTCTAGAGTGCTATGAAGTCGAAATCTTCTTATTGCTTAGAGTTTTATTATTAAAAATTAAGGAACATGACCAATTTCACTCATATTTATTCTTATTTTTTCTTTATTTCTGTTTTTAAAATTAACAAAATAGCTCCATAGCACTCTTCACAATCATATAAGTAACGTTTTAGAACAAAGACGAAGATACTATCTTAATATAAACACGTGTATTTTGTAATATTAAATTTGGCAATTTACTTCATTTTTATATTCAGTGGTGTCGCTAGTAGTGCGTCGATGTTCGCCAGACATCAAGTCCCGCCTACGGCATGTCGCGGAGGGAGGATCGAGGGGAGGATAGTGAAGCGAAATTATGTTGTGGCTTCTTACTTTGGCTTTCTGAGTATCTGAGTAGTTAAAGGTTTTCTAAATTTCACGAAATTTATTTATTATGGCGAAAAGTGACCGAAATTTAAGACGTAAACCACGGTTGTCAAAACAACGAAGATCGTTAAAATTAAAACTTAGGCGTTCTCAAAAGAACAAAATATTAAATAAAGATGACAATGCGATTTCGAAAAATAAAGAAGAAAAATCTACAAATGATAGGTAAAATAATACATATTAGTAAAGCTGATGTAGGACCATGCCAGATTATATTATCAGGGCTGATACGAGCCGGGTGCAGGGGGATGCAAATTATTTAATTTGTTTGACATATTTAACTATTATAAAGCTAATATTGCAAATATTTTCTGTAGCCAAAAATTAAATAAATATAGTTTCTTACAATAAATTCGTCGACTATACAATTTTGTGACATTGTAGTAATTTCGAAGCAGATTCTTGAGTTTTTGTTAACATTGTAAGAAGATTCGCGTATTTGTTTGTATACCAGAGGTGTAGCTGTTTATTCTTGATAAAAATAATAGTCTCGTTAACCATTTGTGGGAATTTTTTTTTCTGATTCTTCGTTTAATTCTTTTATTTTATAAATTTTAATAAATATTTATGTTGTTAAAATATGTTTAATAAGCTTCGGGATTTTGAACCTTATTGGGACAGACAGCAACTACTATGACGCACGATCTTTGGCGTTTTTGATATAAGCCAAATAAGCCGCAGATTTCAAAATTGAATACCTTTGGTACTCGTATATGATAATGTTTTTATGAATTTTAAGTTCATTATTAATAATTTCGATTTTGGTTAACGACCCTATTAAATTATCTAAAGTCAATAGCCATTGGATGCATTGTTTTCTATACAGAGGATTGAAATATTTTTGCCCCGGGCTTCGGGTCCAAAACAGGCTTTCGATGCCGATTTGCTATAGTCCTACCATAACTTTACTGTAATTTTCAAAAATAGGTTCCAATTATTATAAAATGTATTAATTTACAGTTGTACTAAAGAAATGCACAATAATGTTGATAATTAAAATAACAGGTACGTACAGTAATGTTCAGAAATAATGCCCAGACTCCCTACTCCAGTGCTGACGATTTATGAAAAATTCGATATACGTTCGATTGAGTGAGGGTGATGGGAGATAAGTAGCAAAGGAAAGGTATATTGCTTCTATTCCAAGAAAATAGAACCAAATTTAGAAGTATCCTATTTACCTGAGAGGCAAGAAAATACCTTGACTTAGAATTTTGTCAAGTGTATGAAATCCAAATGAATTTTGAACCAGAGTTAAACTGTAACCTACTATGTAAGAAATAAAAATGTTTAGATTTTTGTTTCAGTTTTAATCTGATTTAATTAACAAATCTAATTCAATAAATTATTTTTTCAATACCTGCACCGAAAACGCCACCTTTCGTCCCTATTATTAGGGACGAAAGTGAGGTATTTCTGACCGGTCAGTAATATTCCTCCCTGGGCAGTAAAAGTAGTTTTCCTCCCGCTTTATGCGCGTATCCACTTTATTTTTTCTCCTTAGGGAGGAAAAGTACTTTTTCTCTCGCCTAATGCGGAAATCCACTTTATCTTTTCCTCTCTAGAGAGAAAAAATACTTTTCCTCCCGCTTTATGCAGGATTCCAAAATATATTATTTAGATTATTTTTATTTATTTTTAATTATTATTAGAGATATAACTTCTGACGACCATTTTTTGTAATATAATAATATTTATTTATTTGAATATAAGATCTATAAAATATATCGTTATAATGTAATTAAATAACGTTATTCTTAAATATGTTTTATTATTAATTTACCTATTATTGTCTTTGTGTTACAAAGTTTAGAAATAGATATACGAGTATGTAAATATAAAAAGCATCGTTTAATTATTTTTTTATGATAATTCTTAACGCATAATTTGATGATCTACTAATTTTATTTGAGTTATTTCACTACAATGTTTTATAAATAAATAGATATGAATTAATGAGTTCTAATTTTAATGCAGAATTTTGACAATACAAGTGATTCAAAAAGAAAGTATCTATCCAAGGTATCATCGAAAGTAGTGAATCCTAATTTACAAAATATTTCAAAATCTGAAGCCTCTGTTTACCGTAGCTAATGTTGTTTTTCCGAGAAAATTGGGAATATAGCTATCTTTTGCTTTGAATCTTCTGCCTCTGTTCATCAACGACTGCAGACGTATTTCGAATTTTTCATAAATCGTCAGCACTGGAGTAGGGAGTCTGGGCATTATTTCTGAACATTACTGTACCTACCTATACTATTTGTTCATATTTTACCCTATCTTTTCACTTATATTTTTTTTAAGTGACCCGGAATTTGATAAACATATCAGTATAGAAAATAGACATATTTCTTTTCTGGGCAGGTAAATAATAAAATTTAAAAAATTCCTAAAGTAGGTAATATTAACATTAAACTGGTTTTAGTATCTCAGAAAATGACTTAAAAGAAGCCGGATGTAGTTTTTTATCATGTACTACAAATTCGCCATCAATCGAAACAAAGTATATATACCTATATACAGGGTGTCTGTTTATAAATGGACCAGCATTTATCTCGCTTATTTGTTGATTTAGCGTTTTTTGTCAAATACATGATTTATACAGTATCATGTGTAGTAAATGATAGCGGATGTGAATCCTTGGTATCACTTCCGGTTTTTGAGGAAGTCATAGCAAATTTCAAATGGAACATTGTATTTTTATTACGAATTTGAAAAGTACATTAAATTTGCTTTACGGTAGTATAAAAAAGTCATATGTTGTATTATTAAAATATTAAATTACGGGCACTTATATTATGCACCTATATGAACGCTGAAATAAGTAAGCCTTGCCGCGAAACAAAAACAATAGTTGAAAAAATAAATGATTTTAAATGATTTTAATTTTTTCTAAATTCTTTAGCAGTATGAACTGAACCAAAAACTTATTTTTTTAAATGATGCGTCAAATTTTCCCTCAGACAAAATCAGTTACTTGCGGCTAAACCAAAGTCCGTAAAAAATTCTAAAATAATGCATTTTATAGAAAAATGTACCCGGATTCCGAATCTGGAGTCCGTAAGTCGATATTTTCATTTTAAATGAAATTACAGTTAAATAAATTTACTATAGAAAAATAACAGTAAACTTTCTTCGATTTCTTAGAAAGAATATCTTTTAATTGCGAGTAAACATAAGAATTTTTTTTAAATATAAGCATGCTTGTAATACAAAAATCTTTATGGAAACGAATGCTGCAAGTTTCAAGTCAGTATTTAGATCCGTTCAGGTACTATAGCTGATCAAAGATAATAAATAATAATAAAACTAAAATTTTTCTATTTTCTCGAGGACAAAGTCTTTAAATATCGTTTTAACAAAGACTTCAATAGAAAATTAATACAAAGTATCTTGTACAGAATGATTTGAAGAATCTAGTGCAGCAAACCGCAAGTCAATATTTTAATTCGTTCAGAAATGACAGTTCAATAAACACAAAAAATACAAAAATTTCACTATTGTCTCTAAAATGTTATGTTTGAATTGTGGCCGAACTAGTGCTCCCGAAGAGTTGAAAATTATAGGTATAATAAAAATTTATATAAGTAATCCATTGTTGAAGACCGGAAGTCGATATCTTGATTCATTCAAAAATAACAGCTGTTTTTGATTGAAAAGGCAAAATTGCGGTCTAACCTGAAATGGCTAGATATTGCTCATATATATATTTTCACGATTTTCTCGAAAGCTGTACCACCTACTTAAAAAATAGATATACCGTTTTATAGAGAATTTTGTGCTCTACAATTTTCATTAAATAAGATTTTCGTTCATGAGATAAATGCAAAAATGGCAACCATTTTTTCAAAATGGCGGCCGTCTGCAGCACGCACCACTTTGGCACCACTTCTTATATGAAAGAGAATAGTTTCATTGATATGTGTGCAAATTTTCATGCTTTAATCACAAAATGCATAGTTCTTTCCTATAACCGCCGGACTATATTATTTCCAAGTACAAGGTCAATTACACATAACAAGGAAACTGTTTTGTTACTTTATATTTTGGACTGCAGAAGAAGATATAAAGCTTATTTTACTATTGTCACTGTCATGTCATAATCATTTAAATTTTACGTAGTAACAAATGTTAAACGATCATGGAGTACAAGATACCGAAATACTAAATTATAAGTATATAGGTACTTTAATTATTCTTAAATGATAGAAGATACAGAAAAATTTATAAAATACCGATTGTAGATAATAATCACATAATCTTTCATTTAAAATAAAAAAAATTGTCTAAAATTTAGTATTTATCAAAATATTTGTAAAAAGTACTACTTCCGGTTTATAGATTGAAACCAAAAATAGGAGGTGCACAACTAGATGCTATAGCAGTCCTAAATACAAAATTTCAGCTTTTTACGTCTAACCGTATTTGAGTTATGCGACATACATACGTCCGTACATACGTACATACGTACGTACAGACGTCACGACGAAACTAGTCATAATGGATTCAGAAAAGGTCAAAACGGATATTTCCATCAAAATCTGAAAACCGAAATTTTTCGGGATTACAATACTTCCTTATTACTCCGTACAAGTTATGTTATAAAGTTGGTACCACTGGTTGAATAAAGCTCATTAACGAACTTGAAGTCAGATTTTGGCTCAAGATCTTAAATATAAAATTTCAGTCGAAAATTCCAACGCGTTTTTAAGTTATGCAACATCCAGACAGACCCACAGACCGACAGACCCACAGACCCACAGACACACAGACCCACAGACCGACTTTTTTTAAAATTATGTTTTTTGGGTTCAGTAGGGTCTAAAACGTGAAGATTCACCAAAATCTCGAACTGTCAAAAAATCACGATTACAATACTTCCCTCTATTACATAGGTCGGGGAAGTAAAAAACCTTGGGATTCGATTTAGTAGTGCTAATCAATATTAAGTGAACTGACTGCACCCGCTTCTCCCTGAAAACAGTTCGATTGTTGTTGTTGAGTTGTCCATTGTTGTCGATACAATTGTGGTAAACATTTAAAGCGGTACTAGCCTAATTTATTATGGAATAAAATTTAATAAATTTCAAATTAAGAAGGTATGACCAACGGAAAAATATTGTAACTAACTCATTTGTTAATAGGCGATTAATAATCTCAACAATTAACGCGTTTGCTTCTCTCAAGCGTTAAAATGTCTCAATATTAATCGCCCTCATTAACACACTAGTTTGTTAAATAACTATTAATATTTCAATTTTCAATCAAACAGTATCATACTAGATAAATAAATCTATCTGTACTTAAAATTTTAACTGAATACTTCTAATATATTAATATTACAAGATATGTTTCAAATACAAATGCAAAATTTTAAATATCTACAAACGAATGAGCTGTTATTTTCTGCTTCCTCCTGATTGGCTGATTGAAATTTAGGGAGTAGGAGTTGTGCCAGCCTCTTTGCTCGCTTATCGCTACCTCGCCCTTTACACTTACAAAACCATAGATGGTACGTGAAAGCACGTGTTACGCCTTAAGAAAACAAAGTTAGTGAAGAAGAAATTAAATTATCCAAATATAGTAACATGCTTTCACAATAAATTATTATTTAATAAATAACTTAGATTTTGGCATGCATATTAATGAAATTATTTTCTATAACTCTACAGTCTACAGGTAATTTATTTAACGAGGTGTTTCTAATCGAAAATTTTGCCAATCTATTATTTTTTGCAAATCATTAATATAATTATTTACACAGGCTAAAATAAAAAGGTGCTAATATAATATGGTTATCGCCAACCAAAAATAATCAATTTATTCATCCTTATTTGGAAGAATACTTATCAAATATATTTTTTGTTTTGTTACTTAATTTATAGCAAAAAGAAGATAATAAGAACACAATTTAGGTTCTTTTAACGGAAACTGCTAGACCAGAAAATCTCAAAAAAGTAAGTAAATTGTTTTATACAAAAAAATCCATGTGATTAAAGTACAAAATCCATTTTTTGTAAAAATAAAAAAGGGATCATGTTCGTCAGAAGCCCGGAAGAGACAAAAAATCTGTTATTGAAAACTGAATTAACTTGAAATTGAATCTAGTCAACAGTGCGTAACAGATAACAGAGGAGCTCGAGGTATAATCAAATTAAGGATGATTCCATTAGTAATTTGTTTTGAGTATCACAATGAATTTTTTATTTAAAAATAATTTTTATTAAAACAAGCATGCAGGGCCGTAGCCAGGTATAGTTTCTAGGAAGGGCCAAATATTTTGTAGAAATGACAATATTTATGTTGTTCTAAGAAAGATAATGCGCCGTAGTCAAAAAAAATTTCACTCAAGGTCAAATGCCTTATAATTGAATGTTACATTTTTTTCAAGGGATGTGAAGCTGTATGTTTTTCATCTAGGTACTTATACTACACTTGTGCCAAAAATATAATGAAAATGGGTCCTTGCTATATTAGATTACAAACAGAGCTCTTGTTAGTACACCTACACTGTTCATATTTTATATATAGGTAGATAGTTAAAAGATGATTCTAGAGTGCTAAGATTATTATTATATTTTTGAAATACTTAATGGTATTTTAGTAATAAATTAGTAAAAATAGTCAATTTGGCCGATTTATTACTTTTTTTTTGTCAGATATGTAATTTTCTTGACAAAAAATATTTTCTTAGTACCTACTCTCACGAACAAAGCAAGGCATCGACTATTTAAACAAAATTAATAAATATGCAATAATAAGGCAATAATTTTTAATATTAAAATGCATAAATTAATTCTAATTTTCTCTAATTATTGTCGCAACAATGTATTGCATGAATTTTTCGATCAAATAATGCTTCGTAATTAGTACCTACTTATGGTAAATTTCAGATTTTTATTTTGAGCTATATATCGTGAATTCTGATTCTATTGCAGCAATATTGCGTCATTAGAATCATAATGAAAATATCATATGATAAAAAAATAAAATCATTGTTTGTACCTACGTTATAAATAATATATAACGATATTCTGACAGAAACTCGATTTTATATACCTACGTACTTGCAATTATAAATTCTCAACAGGAAACACGTGTCAATATCAATTTGATCTTTAATTGAATGTATTGCTTTAACTTAGCAATCAGTTACTAATAATAATACAAGGTTAAATAACGTCCTGTTTCTCTGTTCCTGCTTCCTTATTACTGAAGTGTCTGTAAACATCCGTTTATTTCAATAGCAACATGTAAGAATTTTATTAAGATATATTCAGATTTGACAAAAAGAAGAAAGGGTAGGCTTATTAAGAGTCTCGTCTTCGCTACAAAATATTAGTGTGTGTATAAAGGTGTAGCAGGGATGGACGTCTACGTCTACTTTACTTTAATTGTCTACTTCTACGTGTCCACAATACGTAGACAATAAATTTATAAGTAGACTTGTAGACAATATCGAATACACAACAACGTATAGATAATATAAACAAATGTTTAGTTATGTTTATATTCGACAAATTGAAACTAAATCGAAAACTGAAGATGTTTTGTTTGTCCACATTGTTTACATTGTCGACATGATTTTCCTTTATAAATACACTGAAATCCGTAAAAATATCGACCATTTTAAAACCGCCATAACTCGGTGTATTTTCAATATATTTCGATGAATCTTCGAAGGCGAGAAACTTTGAAGTGTCTGATTTAAAGTCATGCATGTAAACTTAAGCACAACCCCTTCCGCCCCCTGTAGCACCCATGTGCAAAAAAAAATAATTTTAATTTTAAAAATGTCCAACTTTGACGATGTGTACGGAGTTTAAACATTTTTTTTGACTTGATCCACCAAAAGGTCACTAAAATTTGTTCAATTCCCTGTGCAGGACTCAAAGAACGAAGTTCCTGCGATGATTTGGCACAAAGTTATGGATTTTTTTTAAAAAGGGCATTTTTTGGTTTTTCGCACATAACTCAGCGACTTTTCAACCAAATTAGACGATTTTTTTCAAACCCCAAACAAAAAAAACACATTTTTGGGCGAAAACACGTCCAACTTTGGCCATGTGTACCGAGTTGGAAAAAATTTGTCCACATTCTGAATGACAGTGACAAAGTGACACATTATTTAAATCTACTTCTACAGTTTACTAAATGTCTAAAATATATTTGTAAGTAGGTAGCTATACATTTGTATAGTAGTAAAAAGAGTAGGGTATGGCGGGAGGTCTTGTGCTGGCCACGTCAAATTTGTTAACAAAGCTGTTACAACACTCAAAAGGGTTCGGTTATAGCTCGTTAGAGTGCTGTAATAGTGCAAAACAAAAGGTTGATAATTCTGCTAAAATGTCAAAAAATATACAATGTCAAAATTCGCTAAATAAAAATACACAAATAATTGTAACAATTTAATTTTTGCATAATTTTGTATTTAATTCAGAGTAGTAATAAGACAAACCAATTTCACGGAACCTACACAAAATTATTCGCAGATAAGTTAAATTAAGTAGGTACCTAGTTATAGGAAGTTACATTAGTTTAAAATTAAAAAGTAAATATGATATGAATCAATTTTTGATTACAAAAAAAATCACTATACTATTCACAGCTTAAACAGTTTGGGAACCTGTATTTGTGCTAAATCCACCGTATCTAAGCGTTGCAGGACATTGTGACGTCATGGGCGTCAGGACGACATAACCGTCTCGACGCCTGGTACATTACGCACACTCGGAAACCTTTCAATTATTTACTACAACTCCCGACCACTCAGTACGAGCAGAGTAACAAGTTGGCCAAGTTTCAGTTTAGTTACAGGGGCTATTAACAATTAAACCACATCAAAACTTTATCAAGCAGACTTTCATAGACCATAGCTCCTGCTACGGGTTTTCTTTCACAGAGGTAATTGTCAGCTCTGTTATTTCATTATAGAGTTTTTTGTCGAATTATAACTGTAATGATTCTGAGTAAAAAAGATAAAGTTCTTTGGAAACGGAGCAGTAGTTAGAAAGTACTTAAATGGTCATTCATATCTGGCATTATTAAGTTCAAAACAAAACATTATTAAATATGTTTCTATTTTAGTGCGAAGTTTTCAACTTAAGGTGGTTGGCTTCTAGCCGTTAAAATGGTGAAAAGTATGTTTAGTTTTTCCATTAAAATTGAAATAAGAATTGAAATTTTTGAATTATCTAAGATATTTTTGAAAAGTTTACGGATGCTCCCTCTTTGCTCTAATGCCAGTTTTTTAAAGTTTTTTCTTCAATTTTTTTGTGTGCATGGCTAAACATGTCCAATTTGGTGAATATTTCATGTGTATTTTAATACATAACAATTCAAAAAAGTGGCATTAGAGGGCAACTTCAAGCTTTTCGAAAACGTCTTATTTGTTTAAAAAATATTATTGTTTAACCAATTTTATGGGGAAAACTGCATGTTGTTTTTCGCTATTTTGACGGCTGGTGTTGATCCATTTTAAATATAATTTTCTGGAATACAAAATTCAAAAAAGATCAATTTATTTATTCAGATATATATATATATATAGTTTAAATCTTTGTTTAATAAAGTAATACAGAGCGTTCAGCAAAACCTATAATTTGACTGCGCAACCGCCTTAATAGATCATTCTCTTCTCAAAGAACTATATTCTCGTTCTAAAAAAAGTTTATATAAGAATTTTTTTGTACCCAAACATTTCTGTTAAACTAACACGATTATTGCTGTAGAAATTAGACGAATTTGATAAATGATAATATTTACGCTGTCACAATTTAGGTTTACTTTATAAATTTTTATGCAAACCAAGTTAAATAAAGTTAGCTTGTAATACTAACAAAGGATTTAACCAATAACCATGAACATTTCCAAGAAAATATTTTCCTTATTCATACATAACAAGTACACTATGTTCCAAATGTTCTGCCCCAGCCTTAGAAAATCCCCCAGTGATCCGCAACCATTGTAGCACCATTCGTCAAAATATTCGAAATACGGCCTACTTAGGTTGTAGAAAAAGACAGCATGCGAAAGATAGAAGCAGTTCTCGGTGAATCATTGCGGATTACGCCAGGTAGAGGAAAAGTGTAGAACAATAATTGCTTTGAGCTCTGTTTCGGTTTAGAAATACAATTTCCATAGTTTTGTTTTCTTCATTTCGTTACATTTCTAAACAAAAATTGCGTTATTATGAAATGAAAAAATTCTTTTAAATAAACAATTTTATTAAAATTTGTATCTTAAAAATGCCACAATACCTTAAAACTAAAAAATTAACTTATTGCCAAATTTTATATTAAATACATAAGATAATTATTGGTAGGCAAAAGGTAAAATTTAAAAATGAAGGCGATCCTATCCTAAACTGACCGAATAAATTGAAAGTAAAAAAATCTAATTGCAGCATAACATGGATAACATTTTGACGAATGATTTTTGTACGCGGTTGCTAAGTAAGTATATTGAATTAATAAAATTAAATTAAAAAATAGAAATAAAAATACAAAAATATGCAGAATTACCTATAATTGTTAATTATTTTTATGATTAGTAATTTCATTTTCAATATTTTAATTTAGTTTACATTAAATACATAATAACAATAAGTACGATAAAAAGTTACATAGAAAAAAATCCAAGTAATATCATTTTTAGCAATAATTCCCGGGCAAAATTACAAGATTATAAAAAATGATCACCACACGATTTTTTATTTCATAACCCGATACACAGTAAATCTTTGAATGTTTAATCAGTACCTACATTAATTAATACACAATTTGACTTGTGCAGCGTTGAGGTTAATAGTGGCGGCGGCGAATTGTTAAAAATAAACGCTTAATTTTTAAGTGGCTTTTCTTTAGGCAGCGCGCCGGTGTACGCCGGCGTATTCACATCAAAATTTACTTGTATCTAACTTCGTAATATCTACATGTGTAGCAAAGTTAATGGAAAATATCTTATTAGATGCCATCCACATATGATACAATTTTTTTTTTTAATATGAACTATTAAAATTCCTATTAACAATGTCGAAATTTTTAGTTAATTTAGAATATTGATGGCGGCGCGCCGTAAAAAATATTGGCGTCGGCGTGAAATATATACCGGCGGCGTGGCGTGGCGGCCCACGGGTCTAACACACATGTTTACCATAATGCCACAATTGAAATTATTTGAATTTATTGTTTTGTGTTTTAAGTAAATTAAAATTTTTACTTGTATAAAAATTTTAAAATTGTTACTCTCATTGTCTTTATTTATAAATTATTTGTTTGGGTTTTGTTCTGTATATTTATATTTATTTATACGACGTTTCGGAAAACGTCGCAAATCGATCATAACATTAGTTGCTTTTATATACCTATTTAAACAAAGACTAATACAAATAATTATATTGTTTATGTAGATATTTTGGAAAACAATGATTGTAAAGTAGTAATTTTCACGGATACATTTTTAACACATAGATGTTTATACGTAAGTGCAATAATTTAGGCAGGAACGGGAAACATAATAGTAACGAATCTTGATAATAATTGTAACTTTTAGGACAATAATTCATAGTTTCTTTAAAAAAAACTTTTAATTTATGCCTAATGCATACAATCTTGCAACACGCATTTCAATAAAACAGTTTGATATGTTTTATTCTCATTTAATTTACTGAAACATTATTACTGTCATTTCATAATAATGCAATTTATGTTTAGAAATGTAATGCAGTGATGAAAACAACTAAGGAAAATATGTTTCTAAACTAAAGCTCAAAGCAAACGTTCTACACTTTTCCTTTACCTGACTTAGTAATGATTCACCGAGAACTGCTTCTATCTTTCGCATGCTGTCTTTTTCTACAACCTAAGAAGGCCGTATTTCGAATATTTTGACGAATGGTGCTACAATGGTTGCGGATCACTGGGGGATTTTCTAAGGCTGGGGCAGAACATTTGGAACATAGTGTACCTACTGCTGCCATCTTGCTCTTACGCTTTTGTGTCATACTTCAAACATTTTTCTCCATTCTGGTGACATCATTTCATATACATAAATTCTGAATTTGTTTTCATAAGATGCCAGTGTCAAAACATGGTAAAGATTACTCACTCTGTTTGAGGATAGTTTATTTGTAGAGTGAGTCTATATTTACGAGAATCGTGGTATAAAATCAATAGAGTTGTATTTATATATCATTAAATTACATGTACAAGCACGGTAGGAGTAAATACCTAACCAGTACAGTGTATACTAAACATCGAAGCCTGTGTAATGTGCTTCATGTACTGCAATGTAAAAAGATTGTATTTATACAGCTCTGATCGTGTTTATTAATTAGATTCTTATTATTGTATGTAAAGCTAGTTGATCTTATGCTTTTAGTGTTTTAGTATAAGAATTTAGTTTATTTGGTTGTACACGGTGTTACGTATATGGGTTCAGTAGCAGCGCGGGTATAAGATCAACTCTCTGTATGTGATGACTAGAGATGGGAATTTAGTGATTTTTCCTTTTTTTCTACATGAGGACTATTTTTATGTGTCATAATACAAAATCCGTTTTGAAGAAAATGCTTTCATTTGAACCGAATTTGATTTCACCTATTTTTCCTAAAATCGTGGTTTTTTAAGATTTTGACCTATTTTTACCATTTTTGTACCTAGTTCATATTTTTAGGTTCCTAAATCGTGTTTTAAATTTTTTTCTTATTTAAAAATTTAACATTCACAGATATTTGTATTTTTTAAGTTGTCAATTTTGATTTTTGTACTTCTGCAGTTATTTTCTTCGCGAATTTTAGAAAGTATTTGAAATTAAATACAGCTGTCATTTAGCGGTCAGTGCGAAAACTACAAATTTTATTTGATGGTTACAGCAATTCATATACACACTGACTGTAGTGTAGATTGTGCGACACAATCTTACTGTAGACAATATTGAAAAAATGTTAGTTTGTTATAATTACAAAAAAAAATTTGGACTGATCTTTTTAATTATTATTGGTGCTAGAATTCTGTACAAATTGATGATTGTACAACCGTACCTAACATAAAGTTTAATAGATTTGTGCAATATATAAAATTTGCACAGGATTTCACCAATAATTTATAGTATAGAGTAAATGTTTATTTGTATTTACAAACCTGAAAATTTTTATTTTTGTTTATTATTTTATTTATGAGTATTATTATGAATATTTATGAATAAATGTTTATTTATATCAATATAATAAAATATTAAAAAAAATATATAACCTAAAATACTTTTTTTTTTAACCTAATTTTAGATCTTTTGAACCTAAAACGAGAATTTTATTAACCTTTTTAGGAACCTATTTTCGCAAATTTTAAATCCTAAATTCCCATCTCTAGTGATGACATACGAACCCGGAGTTCCTTATAGTCCCAGAGCCAGCAGTCAAATTAGTGGGAACCTCGGTGTGGACATTTTATTAGTCAAGAAATTAAAACATTGTCTTCCATCGGTAAACTGTCCTTACCGTTCTTGATACTAAATATACTAATTTCTCCTTAAGTATAAGTTATTTGTTATTTTTATGTTTAACAAAACAATAAACGCTATAGAATAGCATGCGGAATCAATGTTTTTGTCTGTTTTCTACCATGGGTAGCGAATCATCTCTTAAACTACATTGTAATTGTAAGTATCGTATCTATACGCAAGTTTTAAAATCGATAAAATTAGACGAAAGTTATCGTTATAAAAGTTATTGATTTTCCGAAAAATAGATAGGTTAGGTAATTTTTATAAATGAATTCTATACCGTCCCGTCACTTATCTTCTTTGACAAAACAAGATTTGTCAAGATTTTTGTTTTCAGTTATTTCTGAAGTCCATTATTAGGATAGGATTTTAGCTGTCAGAATTTTGATTGTATAAATTATTGTCGGAATTTTGATCTTGACCTTCTAGAGATATCCAGTAATGAACGAAACACTAAAGGCTTCTTCTTTC
Source organism: Agonum fuliginosum (assembly GCA_947534325.1). Lineage (NCBI taxonomy): Eukaryota > Metazoa > Arthropoda > Insecta > Coleoptera > Carabidae > Agonum > Agonum fuliginosum. The sequence goes on along the minus strand of OX384045.1, from coordinate 13,454,460 downwards.
TATACATAGAAAGAACATAATATTCTACCTCCACTATTTCCATACTCTAAAAAACTGTAAGTTGACTCTCTCGACAGCAGATGATAAAGTAACAAAGAAAATGTTTGCAATAGGTATCGTTATTAATTTCTAACTTAATTGATCAACTGGTAATTTACAGGACTGGTATGCAGTCGTTCAGAGCCCGTGTTCTGTCTAATGTTTCATGTTCACTACTCCACGCTCGAGATTTGATTAACTAATTAAATCCTGTCATTATACCGTCAGCGAGCCTGATTAAGAAAATTAGTTTAGGTGATAGCAACGGATATTTATAGAATAGGTATCTCTATCTGACAACGTAAAATTGCGTTGATTACTTGGTTACTGTACCATGGAGTTAAATATGACAGGAGAGGAATCGCAGTATGTTTTCAAATGTAATTACACAAGAGCTTTTTATCTCGCCAGATAAATTTCTGTTTGTATTGAAACCTTGTTGCCTAGCAATTTGAAAATATAAATTGCACCTACGGTGTCGTGATTTTATTTTAAAACAATTTTTCGAGTCAAATTGCTGCCAGGTGACAAGGTTGAGACGTCAAACAGAAATTTATTCGGGGGAAATAAAATGCTCGAGTGTAATTCAACGAAATAATTTAACGACTTCTTTGGTTCTTCTTCACAAATATGCCCAAAATCTAATCATTTCACTGAAAAATATTAGAAATATGAAGCAAATGACATTTTAGTATTTTGTTTATGGTTTGGTTGCTAAGAAAAAAGTAAATAAGGTTTTATCATAAGTAATATAATAAGAGCCATAAATTTATCGGTCAAATTTACGAAGCTGGAGTGCTTTAAGAGTCAATTTTGACCCGAGTTGTCGTTTCTACGCAGGAATTATGAGTAAATTTTACCAATTAAATTTATGACTCGAATTATATTTGCTTGATTATTTCACGAACGAATATCTTCTCTGTATATTATTTTATTTTTGACGTTTGCAACATTTAATAAACAAAATGTAACCACTTTTTTAAATTGACCATATCTATAAAAATAAATAAAATCTTAAATAAATTATTAAATCCAATAAGATAACTTAAAATGCTAAGCATGATTTGAATTTTTAGTAGTAAACAAATTGAAGACAATGGAACAACTACAATCATTTATACCCTGTTTGAAATAAAGAATTATATTTGTGCAGACTATTTAAACTTTAGCTTTGGTCTAACCAAACTAAGAGTAATATGCCAGTTGCGTTTGTCAAACAAAAATGCAACTGCTATATATTATAAACCAGATCAGATACCAATTAAATTCGACTTCTCTCTGTAACTTATGCAACCTAAATCTAGTTGAGGATCTGTTTCATTTTCTGATTGTCTGCCCGCTATACTCTCCTTTAAGAAAGCACTATTTTTCAGGATTCAACATTGAACATTTAACTTCAAATGACTATTATACTTTGCTCGATAAGTTGGATATAAATAAAGTTAATAAATTATTCTACTTTACTACTGGTGCCTTAAAACTGAGAAGCTTCTGTCTCTCTGAGTAACCAGATTTATTACTTACTGTGTATGGTTAGAGGTTATAAACGTGAAATTAACATAGGATAATGAATTATTATAAAAAATTAAAAAAAAACTGTAGATTAGGATGTACATTGTTAGGTGGTTTAAATAAAACTTATTCTAGAATAAGATGTATTCAAAAACACACATGTTTCATGTATGATTAATTATAACTATTTATTATGATCTGTAAGTTAGTATATTAATTATATTATATGATTATGTATAAGCAATGGGTTCATATGTTTCAATTCACATTAGAATTAAATATTTGTCTTCTTTTCTCCTTATGTACAAGATGTAAATCTTATAACATAATAAAGGATTTGATTTGATTTTATTTGAATAAAGAATTTTGACAGATAGATTATGATTCTATTTTTGTTGTTGTCAAGAGCGGTTAACACAAACACAATTCAAATGTTATATCAATAATAGTCAATTAACCTGATTTCATTCTTTGTAAGTGCTATTCATAATTTTTTGTACTCATCACCTAGGAAATGACATAATTAGTGTAGTCAATCAGGAAAAATGCAAAGAACACTAGCTTTTCTAGACATTTCACAGTAAAATCATCTAAAAAATACTAAAATTTAGTTTATAAAGTGTTACTTCCCGGAATTATAATTAATGAAAATTATGAAGATCACCGAAAACCGCCAATATTTAAAAATAAAACTTGTGTGCAACGCGCCATCTGTCGGTAGTACGGTAGTAGTGAGTAGCAAAAAACATCGTAACCTCAAATTTAATGGTCAGACTACAACTATTTGATTATAAATGTATTTAATTATAGTTTTATTCGTTACAAAAAACATTGTACAAACCTCTTGCAGGAAGACACAATCCCAGCATTCGCGTAAATGAAACCCTCGTTTCGCTCGTGTTTCAAAAAACCGCTCATGTAGGATAAAAATCTTCCCGCATTTGGTTCGTAAATAAATATTGTTGTTGTTTTGTCGTTTTTAAATTTTGCCTGGCTATATGTTTATATTTTATTCTCATACGGCTTTGTAGAATAAGCTCTTTTTGAAACATCGAAAAAGTTTTGGTGTAAAAGGCAAACTCCTAAACCACGCTTTAATTATCTGTCAAAATTCTTTCGTTATTTCAAACAGGGTATAGGTACAACATATACGAATAGGTACATTAATTTATAAGCTTCTAGTTTGAAACATTTCCGCCAGCCTGCACCCTTTCATGCCACCGAACATCTGAACTCTATATAAATGTCTTCCAAACAAACCATGGAAATTTGATTTTTTCCAGCCGGGTTCCTTTCCCTTTGCTATCCCCTTTACCGCCGAACTCGGCGATTCAATAACCGAGTGTCAAGCGAGCACGAGGCGATATCAAATATTTAATATTCTAAACAGACTTGCTCCTGGAGCTACGTACCTACAAAGGAACGAAACGGGAAAGAATTCCGCTTTGAATCCTGAACCTGAAGCGAAAACGGATCTGCGGATAAGTAGAGTAGTCAATGTAGCAATTGTGTGGAAGGTTGGAATTAGAATTAGGCTGGGAATTGGGAAATGAATAAATTATAGTAACCGGAAAGTAAGAATGTGTTAACAGAGGGAAATGGAATTCCTGACAATTTTACATAAGTGGGCATTTATGTACAGTGTTTGAAATATAGGATAGATAAAAGAACAAAGAATAATAATAAGATACAAATTTTGAGTACTACTTAAATAAAAAGTGATTAAGTTTTATGTTATACTAATGTTAATAGCGGAATTGATAATAATCATTGACATTTATGTTTTCTATATGAAGAAATAGATAGATCCATACCCGCAAGAATCGATATAATTTCAGGCGTTTTCAGGTTATTTCTTGTTTGACACGTCTGTCAGAATTAAGAATAAATCGTAAAGTTAAAAGTTGACTAACTTTCGCTTCTACCTTATTCTTATATCGCATTTCTTCGTAAATTGTCTCAAAAAATAGATAAGCGCAGCTGTCAAATTATTATTATATTATGCGAACTGCGCAGCATCAACAAACTAAATATTGTACGTAGTAATATAAAATTGTCTCAGTATAAAACAGAGTTCATTAATAATAAAGCAATTTATTGTTGAGGATATTGTTCAATTTGTTGCGCATTTTCTTGTTCAATATTTAGCGCAGTGTAAAACGGCCATTAGTTAATTAAAGCTTTAGGAATGAGATTTTACAGCAAAGATCAAAACATATAGATCGTGTAGTAACTTTTGTATTTTGTTATAGACAAAATTAATTTGACAGTTATTATCATTAATATGCTTTATTTATATTTAATATAAAATAACATATATGTATTCGTATGCACAAATTTAAACTACTAACCAATTAAGTAGCTTATATTTTTTTAAATCTCAAAGGAGAAAAACGACATCTGCACGTAGTACTGTAGGTAATCATAAACTAAAAAAAATTATGCTTTACGAGTGGAAAATCTCTATTTTATTTGCTCAAGTATGAGTGACACGAGGTAAACATCAGGAACAGTGGAGTGATACCAGCATCCACCTACATCCCGTACAGAGTTGCCTGGATTTATTTTTATCAAATGCAACAAAAAAGACAAAGAAGAGGCTCGGAAGAGATTTAACTGAGCTACAAACATTTCACTTCAACGTCAGGACGGCAGTGGGCTTTAAAACAGGGACGAGACAGGCATAAAATGAAGTTAAAAACTACTTATATTTAAAATTTGTATGTACTAAAAATAAGTGTTCTTTACAAACTTGTACGATTATCAATTAAGTTAAGAAACGACTTTAATTTATATTATGTTGTTTAATAAATTGAAGGATTGTACAATTTATGTTTTATTTATTTTTGGAACTTGAGTTAAGAGAATACCGCCAATAAATTTTCTGTAAAACAAACTCCAGTTTTTTGAAGTCAAATAGTATGCCATAGGCTAATTATAAAAGCCTAGTCTTTTCTAAATGACTCTGCATGACAATGACAGCAGATTTTTATATTACGTAAACTATACAGGTGTCCCAGATAAGTTGTTCGACATGGGGATCTCGAGAATCGTAAGAGATACGATGTCGGTTAAATTAGACAAAAGTTGCCTCATTCTTAGACCAATTTAGTGACGTCTCGATTGTTTTTCTAAAATGCATAGATCAGTAAATATCGGCGAAAATGTAATATGTAATATGTAATAATAATATAATAATAATATAATAAAAATATAATAATAATATGTAATGTAATATGTACGATTTTTAATTTTTGCTTATAACTTTCCTATATGAAGTAATACACTATTTTAATTTGCACTTTATTAAGAAGAATTTACAGGGATGCTTAAAATTTCTCCAACATTTACAGTTTTCGAGAAATTTTTCTATGTCGAACACCATATCTGGGACACCTGTATACACATTCCTATTCCTATTCCTACACTGACACAGCATGGCTTTCGCGTTGTTCTAATTTCGAATTCAATATTTCTCGCATTATTCTTTTTAGACAAGCTCTTTCATTATTCTTCTCACTCGAAATCATCAAACATGAATCATAGCAAGCTAACTTCTTATCGGAAATTTAAGGTATTTGCAGCTAGTAACTTTGGAAGAGATTCATCAAAATTCAGATTAATTATAATCATTTTTTTTTTCTTTTTTAAGATTATTGTTTTTAATGTTTTAATCGTATCATCAACTGTTATTACTATTAGGTACCTACCTTTTAATATGCAACATTTATTGATAATTATAAACAACATAATACGTTTAAATTAGACAAATTACTTCTTATAATACGCTAGATTATACATTAGTTACTTATAATACTTTTATAATAATTCATTAGTTACTATGGAATGCCGTTTTACTTTTTATTAAAGCAATCAACTACACTTACATATTACCAACATTTGTTAACATACAAATATTTTTTTGCAAAACTATGTAATTCAAGTGACTATGGTTATTTTTGTCATGTCAAATATTATCTCAATACAAAAATACACTACTTTTACAATATTAGGGTTGAAATTTTTGTAAATACGTTTTTAAACTGTATTGTAAATGTAAGTGTAATATTTCGAAACAACTTCGTATGTCAATACTGTTTTGTGAGTTAAAGTTTATAACACTCTTTTATTTGGGTTGCATATAACTAACATTACTAAATATGTAACATAATAATATTTATATATCAGTAAAATATAAAAGGAACAAGGATAGACAACAGCATATTCTGATAGGGAAAGTATACTTCTCTCTTTCTTGCAATATTCAACATAGATTAAATGGTATGTCAAATAATGCTGTTTGAAACTCGAATCGAAAATTTTTTATTCTTAAATCAAATTTACACTGTTACTTTGTACTCAGTATAATATGCATGTACAATATTTCTATACGAGCTCATGCATACTTATAAAGTGACAGTTAGAAAATTTTGATACTTGAAAATAATTCTTTATACTTTATAAATATGATATTCAAAATATTTCAAATATAAGTTTATGATACTTTAAAAGTTAAATACCAAATTTTACAGGTTGGAAATTACTTCACACGTTTTTTTGCATATGAAAAGTCTCAACAACTGTTTAATTAAAAATTCCTCATCTAACATATTTTAATTTAATATATGACATTGTATAATTTATGTCTGTAATATTTAATCTACTCGCACAATTTTGATATTAAATAAAATTTAAGTTCAAACTTTAGACTTACAAAATATGATAGTATGTGGTTGCAGGCATTCTGTATTTGTACATTGTAATTTTTAGCACGAATGTTGAAGAAAATTATGATACTTCACTACCTATGTCAATTGAATTTTGAAATTAACTTAAATCCAAAATGTAAACCTCAAAAAAAATTATTTTATTTTCCCGTACATATCATATAATACATATTCAGTTCTATACTATAGTATAAAATTTATATGTGGAGAAATAATATTTAAAAATATTGGTATTGCAATATTAGACATATCACAAAATGTAATGTAATATGTAGTACAAGTAAATAAAATACGAGTACCTATATATGTTTGTGTAACATCCAAATTTTTGTAGGAACAAAATAATATGAGTTAAATATTTTCAAGAGTCATTTATTCAAATGTCATATTATATAAAATACGAATAGGTACATTACAAGTTTTGTTAAAATGAAGTGTAATGGTAACAAACACAAATTAAATTCAGAACTATTTAAATATATTTGCCCACACAACATTTAGAAATGGAACATAATCTTGTTACTTTACAAAAAATGTAAGTTGAACTTTTGAAACTCTCATAATATGTAAGTTGAAAATTCTAAACCTGCATAAAATGCAAGTTGAAAATTTTAGACTCACATAAAATTATCTAATGTCAAAACCACGTGGTTTGAGTAGCGGGGATATACGAGATGTAAATAATCGTTGGTGGGGATACTGTGCAGGGCCGAACTTAGCCACGTGGCATGAGCCATATGGCAGAGTAAATTTCAACATTGTATAAATGTAATTATTTCACATTTAATTACAATATTATTTATCAACTTTTAATTCTTAAATGTTAACAATGTAGAACATAATATGTATAAATTAATACATATTATAGGTAAATAATACTTATTAGATGATTAGTCGGTAGGTAGGTACCTAAGTATATGAACTTGAACCTAATTAATGGTTTTATAATTAAACTTATATTATTATAATTATTCAATTTATACCGACTCGTCTAACAAATCAAACTGATAACAATAACCAACAATATAATCATCATAGTTCATAGACTCAGAGATATAATGTCTTGCCGATCATTAAAGAGCAATATCACTAGTAGTATTTATACAAATCAGTGGTTTCAACACAGCTTTTTCAGTTTTCATTTTTGAGATATAATACAAATTTCCGAACAAATCCATTAACCAGTTTGATGTTAGACATATTGTCCTAAAGCCAATCCTGTCTAGCAACTGCTCTGCCATCTATCATTTGAATGGCGAAATAATTTTTATTTCCCCCACTACTAAACTGACATTAGATAATTTTATGAGAGTCAGAAAATTTCAACTTACATATTATGAGAGTCAGAAAATTTCAACTTACATATTATGAGAGTCAGAAAATTTCAACGTACATATTATGAGAGTCAGAAAATTTCAACTTACATATTATGAGAGTCAGAAAATTTCAACGTACATATTATGAGAGTCAGAAAATTTCAACTTACATATTATGAGAGTCAGAAAATTTCAACTTACATATTATGAGAGTCAGAAAATTTCAACGTACATATTATGAGAGTCAGAAAATTTCAACTTACATATTATGAGAGTCAGAAAATTTCAACGTACATATTATGAGAGTCAGAAAATTTCAACTTACATATTATGAGAGTCAGAAAATTTCAACGTACATATTATGAGAGTCAGAAAATTTCAACTTACATATTATGAGAGTCAGAAAATTTCAACGTACATATTATGAGAGTCAGAAAATTTCAACTTACATATTATGAGAGTCAGAAAATTTCAACGTACATATTATGAGAGTCAGAAAATTTCAACTTACATATTATGAGAGTCAGAAAATTTCAACTTACATATTATGAGAGTCAGAAAATTTCAACGTACATATTATGAGAGTCAGAAAATTTCAACTTACATATTATGAGAGTCAGAAAATTTCAACGTACATATTATGAGAGTCAGAAAATTTCAACTTACATATTATGAGAGTCAGAAAATTTCAACTTACATATTATGAGAGTCAGAAAATTTCAACGTACATATTATGAGAGTCAGAAAATTTCAACTTACATATTATGAGAGTCAGAAAATTTCAACGTACATATTATGAGAGTCAGAAAATTTCAACGTACATATTATGAGAGTCGGAAAATTTCAACTTACATATTATGAGAGTCAGAAAATTTCAACGTACATATTATGAGAGTCAGAAAATTTCAACGTACATATTATGAGAGTCAGAAAATTTCAACTTACATATTATGAGAGTCAGAAAATTTCAACGTACATATTATGAGAGTCAGAAAATTTCAACGTACATATTATGAGAGTCAGAAAATTTCAACTTACATATTATGAGAGTCAGAAAATTTCAACGTACATATTATGAGAGTCAGAAAATTTCAACGTACATATTATGAGAGTCAGAAAATTTCAACTTACATATTATGAGAGTCAGAAAATTTCAACGTACATATTATGAGAGTCAGAAAATTTCAACTTACATATTATGAGAGTCAGAAAATTTCAACTTACATATTATGAGAGTCAGAAAATTTCAACTTACATATTATGAGAGTCAGAAAATTTCAACGTACATATTATGAGAGTCAGAAAATTTCAACTTACATATTATGAGAGTCAGAAAATTTCAACTTACATATTATGAGAGTCAGAAAATTTCAACGTACATATTATGAGAGTCAGAAAATTTCAACTTACATATTATGAGAGTCAGAAAATTTCAACTTACATATTATGAGAGTCAGAAAATTTCAACGTACATATTATGAGAGTCAGAAAATTTCAACTTACATATTATGAGAGTCAGAAAATTTCAACGTACATATTATGAGAGTCAGAAAATTTCAACTTACATATTATGAGAGTCAGAAAATTTCAACTTACATATTATGAGAGTCAGAAAATTTCAACGTACATATTATGAGAGTCAGAAAATTTCAACTTACATATTATGAGAGTCAGAAAATTTCAACTTACATATTATGAGAGTCAGAAAATTTCAACTTACATATTATGAGAGTCAGAAAATTTCAACTTACATATTATGAGAGTCAGAAAATTTCAACGTACATATTATGAGAGTCAGAAAATTTCAACGTACATATTATGAGAGTCAGAAAATTTCAACTTACATATTATGAGAGTCAGAAAATTTCAACTTACATATTATGAGAGTCAGAAAATTTCAACTTACATATTATGAGAGTCAGAAAATTTCAACGTACATATTATGAGAGTCAGAAAATTTCAACTTACATATTATGAGAGTCAGAAAATTTCAACTTACATATTATGAGAGTCAGAAAATTTCAACGTACATATTATGAGAGTCAGAAAATTTCAACTTACATATTATGAGAGTCAGAAAATTTCAACTTACATATTATGAGAGTCAGAAAATTTCAACGTACATATTATGAGAGTCAGAAAATTTCAACTTACATATTATGAGAGTCAGAAAATTTCAACTTACATATTATGAGAGTCAGAAAATTTCAACGTACATATTATGAGAGTCAGAAAATTTCAACTTACATATTATGAGAGTCAGAAAATTTCAACTTACATATTATGAGAGTCAGAAAATTTCAACTTACATATTATGAGAGTCAGAAAATTTCAACGTACATATTATGAGAGTCAGAAAATTTCAACTTACATATTATGAGAGTCAGAAAATTTCAACTTACATATTATGAGAGTCAGAAAATTTCAACGTACATATTATGAGAGTCAGAAAATTTCAACTTACATATTATGAGAGTCAGAAAATTTCAACTTACATATTATGAGAGTCAGAAAATTTCAACGTACATATTATGAGAGTCAGAAAATTTCAACTTACATATTATGAGAGTCAGAAAATTTCAACTTACATATTATGAGAGTCAGAAAATTTCAACGTACATATTATGAGAGTCAGAAAATTTCAACGTACATATTATGAGAGTCGGAAAATTTCAACTTACATATTATGAGAGTCAGAAAATTTCAACGTACATATTATGAGAGTCAGAAAATTTCAACGTACATATTATGAGAGTCAGAAAATTTCAACTTACATATTATGAGAGTCAGAAAATTTCAACGTACATATTATGAGAGTCAGAAAATTTCAACGTACATATTATGAGAGTCAGAAAATTTCAACTTACATATTATGAGAGTCAGAAAATTTCAACGTACATATTATGAGAGTCAGAAAATTTCAACGTACATATTATGAGAGTCGGAAAATTTCAACTTACATATTATGAGAGTCAGAAAATTTCAACGTACATATTATGAGAGTCAGAAAATTTCAACGTACATATTATGAGAGTCAGAAAATTTCAACTTACATATTATGAGAGTCAGAAAATTTCAACGTACATATTATGAGAGTCAGAAAATTTCAACGTACATATTATGAGAGTCAGAAAATTTCAACTTACATATTATGAGAGTCAGAAAATTTCAACGTACATATTATGAGAGTCAGAAAATTTCAACGTACATATTATGAGAGTCAGAAAATTTCAACTTACATATTATGAGAGTCAGAAAATTTCAACGTACATATTATGAGAGTCAGAAAATTTCAACTTACATATTATGAGAGTCAGAAAATTTCAACTTACATATTATGAGAGTCAGAAAATTTCAACTTACATATTATGAGAGTCAGAAAATTTCAACGTACATATTATGAGAGTCAGAAAATTTCAACTTACATATTATGAGAGTCAGAAAATTTCAACTTACATATTATGAGAGTCAGAAAATTTCAACGTACATATTATGAGAGTCAGAAAATTTCAACTTACATATTATGAGAGTCAGAAAATTTCAACTTACATATTATGAGAGTCAGAAAATTTCAACGTACATATTATGAGAGTCAGAAAATTTCAACTTACATATTATGAGAGTCAGAAAATTTCAACTTACATATTATGAGAGTCAGAAAATTTCAACGTACATATTATGAGAGTCAGAAAATTTCAACTTACATATTATGAGAGTCAGAAAATTTCAACTTACATATTATGAGAGTCAGAAAATTTCAACTTACATATTATGAGAGTCAGAAAATTTCAACTTACATATTATGAGAGTCAGAAAATTTCAACGTACATATTATGAGAGTCAGAAAATTTCAACGTACATATTATGAGAGTCAGAAAATTTCAACTTACATATTATGAGAGTCAGAAAATTTCAACTTACATATTATGAGAGTCAGAAAATTTCAACTTACATATTATGAGAGTCAGAAAATTTCAACTTACATATTATGAGAGTCAGAAAATTTCAACTTACATATTATGAGAGTCAGAAAATTTCAACTTACATATTATGAGAGTCAGAAAATTTCAACTTACATATTATGAGAGTCAGAAAATTTCAACTTACATATTATGAGAGTCAGAAAATTTCAACTTACATATTATGAGAGTCAGAAAATTTCAACTTACATATTATGAGAGTCAGAAAATTTCAACGTACATATTATGAGAGTCAGAAAATTTCAACTTACATATTATGAGAGTCAGAAAATTTCAACTTACATATTATGAGAGTCAGAAAATTTCAACGTACATATTATGAGAGTCAGAAAATTTCAACTTACATATTATGAGAGTCAGAAAATTTCAACTTACATATTATGAGAGTCAGAAAATTTCAACTTACATATTATGAGAGTCAGAAAATTTCAACGTACATATTATGAGAGTCAGAAAATTTCAACTTACATATTATGAGAGTCAGAAAATTTCAACTTACATATTATGAGAGTCAGAAAATTTCAACGTACATATTATGAGAGTCAGAAAATTTCAACTTACATATTATGAGAGTCAGAAAATTTCAACTTACATATTATGAGAGTCAGAAAATTTCAACTTACATATTATGAGAGTCAGAAAATTTCAACTTACATATTATGAGAGTCAGAAAATTTCAACGTACATATTATGAGAGTCAGAAAATTTCAACTTACATATTATGAGAGTCAGAAAATTTCAACTTACATATTATGAGAGTCAGAAAATTTCAACGTACATATTATGAGAGTCAGAAAATTTCAACTTACATATTATGAGAGTCAGAAAATTTCAACGTACATATTATGAGAGTCAGAAAATTTCAACTTACATATTATGAGAGTCAGAAAATTTCAACGTACATATTATGAGAGTCAGAAAATTTCAACTTACATATTATGAGAGTCAGAAAATTTCAACTTACATATTATGAGAGTCAGAAAATTTCAACTTACATATTATGAGAGTCAGAAAATTTCAACGTACATATTATGAGAGTCAGAAAATTTCAACTTACATATTATGAGAGTCAGAAAATTTCAACTTACATATTATGAGAGTCAGAAAATTTCAACGTACATATTATGAGAGTCAGAAAATTTCAACTTACATATTATGAGAGTCAGAAAATTTCAACTTACATATTATGAGAGTCAGAAAATTTCAACGTACATATTATGAGAGTCAGAAAATTTCAACGTACATATTATGAGAGTCAGAAAATTTCAACTTACATATTATGAGAGTCAGAAAATTTCAACGTACATATTATGAGAGTCAGAAAATTTCAACGTACATATTATGAGAGTCAGAAAATTTCAACTTACATATTATGAGAGTCAGAAAATTTCAACTTACATATTATGAGAGTCAGAAAATTTCAACTTACATATTATGAGAGTCAGAAAATTTCAACTTACATATTATGAGAGTCAGAAAATTTCAACTTACATATTATGAGAGTCAGAAAATTTCAACGTACATATTATGAGAGTCAGAAAATTTCAACTTACATATTATGAGAGTCAGAAAATTTCAACTTACATATTATGAGAGTCAGAAAATTTCAACGTACATATTATGAGAGTCAGAAAATTTCAACTTACATATTATGAGAGTCAGAAAATTTCAACGTACATATTATGAGAGTCAGAAAATTTCAACTTACATATTATGAGAGTCAGAAAATTTCAACTTACATATTATGAGAGTCAGAAAATTTCAACTTACATATTATGAGAGTCAGAAAATTTCAACTTACATATTATGAGAGTCAGAAAATTTCAACGTACATATTATGAGAGTCAGAAAATTTCAACTTACATATTATGAGAGTCAGAAAATTTCAACGTACATATTATGAGAGTCAGAAAATTTCAACTTACATATTATGAGAGTCAGAAAATTTCAACGTACATATTATGAGAGTCAGAAAATTTCAACTTACATATTATGAGAGTCAGAAAATTTCAACGTACATATTATGAGAGTCAGAAAATTTCAACGTACATATTATGAGAGTCAGAAAATTTCAACTTACATATTATGAGAGTCAGAAAATTTCAACTTACATATTATGAGAGTCAGAAAATTTCAACGTACATATTATGAGAGTCAGAAAATTTCAACTTACATATTATGAGAGTCAGAAAATTTCAACGTACATATTATGAGAGTCAGAAAATTTCAACTTACATATTATGAGAGTCAGAAAATTTCAACGTACATATTATGAGAGTCAGAAAATTTCAACTTACATATTATGAGAGTCAGAAAATTTCAACGTACATATTATGAGAGTCAGAAAATTTCAACGTACATATTATGAGAGTCAGAAAATTTCAACTTACATATTATGAGAGTCAGAAAATTTCAACTTACATATTATGAGAGTCAGAAAATTTCAACGTACATATTATGAGAGTCAGAAAATTTCAACTTACATATTATGAGAGTCAGAAAATTTCAACGTACATATTATGAGAGTCAGAAAATTTCAACTTACATATTATGAGAGTCAGAAAATTTCAACGTACATATTATGAGAGTCAGAAAATTTCAACTTACATATTATGAGAGTCAGAAAATTTCAACGTACATATTATGAAAGTCAGAAAATTTCAACTTACATATTATGAGAGTCAGAAAATTTCAACTTACATATTATGAGAGTCAGAAAATTTCAACTTACATATTATGAGAGTCAGAAAATTTCAACTTACATATTATGAGAGTCAGAAAATTTCAACTTACATATTATGAGAGTCAGAAAATTTCAACGTACATATTATGAGAGTCAGAAAATTTCAACTTACATATTATGAGAGTCAGAAAATTTCAACTTACATATTATGAGAGTCAGAAAATTTCAACGTACATATTATGAGAGTCAGAAAATTTCAACTTACATATTATGAGAGTCAGAAAATTTCAACGTACATATTATGAGAGTCAGAAAATTTCAACGTACATATTATGAGAGTCAGAAAATTTCAACTTACATATTATGAGAGTCAGAAAATTTCAACTTACATATTATGAGAGTCAGAAAATTTCAACTTACATATTATGAGAGTCAGAAAATTTCAACGTACATATTATGAGAGTCAGAAAATTTCAACTTACATATTATGAGAGTCAGAAAATTTCAACGTACATATTATGAGAGTCAGAAAATTTCAACTTACATATTATGAGAGTCAGAAAATTTCAACTTACATATTATGAGAGTCAGAAAATTTCAACGTACATATTATGAGAGTCAGAAAATTTCAACTTACATATTATGAGAGTCAGAAAATTTCAACTTACATATTATGAGAGTCAGAAAATTTCAACTTACATATTATGAGAGTCAGAAAATTTCAACGTACATATTATGAGAGTCAGAAAATTTCAACTTACATATTATGAGAGTCAGAAAATTTCAACGTACATATTATGAGAGTCAGAAAATTTCAACTTACATATTATGAGAGTCAGAAAATTTCAACGTACATATTATGAGAGTCAGAAAATTTCAACGTACATATTATGAGAGTCAGAAAATTTCAACTTACATATTATGAGAGTCAGAAAATTTCAACTTACATATTATGAGAGTCAGAAAATTTCAACTTACATATTATGAGAGTCAGAAAATTTCAACTTACATATTATGAGAGTCAGAAAATTTCAACTTACATATTATGAGAGTCAGAAAATTTCAACGTACATATTATGAGAGTCAGAAAATTTCAACTTACATATTATGAGAGTCAGAAAATTTCAACTTACATATTATGAGAGTCAGAAAATTTCAACGTACATATTATGAGAGTCAGAAAATTTCAACTTACATATTATGAGAGTCAGAAAATTTCAACTTACATATTATGAGAGTCAGAAAATTTCAACTTACATATTATGAGAGTCAGAAAATTTCAACTTACATATTATGAGAGTCAGAAAATTTCAACGTACATATTATGAGAGTCAGAAAATTTCAACTTACATATTATGAGAGTCAGAAAATTTCAACGTACATATTATGAGAGTCAGAAAATTTCAACTTACATATTATGAGAGTCAGAAAATTTCAACGTACATATTATGAGAGTCAGAAAATTTCAACTTACATATTATGAGAGTCAGAAAATTTCAACGTACATATTATGAGAGTCAGAAAATTTCAACTTACATATTATGAGAGTCAGAAAATTTCAACGTACATATTATGAGAGTCAGAAAATTTCAACGTACATATTATGAGAGTCAGAAAATTTCAACTTACATATTATGAGAGTCAGAAAATTTCAACTTACATATTATGAGAGTCAGAAAATTTCAACGTACATATTATGAGAGTCAGAAAATTTCAACTTACATATTATGAGAGTCAGAAAATTTCAACGTACATATTATGAGAGTCAGAAAATTTCAACTTACATATTATGAGAGTCAGAAAATTTCAACGTACATATTATGAGAGTCAGAAAATTTCAACTTACATATTATGAGAGTCAGAAAATTTCAACGTACATATTATGAGAGTCAGAAAATTTCAACGTACATATTATGAGAGTCAGAAAATTTCAACTTACATATTATGAGAGTCAGAAAATTTCAACTTACATATTATGAGAGTCAGAAAATTTCAACGTACATATTATGAGAGTCAGAAAATTTCAACTTACATATTATGAGAGTCAGAAAATTTCAACGTACATATTATGAGAGTCAGAAAATTTCAACTTACATATTATGAGAGTCAGAAAATTTCAACGTACATATTATGAGAGTCAGAAAATTTCAACTTACATATTATGAGAGTCAGAAAATTTCAACGTACATATTATGAGAGTCAGAAAATTTCAACGTACATATTATGAGAGTCAGAAAATTTCAACTTACATATTATGAGAGTCAGAAAATTTCAACTTACATATTATGAGAGTCAGAAAATTTCAACTTACATATTATGAGAGTCAGAAAATTTCAACTTACATATTATGAGAGTCAGAAAATTTCAACTTACATATTATGAGAGTCAGAAAATTTCAACGTACATATTATGAGAGTCAGAAAATTTCAACTTACATATTATGAGAGTCAGAAAATTTCAACTTACATATTATGAGAGTCAGAAAATTTCAACGTACATATTATGAGAGTCAGAAAATTTCAACTTACATATTATGAGAGTCAGAAAATTTCAACGTACATATTATGAGAGTCAGAAAATTTCAACTTACATATTATGAGAGTCAGAAAATTTCAACTTACATATTATGAGAGTCAGAAAATTTCAACTTACATATTATGAGAGTCAGAAAATTTCAACTTACATATTATGAGAGTCAGAAAATTTCAACGTACATATTATGAGAGTCAGAAAATTTCAACTTACATATTATGAGAGTCAGAAAATTTCAACGTACATATTATGAGAGTCAGAAAATTTCAACTTTCATATTATGAGAGTCAGAAAATTTCAACTTACATATTATGAGAGTCAGAAAATTTCAACGTACATATTATGAGAGTCAGAAAATTTCAACTTACATATTATGAGAGTCAGAAAATTTCAACGTACATATTATGAGAGTCAGAAAATTTCAACGTACATATTATGAGAGTCAGAAAATTTCAACTTACATATTATGAGAGTCAGAAAATTTCAACGTACATATTATGAGAGTCAGAAAATTTCAACGTACATATTATGAGAGTCAGAAAATTTCAACTTACATATTATGAGAGTCAGAAAATTTCAACGTACATATTATGAGAGTCAGAAAATTTCAACTTACATATTATGAGAGTCAGAAAATTTCAACTTACATATTATGAGAGTCAGAAAATTTCAACTTACATATTATGAGAGTCAGAAAATTTCAACGTACATATTATGAGAGTCAGAAAATTTCAACTTACATATTATGAGAGTCAGAAAATTTCAACTTACATATTATGAGAGTCAGAAAATTTCAACGTACATATTATGAGAGTCAGAAAATTTCAACGTACATATTATGAGAGTCAGAAAATTTCAACTTACATATTATGAGAGTCAGAAAATTTCAACGTACATATTATGAGAGTCAGAAAATTTCAACTTACATATTATGAGAGTCAGAAAATTTCAACGTACATATTATGAGAGTCAGAAAATTTCAACGTACATATTATGAGAGTCAGAAAATTTCAACTTACATATTATGAGAGTCAGAAAATTTCAACTTACATATTATGAGAGTCAGAAAATTTCAACTTACATATTATGAGAGTCAGAAAATTTCAACTTACATATTATGAGAGTCAGAAAATTTCAACGTACATATTATGAGAGTCAGAAAATTTCAACTTACATATTATGAGAGTCAGAAAATTTCAACGTACATATTATGAGAGTCAGAAAATTTCAACTTACATATTATGAGAGTCAGAAAATTTCAACGTACATATTATGAGAGTCAGAAAATTTCAACTTACATATTATGAGAGTCAGAAAATTTCAACTTACATATTATGAGAGTCAGAAAATTTCAACGTACATATTATGAGAGTCAGAAAATTTCAACTTACATATTATGAGAGTCAGAAAATTTCAACGTACATATTATGAGAGTCAGAAAATTTCAACGTACATATTATGAGAGTCAGAAAATTTCAACTTACATATTATGAGAGTCAGAAAATTTCAACGTACATATTATGAGAGTCAGAAAATTTCAACGTACATATTATGAGAGTCAGAAAATTTCAACTTACATATTATGAGAGTCAGAAAATTTCAACGTACATATTATGAGAGTCAGAAAATTTCAACTTACATATTATGAGAGTCAGAAAATTTCAACGTACATATTATGAGAGTCAGAAAATTTCAACGTACATATTATGAGAGTCAGAAAATTTCAACTTACATATTATGAGAGTCAGAAAATTTCAACGTACATATTATGAGAGTCAGAAAATTTCAACGTACATATTATGAGAGTCAGAAAATTTCAACTTACATATTATGAGAGTCAGAAAATTTCAACTTACATATTATGAGAGTCAGAAAATTTCAACTTACATATTATGAGAGTCAGAAAATTTCAACTTACATATTATGAGAGTCAGAAAATTTCAACGTACATATTATGAGAGTCAGAAAATTTCAACTTACATATTATGAGAGTCAGAAAATTTCAACGTACATATTATGAGAGTCAGAAAATTTCAACTTACATATTATGAGAGTCAGAAAATTTCAACGTACATATTATGAGAGTCAGAAAATTTCAACTTACATATTATGAGAGTCAGAAAATTTCAACTTACATATTATGAGAGTCAGAAAATTTCAACGTACATATTATGAGAGTCAGAAAATTTCAACTTACATATTATGAGAGTCAGAAAATTTCAACGTACATATTATGAGAGTCAGAAAATTTCAACGTACATATTATGAGAGTCAGAAAATTTCAACTTACATATTATGAGAGTCAGAAAATTTCAACGTACATATTATGAGAGTCAGAAAATTTCAACGTACATATTATGAGAGTCAGAAAATTTCAACTTACATATTATGAGAGTCAGAAAATTTCAACGTACATATTATGAGAGTCAGAAAATTTCAACTTACATATTATGAGAGTCAGAAAATTTCAACTTACATATTATGAGAGTCAGAAAATTTCAACTTACATATTATGAGAGTCAGAAAATTTCAACGTACATATTATGAGAGTCAGAAAATTTCAACTTACATATTATGAGAGTCAGAAAATTTCAACGTACATATTATGAGAGTCAGAAAATTTCAACTTACATATTATGAGAGTCAGAAAATTTCAACTTACATATTATGAGAGTCAGAAAATTTCAACGTACATATTATGAGAGTCAGAAAATTTCAACGTACATATTATGAGAGTCAGAAAATTTCAACTTACATATTATGAGAGTCAGAAAATTTCAACGTACATATTATGAGAGTCAGAAAATTTCAACGTACATATTATGAGAGTCAGAAAATTTCAACTTACATATTATGAGAGTCAGAAAATTTCAACTTACATATTATGAGAGTCAGAAAATTTCAACTTACATATTATGAGAGTCAGAAAATTTCAACGTACATATTATGAGAGTCAGAAAATTTCAACTTACATATTATGAGAGTCAGAAAATTTCAACGTACATATTATGAGAGTCAGAAAATTTCAACTTACATATTATGAGAGTCAGAAAATTTCAACTTACATATTATGAGAGTCAGAAAATTTCAACTTACATATTATGAGAGTCAGAAAATTTCAACGTACATATTATGAGAGTCAGAAAATTTCAACTTACATATTATGAGAGTCAGAAAATTTCAACTTACATATTATGAGAGTCAGAAAATTTCAACTTACATTTATTATGAAGGTTTAAAATTTTCAACTTACATATTATGTGAGTTGAATATCTTCAACTTGCATATTATTCAGTTTCAAATTTCCATTTTATAATGTAGGTATAATATTTTCAACTAACATTTTATACAGTTTAAAATTTCCAACTTAAATTTTATTTATGTTATATTATATTGATTTCAGCTTTTATAGTGTTTCTTTATTCACGAATATTCAACTCACATAATAAATCTGGTTTTAAATATTGCATTGCATATTACTTAATTTCAAAATATTTAACTGTTATATCCGAACACAAACTTTAAATGATTCACAAAAATTGCAAGTTTCATATTTTAATATTACATTTAATGTAAAGCATAAAAACTAATACTTTGAACAAATTTGGATTTTAAATGTTGGATATTTGACACTATACTTAAAAGTTTAGCAAATGTTATTGTATAATTCTATTTACAATTTCTTTCTGTATTTATATGATATCTTGTAAAAGTTTCAAAGTATAATTTGTATTTACTAAAAGTTGTATGTTGATAAAATGAGATTTGCATCTTTAGGAATTTTTAAAGCACTGTTATATATTTTGGCTGGTTTTTACTAATATTAAATACAGAAAACTGCTTTAATAAAAAGTAAAACGGCATTCCATAAGTTACGGACTAAATACGTTAGATACAACTATGACATCAAAACCTTCCATAATATGCGAACTGTCAACTAATTGACAGAAAAAATTGTTGATTTGTTTTAACATCACTGTCGTTGATGATACGATTAAGCTTTGAATATAACGCGAATATATGCGATTTAAGCCCCCTTGGATGTTCAAAGAGACTCGATTTCACCTCGTCGCTTAGCAACATCCTCGGTATTATAAATCGCATAATATTCTTATTATATTAAGGCTCGGGTATAGCTTCTATAAAACTGTCGTTCGTACTTTACTAATAACTTAATTCAGGTGCACTTTAGAGAAAAAATTTATTTACAAAAAATGTCTATAATTTTATGCTTAACATTGGATTGATTCAAAAATTTCAAAATTCTCAAAAAAACAAATTTCAAAATTTGATATTTTGGTTTAATTAGAAATTGGGAATAGTTTTTGGAAAAATATTGACAATCCGATGTTAAGATACTAATGTAGATTATGTGTAATTTTTTTGAAAAAGATATTTCAATCGTACCATGAGTTATTAGTAAAGTAGGATTTTTGATGTTTTTCTAGACTCCATTATTCAAAACAAGTGCGAAAAGTCAGAAAAGACAATACATATATTTAGTATACTGTAACCAAAATTTGGTTCATAAAGCACTCGAAATGCACGAGTAATTAATTTAATAAGGAACTACTACACGCTAACTATACTAGCACATTAATAGCTATAATAGTTGTGAATCCAATATCTGATTTATTGTTTATTACTTGACTACTACTACCTTCGTCAATAAACAAAATCAGTGTCAATATTGTAATAATATCTACCTCCCTACATCGTTTTACATGTTTAATTACTCTCCAATGATAAAATTAGTTATTAACATAAAGGTTACAGACTAATAATCTAAAAAATAATGCAAATTAATTTGTCTGCAATAAAATTATTCAGCCACATTAATCAAACAAATATTTCTGTCGAATGCGCAATTATTTCACTCGTATTATATTTGGATTTCAATAGCGATAATGATAAATTTCCTTCAAACGTAATTTATTATCAAATGGCAAAGTATCATGCGACATTTATAAAGGTAATCAAGTCACAGTTATTGGTTTAATTCGATGCTTTCAATGTACAAATGTAGACAAGCTAACCATTCTAATGCCAGACTTGTAAAAAATGTTAGTGAATAACGAATCTCCATGATAAATGTTTCTTTTTGAAGTATTAGACAGTTTTTGTGAATTTTTCATTATGACAAAACAACAAAATTTATTGCTTTGTTTTTATGAAACAAAAATTAGGACAACGGATTGGGAATATGCCAGGTTTATACAAAAATGTCAGTAAGGATTACTATAAATAATTATTAACTGTCAATTGTGAAGTTTACAACCGTAAATATAACTTAATCAGAATTTATTTTCGGTGAAATGAACACAAATTTTCATTAAAGTCTTCCAAAAGTTTATTTGTTTGTGTAGCTGCGAGAATATATTTCAAAGAAGTTTTGTTGTAAATAATATTTTGTTATGTTTATTATTTTAATAAAGTAATATGGCAACCAGATGCTGAGATTATTATAATATTATTAAGTACCTACCTACATCATAAGATAAAAAAAAACATTACATTAAAAATACAGCTTAAACATTCAAATATAAATAAAATGCAAGGAAGCAATTTGATCGTATTATTCATTAAAAAATAATACGAAAATAGTGAATCTTTATTTGTAACAGTTTCATGGCCGTTTTACACTACGCTAAATATTGAACAAGAAATTGCGCAACAAATTGAACAATATCTTGAGCAATAAATTGCTTTGTTTTTAATGAACTCTGTTTTACACTGAGACAATTTTATATACCTATCTACAATATTTAGTTTGTGATTCTACGCAGTAGGTACGCATATAATAATAATTTGACATTTGCGCTTATCTATTTTTTCAGACAATTTACGAAGCAATGCGATATTTCATATATACGATTTAAATTGTTTCAAAAATTGAACAATATCTTGTTCAAGATTTAGTGTAATGTAAAATGAGCTTCAGATACAATTTATGGGACATTTACATTTTAATTTTTAAAATTGAACTTAACCAAATTATCAACTTATCAAATTACGAAATAATTGTGTCACATTTCGAAAGCACGTAACCGCCCGGGCTGTTAACCTAAAAGCAACGTGCTTGAGGTAGCTGTGACAAAATTATAAGTTATTTATCAATGGTTGAGGGTTATTCGGCTGGAAAATATTTCGCAGGTGTAATTTAATTATGTATTAAAAACACGAAAATCATTTTAAATCAATACCTACTATTAAATTACATAACCGTCAATAATTCTGTCATTTTGACATAAGTGATAATTTCTCCTGGGCTGCTGTCAGTGTAATGTTAGTCTCATTGGTCAATTTCGTGATCAGAAATGAAAGAATTTCATTGGATATTTATTTAACTAAAATATTTTCAGGGGTAATATCATTTTTTGAGAATTTCCATGGCAACTTATTTGTAACAATTTCACGACGCAAAATATCGTCTGATAATTTTCCGAGACGCAGTTGAGGAAAATTTTACGTGATATTTAGTAGAGTGAAATTGCAATAAGTTGGAATAAAGAAAAATGCTCTCAAAAAATTATTATCTCGTATGGTATTTAGGAAGAATATTTTTCTTGTTTGTAACTAATGTAACTACATAAAATATACTATGTAATATATTGTCAGATACATCATTTTACATTTTCAATTCTATTGGTTGCATTACGTAAACCGACATCATCATTACGCAATATGATTGGTTAAACCATCTGTAAAAAATATTCCTATATAATATGCCAAGTGCATTTGCACACTTAAAAAATTATCGACAATTACATGCACGAGGGATATTCGAAGAACTATTTCCCGATTAAAATTTAGCCAAACGCTGTTTCTCTCATGAAAAATAAAGCAGAATTTAAAAACTTCCTTTCACAGCAAGTCAGAATCACATTGCCACGCCGTATCCAAATACGATAATTTTGCACTAATGCAAATTATCGATAATTTGCACAAGTGCAAAATTATCGTTGATTGGACGACATTCAGAAATGTCAGACTTCTGATTGGCTTAAATTTTATGAGAGAAATAGTCAGTATAATATCTGATTTCCTCGGCTGTTTTTTTATGAATCACGACTGTCTACAAAATTCAGTAAGGAGGACGTAAAAAAAAATTAGTAGGTACTCTGTATGTGATGACATACGAACTCGGAGTTCCGTGGTTCAAGTCTCTCGCCCGGCAATGTGTGATTGTCGTTAAACTCTAAACTGCTTGCAATGACATCGCACTGGGATGCTTCAAGCTGACCACTTGGTCGGTTTAAATGAAGTCCTGGTTGCAAAAGAATCTCTCCGGTGCCGTGTTAAATTCCAAAAGTCTTCGCACAGATTGAGAATCTGATTGCACGAAGCTGAATCAGTCGAAGTGGTTGGATTTCATTATAATAACATTCATCATTCTATAATTGCGAGTAAATTCTTCCTTTAAAATTTCAATTTATCTGATGCTACTGCAACTCTGCAACAACTACTCGTAGTAATCCGTTTCAAACAAATAATAAACTTTCTGAGACAGAGCAAATTTAATTGAATTACAGAATGTCAATAAATATGAAACTACTTCTGCTGTAATTCCTGAAACTAAAAATATCGAGAATTCTTCTCTCAGTCTGTCAATTTCGTTCGCACCGTCAAACAAAGTACAACAGTACATGGAGTAAAATATAGACGTTTCAAATCCATATACGAGTGACGTCATAAAAAAACAAGCAAAAAACATATTTATATGAATCAAGATTTTACTTTTAGTCCAGGAACTTTAGACTTTTAGCTCGGACTCCGGGAAAGTTACACCGATTCTCATAATTTTTTTTAATCGCTTCGAAATCGAATTTGAAACAAAGTTTACCACCTGAGAACACTTGCTTTTGTTTTTTTAAAAAAAAATTCGAAATTTTTTTTTCGAAATTTTTTTATTGTATTATTATTTTATTTTTTAAAGTAAATTCACGTAATTTCTATTACTAAATTCTCTGAACAATTCTCTATAAGATAGATTAATTTATTTTTATCGTAAATTCCTTAGTGAAGCCAAAATTTTCAGATTTTTGTCGCGGGAAAATTGAGAAATTTTAGTTCGTAATTTTTTTTTGTGTTTAATGACCTGTAGTTTCTAAACGAATGAAAATTTTGATATCCGGTTTCTTTTATTAAATTCTCTGAACAATTCTCTATAAGATAGATTAATTTATTTTTAACTTAAAGGTCTGAGTGAAGCCAAAATTTTAAGATTTTCGCCGCGGGAAAATTTATAAATTTTAGTTTGTAAATTTTTTTTTGTGTTTAATGAGCTGTAGTTTCTGAACGAATAAAAATTTTGATATCCGGTTTCTTTTATTAAATTCTCTGAACAATTCTCTATAAGATAGATTAATTTAAAATTTTTTGAAGGCCTTAGGTAAGTCAAAATTTTAAGATTTTTGTCGCGGGAAAATTGAGAAATTTTAGTTAAAAAAATTTATTTTGTGTTTAATGACCTGTAGTTTCTGAACTAAGGCCTTTAAGATAAAAATAAATTAATCTATCTTATAGAGAATTATTCAGAGAATTTAGTAAAAGAAACCGGATATCAAAATTTTTATTCGTTCAGAAACTACAGGTCATTAAACACAAAATAAATTTTATAAACTAAAATTTCTCAATTTTCCCACGACAAAAATCTTAAAATTTTGACTTATCTAAGGCCTTCAAAAAATTTTAAATTAATCTATCTTATAGAGAATTGTTCAGAGAATTTAATAAAAGAAACCGGATATCAAATTTTTTATTCGTTCAGAAACTACAGGTCATTAAACACAAAAA
Source organism: Agonum fuliginosum (assembly GCA_947534325.1). Taxonomy (NCBI): domain Eukaryota; kingdom Metazoa; phylum Arthropoda; class Insecta; order Coleoptera; family Carabidae; genus Agonum; species Agonum fuliginosum. The sequence continues at coordinate 13,428,875 of OX384045.1, read as the reverse complement.
AAATTACAAACTAAAATTTCTCAATTTTCCCGCGACAAAAATCTGAAAATTTTGGCTTCACTAAGGCATTTACGATAAAAATAAATTAATCTATCTTATAGAGAATTGTTCAGAGAATTTAGTAATAGAAATTACGTAAATTTACTTTAAAAAATAAAATAATAATACAATTTAAAAAATTCGAAAAAAAAAATTTCGATTTTTTTTTTTTTTAAACAAAAGCAAGTGTTCTCAGGTGGTAAACTTTGTTTCAAATTCGATTTCGAAGCGATTAAAAAAAAATTATGAAAATCGGTGTAACTTTCCCGGCGTCCGAGCTTTTGGCGTTTTTTCGTCTAAAGTTCCTCGACTATTTTTAGTGAAACACAAACAAATATATCAAATATAACGCCAAAAATATACAGTTACGTCAAAATCATTAGTTTGGAAATAATTATTGATGAACTTGGGAAATGAACGAAACTACAATAATTGAAAATTTTGACTCAGGTTAGTAAAAAAATTAAATGTATATATTGAACAACCGTCTCGGCACCAAAAATTAGTCTTGATTAAAAACACGAACAAAATTCGAATAATTATTATTCTAATCGGTCTGCAGCAGTATATCTAAACCTGTAATTAATTTAGAACCGTAATTATTTTGGTTAGCTTGTTTTAATGAGAATAATAAATAGTTCATATTTTTTGTACCTGTTTATTTGGGAAATAGTCTAATATTAAAATATATCTCGGTCTAATTATTTTGCAGGTAAAATTATATGTTAAGATTGTTGCTTGTAACATTCCGCGACAAATTGAATGATAAAATCACTCACCTTCAGCTTGGGATTTTGATCATGTCATTTCTCTCGAAATGTTACCAAGCAACAATTTTTTGAAATAAAATTTTACTGCAAAATTATGGTCCCTTGATACATTACTATTGATAATAATCATTATTTATGAATGAGTTATACCTATTCGAACATTTGAAATGTTTGATTAATCATTTATTTACAATAATTAAACGAAGATAACCAGTTCGATTTATTTTAATTTTTTAAAAGTTCTTATTAACAAATACGTACTATTTTCTTTCTGTTCAAATTTATCTTAATCATTATTTATAAAGAGAACTCTATTGATACGAGTATCTTTCCTTGTTATTATCACTATAAATTTTGTCGTTAGATTTTACTAAGCATAATATAAATTTATGGTACGAGTAAAAATACTCTAGAAGCACATTAAAAATAACGTAATAGTAGTTCAAATCCTGCAGATCCCATAAAACTTTATTGACATAAAAAGTATTAATAGTCGGTAATAATTTTAATACTATGTAAAATCAATTTTTCCCATAAAATTATGAATTAGACCGACTGAACTGCTACTAAAATTTTAACAAGCTTTGGAGCAAAAAATAGTCTATTGTTATGCATTACAAAACAGACTTTGTTATTTTCACAGTCATTTTCCATAATAGAGCCGTGGATCATTTTAAATCGATTTTACGCCTATCAAAGTTTTAACGACGTATTTCACGGTGACTTAAAATTTAAGCGTCAATTTTAAATTTTCATGGATCCATGTAACGTTTTAATAAACTTTTAACTAAATGCTATTTTCTCGTACCTTTTAGCTACCATGTTGCAAATTTCAAACTAATGTGATAATGAATGTTAAATATTCTTGTATGCAGATACTAGTTATCAACTTTATATCGCTTATATTAATTTGAATTTTCATAGGGACAAGAAATCAATGTGTGCCTGGCATGTCATCAAAGTTTTTATTGCACTATGGGTGTGGTATCTCTTTAATTACAGATCTAGATAGATGACAACTTTACGCATAACGTGTAATTGCTTCTTATTAATTGAGAATATCTACCTGTTTTACATACCTACTCGTAGATATTATTTGAAACGGATAAATGAATCATAATTTTTGTATTATAAACTATAAGGTTTACACCAAGGTTTACCGGTTACCTAGATTCTATTGCTAACTTGTCAAGTAACTTATGCTCTATTATGTCCAAATCATTCTTATTTTGATTATGATTCTGTGTATAAGTTGGATGAAAACTATTGAATCATACTATACTATAATAGGTATGAAAGTAGAGAACATGTTTCTAGTGAAATTAGTAAAAAATGGACCCTCCTCTGATCTGTTCGAGAAAAAAATGTAAAAATGTTTTTAAATTTTTGTAACCATCACAATTTTAAAATTTTCACTTATAATACCATAAGTAGTCGTAGTTATGTCGATTATTTTTCTGGTAATATTACGAATGTTCCTTGTGCTTAGATATGAATGTTACGAGTGCGCAGCACGAGTAATATTCGCAAGCAAAAAGTACATGAGTGTCTAATATAACTACCAGCAAAATAATCTACTACGAATGGTATTCAAGAGATTATTCATTGTATTAGATCCAGTTTTAAATTAAAATGGAAAAAAATGCAGTTATCCATTATTTCAGAAAACTAATATTTTGATAAAATTTAGACGTAACGTCAAATGTCAGATGATGTGGATAATCTCTAAGAATTGAAAAAATCTGGTGGACAGATATTTTTACAATGAATTAGTCAAGATATTTTGATAAAATAATGTTACTATGATGGTTGATGCAAAAGTGTTTCTTTAAAGACAACAGTGTTGTATTAATAATAAAAATATTAAATTTGATGTGCTTGAATCCACTAGAAGCATTATTATAAATTTTCTACACTACTAAAACGAAAAACAATAGTTATTTATGTGGCCAGGGTTGTAAATTCATCTTTTGGGAGCAAGCCTCCTTAATCCAGTGAGCCCAGTAAAGATTAATTGCGAACGTGCCACGTACAAAGTTTTATTTCCAACTTCACAGCGTTTATTTATGAATTTTCGTTATTGTTTTTTTACACTTCATCCATCCTAGTGTCCACTGCTGTCATATATTATACTCGTGGTGGAAATAATAGTATATTATTTAACGAGTAAATAATGTAGGCTATAATTAATGAGGATGAAAGTTTGTTCACGAGCCGAAGGCGAGTGTATAAATCATCCGAGTTAATTATAGCCATTATTTTCGAGTCAAATACGACGTTTTATCTACAACTTTTTAAATAAAACAACATTTTCTTACTACAAATTTGTATTGATATTACCCTAACCACAAACTTTGGTGTGATGACATGACAATTTATCCAAGTAATTTAGAACTATTATAGGCTAGTCATATACAGCGTTTTACAAATTTTTATTATTTTTACTGTTTCTGCTTACAACGTCATAAAATGATAACTTGATGTAACAGATGTGATGGCAGTTTGACAGTTCGAGAGAATAAAGTACTCATTATTTAACAGTGTGAAATAATGAATTCATTATTTCATAATGTGTCCTTATGGAGGGGTTTATTATACTACTTTCACGTATATAATGAATACATTATTCTATTGTTGTAGATAAATAATATTATCGAATCGAATTCTTTTCATCTACGTTTGACAATTTGATTTCGATTCGATATTGTTATTCATTTAAAGAAAACTTAAAATCGACATAAAATTTAAATGGAAGCGGTACATTTCCTAAATATAGGTACTGTTAAATTTCCTTATTAGTTAGAGAACCGTAATGTAAAATCGTGCCTAATTTTACCCCTTGCCAGAAATAATAACTTTTTGTATTAATTCAAGTCGTAGGTACCTTCAAGAAAATGTAAATATAAAATTTGCATCCAGGGTTTTTCAAACAGTGTCCTATTTTAAAGAAGTGTTTTCACATGTAATAAGTGACTTATTTTACTACTTGGTACTTGATGTACATAATAAGAGGCACTCAAAGAAATTATTAAGCACTACGCCAGAAAAATTTATCGGTTGTACATGTCTGTCAGAAGCATTAAAGTGATTCGAAGTGCACTTAATATCGGGAAACGTCATGTGACGTTTAATTTTTTTGACACATGCACAGTTGAAAGAAGAAGAGCGCATATAATTTTGCTGCAATAATGGTATTATTTTTGCCTTTTGAAAAGTAATTGATGGTACTCTTCCGAGGGCAAACAATTTTTGCATAATAGAGAACAAGAGGAAATTTTTACACTTTTAAAAGCGATATTTACTCTTTTTAAATCATATTCTGACCTAAATTCTTCTTAAAAAAATGTAAGTACTATTAAAGAGGTACTTATTACCAGAAATTTGTTCATTTTTTTGTTCTTTAAAGAGTAAATTCATTTTCGCGTAAAGTTGCTACGTATTGCTCCAAAAAGGATACTTTGTGCTCTTCTTAGAATAAAATTTAATACGAACAATAAGTCTGTGCATGAAAACTGCCACTGCGTCAGTTCAATGTTGACTGTTTTATGCAGTATTTGCAGACTTCATTATTGACAAGAAAACTGCGACTTTTATATAATTATGCAATATGCAATTTCATATTGTTTATATGACCGACGTCCCTCAATTTGCAAATTTTATATTTAAATTTTTTACGGCTCTCTAACTATATACTATAGCCCTGTCATTTTTATTTCTCCTTTTACAGGTAAACATGAAGTTATGAAAAGAACTCTTTTATGTCAACATTTGCAATAAAATCTCATCAAAATCCATAAATGCCCTTTACATACAACTTCAGACACCCGCTGCGCACTAAAATGCAGCATTGTGAACAAACACAAAGATCTCGCTCCGGCAATTGTTTCCTGCAACTGTCGTTCTGCAGCGGCGAAGTGCACTGCGAGTGGCAATTGTTTTGTTTTTGTGAATGAAAGCGTGCGTCTGAAATGCTTGGAAACAACTGAGCGGCGACAACGGAACAGTTTGGAGGCTATATGTGCCTGATAAGCCGGAACAAGCTAATTTGTCCGGAAGTTAAATGTCCTACAGGACAGGAATGGAGTCAGGGGATTTTATCGTAATTGCGGAACGTGTTGTGTAATTTAATTGTTTAGTGTGAATGTCGCTACAGGTGACAAAAGTATTTTAATGGGAATTTACTAACTGCGTTACATAATAAAGAATGATTAGCATATACATTTATTGTTGCCTTAATGTTGAAATAATTAATGATTGCTAGTATGAAGCACTGCATCTTATAATAGACCAAAGTATTAGCATTTTTTCTTTCAATCATATAGATTCTCAATAATTATTGTAATGAAGAAAATAAGCGCATTAAATTAAAAATCTGATGTGGCCAACACATGACCTCTCGCCATACTCTATAAGTACAATTTTAATTTTACTAATTATATAATGTTAGGTACTCACAAATATACCATTGTAGAAGGAAACTGTATACTTTTAAATAATATTATTAAACTTTTTCGTACTATAAATGTAAATAAAAAATAACATTTTATATGCTCAAGGGTAATATAACAAGTGGTGAGCTTATTGTCGATAATATTTTGAAAATTTCACTAATGTTAATCTCAACGACGAAAATACAACGACTGCGAAGGGTGTAAGAATGTTAGAGTAGAGTAGAGTATTTATTCACTATTTTACAAAATACATTGTTTATAGCAAGTCAAAGATTATACAAAAAAATACAAATAGGTATAATACATAATATTTAAAAAAAAACTCATGTCCAGTCCTCGTCTATACATTTATATTCAAAAAATTCTGTTACTGAATAAAAGCAGTGACGTAGTAAGAATTTCTTGACTTTCTTTCTAAACACCTTATTACTAAGATTCTTTACTTCTGTTGGTAGAAAATTATATAAATTAACATCTAATAAAATGTTTTTACCTTCCGCTTACCTGTAAAGGAAGGTATTGGAATCATTCAAAAAATCGGGTAGTGAGTTTTTAGTGGATGAGCACGAATTAGGGTCCTTACAACTCATTTTTGATAGTTTCCCGATGATGTCTGTGTGTGTGCGTGTGTGTGTGTGTGTGTGTGTGTGTGTGTGTGTGTGTGTGTGTGTGTGTGTGTGTGTGTGTGTGTGTGTATGTGTGTGGTCCGGGCCGATGCCGTCTGTTGGATAACTCAAATACGAATTACCCAAAAATTTTGATATTTGGTATTTTACAATTGTATACGAATAGGAAGAGCTCATTAGATTTTGGTACAAATATCTTCACCGGAAGTGATATTTTTTGAAGATTGAAAAGATTAAGTGTAAAAAATTTCTATAAATTTGGATAAATATAGTATTTATTTGTAATAAGAATAAGAGGAAAAGTTATTTGCAATCCACGTTATAAAAAAATTGTCTTTATCTGGTAGCATTAAAGAACTGCAGTAAAATTTAAAAAATAAATTTATCAAATAAAACATTGAAATCTTGTAATCCATGTTCGGTTGATTTTTGTTTTTGCATAAAAAATATTGACAGATGAGACGGGTGACAAGTTGGCATACTAGCGCTATATAAGTCATAATTAAGCTATTAAATGTAGTTCCTAACTGAACGTAGGATTGCTTCAACACAGAAGAGTTTTCGTGTGAATGAATCTTTTGATTCAGGTGATACTAATTTCTGTGTTTGAATATTTTAGATTTTTATTTGTATATTTTAAATAGGCACCAGATTGTACGTATACATTTCTGTTTAAAGTCTAGATATAGCGGAAGGTTGTGTGATGGCCACGTCAGATTTTTTTGATTTAGAGAGTCTAAAACGTTTTGAACGAATTAAATTTGAGTTTCGTGTGTCATAATTATGATAACTAGATGACACATGAAAGTTGTCTTTATGTTCATGGATCTCCACCAGTACAGAGTAAATAAACAAACATGGAAGTGGTACACTGAAAGAAAAATTTCGGAGGGAATGATTCTAGAGAAAGTTTTCACATAAGAGTAGTTAATTTTGACTACATTTGTATTTAACTGTATTATTTTTAGGAAGAAATCATCATTTTTTCATGTAGTTACGCAATTCTAACAACGATAAGGAGAAGTTTTGCACTTTTTTACCTCCGCATGTAGAACAAATTTTGTTAGCTAAGTAAAATGTGAAAATTAAATCTTAATTTGTTAAAAACATACGTTTTTGTGTAATTTACATCTACAATAAATGAGTAATAACATATGAGGTATGTAAAATACACTTTATGTAGTTAAATTTCAAAGTTCTTTTATAACAGTAGTTAACTTCAACTTACAGACGATATTTACTCTTAACGGAGAAATACACAAGTGAAAAATTCCACTTTATATTTGTTAATTTGTTATAATTCATATATTAGTAGTTAAAATTATCCAGTTTTAACTAGTTTTTTAGCGTTTGGCGGCCCTGAAGTTTGCTCCCCGCTAAACTCTTGGTCTTTTGCGTCTAGACTCTAGTGGTGGTTCCACGTGTTTAATTTTGTGTTGTAAATGACGGAAATAATATGGAAAATATCCTAAGAAAGATGTTAAACTAAATTATGCAAAAGCTACAGTAAACTTATTTGATTGTTAAGAGTCGGGAGGAAAAGAATACGTAAATATTAAGTTTTTTCATGTTTTGACTAGTTTAACTAGTTTAAACGAAAAAATATAAATATTTTAATTTATTAAACTTATTGTAGGAGTTATTTTACGATCCCGTAAGCAGCACTGGTTTTCTAGAAACCCGATCAAGAACAATTAATAGAACATCTTCATCTACAATAGGATCAAGAACCAAAAAAACTAATGAATCTATTGACGAACTGGATGAAGAATCAAGCGAAGCATATTTTCAAGAATCTATTAACTTTTTAAAAAATGCATGTGTAAAAATTCAACGAAAAGATATATTTGTTCACATACAATCTACCGTGAACCACAGAAAAAGTTTAACCAGCATTATTGAATTATATCCACATTTCAAAGATATACTCCAGGCCTTGTAAGTAAATTTATATATTATATTTTATCGGATGTTTAGGTCCTTTTTTTCAATGTTAATTTAATTTTTATTTCAGGTAATTTACCAGAAATTTGTCTAATGTTTGTTCTAATTATATTGTTTTAATTATTATTGAAGATTGGGACATACATACAAATAATTGTTGATAGCTTTGCTTCATTTGCTTCCCCCAGCAGCCAGGGACCGTGGTGGAGCCAAAAAAAGGTCAAAGTCTTCTGCTGTCGATAAGCTATTTGTTCATCATTCAGTAAGTACATTTGTTATCATATCATCTGATGTATTTTGAATTAAATATATTTCATTTAAATAGATAGCTAGTCGTCTTGAAGAAGCTTTCAACAGCAGGAAAACTATCCAACCATTTCTTATTGCCGTGGGTCCAAATAAGGAAGCCATATCGGATTACTAGGTATATTGTAATTGACAATAAGTTAACATTGTTTTGTGCGGTATTATATAATTATATGGTAATGTTATAATGTTAATTCCTAATAGATGTAGCCTGGCTTTAAAAATACTTTTGTATTCTAAAAGATTGTTAATATATTTTTTAAAATTAATATAATGATACATGAAATATTTTCTTATTCACCTTTTTTATTACGGTCCTGAATTTTATGACTAGATATTTTTATTACGGCCCTGTGTAAAAATTTGAAAGGAGGGTTTACCATCCATACCCAGAGGTATTTAACTGCCAAAACATGGTTAAATATCTCTTTTTTTGTATGTCTTTAACTATCAAAGGTATGCATTTCGCAAAAAAATCTTAGTTAACTATCTCTTTTTAAGTAGTCAATCTAATACATAAAATGAGATAATATCAATTTTATATGAGTAAATTGCATAATGTCTTGTAGTTAATAGCATCATTTATTTAACTCCATATGTATGTTCTTGACTACATATTTCTCTCCTATATTCGTCAAAATCTAACTCCGTGAAAGTAACTACTTATTTTAACTCCGAAAACGGATGGTCGCGAGGGAACTACCTAAGTAGTTAAAAAAGAGTTAGATCTAACTCCGTATTTTTTTCTGTGTAATATACAAATTTTCAAATTATTTAATTCAGTGGTATTTGAGCTATCCATCCTCACACATAGACACACATAGGTACAGATATCATCGCGAAACTATCAAAAACGTGTTTATCCATTGAAAACTCACTATCGAAATTTTAGCATGATTACAATACCTCCTCTTACAGAACTAAGTGGTGAGAGGTAAAAAGCTAATAACAAAAAATTCTACAATAGTTCTTATATCTTATACCTATAGATGTTTATAATGTTCAGGCTTCACTCAATAGCGAATAGCATGTCGTAAAAATGGAATTGTACATAGGACCTATTAAGGTCGAACATTTTCACTAATATCCTATTAATATTAAACTGGTCTACTACGAATATAGGTACGTAATATAACATAAAATTCAAAAAGGGGCAAAAGATAGTGCCTATTTCTGGTTGTAAAACTTGATATAAATTGAATAAATACTGAAACACAATATTAGTATAAAAGGTTTCAGGACCAAATTCAGTTTAACGCCTATTCATTATGTGTAGTGTTTGGAAGTGTACCTATAGCTTAATTTTAATTTAACAAATTTAAAATCGAAAATAAGATCTGATAACTGCAATATCAAGCTTCCGCAATCCAAACCATATAACCGACATATAACGATAACGTTTAGTCAATCAGATATAAACGCGATATTGGAAAACCATTTCCGGTTTTCCTGAAAAAAGAGCATCTCGCGAGAAGTGTGCTTTACTGTATTTGACATACGAGTATAAAATGGGTATATTTAGGAAAAAATATATTGCCTATTACAGTAGAGCCTTTCCGCGATTGTTTGCAAAATTGATTTATATTTTTAGACCTACATATAAACGATATTTCTATGGCCTCTCAAAATATTTAAATTTAAACATTTCTGTACGAAATACTTATCTTTAAAAAAAATTATGCGTTTCATTTATTTTCTTTATCCCACCCTGAAACATTTATGGGCTTGCTTAGCCCTTAGCATAATAGTTATTTATGTATCAAGGGCATTATGATGATGTTTATGCTCATCCGAGGGTCTGTAAATCGCCCGAGGGCTATAAACATCAATGATGTCCGTGGTGCATGCAATATTTTGTGTCATAGTATTTTATAAAATTTTCCGCTCGTGACATTTCGCTTTGACGTTTCATAGTTTGATAATATTTTTAGTATCCTAGCAACAGACATATATTAATTTCAGAAGAAAAAAATTGTGACGTGTTAATATTACCATGGTAATTTCGTAATGCTCTAATAATGATCTAAATAAACAATTACATACTAGGAAGACATAAAAACCAATGTCGTATTTTTCATAATTTTGTGAAAAATTATTATTCAAAAAGTTAAGACAAGAAATTAACTTTACTTGTATAAATTACTAATTTAATTTGTAGGTACTTCTCTATCAAAAAAATATTTGGAATACGTTGCTCTTTTAGTTTTAAATAGTCTAAACTTATTAATAAAATCATCGTTTTCTTATAATTTATGTTTAAAAAGTTACTGAAAATATTTCATACTGTGGCATTTTTGGAAAATTTATAGGCCGCATAATAGGACATAAGGACCCAGGCCCCAAAATTATACAATAAAGGCCTAGGCCTGTAAAGTAATTGTTTGTCTTCTAAGAAGACTATTGCTGGGTAACCTAATTTATAAAATAAAAATATTTCTATTATATGATGACATTTATTGAATAGGTACAGAAAAAAATTGTAATTAAGATAGTAGGTAGTTAGGTACTCACACTCAGAAGAAGTATAATTCCGACTTTGGCTAAACGCTTCGCCCGTAAACAACTTGTCGGTACCAGAATGTTTCACTTTTTGTCCGAGATACATAAATAACTATTATGGAATCTAATAAAATCTTATGTAAAACATGAGATATTATTTTATATACTCGTTATATATATCAAGATCATCATTGAAACTAGTTCAGTTAAAGCTGGATATTATATTAGGCTTTTTCAGTGCAGAAGAATTCCATATAAATATTTATTATTATTTTTGTCTTGCCACAAATCTCTTGTGATTACAGGCTTCAGGAGAAAATTGAATCTCCTCTCAAATACATTTCATTTCCCAGCAAATATTAATTATCTGTTGTCTCAAATGGGCAGGTCCAGCCCTGAGCTACTCGAGATTAAGGACTTCATTTCCCGACAGGATACAGTCCTTGGGTTCATTACATCCTGCCATCCCCTCCCTTATTATCCTGCTGTGTCCTTTACCACTTGTCCTGCCTAGCGTTTTTTTCTTCCTGTTTCACAGATTGCCAATATATCATTCCATTGGGAGAAAGGGACTTTAATTTAAAATAAAATGAGGCCAGAATACGAAATAGTTCTTTATGTTACTAGTACAAAGTAGAATTTTGAGGACGAATCTGTTTATGGACGGGATACAAGCCGAGTCCTTAAATTAGGTGAGCCTTATATAACTAATTTTATGTATGCGTTACAAATAGCTATTTATGTATACAAAGCTTTATGTTCGACTGCCAAGATGAGATTTGTGATGAATGCATATATGATTGAATGTTATATTTGAATGATGATTTTCTTAAATTTGCAAATTTATTGGAATTTGTAATTTCAAAATTTAAAAGTATTTCCCGCCTTTAACTTCCACTCCTTCTATTCATTACGTGTGCACCTAGATGGCTCTGCGACTACAGGAAGTTATCAAATTTATATTTCGGGCGTCAGATCTAAATTACAACTTAATTAGAAAAAAATTATTTTTAGAGTATTTAACTTTATTATCTTTGGGTGCAGTGAGGGCAAATTAAATAAATACAGGGTGTATTAAAAGGAAACATTTTGTTAGCCACTGGTTGATAGCTATTTTTAATGATTTTATTTAAATCTACTAATAATACAAGTAGTAATTGTTTACACAACGCCAAATAAATGTCTGATGTTGTGCAATTAATTATTTTATTTTATTTAGTTAGACCAGTTCGACGCAGCATCAGCATAATTTAGTAGACATTTTTGTTTATTTCTTTGATTAGTTGATTGTGTTGATTGTGCAGATTTGATTAAAATGAATGCATACAGTAGTAGTGAGTTGGTGCATTCGAAATAATTATCTTTAAGTTTAATCAGTACCTATACTGGTATTATGTAATGTTATTTTGAAAATTAATTTCAATTATGTTTCTTAATAAAGTACGCTGCTTCAGTGGTTCTAAAAATGTTCATTTCACCCTTAATTTTGCGAATTTTAAAAAAATTCTTTTTGTTCCATGATCATTTTTTTCCCGAAGTACAGAGACACCCTGTATAACTCAACTTAAGGTTTAACAATATGCAAGATTTATAAATTAAAACATGACAACAATACAAAACAAACATGAATAGTGTGGGGTGCACTGTCGTTGTCAAATGTATTTATTTGTGGTGATTACAACAAACGGTTGATTACAAAAGAGTAATAATTATTCCAAAATTGCCATTAGCGCCTCTCCGTGATTGAAATTGTAATTAAAAACAATATACTGTCCCCAACAATATAGGTTTCTACAGCGTGGTAAACACTCAAACAATTAACTTTGATCACAACAAACACGTCAAACAATTGCCGCCTTTCTTTTCCTGTTGTTTTTCTTTTTGTCAGTATTATAGAAATCTAACTTATCTACTGACAAAAATAATTTTGCCTACGTTAAGAGATGTCTCTAGTATAAACAACCTTGGTGGGGATATAGAATGTATTCTCCTAATTAGTTATCCTCCTTGGTTCTCTTTCTGGCTGTCTCGAGAATCTGTATTCTCTTTCTAATTGCTAGAACATTGAATGTTGCCTTTTTAACGTTTTTTCTGCGCAGTACTGCACTGCGCAGCGTCTTTACTTTAACAGTTGCCACCTAGCGGAAAATTGAAAAATTAGGTTGACACTTAGTAGAGATTGCAAAGTGTTTCTTTTTTTTAGAGTAGAGAACTAACCTCAAACTGATTTCAATTTCAAATGATGTTTAGCTTTTAGCATGTTATCAAATGACACAAAACCCAAATTCTGTCTGGTATGACAATGATTTTATATAATGCAAAGTACTTAATTCTAATCCTTTGACAGGTTATGAACATACATGCTTGGCCCAATAAAAAAATCAAGATCTTAATCTGGATTCTGGATACCGATAGGGTTAATTGAATAACACCTGAATATAATTAATATCACATTATTTTGTGAATCCAACCACCTTGTTGGAATTCACCACAGATTTATAGGTACTTTATGGTCAGAGTAGATTCTCAGCTCAACTTTTATAACAATTTTCAGATCATAAAGCCTATTGATTGACATACTAAAACTTCGAAACTACCAAACAAATAGGGAGTATTTTAGACAATTTTATAGTAACGACAATTCACTTAGTTACAGATTTCCTCTTAAAATATGTAAATATATTTGAAAAATTTGCATTTCATGGTGTACGGTGTTGATTTGTTTGACAATATTTTAATAACTTTCAAATCGTCAAATTTGTGAAAAAATTTCTAGTTCTTAGTTCTTCGCAATTATTTTGACATGACATTGACAGCAGTCTAACTTTGCATTTTTTTGTACTAGTCTAATAAAGTACCCATTTGTGAACAATAAATAGTGCTATAAAACAAAGTAATATGATGCAGTCGAACATAAAATATTTTAGTAGGTACAAGCTCTCCAAATATATTTAGTAACTGTGCGAAATTATTCTACGATATACTTAATTTAAATACAAAAATTTTAAAAACATAGGCGATGAAATAATAAAATCAGTGAAAATAATCCAATAAAATGTAAACAAGAAGTCATTGTTTGGGTAATGTCTTATTATACCTTGAGATTATTTTAACTTGAAACGTGGGATTTTTCATATGCATGGTTACGAATTTGACAGCAATGTATTAGAGCGTTCTTTTTAAAATCGAACATAGGGAATCAATTTAACTGTATTATTCTTGACCAATATAACATATTTGGGCAGCTGTAATATTTCCAAGAGACGCTTTCAACATAAACTTTTAATTGTTTAAACTATACCTACATCGTATTTCCAGGTAGCATCAGTTTGACTCCAATTAACAAATTCAAATGTTGCTGTACAGCTGCCCAAATATGTTATATTAGTCAAGAATAATACAGTTAAATTGATTCCCTATGTTCGATTTTAAAAAGAACGCTCTAATACATTGCTGTCAAATTCGTAACCATGGATATGAAAAGTCCTATGTTTCATGTTAAAATAAATTCACGGTATAGGACAGGATCCGCTGAATAGTATATTACATTACAAGTAATGAAAATGTTTCATTGCAGACGAGGAGGCTTGTTTGAAGAATGCGAGGATGCGCAGCGTCCGAGCGTTTCTTCAAAGCCTCCGAGTCTAGCAGACATTTTTATGACGCGTGATGTATTTTTTTTTTAAATCGGCAATTATAGAAGCTTAAAATTATAGAAAAAATTAGGTTTACATAAATCATCAGACCTGTGACAAATTTTAGAAAACGTTGCCATGACAAGTGTTTTTTTCAAAATCGGCATGAAAATCGTCATTTCCAGACTAATTTGCGTCATGAAAGTAAGATTTTCATGACGGCATGAAAATAAAATTTTCATGCCTAGTCATTTTTACTTTCAACTTTGTTTACTTGTCATGACAACTTTTTCTAAAATTTGTCACAGCTCTGATGATTTGTCACAGCTCTGATGATTTATGCAAACCTAATTTTTTTTATAATTTTAAGCTTAATTGCCGATTTAAAAAAAAATAGAATACATCACGCGCCATAAAAATGTCTTTGCTTGACTCGGAGGCTTTGAAGAAATGCTCGGACGCTGCGCATCCTCGCATTCTTCAAACGCCTCCTCGTCTGCAATGAAACATTTTCATGACTTGTAATGTAATATACTAATTTCAGACGACCACTATGGAAACTTGCCATAACAATGTTATAAACTACAATGGAAACAAACAAATAACACAAACTAACATGTTATTCTAACGCACGCTTATAACGTAACGCTTTGAGTTGCACTATATGACAACAGATGGCGTTACGAGTAAAAATCAATTCAAATAAATGGAAAAAAAGTATATTAATGTAATAAATTGACATTTTGACACAGTCTGTAATATTATATAGAAACAAATTTTCATTTTTCAATTTAATAATAATAATTTTTTGGCTAATTGTTTTTGACATTTCAGATTATAGTTGCACAGTTGGTATCGAGGCATAACCTAACTTTTAAACGTCAGTGCTTCAACTTCAACAGTTGTATAAATTTAGTTAATTGAAATTTTTTTTAAATATTTTGTGGTCGTCTGAAAAATAGTGTACATAACTCGCCCAAAAGTGAGATAACAGTGCTCGTGAAATTGAACCACTCGGCGCTATGCGCCTCATTCCTCAATTTCACTCGCTTGTTATCTTACACTTTCGATGCTCGTTATGTAATATACTAATTGTACCTACAGACAGTGGAAAGTAAAAATGACTAGGCATGAAAAAAGGCATGAAAAAAGTTTTTTTTACTTATTTATTTTCATGCCTAGTCATTTTTACTTATTTATTTTCATGCCTAGTCATGGAAATCTTACTTTCAAGACTCAAATTAGTCAGGAAATGAAGATTTTCATGCCGATTTTGAAAAAACATTATTTTGCGGATTTCAAACAGTTCGCAAAGTAGGTAACGATTTGAGAGAGCATACTAAAAAATAAATTATTTATGTGGACATCCAAGATGGATAAAAGGCATATCTACCTATGTAATGTATGTTATGTATGTATGCTAGAAACTACCTACATTTTCGCATGAAAACGATTTGAAATGAACTTGCGAGATTTAAAACAATGTAGATTATTTGTGCCCTCTTAAAAATCATCTGTCGGCGCCTGTGAAAAGAAATATTCTTGCTGAGTAATGTTCCTTATCAGAAGAATTAAGTTTTAAAAGCCTGTTAAGATGAAATGTAGCGAAACACATACTAAATTAATAATGTGCTAAACGGTATTTTAATTATTGATAGCATCAGTCGTAAATGATATGAAATTCAGATGTCAAAATGAGTTAAACTAGTATAAAAGGCCAATTCAATTCAGATATAAATTGAAAGGATTTCATTATATGATTTGACAAATGATTAAGAAAGCACGAATAAACATTTAATAAATGATGAAGGCAAGCATTTATGAAGTCATGCATTTTATACGGATTAAATCATTTATCATGGATATGCCAATAAATGCATGTCCGATTGTTTCACAATAATTATGAGTTATGGATTATAAATCATGATCGTAGAGAATCGTGTAGGCATAAATCTGATAAATACTGTTCATAAATTCATCTTAAGAAGCTCGTTTACCTTTTTTTCGAATTCCTAGAGTACTCGATATTACTTTTTTTTCCATTTCACTCTCTACCCCACTACTACGGCTGCCCAAAACCAGCCCGAAACTCGTACTTTCCCGCATCCTAGCTATACAATGTCATTTTGAAATACTGTAAATATAATAACTGCTGTAATTTCTTAAAGAAATTAAGTAAAACACAAATTATGAGAAAGGAAGCTTAGCTACATGCTTCTTGCTTTTTAAATTTTTCTTGCCATTTGTAGTGACCGAAAAAAATATCAAACAATGACAAAAAACCGCACAAACGTCATTTTAAATTTTTTTTACTTCAAATTTCTAGACCAAAGACAAAAAATAAAAATATAGAAGCATTAAGACATCCTTTGTTAATACACTCATATGTAAAAGCATCATATATTTCAATTATAATTACCTAATGTAAACGTGGGAGGCGTAACACCTCTGTAACGCTGTAAAATAATTTAATTTAATAAAGAGTCATAAATAATGTGTAGATTTTACGGTTAAAGAAATACAAGCGCATTTGAGACATTCCTGTCTTAATTTGTAATTAGCAATTTGATCCGTACAAATATAGAATTTTAAACTCAGCATAAATGCAACCATATAAGGAAGATGCAAACACAAGAGAATCTAGAGGACTATAACTGCAACACAAGAGGAATAATAAATTAGGTTGAACTGAACTAAATAAACCAATACCATTCTTGAGTCCAACGGTTTTGACTATAACTTTTTACCTCTCCTTTCACCTCATATTCTATAAGAGAGGTATTGTAATGGATCAAAATTTTCGAGTATGAGTTTTTGGCGGATAAGCTCGTTTCAGGGTCTCTAAAATACAGTGCAGTTGACATATTGCTTGCATCTTGGTTTACATTATCGTTTACATATTACATGAACAGAAAGCAGAAACTATTAAAATATAAGTAAAACTATTTATTAGATTAGTAGAATAAGTAGAATTAGGCGAGAAGTCATGTGCTTTCCACATCAGATTTTTTAGAATTACATTTATGCCGAATCTAAGATTCTAGATATTTTATTATTATTTGCAATTATGATTTTTCTAGATTTGCATCTTCTAGTGTTTCATTTTTCTGTGTATGGACATTCTAGAATTTTTTTTTGGTGTTTAACCCATTTCCGTCGCTTGGATGTGATCTCACTGGTAAAAATGAGAACTAATGGAAAAAATTATTATTGCCAAAATGTCAAAAGTAGTTGAAAGGGTAGGTCCCTTTATTAAATAAAGAACACACAAATAGTACTACACTAATTAATTATGACGATTTCAATTTTAAAATTCTGAATAATTCCTTATGCTAAATATTAATTAAACAAGATTAAAACTTACAAAGAACCTACTGCAATCTCTACCAACTAAAAGTTTAATTAAAACTCTCTATTGATAATAAATAACGAAGTATATTACTTCCATAAAGACGTTTTGACAAATTACAGAAATTTGAGACGCAAATTAATTAACATTCTATGATTTAAATTTAGGCTAATTGGGTAGAGTAATTAATAACATTAATATAAAATATCAATTAATATTAATAAAAATATTTTCTCTATTTTGTAACGGTGTATAAAGTATTAAGTTTTAAACATAACCAATAACTTATTTTGAACGATATAAATGTAACACTATAAAGGAAGAAATAAAAATAATACATGAACAGAAGTTCTAATTAATCGTAAGAATCTTGCACAAGTTTCTCCAGCGTATAGGAGGCACATTAACTATTAATTATAGTAATTAGTTCTTCGTCATTCCGTGTTACTACTTCAAATAATTAGCTAGAAACCAATCGCTGCATGGGCGGGAAAAAATTAATAACCAGCTCCAAAAATGGCAATCTTCTATTTCATTGCTCGAGAGGCGCATACAATAAATTATTTTTTCTTCGTTTTCTTTCCGGTTAACTGTTTGTTTGTTCTTAAAGTGATAACAGTTAATTACACGAGGTATTTTTAATTGATTCATAAATTAAATATCAATAAATTATGGCTGTGTCCGTTGTGAAAAATAACACAATAAATTTTGTTTGATGTGGTTGATGGTTCGGTATGAATTTTGTGATTGTAACTGGTTTGTGCAAAAGAGTAAATAAAAATAAAATAAATACCTACATTTATTTTTATTATATTTATTAAATTTATTTTTATTATATACCTACATATAAATCAACATCAACAAAGTTGTATAAGTATGGTAATTATCAAATAAAACTAACGTGTTACTTGCGAAGTTTGCTTTTTAATGTTTTTTCGTACCTAACGTTCTACCGCTAATTTTTGAATTGGGTCCAAAGCAACACGAGTTATCTGTTAACTTTTTTGCTCCAAATATAAATGGAAAATTTTACATTAAATTGTATGAGCCTCTCGGTGGTACTAAAAATAACACATGAAATATATTTGTGCTAAAATAAATATTAGAAATCATTCTCACAAGTTTTTGATTGGTACAGCATTTGGAAGTAAGAATTTATATTCTTGATATATTCTTGATTTGGAGTACTTAATCCACTTTTCTTCAAAATGTCTTAAACAAATACGATATCCATTGTAAATTTTTGTGCAGTCATTTCAAAGAAAAGTAAATTGCTAATTTGATTTATTCAAATCCCAAATTGTTTAATATGTTTCTTTGGATTCGGAAATCTGGACATTCGCTGTCCGAAGTATTTAAAACATGTTGGAACACAACAACTTCTGTTACCTGACATCTGGAAACATAATATTATATTTATAGAAATTTAAAAAATACGTTTGTATTATTTGCTTAACTTTAAACTTATTTAATGATTAATGTCCTGCAATTATAAATAGCGTAACAACAAGTCCACAGCTCAAGCAGACACAATTGACTTATTGTTAAAGTTATTATTATAAACTTTGATTACAATCACAAATCGTTAGTTAGAATAATGCATAAACCAATATCACAACTTGATCACAACAAACACGTCAAACAATTGCCGCCTTTCTTTTCCTGTTGTTTTTCTTTTTGTCAGTATTATAGAAATCTAACTTATCTACTGACAAAAAATAATTTTACCCATGTTAAGAGATGTCTCTAGTATCAACAACTATGGTATATAGAATGAATAACTCTCCTAATTAGTTATCCTCCTTGATCACAACAAACAAGTTAAACAATTGCCGTCTTTCTTTTCCTGTTGCTTTTCTTTTTGTCAGTATTATAGAATTCTAACTTATCTACTGACAAAAAATAATTTTTCCGTATCCATGGATGTAATTGACGGATTGTTTACCTTATTTGAGGTTAACAATTGCGGATAAATATGAAACGCGGGACGTAAAGAAAATTGGCGGATTTTTACAGTTCATGCGTACGACGCGACATCTACCGATAGAATTAGAATCAAAATAATTTCACTTTTTGGCTATTCAGAAAACTTCAATAATATTAATATAAGTGATTGATATGTGCTATAGTATTAAGTTGAAGTAAATACGAATATAACTTCAAATTAATTTAAAATAAATATATTATAAAAATTATTTTTAACATGAAAATTAGACACTTGAAATTTGACAATTTGAGGTTATGTGTCAAAAAGATACGTACACACTGCGTACACACAATTATTATTGTATAATCCTTTGGAATGATGTTTATAACAGCACTTTATTCTTGCCAATTAATGTAATGAACAATAATCAACATTGAAAAAAAGTATTTTTATCCATAGGTACTGTAAGTTACCAAAATATTTATTTAAAAATGTATTACTGTCAGAATTTTTTGTTAATATTTTTAAGGTACATGTAGCCATGGTATTGGTTTCTGAGTTGTGAACAGGAAAGCGACACACTTTCATAAGATTGTATTCTACATTACAAAATCAACTCCTTTTATTTAATACGTGCTTCTCATGGATAGGGAAAAATATCTTGTGCCCTACGGGAATCTAACGGCATATTACATCCCTCAGCTTTTGCTGCCCTCGCTCCCTTCGCTCGATCGTGCATCAGAAATCTTCGGGATGTAATATGTCTATATCTTCCCTTATGACGCAATATATTATTAAAAACCTAGAGGTTTTATTCTGGGTTAAGTAAAATAACAACCCTGAACATTATATCTTGTTAGTGTTTAATAGTTATCCAAGAGTGGATCTAGATGATGTTCTTACTGGGGGTATTGATATAAAAAGTGATTGCTATCAATATCTCGGAAATCTCGAAAACATCTTGAATTTTATTTGAATTTTAGTTTCATCAAATCACGTAACTTTTATAGGTAACATTTTTTATACTTATCTTTTATAATAACGGTCTAATTTAACGTTTTTTAAAATCACGATTTTCAGTTTTTTGAATAACTTTCAAACTGTTCGGAATTTTAAATAATTCTCAACGGAATTTAAATAAGCACTGAAAACTGTACAACATTGCCCATTTAAAGCTCCTATATTTTCCGAGATCCCAATGCGGTGACCCATTATATTTGGGACACCCTGTATAAATATTTGAACTAATATCAGAGCAACATTAAATACAGTTTTTCAGCATTATGAGAATGAATGGGAAATACAAATTTAAATCAAATCGAAATTCACATATTGACCATATACAACCAACACGAACAATCACGTTTCTGTTTTTTGCATTCGATATGGTTATGGAGTTTAATTATAGTAGTATTCTCATAAAAATGGCTTAAATTTCTTACTTACGTTGGAAATCAGATCTCAATATACCAATTAAAAAGAATAATTTTTTGTGTACATATAAAACTGGATCATATCATTTATAATTACCTGATATTATTCTCAAAATGACTGATAGATTGTATGTTTAGTAACCAAATTATTGGCTGCATTTCGATTTTACGGTTATTAACTGTTACTGAATCAATTTTAGCGTGTAAACGATCCCTAATTATAGGCTCCATAAAAAAATTAAGTTACTGATTTCGATTTTGGATTAAGTTCTTGCATCATTCTAAAGCCAGAAGCAGCATTTATTATACATCAAAACGTTTCGATTCATTTCCTGGAAAAGAACTTCAATTAACAATAATTATTTACATGGAATCACCATTTGTTTTACGCAAAACTTATCAAGCTATTCAAAGTACATACCTAGTAATCTTTCTATTTAAATTTGTATTGAGTTAAAATTATTATTTGTATTTAGTATATTCATTTAGAGCGATGAACTAACGTACTTACTACTTAATAATACTGATTTGTGGTGATAGCGAATCGTGTATTTGTATACTTTTCATGCAAGAATACATGCATATTGAACACTGTTTGTATATCTTGGATATGCATTAAAAAAACATTAAAATATCATAAATTATTGTTGCTAACTTGAAAACGGTTTATTCAAATATTTTATTGACTGTGTAACATTTTTCAAGAGCTTTATTTGCTATGTATTCTATATAAATGTATTGCCATTTAAGATTTTAAAATTGAAAGTGGTAGGGATGAGATGTGTGATCAAAAAAACAAAAATATTAGTAAAATGTGTCCCTCTAGATGTTAAAACATATAGGGCAAATCGGGTATGCCTATCACAACCCGTTTCCAAGTTATTAAAGTGAAACTCAACGGAGGTTACTATTTAAAAATGTTGGGGTTGTCATCCCCTAAAAATCTTCACGTTGCATGGAAGTATTTATGAATTTTTTTTTCTTCACTTATTCACATTCTTCACTCGTTTGAAACTCCCGGGACTTTTGGGAAATCCTGTATGTATGTAATATACATATAAAGCGTCTGTTTGAATCACATGTAAGTCCTAATGTTAGACTCCTGATCTTTAATTATTACATACTAAGTATATTTCAAGTACATACAACATACATTATATGTACGTACTGGAACATCTACTGTAGGTACGTATACTTAACTTACATACGCCGTACTACATCACTTGCATATCTTACAAAATTTAATATATCAATAAAATGAGACTAGAGTATAAGCAATATACTTTTACTTAGTACATAGCATAAAACAAGTATAAAAAGTATTAAATAAAATTTATGTAGATTTCACGTTATTACTGTTTGGTAGATATAGTATATAGAAATATTAATAAAGTTAATTAAAAATACATATCTACCTACCAACACTTTCTCATAATGAAAGTTTAATATTATGATCGAATTTAGCGCGATATAAAAATATAAGTATAAGTTGTTTAAATTCATTTTTCTTTTGGCGGCCAAACTACTTATTTGTATAAGTACATACTAACGACATTTTAAAGATGTACTCATTGCTATATCTGTTTACATACATACTATATGTCTATCTCAGTATATTTGTAGTTGGTACATACCATCAGTTCATACTAAATTCTAAAGATAATTTTTTCCTCTACAAGAAGGATTAGAAATTTCTTTATAACGTAGATTTTTCCCAAAATAATTGAAAAAATATCGAAATTTTATCGATTTTTGCAGATTCATCATGTTTGCACTCTACCCATGGTGGATTTGTTGGTGAAAGAGTTAATGGAATTCATAGGTACTAGTGCTTTAATATGCTCTAATTATTGGTCTATCGATGACTTATTACTTGGCGTTGAATAATCAGTCGAAGGTGTAAAATGCTTCTGAAGTTATTAAGCCATACATCAATTCTCCTATTTTACAGGTGTGTTCTATAAAAAAATAACTAATGTGATGAAGATTAGAGCAAAAGGCGCCAAGGTATAATTCAACATAATAAAAAACTCAATTTATTTAAAGCAATTTAAAACTAAGATGTTGAAAGAAAATAATTATACAGCATTAAAAATCTGGTATGCTTCAGAAACCAGTATTCTGAATGAAATCACTATCGGTATCATATAGTAAAATTGGTAAAAAAAATTATTGTACGTTCTCTACAACATAATTAAGAGAGTTAGATACGTCGATAACTTTAGTTTAACGGCGATTTCACAATCGCTCACTAGTGGACAGTACGAAATTATATATTTTATGCCGTTAAACGCGAGCATTCGTTCGAAACGTATAAATTGTGCGTTTTATGAGTAAAAGTTAAGCGGGACCCGCTAATAATTGCTGATAACCGGCTGCAAACATTGCGCAAAGCGAATAAACAAAAACAATCGCAGGAAATTATTGATTTAGTTTTGGATAGTGTAATTAATGAAGAAATTATGAGCCGGTTTTCGGCAGGAAACGTCTATTTATAAATTATAATAATAGGTTTTAATTGGTTGTATAAGAACTGGCGTAACAAAAATACTTGACATTCTTGTACCTGTACTGAATCTACAATGATCCATTACTTACTAAAAATATTACTAAAAATGGTCACTTAAGGTTCCACTCATGGCGAAAATGCTGCTCCTTAAAACTAATACATTTTCAAAAAGTTTAAGAATGTCCCCTTTCTTCTCTAATACCTACCACTTTTTCAAAAAAAATAATTCTCATTTCTTTTATACTGCCAAGGTAAACACTTGCAATTTTGTAATTATCCACATCATCAGGCATCTGACAAAAAAAGACCAAGAAAAATGCAGAATATTGAATTTCAGACCCAATCAAAACCAGAAGACTTGCATATTTTGTACTAGTAAGGTTATGTGTCGACTATTCACTATAATACTAGTACTAGTACCTTTAGGTGACTATATAACAAATTAACATTTTTATTATAATCTTAATTTCCGCATTTTTAATGCACAATTTCTATATCTGGTTTTTCTTTAAATTTCTAGAACATTTTTCACTTAAAATTACCTATTTTATTTAAAAAGAAACAAAAAACACAAACCAATTTGACGAATTTTATCAAAATTTATTTGTTTTCTGAAATCATGAATGACTGCATTTTTCGGCATTTTAATTTAAAACTTGATCAGATTCAATGAATAATCTTTTGAAATACCATTCGTATTCATAGTTACGTAGATTATTTTTCTGGTAGGTAGTATATTTTACAAAAATACTTTATATACTCATGTATACCTACCTTGTGCTGAGCACTCGTAATATTCATATCACTTGCATTTTTTTGTAATACTACCAGAATATGATTACTTATAGTATTATAAGTGAATATTTTATGACAAATTATAAACAAGAATTTAAAAATGGCATTAGGGGAGCACAGGGGCTATTAAGGAGGTTGGGGACGCCTGCAGTGGCGTACCCAGACATTAGCCTTAGAGGGAGGATATGAAAATAAAAATATTCTTGATAATATAAAACAAAATTAGCTCAACGCCTCAACGCACGTTGGCTGATGTCATTGCATTGCTGTGATTTTTATTTTTACAATAATTACTATAATTTCCTAATCAAAAATGCTTGACATGCTTACATTTTTTTTAAATAACTTGCAAATGGTTTAGACAAAGTACACAAAATCTTCAAGAACTTATTTTTACAGGTTTATTGGAAATATTAATACAAGTTCTGTGAATTTTTCATCATTTTATCATATAGTTTAAACAAAAATTTAGTGAATTGCCATAAGAGTCCATGTAAAACGAGCGAATTTCAACATTTAATTACTCAAAAACCGGATAGACGAAAATTTAAAAAAAATTTTTAGAATCTAGTGAAATGAAGGCACTGTATAAATTTCAGCCTCTCATCATCATTTTAATAAACGGTCACCAACCTCCTTAATTTGAACTATTCGACAATATCATGTTTTACGAAAAACTCTAATTTCAAATTAATTTTTATAGGAATACTAAAAGTTTTTCTTTGTTTTGACGTTTAGAAATTATGCAATTTAAATTTAATTTATTGATAAATTATTATTTGGGTTTAGTGAAACGAGAACACTTACCATATAGCTGAGTAATTTTAATTTATTTAATAATGCACCATTTTTTGTAAAATAATTCTTGTTTTTCTTTAATAATCTATTAATTAGGTACTGTTAACCACAGTAGCTCAGCTCTTCCTAGTGTATTATTGACTTGAATCGGCCATCTATGATCGATCGAATTAATCAAATATTGATTTTCCTTATAAATCGATGAAATTAGTTTATATTAACATTAATCTATTTGTTCTAAACAAATAATAAACATAGAATTATCCCAATTTGCAGCTCAGATATAATAAAAAACATTATTATACAAATTTATAAATAGAATTTTTCAGTTTTATTTGAACATTAAAATATGTTATAATCGATCTAATTCATAAAATTGGTCTATAAATCGTTCTGATCAATAATTTGATTAATTGCAGACCATGGTCATTTGACACGATCAATTGATTTTCTGATCAGATCAATCAAATTAGTAGATGTTTTTCTCAATGGTAGGTACAGAGTTTGTACGATAAAAACCAAGTTATGTAACTACGAGTAAATCTTACAAAATATTGACAACCAATATATCACTAAGTACTCCTTATTTTACAACTTTACTAGTGTCCCTAAGAGACAAGAACTTTTAGAAAACGGAATACAGTTTGAACGCCACTGTAGTAGCGCATCTAATATGTTTACAATTCATTATACTATAATATTTTATACGTAATAACAAGGCGCATTCTAAAATATTATCCAATATCATTGCAAAATGCAGTTTATAAAACAGATAAACTTGCATATATTATTACCTGACACGCAACTAATACTACAAGGTAAATTTATTGCGAATAATATACAAATACTGGCTATAAATAAAGTAAATAAACAATAATAATTGCTGTATATCATAATTTTAATCTGAAATGATGATATAAACTTGCAATCTGCGGTTAGGAATAATTGTAGCTTATAAGAAAGCTCATTATTTTTTATATTTGTGAAATAGGAAGATTATAAGAAATAAGAATGCATAATAAACCGTAAGCTTAATTTCACATCGTTGTCGTTTTACAATACAATGTAAATCATCAATTCATTAATAATATAAATAAGAAGTTAAAAACTAATTCGTACTGACAACAGACGTTAGTAGTGTAGTACTATTCAATATAATTTGATAAATTTAAGGTAGTAAATCCATGGGTGGTCACGCAACCCAAAAGATGACTTAAATGAATATACAGCATTCATTACAAGTCGTAGAATTTGGATAAAAATTAAAATTCATAGGTAACCATTAAAATATCGAATATAATTACGTAAAAGGTTCCAGTCTTCCAGTCTCAAAAAAAAAAAATTAAGTCATACTATAGCATTTCAGTTTAAACTTAAAATCTTTTTTATTTCAATATCACCACCTATGATTTGATATTTACTTCCAAATCTACGATTTTTTCACTGCATTGCCTCAACTCACACCGAAATCACGCACTCTTATGACCGCTACCTTATAAAATCCAGTGTTTTTTGTGACTTGTACAAAAATGATTAAATTTTAATTTAAAATTTTTTTTTAAATGTCCCATTGATACAAACTTTAAACGCGATTATATATTTTTCTACTAAATGTTTTTAAATGCATTATCTTGAAGAATAAACAAACAGTTTATTGGGAAGAATAAACACTTTTACAGTATTCCAGTATTCGGGCAGCCGTAGTAGTGGGGAAAAGAGTTTTATAGAAAAAAAGTGAAATTAAGAATATTCTAGGAATTCAGGAAAAGATAGACGAATTTTATTATAAAATGCATGGAGTGCTAAGGAAATGACAAAAATGTGAACTGATAACTGTCATACTCAAAGCCGGTCACTACTGGCCATTTAGGACTGCACATTCCGTCTTCAGTACTTATGCAAGGCCCAAACCCTTACATTTGACGACCAATAAAATGACCACACTAATTTGCTAACTTTAGAACGGTTTATTCAAATAACAATTTATTGACATGACGGTGTAACATTTTTCAATAGCTATCATTTGATATACCACAAAAGATATATTGCCATTTAATATTTTAAAATTGAGAGTGGTGGGAGTGAGATGAGTGATTTAAAAAAATATATTAAAATGTGTCTCCCTAGATGTTAAAACATATAGCGCAAACTGGGTATGTGTGCCTATCACAATCCGTTCCCAAGTTATTAAGGGTGGATCGTCTTAAGCGCGTCATCCTGTATTTTACTTGTTATCAAAGGTAATATCTTATGGCCATTTGCACAGGTTCTACATAATTTTTAAGTGTCACTTATGAAAAATATCGAAGAAAATTCATAACAGCAATGTTATTTCAACGTTTGACAATTTGATTTTCATTCTATTGTTCATTTATGGAGGTTCCCTACACATGCAGTGGCGTACTCAGATATCAGCCTTGGAGGCGAATATGAAAATAAAAATATTTCTATGAATGTAAAACAAAATTCGGTCAACGGGTGTTAGTTGATATTGCAATTCGTTCAGTTGCGGTGATATATTTTTACAATAATTTATAAATTCACTTATCAAAAAATGCTTGAAGATTTTTTTTCAATCGACAATATTGTTACAACTATGTGGTCAAACCTTCTTCAAATTTTGGGAAATTGATGTCCGTGCTTGCATACGTTTATGTACCCAAAATTAAGTAAATAGAACATTTCTAACATCTATTTTTTAATCATTTAATGGAAAGCAATAAGAGCCCATGTAAAATATTAAAATTTAACAATTAATTTCGTTCAGACTACGAGGTCAAAAATTTCCAAAAAATTCAGGTATCATTTTTATGACACAGACAACATAAATTCAAAGTTTGGTTGCATTAGAACATTTTTTAAAATGTCTAGGGAACCTCCTTAAGAAATACTTAAAATTTAAGTGGAAGTAGTGCAACAGTGCTGGTATGCTTGGTTCTTACGAAAAATACAGCATTCCAATTGGTGTAAAACCAGACGAGCAAATTTTATTAACAAAAAATCTGACGTGGACACCACATGACTTCCTTGTACGCCTTGTGTGTTCATACTTTTCTTAATAACTAAAATGTAAAATAATATTAAAAATTCTTTTAACTTATTATACTAATACTCACAAATATATTTTAGTCATTTGATTTAAACTGCAGAAGAAGATATAAAGCATATTTTACTATTGTCACTGTCATGTCATAATCATTTAAATTTTACGTAGTAACAAATGTTAATCGATCATGGACTACAAGATACCGAAATACTATAAATTATAAATATATAAATATATAATTTTTAAATGATAGCAGATACAAAAATATTTATAAAATACCGATTGTAGGTAATAATCACATAATCTTTCATTTAAAATAAAAAAAATTGTCTAAAATTAAATATTTATCGAAATATTTTTAAAAAGTACTACTTCCGGTTTGTAGACTGAAACCAAAAATAGGAGGTGCACAACTAGATGCTATAACAGTCCTAAATACAAAATTTCAACTTTCTACGTCTAACCGTATTTGAGTTATGCGACACACATACGTCCGTACGTACGTACAGACGTCACGTCGAAACTAGTCATAATGGATTCAGAAAAGGTCAAAACGGATATTTCCGTCAAAATCTGAGAACCGAAATTTTTCGCGATTACAATACTTCCTTACTTCGTACAAGGAAGTAAAAAAGATTGATAATACAATGTCATCTTGAATTCCCGATCCTGTTTTCAGTTAAATACTCAGAATGTTTAAGTTCTGTCCATTATTTTTAATTATTTTGCAGATACAAATGAAGAGCGCTAAAATCGGTTCATTATCTTTATTATTCCACCTAATTTACATATAAATACATCTAAATCTCTCATTTCACATTCAGCTAGCAGTGCGGAATATACAAATCAATATACTTAAACAAATTACTGTCTGACATGCAACTAATACAAGGTAAATTTATGACTTTATGTATGAAACAAATGCATAAATAAACAAATGATTGCCAGCACGTCACTAATGCTGTCAATGGCGCACCGATACACACACATTTACACGATTTACACGAATCTTAAGGCGTGTTAGTGGCAGCATGCTGATCACCTTGTAACTAACCTTCGCTCACAGACGGACGCATTTGTAAGAGCAGATAATCTAGAACTAGAAAGAGAGTTATTTCATTCTTAATGAGTATAGGTGCATCAGCCATAACTATACATTACAAACGTGTACAAAAAATGTAACTATTAATAAGGTATTAATTACGAGATAAATACTTATTAAAGAGTATCATTTTATGTATCATCATTAAGTTTATTTTGTTTTATTCTTGTATTTATCTTAAACAGGGTGTAACTTTACTTCGGGAAGAAAAATTACGGGTAGGTTGTAGAGGTGGGAAAACTATCGATAGATCGATAGAAAAAAAATTAATATCAATATACCTACCGATAGTTGCGATGTAACGATAGTACTATCGATAGTTATCGATAATAAAATGATAGTTTGTCGATATTTAAACAATAGTTTATCGATATTTTAAACAATTTTTATTGACATACATGGAAACTATTTTTCGAGTCAAATTGCTGTCATGTGACAAGATTGAGATGAGATGTCAAACAGAAATTTATTCGGCGGAAATAAAATGTAATTCAACGAAATAATTTTACGACTCCTTTGGTTCTTTTTTACAAATATTCTCAAAATCGAATCATTACACTGAAAAATATTAAAAATATGAAGTAAATGACATTTTAGTGTTTTGTTTAATGTTTGGTTGCTAAGAAAAAGGTAAATAAGGTTTTATCACTTGCAAAAAATTACTTTCCTTTTTATCCGCTGTCAAAGCGATACAATTGTGTTTTGTTTATGGCTTACTTTATACAGGAGTGGAATTATCGTTTATAAAAGGATTTAATTTATATTCCAAACACGAATTTCAGCACAACCTTTTAATGTATTTTATGTTAATGATATCAATAATAGTTTGATAATAACTATCGATAAACAAAATCTATCGGATAAGAAACACAAACTATCGTTAAACTATCGATTATATCAAGTAATTATGACTATCGATATATCGATAGTTTGTTCTAACCACTAAATCGATATCGAACTATCGATAATTTCTTATACCACAGTTTTCCTAACTCTAGTATGTACTGTTACGTACTGAGAGTGGAATGGAAAGAATTTTTGAATAATTCGCAAAAATAAGGGCAACTTTTTTAAAGTACAGTGAACATTTTTAGTAGTACCATGAGTTGAAAATGTTTCAAAATATTTTATTTAAATATAGGTACTACAAAATTATTTTCTTCATGGCTCGTGTGCCAAAAATTTCCAAAATCAACAAAGTAGGTACCTCCCTGGGTAATCATTGAAATACTTATAATATAATATTTCTCAGCACTAATAATCTTCTTCGATCAAATGAACTATTATAATTGGTATAAAAAAAATGTGTAAAATATTTATAGGTACTAGGTATGTACTACAATTATACATAATGACATAAACTAAACACCTAACAAACTCAGGCCTTTGTATTTTGTTATAATTATAATTATAAGTAGGTAAGTACCTATTATACCTGAAGTGGGCACTATAGTTCTGTTTGAAATGGGAATGTTATTAAATTAAATACCTATCGAAGATCGTATGTTGGCAATTAAATTCATACCTACCTACTGCTTTCTGATGAAGCTAAATAATAAAAATAGTACCTGTATGTTCATGATGTATAATTACATTTTAGTGATTATTAAATTGAAAATGACAGTAAAATAATTATTAATAATTTTAAAAATTATATACGTAACTCACTGCTCTCTTGACTCAAATAGCTATTTCTTGTTGTTAATAATGTTATCTACGGTTCCGTCGTCTTCAACTTGAACTATTCAACGTTTATTGTAACTATACGCATACTCTCGCTTCGCTTGTCGCATTCCGATCCAATTTCGCTGTAATTTTGTACAGAAGAATTTGAATTCCTCGAACCATGTTTCAATAATTAGACATATTTTTCTTTTGCAGCAATTCAAAATAAATTGAAAAGAACTGTTGTACAATTTATATAAACAAGACGCAAGTTGAATTCCTGAAGAGATCAAAGCTGTGTTGACTTTTGTGTTAATTAAAAGGATTGGCATATTTGATCAAATACATTTCTCCACGAATAAATAAATAAACTAATTAGTTCACCTTTCCCTCAATTGAAAGAAATTATAGTTATAAAAAATTAAACCATTTTATTTAATTCTTTTATAAGGAATCTCTTGATCAAAGTAAAAATTAATGAGTGCGGGCGATATGGCGTCTAAAACCACGGCGTATACCCCCAGAAAGGAGTCTACGGCGTTTAATTTAACTGTGTCTAAAATCAGTGGGGGCCACGGCGTATACACATGGAGCATGGAGCCATGGCGTATACACAAGAGGCCACATCGTATAGTATAGTATGTCCAAAGGTATATTGTTATGGCCCTCACAGCAGGGCTATTGTTAAACATTTAAGCGGATTTAGGCTTGATTTATGGCGTTGAAAGAACAGGTACGTATTAAATATTTTCCAATTTTATTTTATTTAAAAATCTTAATTCTCTCAAGATATGTTCTCACTAATCTTGTTTTTTCCTATTTTGACGAAAAGATCAAATTCCTTTATTTGATTTTCGGAATTCATTACTAATACCCCTCGCGCCAGGTAGTGCTACTCCCTGCTGTGTGCTTCGTTCCGCAAGCTTAGTAAGTCAAAGCTATAACGATATATTTTTGTACAAAATTTAACAAGTTCATTACTATCGGATTCAGAATTATAGTCAGTTGGGTTTAAAGATGAATAAGTTGTTAAAAAATAATCAAATCAAATTGAACCCTACTTTATAGTAAAGTATGCACATTACGTTATTATTATAAAGTATGAAAATTTTAAATATATTTGTGTAGAAATAACAACAATTTATAGAGTTGTCAATGAAAAACGTGGCCAGTCGGTAAATCTAATTATTCTTTAACCGTGACTAATACCTATACGTAATAGACTTCATTGAAATTAATTTTCTATGTATTTTTAGGCGTACTTATTGCATTATTAAATGGTAATTTTGCTCATTGATGTCATAGCAACGTATGACTTACATTTTTTTAACTAGTCACTAATAATACATGACTCTTCCTCTACAATTTTAGTTTCTATTTTTTCAATTATGTAACAAAATATTGACAATATGACACTATCCTACGTTTTTCACATACCTAGTATTCTTCTTAAGTTGTTATTTTCTTTTATAAAATATGAAAGCAATTCCGAAAAGTGTACTAGTGTACATTTCACAATACAACAAATAAGAGTATAAAAGGTAAATAAAACAAAATTCAATCATATGAACTTTAAGTTCAAGTAGGTAGGTACCTATTCTACAAAATATGTTACAACAGAAAACTCGTAAAGGTAGAAGAAAATACAATAGGTAGTTACATTTAGTTCCATTTACTTTTGTCACGTTTCATGTCAGTATAAGATTTTATCCACATAGTAGTGGTAGTATCTTTGTACGATTCATTATTTTGCAAAAGTACCCAAACCAAACTAGGTATCTACCGACTATATCAAAGTATGTATATGGATTCATATTGCAATATGTAAAATGTTAAAAAACAAAACAAAAATTAATGTACTTGCATTAGGTTTTGAAAATTTCATGAGGGTTTAAATAATTTTACACCATTAAAATACGTATTTATAAACTAAATGTAAAATTTAATGCAGGTGTTTTTATAAACCAAAAACCATCACAGATTTCGCAGTTGCTCTTTTTACTTCAGCTTTAAAGTTTCTATTTTGAACATGAATATGAAATGATATAAAAGTTAAACGTACATGAAAGCTGAAAAAGCTAATGGCTTTCAGGGGTTTATAAATGATCAAAAACCCGAGGTAAAACTACGTACAACACGTAATATGTTTCAATGAACTGCAAACATATTTTGCTCTTACAAAAGTATACCTATTCATTTTTATTTTCCTTAAATGTCAAAACTGTTATGAGCAGTACACAATTTTCTTTACGACTATTAAATTATAGTAACGCTTACTTACTTATGAGCAGGGATGTGAATGTGTAAATTATCAGGTAAATTACGAAATTAATTACCGTAATTTATCGTAATATAACAAATTTTCGTAAATAGAGCTGCAATAGTGCAAGAGGAACAAATTTACTTTACGCTCGTAAGACACATAATTTTATCTACGACTGAAATTATTTGTTATTAAAAATAATGATATTTAGTTAGTTCATTTTTAGTTCAACCAATTTATGTTCTATTTGTATCCATGACGTTACCAATAATATTGAAATAAATACTCGTAAACAATTTTTTTTGTTTAATTCTGTCATTTTCTTTTCTTTTATGTAAACAATAAAATACTTTAGCGCGCGTTGTCATAGGATACGCGCAGTGTTTTTTGGATTTTTGTCCTAGTTTTCATCAGGCCATTTCCAGCTTTTGACATACCTAAGCATAGTTTTAGTTTTTGTAAATAAATTGTTTGTTCACTTAAATTAAGAGTACAATTAAGTATTTTATAAAAAAGATTAGAGGTGTTTTTAATAATTTTATAATAATGAATACAACTGAACAACGACGAAAAACTATGTCCAAAGCTTGGAGTTTGCATGCTTTTGTGTGTATGCGCTACGACATAGATTAAAACAGTAGCTGGCAACTCTCAGCCATATTTTCGTATGTCAAACTGTTAAGATTATGTTCAAAAACAAAAACTGTGACTATGTTAAGAGGTGGAAACGTAACTTAACAATTAACTATTCGTTGACAATTGAAAGCATAAATATAAACTTTTCATAGTAGTCGTAGATAAAATTTATTAAATCCTTTAGAATTTGACATAACTATCCTTACAATTCTTGACAGCATTACTATAAAAATAATTTTTTACCTACTAATCTTTATAATTCCCTAACCCTTATCAACAAACAAGCAAATAGATAACGTAACAAAGCAAAGTACCCAGTAAACCAGTGACCAAGTAAACC
The DNA here is from genome assembly GCA_947534325.1 of Agonum fuliginosum. NCBI lineage: Eukaryota > Metazoa > Arthropoda > Insecta > Coleoptera > Carabidae > Agonum > Agonum fuliginosum. Next base: position 13,394,742 of record OX384045.1, on the reverse strand, counting down.
ACTTTGCCCTTTCTTTTCTAAAATGAGTAGAATTCTTTGAAGGCTCGCAGGTCTGCAAAGTTGAAATACATGTTCAGAACGTGAACGGAACGCCGCGCCGGCCAGGAGCTCTGAATGAAATACTCTAGAGCTGTCCTTGTGTTATTTCATTTAGTTGATAGCAAGAAAAGTGCTCCGGAGAAAGAATGTTGTGTGTTGTGTGGTACTTCAGGTAGAAGGTAGAGGAGGCAGATTTATTTTTAGACGAGCATAGAAGACCTTGTATGACAAAAATGTGTGTTATTGACCGACAATGTGGATGTTAAGCGGCCCGTCTACGTTTTTTGCGAATTCCTAGAATACTCTCGATTTTATTTTTACTTCTGTTCTCTTTTCCTCACTATTACGACTACCTAAAACCAGCCCGAAACTCGTACTTTACTGCATTCTAGCAATGCAATGTCATTTTGAAGTTGAAAAATACTGTAAAAGTTTTTTCGTTGCAAGTAAACTGTAAGTTTATTATTGACTTCAAGATAATGTTTTTATAAACATTTGATAGAGAAAGGATGGATCTACAGATGTGCCTTTTTAATAAATTTCTGTCTGGAAATATAACCGTGTAAAGTTTGCATAAATTGGAAGTTTTTATGAATTTTTTGGAATTTTTATAATCATGTACAATTTTTTTAAAGGCACAACTGTTAAATGATCCTTTAAGTATATAAACCTTGTTGAAATAAATTTTTACCAATTTTGTACTGGCCACAAAACACTCCCTACGTTTTTATTTCTTATATTGCAGATTACAATAAAATTTAACTCTCTGGTTCAAAATTCATTTAGATTTCATACACTTGACGAAATTCTAAGTCAAGTATTTTCTTGCCTCTCAGCTAAAGAGGATACTTTTAAATCTGGTTCTATTTTCTTGGAATTAAAGCAATATACCTTTCCTTTGCTACTTATCTCTCATCACCCTCACCCAATCGAACGTATTTCGAATTTTTGTCATAAAATGTCGGCACTGTAGTGGGGCGTCTGGGCAATATTTCTGAACAATACTGTACCTACCTGGAAAGGACGTGCGCGTTAGTGTCGTCGAGGCAAGTTTGTATTTCAAATCGTGAAGAATTTCCCCCATGTCTACATGAGTTAGACAGTGACAGAAATACTTCCCAAATGCTATACGCCATAAGTCTGTTTCTCTCTCAACTTGCCTCACTGCTGCTGTTTTGTAGTGCGCTACGGCTCCCTTCCAGGTACGTAGTACAGAGTTCACTGACATTGAACAATGATTAATTAGTGTATTTGAATTGCACAATTTCTGGATCTGTAAATAATTGTAAAGCAAAAATCAAATCAACATAATGTTCGCGTAATATTGCTTTCTTTCCAAATATTGTACATTTTATTCAGTATTCCATCCGGAATAAAACTAAATCTAATAATTATTAAGATCGTTGATAAAAAGAAACTTCCACATAAAATATAATAAAAGATGACAAATGCATCATATTATTTCGTTTTGTACGAGTTTTGTATAATTTGCTGCTTTATTGTTTCAGGAAATAACAATGTACGCGAGTATTAATTTAACTACATACGAACAAAGCATCAAAACAAAAGTTAGCAAACTCCAAAGCTTTAGAGCAAATGAAGTAATGCAACAATGCAAATGTATTTAATTAACATTACTTGACATAGAATTTTAGGAAATTTTATTTTGGCCTATAAAATTTCATTCTGTTTTCCTCTCTGGACACTGAAAATATTTTTTTTACGAATATTCTCATTTTGCTTTCTAATAGATTAGTTTTAATTCTGCATTTGAATAACGGCTATTTTACAAAATACAAATTGTGCCTCACTAGTGAAATATAGTTTGAAAGTTTCGATACAGGGAGGCAGATTTATTTTTATAAAATAAATAAAACAGACACCGGTGTCTGCGCTGGCCTTGTGATATAAGTTTGCTGTACTAGGCAAAAGCAGATACGTTTTGCAGACATAGCGTGAACTAATGACAATAAACTCGTATTATCATAAATTTTTCCTTCAGTAATAATTCGATAAATAAGTTATGAATTGCCAAGAAATTTGTAATATTTTTATAAAATTGAAATTGAAGAATGTTAATCTTGTCGACTAACAATATTTTCTCCATTACAGAACTGTCGCGTAAAAAGTGTCCTTAAAATCAAATTCATTTTACTTCGCAGATATGGCATATGTTAACAGTTTTTTTACGAGTATAAACATTTTTTGTTAAGTGATTTTCGATGAAATGTGCGCATTTTCATAGCAAAAAATCTCAAGAGTTCTGTGAAAGAAGCTGTCGGCTTAAGTATTCAAAATCTGAAAATCCTGTGACAAAAACAGCCTGAGCAGAATTAAGAGAAGAAGGCGGGAATCTAAAAATAAGTTTCGATCCGGGTTGAGCGTTTTGATTGACTCGAACAGAAAACATCCATCGTGTCGCGCTGTAAATCATTTGTGACACGTAACATATGACGTAGCATGATTTCTGCCAACGAGATTTCGTCCGAAATCAAATCGACACATCTAAAAAAGCAAGATCTACCTTCTTCTACCTTGAACTGTTAAAATTCGCGTTCAAATTTAAATTAACACATTTTAAACCTACACATCTTATATATTATACACAGGGTGTTTCATCTCTGAGTACCTACTTACTCCGATTTCATAAAGCATACCTTTTGAAGGATAGAATATTGACCCTATGACAACAAAGAAAAGCGTGTATTAAACATGCGATTCGCAGGATTCCAAAAGGCTCAAACAGTCACGTGATCTTGTAATAAAAATATATGATTTTCCGCATTTACATACAGCATGCCGATGAAAAGAAATAATATTTGTATCATAAAACACCTATAACCAAATTGGCATGCAGTCCTCGTTGGCCCAAGGGTGGAAAATTTCGGTAAAGTTTTATGCAAGTGGAAATGCAATTTTCCATATGACCAGAAAGCGTGCAAGGGTTTAATATCCGTTTTTCTATGTTGTCATAGGGTCAATATGAAATTGGAGACCATCACCTGTCATGAGCTCCCGGTCTATGTCTATTTGATATGCTGATTACATATGAAAAAGAATGTTTCAGAAATTCGAAAAATAAGGGTAGTTTGCTCACACTGTCCTTTTTTAATACCACGGGATTCACATAATTGCTTTTTTAAATTTAATTTAATTAAGACCTAATTAGAATGAAATTCGTTATTTACTCATAAGAACACAAATTTAATCAGATTAATAAAACTGTAAGATTATTATTGATCAAGATAATATTTTTATATAAACATTTAATAGAGAAAGAAGGGATCTACAGATGTGCCTTTTTAAAATTTTAAAAAGAAATTTCTATCATGAGATATAACCGTGTAACGTTTGTGTAAATTGGAAATCTTGTAAAAAAAATTTAATAAAACTTAAAAAATTCACAACTGTTAATTGATCCTTTAAGTACCTATATAATCCTTGTTGAAATGGAATTTTACCATTCTTGTATTAGCCGAAAATCACTCGCTACGTTATGCTGGATTTTATGAGATAGACGGTCATCGTAAGGAAATAATTTCCACTCTTTCTTTAAGAATAATTATATTTGTCGACTTTATTTGAAAAAAAAGAAGAAATTGTCATTAGATACTAGCTAATTAATTTTAATTTTTAAGTACCTACCTATTTCTGATGCCTAACCCCAAATTTAGTTTATTTATTTCTACGCATATCATTTTTAAATTTAAATTTTATCGCATTTTATTTTACCTAGGTCAAAATTATTTTATCTACGGCATATTTTACTTGATTGCTTTCGTCAATTTTACTACTTTTGTCTTATAATTTTATCAACCATCCATGACATAATTCTGGCAAACCCACTGTAAATATAGTAAGTTGTCCCCACCCCAAAATATTCTACACCAATATACTTAATAGTTGCAGGAAATATTCAGTGCCACATTAAATAATTCATAAAATTTATACATACTTTCAAGGCTTTTTCCATTTTTGATGGTCCAATGAATTAGAATTCGAATTATTTGAGATCAAGGATCATATAAATATAAAAAATACTATAAATATGTAGGTAGATTAAAAAATAGAAATAGAACTTAGTACCTGCGGCAGTTTTCAAATTTTTATTTTTATTTGTTCATTCGTGTGCATGTTCCAAATAAACAAATTCAAAGTCATAGCCGTTAATGATTGAATGATTTATAAGAGTAAAAAACGTTGAAAAATATTAACATTAAATTACAATAATAATATACACAACGGATATTGAAATTAATTAATTAAAGACTAAAAATGAAAATGAAAATTATAGCTGCATTCTATTTATTAATTAAGAGTTAAATTCAGTTTAATATTCGCGGTAATTCGCATTTCTTGAGTAGGAACTAAGAACGTAAGAACTCATAATATCTCCATTTATGAAGTTTCCTCTACTATGTCGAGATGTAGAAAAGAACCGTCAGTTTTCTTGTACAAAAACGAGAAGTGCAAAAATGCAGTAATTTACAAAGAAACGCTATGTTGCCATTTACAGAAATTCTTTATATAAAAGCATCATTAGGAAATTCTACCAACATCTTGCTTTCACATTTTACGTTATCATTAAAGTAGGAGTTTCTTTGTTATCTTTCAGACTTTGAAATTGTAGAAAATGCTACGGTTTACCTGCCAGAATTATTGACTTTACAATCACCAGGTAAAGTTACGTCGGTTTTAAACATTCCATAATCAGTTGAAGAACATTTAAAATTATAAATTGCTAGATAAATTTTCCGAAAGCAGGTTACAGAAATTTTAAAACAAAATTTTATACCTATATTAGTTTTTAGTTTTGACGAAAAGTGAAAAGTGGAATCAAATTGACATTGACATAGAGTTTGAAACTAATTATAAATTCAAAGATTCAGAACCAATTTTGTTTTAAATCTATTTTTTCAAATTTATTTTTCGTTATTTTTAGTTCTGGATCATATAAGGTATTCCGTGGGATTTTTTGTGAAGCTTATATAGTAGACATTGATGTTGTACCGGGTGTTTCCTTTGAAAAGGTCCGGTATGGTTTTCATGACGTCATCAAGCCAATATGTCCGGACGTTAGAGATTTTACCTTGCATTTTTTGATAGAAGCACGAAATTAGAAGATACTTCGCTCTGCAAAACCAGAGGTGACGCTATATTATTATTATATATATATATATATATATATATATATATATATATATATATATATATATATATATATATTATATATTATTATTTTCCCCCCTAGACGCGAAAATGTCCCTTGATTTTTTGTTTTTGCACCTGCAAATAATGTCACATATAAATTATCTGTATTATTTAATACTCTATTGAACAATAAATTGTGCAAAGTAGCTTTTTTGTAGGCTCTCTTTTTATTACAAAGCAACGTTTTTTAATAACGTAAGATAAGAAATTTCTAGTTTTTTACCTCATACATGCAGTGGCGGATTTAGAAAATTTTGACACGGGAGGCACAAATCTAAACATTTGAAAAGCGGTTATAGAAATATTTTTAAATTAAATAAAAATATTAAGTTTCAATTTCTTCTAGCGCAATATGACTAAATTACATAAATACCTATACCTATAAATTAATATAATGGGGAAAAGAGATGATTATAAATTATTTAAATAAAAAAATTTTTTTTAGTTCAACGTCAGATACTTACCTTTAAATTATGTTTGTAATTTAGGGTATGTTCCAAAATTTAAACACATGTACCATGATAATTTTTTTGGTTTGTTTTATTGTTTTGATGTTGACTGGCTGATTTTTCTCTGTTGGAAATTATAGATACAAACGGATTTATTTATTCGAAATATTTGCGAAATTGTATGTTAACATGCATTATTTGTGTAATAATATTATTATACTTTTATGGATGACAAAGTATATTTTTGTAATTTGTGTACTTCTATTTCAATAAATACTCTAACCTAAATGTCAAAATTTTACCGAAGCGTTGCACAAGTTACTGAGAAAACCGTCACATTCAGTTACCAAAGAATTGCCGTAATATAACACCACGGTAAACCTGGTTTAATTTTGAAACATACCTACCCTTAATGTAAAATGTCTGTTTTTCTGTATTGTTTTTAAAAACGAACAAAGCAAGTTTTTGTCACAGGGGCCACGTGCACTGCACTGCATACGTGTGGACATGGACATGTTGTGTAAAACGCAACTAACCATAATAGACGTCAACTATTGTTATGTTTACTCATCGTCCTCATCGTGTTTACTCTTCAGATTCAGAAGGCCAAAAAATAAATAAATTTAAACTTACAAAATTATCCAGAAGAGTATAATTTAATTTCCCATTTTTTAATTTCTATTATCATAAGACTTAGGGTATTAATATTCTTAGGTTAACTAATCTGAATACCTAACCATTTTAAAAAGGTTTCATCTCGGGTTTCATTTACCAACGATATATTAAAATAAAAAATAAAATTATTAATTTAAGAGAATATCTTGACAATTCCCTATGCTATGCAGCGTATATAAATTGACAATATTTTATTTATATTATTTACATGTTACATGTTACCTTTTAAAGAAATATTCACCTTATTATTATCTTCAAATACTAAAAATAGAACTGATCTTTACAAGTGCAACAGTTACCTTTACGTGTCGACTATCGTAGTATCGACTTTACAATCATAACGTTATTTCGTAAACCGTTTCGAATCGTTATCGGTAATTTGCGTATTATTTGTTAAGTCAAAGCAAGAAAGCAGCTCAAGCGTTAATGTTTCGTTCTGATAAGTTGTAACAACGGCGTCTTTACAGGACGGTAAAAGGGATATATCCTACAATTTGATTCTGAAGAAAAATAAAAATAAAATTTCAAAAATAGATGAAAACCAATTCTTACCTAATAGCCATTAATATTAATTTTGTACAGAGTGATCCGGATCATAAATGATTGGCCGTCAAATGACTTAGAAAAGTCTGTTTTATAATCCAGAAAAAAAGTTAGTACCTACTCAGTTCTTGTCAAACGAATATTTTGTTTATGTTGGTAGTGCCATTGCGATAAATTTGGAGTTGACCATCATGTTTTTTTATACTTTAAGTATAGCAGAAAGTAAGTGAAGAATACAAAATTCAAGTTATTTTCAAATCAATTTGTAATTTTTTGACATTTTGATTTTTTGATGGTAACCTTCGACGAACCGCAGCTATTTTGACAAACCGAGAACCAAATCGAACCGTTAAAACATAATTTAGTAATCCCATATCCGGAGCTGAACCGGTGGTTGTGTTTCGGAACGGTTTAAAGCCTTAATTGAAATATATAGTTTTCCCGTCAAAATGCTATTCAATTTTAATGACAATTCAACTCATGTGTCATCTGTCAAAAATGGACCAATCAATTTTGAGTATTTATAAATTTTCCACCAATTGAAACGAATTTTTTCGACAATTTATCACTAGTGCTCGCAGCGACATAATTTTTCGACAATTTTCACTAGTGATCCAATCGACAATTTTAAACAATTGAATATATCTTTATTAATCAAAATCCTATTGTTATAACTGTTGTAATGGAAGTGAAGCTATTTATAAATCATTTTCATAAAGAAAGAATACATTTTTATTCGGTGAATTGTCCTCCGAATACCATTCGTGTTCCAAGTTATGTAGACAATTTTTGTGGCTGCATCACTCATGATTATTACGCTTAAGAAAATAGCACTCGTGCTACGCACTCGTGCAATTTTCAATCAAGCGTAATAACCATTCGTGATACAGCAACAAAAATTGTCGACATAACTTGGAACACTAGTGGTATTATATATGAATATTGTTGTATTTTCTATAGTTTCGTGACTTTTTTAATATTTTTAAGGAATTAATTATATTTTAGTACAAAACTGGAACGAGCTTTATAAATTAATTGCTTGTTATAAAATAAATCTTTGAACCACTTTTTTGAAAACCGGCAACCGGTTCAATTCAAGAAGAAATAGGAAATCGGAGTAAAACCGAAACCTATAAAGCACAGTGAACCACGAACCGAACCTGTACCGTTATTTTGTGCGGTTCAAGTCCCTGATTATTAGGTAAACAGAAATGTGTACATAAGAAATGTAGGTAGGAACACTCTAAAACGTATCTATGCCGCTTGCTTATGATTTATCTGCGTTACATCAAAAATACTCAGTCGCACACATTTAAAAAATGAGGATATGTTTAAAGGCGAATTATTGTCCGTATGTCTAAATGTGTATTATGTTATATTTATGTATAGAACCATATCCATTATGATCCACCATTACAATGGAGTTAGAGCTTTAGTGGAAACCGAGCGAAGCAAGCATATAATTGAAAGCATATGCCAAAAAGGCGTAAAGATAAGTGTACACTTGTGACAAAATCGCGAGACTAGGTCTCGAGAGTTGTCTCAGGGTGTTGTCCATTTTTAGAGTAGTCACGGTCTCAGACAACTCTCGGAGATTCTTAAAATTCAAAGTCTCAGAGAATAATCTCAGGTCTGCATCCACTTGAGAGTTTAATCGAGAGTGCTTGTCTGCGGTACAATTTGAAATGTTTTTGAAATTATTCGGTCACCATATTGTCAAGTAGAATACAAAAAAAAATTATTCCATGTAAGTAGGGGAATTCAACACTCCACAGGGTGGTGGTACTATTGATGTAAACTTTAAAAAATCAATGCAGGTATACCTGATTTCGTAAGTTATGAATCTTGCGCTAGATCTTTTCAGAATTACATTTTAAAACTGTTCCGAATTCAGCAAGTATTTTATTTCTCACGATTTTTATATAAAGGATGTTTTACGTTCCCCATAATATTCATTTTGTTCACATAGAGAAATGTATTTAAAATGTCTTGGTCTGTTCACCTCCGAGCCATTTTGCTTCTCGAGACTGGCCTCTGCTTTTCCAACTCGGCTAGAACTGTGGAGACTAGATCTCGAGAGCAGAAATGAATTTGTCCACTTGAGACCCGTGCACTCTCGGAGACCTGTGACAACTTATCTCGGATATTGTTCTCAGATGCTTGTCCACTGGTGAGTCGAGTCTCGAGACTCGATCTCGAGATCATTTAGTCTCAAATGTACACTTACCTTAATACCGGCAATAGCTATAGTGTATGGATTAAAAAATGAACTGTCTATACTAGGAAAACTGTTTATCTACGACTACTATGAAAATTTTATATTTATGCTTTCAATTGTCAACGTAAAGTTGATTGTTACTGAGGACCAGGCAAAAAAACATTTTGTTGCGTGTCTCCCATGACAACGCGCAATATAGTACTATTTGATTACATAAAATAAAAGAAAATGACAAAATGAAACAAATTTTTTTATTTATTTATTTCGATATTATTGGTATCGTCATGGTTACGAATAAAACATCAATTGATTGAACGCAGATAGAACTAACTGAATACTATTATTATTATAACAAATAATTTTAGCCGTAGATAAAATTATGTGTGTATTACGAGCATAAAGTGTCTTTGTTCCTCTTGCACTATTGCAGCTCTCGCCTTCGGCTCGCGCTGCAATTACCGTGCGCGAGTAACAAAGAGTCACTTTATGCTCTTAATACACAAATAACTATTATCTATAACAAAATGTATGTTTTAATTTACGTGTATACTTTGCCGTTGAACCATGCGGCGCATTTTTAAAGTGAATTGTGGGTTTCCCAACCCCAAGGTTCATGACCGGGTACGCCACTGGTAGCAGCCACAAGACTGGCACTTTAAACGCAAAACGCCAGTCCAGCATGAAAAACACACATTAATCTTTTATAGTTATTTTAGCAGCCATTGATTACTGCTTCATTAATAATTACATGAAATTATTCTAGGCACGGAAATTAAAAATAAATTTATCGGCAAAGTTGCTCGACGGTCAAAGGGGTTTTTATCTGTCTAATCGAAAATAGAGTATTAGCGTTACACAAATAATACGAGTATGTACACGATTTTTATATACCTACTTATTCTTAAACAAATATACCTGACAAAGCATTTCATTAGATCGGCCTAGGCAACAGAAATAAAATATTGATTAAAATAAATTCATTATCTAGCTATAGTGAAGTAATTTTTTTTACAAAAACACTAAGTACTAAACTCTCGACTAAACTAGTCCCCCAATATGATAACAGTAAAATTAAGTAAAATTTGAAGTGTAAAATAAATGTCGATATTCATCTGATCATAATAACATTAAGTCAGACATTTTTACCTTGCAGTACTATATTTTCCAATCATTACGAAAGTTTGTTTCAATGTAATTTTGCGAATTATATTGATAATTCCAAGCCATAAACAAAACACAATTTTATCGCTTTGACAGCGGATAAAAAGAAAAGTAACTTTTTGCCTCGCTTTTTGCAAGTGATAAAACCTTATTTACCTTTTTCTTATCAACCAAAAATTAAACAAAACACTAAAATGTCATTTGCTTTATTTCTAATATTTGTCAGTGAAATGATTAGATTTTGGGAATATTTGTGAAGAACCAAAGGAGTCGTTAAATTATCTTGTTGATATTTTATGTGCTCCGAATAAATTTCTGTTTGGACATCTCAACCTTGTCACCTGACAGCAATTTGACTCGAAAGATTGTTTTAAAATAAAATCACGACACCGTAGGTGGAGTGATTTTATTAAACAATTTTTCTTTTCAAATTGCTAGGCAACAAAGTTTCAATACAAACAGAAATTTATCCGGCGAAATAAAAAGCTCTTGTGAAATTACAGTTGATAATTGGTTTTTGACCAATATCATACATAACTATTGAGACCCGAAAGTAGCTGTCTGCGAGAAAAGAATAGATTTATACAGATTTAGTGTGTCGAACAAAGGAAGCAATAGGGAACGCGCTCTCGTAGAGGGATTAAAATTGGTACTAAATTTGAACGTATCATCACAAACAAGGGTTCATTTGAAAGATAAAAGTTCAATCTAGATCCGTCTAGTGTTGACATTTGCAATTTTTGTTGATATACTGAGTAACAGTTATGTGAAGTTAGGCAAGTTATGACAAGTTTATAGCATTGTAAAATTGAAAAAAAAAACAAAATTTCAACACTAAATGAAAAAAAAAATTAAATCGATCCGACCAAAATTAGTCTCTATTTCATTCCCCATTCAAAAGCATGTTTTTGCTGCGCGCAACTTCACTACATTAGGCTCTTAAATCTTTGGGGTAAACAGGTTCAAAATTTGAACCACTAATTTTTCGAATTACTCGGTACATTGGTGTGTAAAATGTACCATCAATTTATAGAATTTTTACCGGATAAGTCCGTAGGTTTAAGCCGTATACCACCAGCGCACGCATAAGTTTGTAGTATATTCTATGAAACATAGGGGTTAATTTCAGTTATATTGCTTTTGACTATGTAATAGCATTTATTTTCCGCTGTGCAACAGAAAATACTTCTGTACCTGTAAGGGTGTAATTTTATTCATTTTACCGTACCTACCTAATAATTTATAAATATGTCAGGCAAAGTAACAAATGGTAGGTATTCCTCTTGCCCTGTACAATCAAACTTTATTCAATTTAGCATTTTATAATATTTGTCACCATCAGGAAATGTTAAATGATTATTGATTTCAAATTTAATAATTTTATTCAATAAACCTACAAAATACGTGATGGTCCCACTACATTATTGTTTCTGTTATTTGTGTTCCATTTGTAAAGAATGGTTTAGAACAATAACGTAATCAGGAAATAATTATTATGCTCTTAATATAGGTCATTAGAAAAAACTAAAAAGGTTTGCAAAATAATTTTTCTATTCGTTCTATTCATTCAATAATCAATGCGAAACTAAACTACGCCTTTTTGGCATTTGCTTTGAATAGAATTGAATAATTTAATTACGAATTGATTCACAAAGAATTAATGGCCTATTGTTCTGTTCACAAATTGGATTACTTTGCGAACCTACATTATGTATGTATGTACTTAGTATGTAGCACTATAATTTAAGATTGTGTATAAGTACTAAAAGTAGACCAAAAGTGAATAATTCATAATTTTAACAGAATAAGAAAAACACACGTAAAACGTAGTAGATACTACACTACCTACTTAAAGAATTGTTAATAAGCATTTAATAATTCAGATTATAATCGTGGTTTCCGCATGTCTTGATTCTAAACTGTATTTATTATTTATTTACTATAAAGATATAACACATAAGTTTTAAAATAATGAACATGACATAATGAAAAAAGCACATTTAACTAATCATTAACGTTTAATAATTTGGATATTAAAATTACATTAACAAGCGATTTCTTATCAACGTTTTATAGTCATCTTTAAGATGCAGATATCAATATGACTTGAGTAGTATTTCGTCGAAAAATACATTCTTCCCACGATCATATACGAAACTAACAGTTTCCAGTTACCTTGCTACGAAAATAAACAATATCACACATCCGTTAATGTATTAATACGTTATCGAACAAGTTATATCAAACAGTTTCAATTTTTGTTTCATCTTTTAATATGCTGTCTTTTTGACATTTTATAATTTTTCTTGTTTTTAAGTATTTCGTGATAAATTGCATTATTCTATTAAAATGGACAAACACGACATTAAAAATGATTTATCCACATAAATTAAAGGATTTTGCTGTATTTGGTATAATTTAAATTGTTATTGAAAATTTTGTATTCCATGTACCTATTCCATGATCGTATAGTACCTATTATATTTGTTCCTTCGTATACCTAATTAAAATTATGACAGTGACAGTTGACATCAAAATATATTCATGAATATAAAGTTAAATATTTATGGTCGGGAAAAATAGTATATATAGTATTGTACTTTATTGTTCTGATAGTTAATCGAGTTGACAAATTATTTCTAGAATCGTACAGATCGTCAGACTTGACAGTTTTTGTCCACTAAAAACATTTTTTTCATAAGGGGGGGGGGGTGTAAGGAGTTACGGCATACATGCCTTTAAAGAAAAAACTTGATACTTTCTCGCCCTCGAAGATTATAAATTATTGGAAAATACGGCGAGTAATTTCACGAATTTCAAGTGTCTCATTTCTTTTCCTCCAGATAGAAGCAATCAGTATAGCATTGAGTATTCACAAAAATTCATCAAATCGGCTTGAAACATTTCTAAATTTCATAGTATAGAATAGAGTTGTGCACGTTGCATACTTTGAACAAATAATATTGTATACCATATATTTTATACCAATATTGTAGTCATTTATTCAAATTTGAACTGGACATAAATCTTCTTTCAGAAAAAATATCAGTTTCTCTTAATATTAAAGTCGTTTAAAAAGTATAGGAACCGTAAATTAGTATAACTTTTAACAAGAATTTTTTTTGAGAAGACAAAAATATACCTCCTTTAAGAACTGCTCATTGCGTACGTAGTTTCTATTAAATACCTACAACATAAGAGCTTAAGAGTGTCGTTTACCTAAATGACCAAAACATGCTTCGCACAAGTTTGTGATTTATTTAACAACAAACCACGTAATAATAAAAAAATCGCTTCTACCAGACCATTTTTTCATGTCTGATTTATCGAAGACTATGCTTTATGAAACAAAATGTGTTTATTTAAACAAAATACTTGGTTTGCCAATAATTACCAATGGTAGTCTTCGATAAATCAGACATGAAAAAATGGTCTGGTAGAAGCGATTTTTTTATTATTACGTGGTTTGTTGTTAAATAAATCACAAACTTGGTCATTTAGATAAACGACACTCTTAAGCCTCTGAAATAATACGCGTATACCATTGAACAGTGAACTTTTATATGATTGAGCTTGCTTCGCTCGCCGTTTCTACAAATAAATTTCGCAGGTCAAGTTTATTGACTAAAGATATAAAATGTTATAGGTAAAGATAAAACCTACAGACCAATAATATAGGTAGCATCTAAAATTTAAAAATGTAGTTCATTGCATTTATATAATATGTAGGTAGGTACTTTAAAATTCTACTGTGAGCAATAAACGCGTTTGAAATACATCGTATCAAATAATTTTCTTATATTAATTAAATATAATTTACAAGTAAACAAATTAAATGTGTTTATATATAGAAAAATAGTACCTATTAGCACATTTGCTAAAATCTCATAAAATTTAATGTACTAGTACTGGTTGCTAGTTTGCTATGAAAATCACTGACACAGTTTCCTTAGATTGACAAAATTATTCGAATTACATTCAATTTTTATTCAGTTAAAATTAAAATGATGCATTCATTTTTATGCACTTTATCTGCATAAATTTCTGCAAATTGGAACAAGCAATAGGCATAAAAAATATATCAATATAATCATTAGATTTTCTAGATTGCCTTATGCTAAATATGAATACCTAAAAATAAATATAATTTGCAGTAGAAGTGAAAGAAGAAGGAGCAAAATTCATCAAATTGCAATTTTATGCAAAATGAACTATTACTACAGACAACAGACATAATGTTTAGAATAAGCTAAAGCGGGAATGATTATATTTTTATTGTGTAACATAATTTTCATTGTAGGTTACATCGTTTATCCGAAATTTATGCAGAAAGCATGTGCAAAATGAGCCATGTAAAAATTTGAAAGTGTCGCTGACGTGGCACTAGTAGTTTCGGTACCAAAATACATTTGTTTTAATCAAATTATGATGTTTAATAAGATTTTGACTATTATGGGGTTAAAAATATGAACATTACATATTTCGTGTCACGGTTTTTTCACTTTTAAGCGCGCCTTTAACAACTTCACTTTCCGTTTTCTTTAATAACAAAAACAACAGACGCAATATTATAAAAACGATTCCAACTTATACTCGTACATTCACGTATTTATAAAAAATGCAAGAATACATTTCTTTTCTACGACGTATTCATACGCTTGGATCCGTTACAGAGTACAAGTACAATTTACGCACATGCTTTGTTTTTATTTATGTATCCTTGTTAAGACAAATGTTATGAATGACATTCCATAACAGTTGACTGCATCGTGTAATTAAAGTTTATAAGACAATGCTAGTGACAACTTCAGAAATTTAATATTCAACTTCTCTTATTATGAGACTCATCCATTTTCTGCCCAATTCAAATTAAAAGTTAGGATTTACAAATACATTTTTGATGATGAATTTGAATTTTTTTATACCTACAATTTTTTTAAAACTTAGACGACAAAGCAACTAGACAAATCTAATAGAGGAAACAAAACAGACAGTACGCTACTTATTAGTAGGGCTGTTCGATATTCCAATTTGAATATCGATGTTCGATGTAAAATCAAAATCGATTTTATCGATATATCGATGTATTGATGTATCGAAATATCGATATATCGGTGTATCGGTGTATTGACATATCGATATATCGATATACCGATGTACCTATTGATATGATAAAACGATGTATCAATAATATAGATGAATCGGATTAGTTTTTTGATTAACACTAAACTAGTACTCACTGTAGCTTAACGCACAAGCGCATATTATTTGTAAATATCTAACGAAACGAATACTTATAACGAATGCTTTATCCTAATCCTATACACAACAACACAAAATAATCGACACGTGGTCGAAACATATGCGACGAATAATCCACATAGGCAGGATATATCGATATATCAAACATGGATATATCGATTTATTAAACACAGAAATATCAACTATCGATATATCAATGAAACGATATTTTTTCTTCGAAATATTGTTATTCGATATATCTATTTAAACGAATTGTCCTGCTTGTTAGAAATACCTTTTTAATAACTGAATAATCGGTAATATCATAGATTAGTGCTGTCATTTAATCTTGTTTTAGACGTAATACAATTTTAATATCTGCCTACTAATGACGATTTATATAATAATATTTTTGTAGCTTCGAGTAAAATGATACGATATTTGCCCTTGAAAATTGAAAATAGGCGATACCTTTAGCTAAAGAAATATTATTTATTCTATAAGTAATAAAACATGAAAGAAATTTCAGGACACAATACACGAACCAAAATAATTAATGTTGTTTATAAATATCCAAGAACTGTTGCCCTGAAGATCTGAATAACAATTAATCAACATTAGCTTTAGTAACCTTAACGGTTATGTTTACATGCGGTCATGTGGTGGTCCTTGTATTTATTTTGCTATAACAATGACAATACAATAATAAATCATTATTGGAGATTGAAGTTTAATAATTAATACAAGTAAGACAGAAAGCTACGCAATACTTTTACCTACTTTACTCTACTCTACTCTATCTAAGTAAACCGGAGATGTTACTAATTTGACGTTTGACAAAAGAAGACTATTTTCACCAATTTATCAATACTACTACATTACCTACATTTTTATAACATATTTTTGAAAATAAGTGTACATTTTCTGAGATAGTAGTTGATTTACCTCCTGATTTATACACGTCAACTTTAATTGTCTACGTCTATAAACATGTAAGTAGATAATGTAGACAATATACATAAATGTAAGATTATGTTTATGTTCGTCTAGTTGAAACTGAAGATTTTTTGCTTGTCTACATTGTTTACTTATCGATTAGTTTGCTCTTAAATATGTATAATATAGATCATTGTCTACACGTAAACAATTACATTATCTACCTGACATACTCTACACGCCAGAGGCGCAATCAGAATTTTTTTTCTGGAGGGAGGGTTTTAGGGGTTCTGTTTTTTGATGAAAACGAGAAAATAGCGCCGCAGGCGAAAAATGTTTTTGGTTCAAGGTCAACGGCTGTTTCATTAAAAGTTAAGTTTTTCCATAGGTATAGGCGAAATTTCGTATATTTTACCATCTTTCACGAATAGAAATTAAAATAAATAACAATTTTAAAAAATAAATGAAATGAAAATTGGGAAATTTTTGTTATTCTGTAATAGACCATTTTCAGAACAAATTAGCCATTTATGGGATTTTTCTGAAGTATAAATTATGTTAATTTTTGACCGGGAGTCCCAAGGTCAAGCATAGCTGTCAACGCTGTCAGTGTGTCAGACATGTGAAAAACTGAATTATATAAAGACGTAAGTTAAAATAAGTTATTTACATAATAATGATTGACAGTTTGATATTGTTTCCAGTGAACCTTTGAATACAAATATTTATTGAACACAAACAACTATGAAGTTAGATCTGATAGATTACTTGCTAACTTCACGATAAACATAGTAAATGTCTCACTCTATTTCAGCAAGCATACGTATAACCGACACTGCAAATCGTCTATTTGTCAGCTAACGATTTCTTAAACTTTTAAAGAACAAACTCTCTCAAGGGGTGCGATCGCATCATCGTCCTCCCCTGGTATATATGTGAATATTGTAATCATTATGCGAAAACATTCATTAATTCCGGGGTGGGGAGGTTTATCCCCCAAAACCCCGCCGTGGGTACGCCACTGCTACACGCTCATCCCTGCTCACATACCGAAAGTATAAATACAACAACCGTGTATGTGTATGTTACCAGCCATGACTTTCGGCTACTTATGGTTGGTAGTTAGAAGAGAATGCACCGCAGGGAAGATTTTTGCGCAATTAAACTGGAATTTAACTGGAATGTAGGCTGAATGAGAACCCCAAGATGTCAGAGCCCCAGGCGTATGTACTTAAGGCATATAATTGATTACCTACATTAAAGGTCCTTGCAAGTCAACAGTCTAAGCTAAGAATCCTCGAATATCCAGGTAAACTCACCTAGCGTGGGCTTTTATGTGCATATATAGTTTATTTTAGGAATGACTGAAAGTATTAATCAGTCTGTCAGTGTCAAAGACATTCCTGTAGCGCGCCAATAATTGTTTGCTCAGGGATAGTCGAAATGACTGAATTCGGTAGAGACCTATCGTTGCAGTTCTCAGTTGTTTTCTCGGGGTAAATATGTTTAATATTGACCACATAATCATTGAAATTTTTTTGATATAAAGTACTTTTATGCAACATCTCTTAATAAAAGCATTATAACTATGGTGATTTTAAACAAGCAACGTAAAAGATTGTCCATTAGTGGCTTTGATCAAAATTGTACCCACTTGTGGGTAAATTGTTACTTTTCTTGTTGGAAGTCACCATAGTATAGCGATGTTTTAGGTTGGAACTTAATATTTTTTAAATATTTAAGCAGTTATTAAGAGGTGTTGGATAAAAAGTTATATGTCATACGTGGGCAAAAAGGATTGGCCCACTCGAAAAAATTATCTCACTAAGCCTTCATCCTCGTGAGTTAAGATTTCCCGCGTGGACAATTCCTTACTTTGCCCACTTGTAAAGTAAATAACTATTATTTTTAGTTAATATACATAAACAGATCGCTCTGGAAAAATCCTATCTACGTTTATGTTACTGTCCAAAAGGGATTATCCGACCGTCCATAGCGCTGTTTCTATTGTACGAAAAGTAAGTTCTGTCGCAGGTAAAGCATGCGGCATGTTAAGAGCATCCTAGCAAAGTTACATTCGACTTTCTGGTAGTTTTATTTGCCGCACAGCTGGCAAAATCTAATACTACTCTTGCAAACTTTGATTTATTACTCACAGTTAGTCTGAAATCGACTATAGTGCATGTAACTTTAGAACCATTTTCCTTTGCAATAAACTTTCGCATTTGTAGTCGTTCTCATTGTAATTTAGTTCGAATTATAAATTTGAAAAGTGCGAGTAGTATATACACAAGAAGGTAAATACCTACTGAGAAACAGGTGTATCATTCTGCAAATAAATGAGACAAATTCTGCTGGATGATAAATAGAAACAAATAAATATATTATAATAGTTAAGACAAGAATACACAGAAAGTTTCGGATGTCGGATATACATTACAAAAGCAAACACAATTTGGTTTGAATCTTTAAAAACTAATCAAGACAATGACACGTTCATTAACAGGCAGTGTCAAATACAGAGCTTTTGCTGGACGAGAAGATATTTCTTGCTGAAAGACAAAAACATTCGCAGTCGAAAATTTATACATATCAGAGAGAATTTTTATTGAAAGCTAAAGCCCTGTTCACGGGGATCTTTAGAGATTCTACGGAGATTCAGAATCCTGGAAAAGAAGTTTTTTTTCTTTCTAGTGAGAATTATCTGTTAAATTGCGGTGTCGCTAAATTGAATCTTCAATGAGTCTTGGGAAAGAAGAATTTATAATTTATTGATTGCTTCAAAACCACGTAATTATCACTAGAAAAAAAAAAATTCTTCTTTTCCAGGATTCAGGATCTTCAAAGATCTCCGTGCGAACAGGACTTAACACGTGAAATAAGAATACAAAATAGTAATTCGTTCTTATAGGCACTTATCGGATATTTTACTAGTATTGAGGTATATCCCTTGTGAAGAAATTTTTGATAGAAGAGTATAAAAATATTGAAATACCGACTTGATCAGCACTTTTTTATTATCAGTAAATTATCAATCATTTACTAATAATAAAAGAGTGAAGATTAAGACGTTTTTTCAATATTTTGTACACTCTTCTATTTTATACTAGTAGTTGTAGGTTCGGTTCGACAAGGAGGTATTTGCAGTATCTAGCAACCCTTAATAAAGGATTACTACTTGTACTTTCTATTTCAATATAAATTATAAATATATACAAGTCTAGAGTGTTATCCCGGCAAGATAGAGGTCTCGGGTTCAATTCCCGGTGGTGGTCATGATTTTTCAAAATATGTCATATTCATTTATGTACTTACTACACTACTTTGTAAAGATGCGCATTTTTACCCGTGACCCGATACCAGAACCAACTCGAACTGAACTACACTCGGGTTTCGGGTCGTGTTGATGTCGGGTTCGGGTAGGGTCGGTTCATGTATGTTCAGGTCGGGTTGGTTCAGTTCAGGTCGGGTAGGGTTCGGGTCAGTTCAGTGCCGGGTATAGTTCGGGCCGGGTTTCATTTTTTCCAAAATTGCGCATCTCTACTACATTGGTCACAGCTAATCTCTAAAATTAAGTTTATATACAAGTCTAATTCATTTATAAAATATCCAACTACGGCTACATATATTTTTTTTTAAAACATGGTTTTTGCATTTACATTCTGAATCAAAGAATACGACACCTTCATTGATAGAATAATTGCTAGTTACTAGTTGCACTGTCGAGCGATCTCTATCAAAGGACTACTTCTACTATTTGTTTTTCCAACTCATACATTACTTTGTCCAGCTATTCTAGGCTATATCTTTTAACATTTGAAATAAAGAATATGACACCTACATGGGCAGGTAGGATCGCAGAGAACCTTGTGTTAAGTGTCAAGTAAAAAAACTTCTGGGAACAAAATGAAATCCAAAAGGCATTCGCATATCTTAGAACAAGGACCAAACTATTCAAACCCAACGCTCTATTGGTTGTCTATACCTTTTAACATTTGAAATAAATAATATGACACCTACATTGGCAGGTAGGATCGCAGGGAAGCTTGTGTTAAGTGTCAAGTAAAAAATCTCTTGGGAACCAAATGGAATCCAAAAGGAATTCGCATATCTTAGAACAAGGACCAAACTATTCAAACCCAACGCTCTATTGGGAGTCTAGGTCAAGAATAAACAAATATCTGTCATAATAAAACTTCTGCAGGTTGTAAATAAGAATCTGTCGTTCCATTAGGCCAAGAACAAACAAATATAGAATATAACACCTACATTGGCAGGTAGGATCGCAGGAAAGCTTGTGTTAAGTGTCAAGTAAAAAAACTTCTGGGAACCTTATGAAATCCAAAAGGCATTCGCATATCTTAGAACAAGGATCAAACTATTCAAACCCAAAACGCTTTATTGGGTGTCTAGGTCAAGAATAAACAAATATCTGTCATAATAAAACTTCTGCAGGTTGTAAACAACAATCTGTCGTTCCATTAGGCCAAGAATAAACAAATATCTGTCATAATAGAACTTCCGCAGGTTGTAAACAAGAATATGTCGTTCCATTAGGCCAAGAATAAACAAATATCTGTCATAATAGAACTTCTGCATGTGGTAAACAACAATCTGTCATTCCTTGTTTATGTTAGTAAGCATCAACACCAACACTTACTGTTCAGTTTTCGATTGTACTCCGTTGTAACGGCTAACACATAACACGTTGGTGACGTCCTCCAGGTCTCTGTCTACGTCCACTGCGATCTACGCCGACTGCCTGTGCGCAAGGCCTCGGTTTGCAGCCACAATGTACGCGCGTGCACTTCGTGTGCTCCCAACAGTGGCTCGCACTGAACTGACACAAGAGGACGAGGACGTGAGAATGTTGTGCGAGGCTCGGAGAACAAACGCAAACCGCGTTGCCATGGTGACGGGTGTGGTGCGCCGGGCGGCGCATAGAGGGCAGCAGTGGCAGGGTTAGCGGGGACACGAACCGGAGTTACAGGCAACGGGCTGCGAAAGCCGGATGTTTCATATTAAAAATAAATAGAAATCCGGATTGATTTGATCCAGCATAAAAATATCTGCTAACCCTTGAATAAGTCTATTTAATATGCGTCAGTTTTTCGAAAATCCTTTTTACCTTCCGCTTACCTGTAAAGGAAGGTATTGTAATCATGCTAAAAATCGGGTAGTGAGTTTTTAGGGAATGAGCACGAATTAGAGTCCTTACAACTCATTTTTGATAGTTTTACGATGATGTCTGTATGTACCTATGTGTGTGTGTACTCGTATGAATGTGGTCAAGGCCGGGGTGTAAGTCAGATAACTCAAATTTTAAGTCCAAAATTTAGTTTCATCTCTCCAAAACTAAAATACGAATTACCTAAAAATTTTGATATTTGGTATTTAACATTTGTATATAAAATGGAAGAGCTCATTAGATTTTGGTACAAATATCTTCATCGGAAGTGATATTTTTTGAAGATTGAAAATGTTAATTGTCAAAAATTTATATAAATTTGGATAAATATAGTATTTATTTGTAATAAGAATAAGAGCAAAAGTTATTTGCAACTTACGTTATAAAAATATTGTCTTTATCTGGTAGCATTAAAGAACTGCAGTAAAATTTAAAAAATAAATTTATCATTTATCAGATAAAATGTTGAAATCTTGTAATCCATGTTCGGTTGATTTTTGTTTCTGCGTAAAATATATTGACAGGTGAGACGGGTGACAAGTTGGTATACTAGCGCCATATAAGTCATAAGTAAGATATTAAATGTAATAATTAAACGGAGAATAGCTTCAACACAGAAGAATTTTCCTGTGACTGAATCTTTTGATTCAGGTGATGCAAATTTCTGTGTTTGAATATTTAGAATTTTATTTGTATATTTTAAATGGGCACCGGATTATACGTATACATTTATGTTTATAACTCTAGATATGGCGGAAGGTTGTGTGGTGGCCACATCCGATTTTTATACGTCGTGCAGATGTAAAAGTATGAATGTGTCACCTCAAACCAAGTATAACTTTTCCTCTGGGAGTTTGCTCGTTTGAGAAATGAGGTATTTACATTCTTCATAGTACAATAATAATTTTAGTACTTTCCTTAATATTAATTAAATAGATTTTATTTAAAATTTGTGCAGTACCTTCATCAATGGCATATATACTTTTATGAAACTAGAAAAAAAATTCAACCACTGTTTGTATAATAAATGGAATATAATAATTTACTTCATTTTTAACAGTACCTGCAATTATTTATCTATAAAAATTTTGTCCTAATATTATTATCCACAGTGAAACTCAAATGTACTTTTGCAAAAAATGGTCTCAAATTTATGAATTTTTAATAAATATTTTTATTTTATAATCGTAAAGTTGTAAATTAGCCGGTATAAATTGGATTATTAATTATAGTCACAATTAGCAGTAGGTCTTGCTCGTTTTATGATTATTTACGTTTTAATGTTTCAATAATAAGTATAGCTAGAATTTTTGAAATTATCATGATACTGAACACAAGTAGTGGTAGTGTTATAATACTGCAAATTACAAAAATGGGCCGAAATTGGAATTATTCTTTAAGCTAATGAATCCTCTCAACCTTGGATACAACTTTTCTGTCTTTTTACTTTTCCGACCGATGTAGGTAATAGTATATTGAAATCGAGATTTTCATGAATATTAACGATTTAGACCTTACCGAACCCAAAAATCATGATTTAAAAAAAAGTTAGTTTGTCGGTCCGTCTGGATGTAAGGATAAATTAGAATTGCGTTTTAATTTTAGACTGAAATTTTATATTTAAAATCTTGATCCAAAAACTGACTTCATGTTCGTAAATGAGCTTTACTGAACCAGTGAACTTATAACATAAACTTTTTTTAAAAGTTATCTATCTATACTATCGAGTTTGGTATCAAATTAAAGCTCTCGGGAAAAGAATAATTAAAGTAGAAAAGTAACGATCATCAATTGTTTTTTACCTGTCGTCTCATATTCTATCAGAAAGGTACTGTAATGGGTAAAAATTTTCGAGTATGAGTTTTTAGTGGATAAGCACGTTTCGGGGTCAGGGTCGTTGCGAAATGGTCTTTAAATTTTGGTAGCAATCTATTAAAAGGAAGTAGTACTATACTTAAAGACCACACAATTTTTCTTCAAAATCTGGATGTATAAAGTACTTATGACAATTTTTTATATTATTAAATAAATAAAAATGTTATTATCTACTCGTAAAATCAGTTTAATATAAATTTTTCTGTATCTGGCACCATTTACAAATTAAATTACAATTTATAGTTTTGTGTTTGAAACTTCGATATCTTGTAATCCATGTTCGAAACATTTGTTTACTGACATCTTGTTCTAAAATTTTCATAAAATGACTATTTTTGTAAGTACCTACGTAGAGAATGTGCCTATGTACTGTACAGAGTACAGAGAAAAACCGAGTTGGACAGCTTCTATATACACTAAGGTAGCGAAGCAGTTTCTGCCAAAAAAATTCATGATAATCTACTCGTATGTCCGTTCGATTAATATTAATTGTATACCAATAATTGAAGGTCTCTAGCCTGTGTATGACAGTTTATTGTTTTACATTTCTTTAGTTTTATTATAAAATGCATGAAGTGCTTGGAAATGACAAAAATGTGAAACAATAATAATAGTAACTGGATTTGCCCCATATTTACCAATCCCTATTTACCACCGTCCCTTTTTACCACCGTAATTCTTTTACCAATCCATTTTTACCAACATTATACTTTTACCAATCCATTTTTTACCACCGTCCCTTTTTACCACTAATTCTTTTTTACCACCAACGTATTTACCAACGTATTCTTTTACTAATCCATTTTTACCACCGTCCCTATTTTTACCACTAATTCTTTTTACCACCAACATATTTACCAACGTGTTTTTTACCAATCCATTTTTACCACCGTCTCTATTTTAACAAAGCTAACAAAACCGTACTAAAGCCCCACAAACTCGGTTTTGGTATTTACTACACTAACAAAGCTAACAAAACCGTACTAGAGCCCCACAAACTGGGTTTTGGTATTTACTACAATAACAAAGCTAAAAAATTCGTATTAGAGCCCCACAAATACGGTTTTGGTATTTTCTACACTAACAAAGCTAACAAAACCGTACTAGAGCCCACAAACTCGGTTTTGGTATTTACTACACTAACAAAACCGTACTATAGCCCTACAAACTATTAATGGTAAAACGGAATAGCGGTAAAAAAGTATTGTGGTAAAAGTTGTAATGGTAAAAACGGAGTGGTAAAAATGTATTAGTGGTAAAACGAAATAGCGGTAAAAAGTATAGTGGTACAAATGCAGAGGTAAAAGTTGGAGTGGTAAAAATTGAGTGGTAAAAAATGGGTTAACGGTAAAACAGGATAGCGGTAAAAAAGAATGGTGGTAAAAAAGCTGTGGTAAAAGTTGGAGCGGTAAAAATAGAATGGTAAATATGTAGCACAACGTAGTAACTGTCACACACAAACTATAAATATTATTAGGTATCATTGTTCTTGTTTTGTTTTCTTGTCAATTTCATAGCTTTTAATAAAACATTACATTATCTTATATACTAAAAGCAGAGGCGGACTGGTAACGTGTCGGCCCAGTGGGAAATAAACTTCACCGGCCCAGCCGAAGTGTAGTTTTATGAAAAAGAAAAAAAAGCGCCACAGGCGAAATTTTTTTGGGGTTCAAGGTCAATGGCTGTTTCATCAATAGTTTAGTTTATCCATAGAGGGAAAATTATACACAATTTATCCTCATTTACGTAGTGATGCCGTGAGACGAGAAATTTAAGTAATCTCGTCTTGGTCATTTCTCGGCTGTTCCATTCTCGTTTTGTCCCAATTTCTCGAATAAAATTTGTTGCCATCTATTTGTAAAGCTAGATGTGACATTAAGAACTTTTTTGTACATTTCTGTTAAATTTGCACACAATTCTTATATTTAAAATAAAAAATATTTGTATCAAAACAATAAAATGCTACGAACAAAGTATAATAAAATGTATTTTGATATTTCGAAGAGAAATAACATCAGATATTTTTCAGTTTTTATTTCGAGAATTCTCGATTTTTCGAGAACTATTTCTCGTCTCGTTATATTGAATTCTTTTCTCATCTCTCCATCCGAGACGAGAAAATTATTGGTTTTCGTCCCGTATTTTTGAGACGAGAATGAATGAATGAATGAGCCGAAGGCCCGCGTAGCGGGGCCTGACGCTAGTTATAAACTATTGTTGCTAACTTTAGAACGGTCCATTCAAATAACAATTTATTGACATGACTGTGTAGCATTTTTCAAGAGCTATCATTATTTGATATGCCACAAAGAATATATTGCCAGGGTTTCACTACTTGACTTGATTATCAAGCTACTTGACTTGACTTGATTTCAAATCAAGTCAAGCTCAAGTCAAGTAATAGAATCGAAAGTCAAGTCAAGTAATTTAATTTCAAGTAACTTGAAAATCAAATAGTAAAATCTCAAGTACTTGATACTTGAAAATGAAGCAGTTAATCTTCAAGAAGAAGAAGAAAATTTAAGTAATTCTGCAATACTGCATTGCATATTATCTATTATGTATCAATATCAATATATTACAATGGGCCTGGTAATATAGACTTAATCACAAATTAATAAACATATATTGTTGGTGTAGATACAAAATCGTTCCAATTAGCTCGGGGAATACCGCATTTTGTTTTAATTAATTATTTGACTTTATTGCGCATCTCTTAACAAAATTGTTCGTTATCAAGTTATATCAAGTAGCTTGAAATTACTTGATATCAAGTCAAGTGTAAACGATAGAAAATCAAGTCAGGTAATAAAAACAAAAATATTAGTAAAATGTGCCCCCCTAGGTTTTAAAACATATATCATTAACTGGGTATACCCATCACAATTCGTTCCCAAATTATTAAGGGTGGATCGTCTTAAGCGCGCCATCCTGTATATAAATAAGGAGAGTTGTGGTAAGAGGTCATGTGCTGTTTCTGTTACTTGACAAAAGAGTGCTGAATTCGGCTCAATGTCTTTTGGAAATAAAAGCAACCAAGTACACATCAGTGTCTACAACGTTGTATAATTTTGTTTTAATTTAACAGCTTATATATTTAGTTTGAGTTTTAAATCAACAAGCTGATAAAAATGTAAATATGGAGAAAATCCTAAAATATGCAAAAATTTCTACTTAATAAATATTCATATTACTGTTAACAGTTCAATAATCTATATTTCAAACGCGGGTACCAGGTTTTAAATTTGCATATTTCTATAAAAAATGTTGCGTAGAAAATATTTTCACAGTCGACAAAATGTCTAAACTGAAGTTAATCATCGTTTTACTTAATTTGGTAAGTAGAAATATAAATATAAAACAGTCTGGTACTATATCACTAACGATTATTTTAATTAGGTTCAAATATATGAATGCTCAGACAAATTAATACGTCTTAAAAGAAATGAAATTCTAAATAGTTTTAATAACAGTGAAGAAATATCTACTGATAGTACACCAACAAATTATTCAGACTTGTATTTAAATTCTGGAAATAATACTGGTCAAACCAGTCAAAATAACATTAGTAATCGTCTAGGAGATAAGAAAGAAGTCATTGAACAGCAAACCGTTGAAACAAATTCTGAATCAACACAAGAACTTATGAACAATAAAACAACTCAAATCAACAATGACAACAAAACAAATTCCACCTACAGCACGCTTGGAAACACAACAATAACAAAACAGAAAAACAAAATACTTGGAGTAACCGCAAATCTCGAAGTGAAGCTAACTGAAAATTTACATAAACTTTTTAGTAATTTTAAACCTAACGAACAAGGTAAATATTTGTTGCCGAATTTTGTGGAGGCGTTCCAAACGAATATCGTTCGACCCATTCGCGATACGGTTGACAGAATAAACATAGAATTAAGTCCTGAATATAATAATAATTATGGAGCGTATTTTAATCCGTATCCACCGATAATCCTACAGAAATTACACGAAAAGAAACAGAATTTTTTAAACAAGTTTAGGTTAGGCTGTTGTAACTATGATTATCCTTATGCTTATAGATCTTTAAATTAGCGTTTATATACGTGAATTTTTACAAATTGCAGTGATTTATTGTAGTTTTAATAATAAAAATAATAAAAAGTAGGTACCTATATTAGATATTTTTATGAATATGTTTCAATTCTAGTCAATAATAATACTTATAATTGATTGATATCACGGTAAATAGATTTATAAATATTATATTTAATAAATATTCTTTGAATAGTAAAATAGTAGTAGTTTTTCTGCCGCGATTGTATGCCGAGACAATGCCGAGGCTGGGCAGAAAAACTGTCACGTCAAAAAAAATTTTTTGTCCATAAATATTTTACTATGTTATTATTATTTTTAATATGTCTCTATCGTAACGAATTATATTAAGTTTATTTTTACAGTAGTCGTTTATACAATGGGCAACTTGCATGGTACAGAAAATGAGTTTTTTATCACTTGAATTAATGTCAGGTCTAAATCACATATTTTATTTATCACATAATTATTCAAAGAAAGCAACAATTTCAAATTGAAATCGTGCAATATTTCTAAATACGTTACTATTTTTATTAGTGACATATTATTAAATTTTCATTAATTATTTTTGGGCTTGTTGATAAATTTTTTGTAAAAATAAACAATACGGGTCCCAAGTATT
This sequence comes from Agonum fuliginosum, assembly GCA_947534325.1. NCBI lineage: Eukaryota > Metazoa > Arthropoda > Insecta > Coleoptera > Carabidae > Agonum > Agonum fuliginosum. Next base: position 13,366,510 of record OX384045.1, on the reverse strand, counting down.
TATCTCTTCTTAAAAAATATTTCATAAAAAATATCATGCAAGTAGCCCAATATACAATTATTTTTACTTTGTTTGCTTAGGCAGAGAAAGTGATACTTTTATGACTATCAAATAATGTCATTAAAAGTAAAAGGCGAAATAATATGCTTAAGTTAGTACCTACTAACTTTAACCTGTAATTTATAAATAAACAAATATAATAAATGTATACATTTGTATAATTATTTCATTTAAGTACTTTCTTCATTACTTCATTACTTTAAAATAAATATTATCATAGTATTTTGAAATACAGGGGTGGACTGGCCATAAGGTCTGCCGGGCGAATACAATAATGGGCCGATTGAGAGGCCGAGAGATCACGTTTTGCACAAATTCTTATAATATTTAATAAGTCTGTACCCGAATATTTTTCGCCTGCGGCGCTATTTTCTAGTCCCAGGGCCTGTACAATTGGGACAGATTACTTGAAAGCCAGGTAAACATTAAGTTCCAGTCCGCCTCTGTTACGTCTAATTTTTATCAAAATATTTGTTTTCTAAAATTATGGATAGCTGCATTTTTTGCTAATTTAATTTAAAACTGGATCTGATTCAATGAATAATCTCTTGAATTCCATTCGTACCATTTTTCTGATTTTCTGGTAGTTATATTATACACTCATGTATCTTGTGCTCATGAAATATAGGTAAGTGTATTAAGTTAATCATGTAAAAGTAAAGAATAGTGAAATGCAAAAGAAAAATGTTGCTATTTTAATTATGGAAAGTAAACCTAGCAAACGTATTACTCTAATATTGATCTAAAAATTGTTAAAACAAACACTTTTTTCAAACACCAATTATATCTACTATGCAAATATTTGCTTTGTAGTAATAACTAATACTACTGGAGATCATTACAGATTATGCAAATAAAAAGACATACTGCCAATTCAGCAATAATTCTCTTATGTTGAATCGTTGAATGATGACTCGTCCGAAAACTAAAAGTGGTCTCCGAAATTCAAGTTCAACAACATTTCAAGGCCTATAATGCACGAGCAAAGAACTGGTTTGTGATTTCAACAACAAAATTTTTTTGCACGCATTCGGCAAAAGATGCTCATTTACATATTTGAGTTTTGATCTTCGATAGTTTGATACAGGGAATAGGGTACTTTACCATAGTAGCAAATTAGCAATCCAGTCAATTATATTGAAAGGAGACCTCAAAAATGAGTTATTGCCATGAAAAAAGTTTTCAAAAAGTGAATAGTTCTTTAGATATTTGAGATTTTAGGCAAGTCGATACATCTACGTCACAATAATGCGTTTCACGTGTATTCTTACTTACAGTAATAAAGAAACTACCAAATTGTATTTTATATTTTGTATTGTGCCTCCTCCTACAGAGAGTAATTCACAACTTCGTGCATTTGAATGGCTTAATGTGTGTGCACAAGAACGAAAGAACATGCAACTTTTTATCTTATTATCTTTAAAAAATGAAACTTTCAATTTAAAGGTGTTTGATCTTGAACTCTAATTTTTTTTATATTTTTCCGAGTTTTATTAGAAAATTATTTTTAGTCTCTCTCCCCACCAAGATGCAATTCTGGGTGCGCCACTGCTAACTATTGTAGATTCAATTTAGCGATACCGCTATTTGACAGCCGATTCTTACCAGAATTCTTTTTTCAAGATTCTATACCTATAGGTACTCAGTACCCAGCCTACTCAGCAAGAAACATAGTAAAAGTAAGAAGTTTGTGGCGTGACCGCTCATTGATATCTCCAGTAAATTTTGCAAATAAATCGTTTAAAATAAACATTTTCACTTTAACTGAACGTTGTAAGTTGAAATGTAAATACTGTAGGTTAACTAGAGTATTATTTCTTTAATAATAATTGAATTTAAGTAAAATTAATAATCAAAAACACATTTGTATTATTATGTAATTTGTGTACGTAATAAATTTTGTATTTACTTTCTTAATTAAGTAGTTAATAGTAATTTACGTGGCTAACGTAGTAACGACGAAGCAGTGATACTCCTTAATCCAGTGAGCCCAGTAAAGATTATTTGTAAGCGTGCCACGTATAATTTCAATTCCACGTTCACAGTGTTTTTTGATACTTAAGAGCCTAATGTAGTGAAGTTGCGCGCAGCGAAAACATGCTTTTGAATGGGGAATGAAATTGAGACTAATTTTGGTCGGATCGATTTAATTATTTTTTTCATTTAAGATAAAGATGACCTCCACATCCGCTTAGTGTTGAAATTTTAGTTTTATTTTTTGTTTCAATTTTACAATGCCATAAACTTGTCATAACTTGCCTAACTTCACAACTGTTACTCAGCATATCAACAAAAACTGCAAATTTCAACACTAGACGGATCTAGATTGAACTTTTATTTTTCAAATGAACCCTTGTTTGTGATGATACGTTCAAATGTAGTACCAATTTTAATCCCTCTACGAAAGCGCGTTCCCTATTGCTGCCTTTGTTCGTTTGTTCGACACACTAAATCTGTATAAATCTATTCTTTTCTCGCAGACAGCTACATTCGGGCCTTAAATATACTTAGCTACAATAAATTTTGTAATCAAAGGTTGTTGGCGGTAGTGCAATTGAGAAGACAGAAGGGACTTGTAATGTTCATTCTATAAACTGTAATAACTCATTAATTTAGTAACTATAAAGTTTTCAAAGTGTCATTTACACAGAAAATGAAAATAAAATTAAATACTACCTGATCAAGCACAATATGGATAACAAAACTAGTTTTTAAATCAAGATTAGTTTAGGTAAGTATAATTTCCATTTTGAAGGTTATTGTTTGTTAGAATTATAATTATTACATTACCATGGTAATCCATATATAATTTGAAAAAGACGCCGATATAATATACCAACGAAGTAATCATTTTAAAACCTGCGATAATAAATAATATAAAACTATATTTGTATTTTCATTAAACGATTTGCAACAAATATAATGAGGTAGGTACTTCCTTAATCGGAGGTGTTTGCAAAATTTTACTAATTTTTTTTTTCAGTTCCTTCAGTTACAAGGGGTCAAAATTGTTGTTTTGGTCTTACGTCGCGTATCTCGGCCCCAAAAGTTACCCTTCTGAAAATTTCTGTGACAACGAGTACAAAATTTCATATCTCCATTTCTCGAAATGCCCGTTTGGCCAAACAGAAGTTCACGCGATACACTGGAGGAAGACGGGCAAAATCATGGGATTATATAGAAGAAAATTCTACGCGATTGTTGAAACCGTCCCGGGCCAAATTGAAATCGTCGAAAAATTCCGAGTGTTCTTGGGAGACTTGTTGGCTTTGGGATTGGAACCAAATTATTGTTAATAACCATTGTATTTGTTGCCCAAAATTTTTGTATTCAATAAAACGCTCTTTCATTTCTTGCAATTAGGATAATAAATATTTTTTAACAAATACTTAAATAGTACTATCGTGTTTTTTAGTCACACAAAGAATATTATAACAATTTTTTTATGTGTTGATATATGGAAATAGGTATAACATTACTACAGCTGTCCCGATTGACAAAATAAACTTTCAACATTTAAAAAAAAATTAATATTATTTGTTATTGTGTACAAAATTCATATTTGAAAAACACGTTCATATAAAAAAATATTTTTAAATAAATATAAAATATTACCTCTCGCCTCATATCCTATAAGAGAGGTATTGTAATGGGTCAAAATTTTCGAGTATGAGTTTTTGGTGGATAAGCACGTTTCAGGGTCTCTATAATACGAATTTACTATTTTCACGATGATGTCTGTGTGTGTGTATGTGTGTTTGTATGAATGTATGGACTGACGATTTTTCGTCCACGATAACTGAAAAAGTATCAAACCTTTAATAACCAAATTTCATATTTAAGGTTTTAATAAGGATCTTAACACCGGATAACATTTTGGTAGAAATCCAAAAACCGGAAGTAGTACTTTTTGAAGCTTGATAAACTTTTTCTTTAATATATTGTTACATTATTTATTTATGACAATTTTAGCAATTAAAAATAAAAGAAAATATAATTATCTATGGGTACAGTTAATTATAAATACAATTTGCTGAATCTGGTAGTATTTAACAATAAAATAAAGTACAATTAATATTCTATCTTGTTGTCCATGATATGAAATTTGTTTCTACATAAAATTTGAATGATTATGACAGTGACAGTACAGTTGACATCTTTTGCTTGCATCTTGGTTTACATTATCGTTTACATATTACATGAACATGCAACTATTAAAATGTAAGTAAAACTATTTATTAGATTAGTCTCGAGGTTAGTAGAATAAGCAGAATTAGGCGAGAGGTCGTGTACTGGCCACAGCAGATTTTTTTTCTTGGTTTTCTTATTAATAACATTTAAAATAGGCATAGTACTTAATGCCTGTAACCTGTAACAACAAAAATTCAGTTTTGTAACACGTAAAAAACTGACAAGCATGTTTGAAGGTGTATTTTTAAGGTACTTTTTTAGAAGAATGTATTGATTTCGTCCATAAAAGTAACTTCCGTCGGGTTATATCTCATGAAAGAAATTTAATTTTAAAATTTTAAAAAGGCACATCTGTAGATCCATTATCTTGAAGCCAATAATAAACTAACAGTTTACACGCAACGAAAACACTTTTAAAGTATTTTTCAACTTCAAATTGACATTGCATTACTAGGATGCGGCAAAGTACGAGTTTCGGGCTGGTTCCAGGCAGCCGTAGTAGCGAGAAAAAGAGTGGAATAGAAAAATAAGTAAAATTGAGAGTATCCTAGGATTTCGGAAAAAGCGTAGACGGACAAATGGGACCGTTAGCGCAAAGCTTGGCATAGGTGGCAGCAGGGAGCTAGTTTCCGAAGTACGTATTACACGATACATACTTAAGTAAAAATAAGAAGACATACGTATAATGTTACTGTGTGTAATTATGTCTTCTCTGTTGAAGTTTATACAATAATACCTGTGACAATATACCCATGCCATATTATTAAAGTTGGAAAGTCGAAAAACAGAATTAATAGAAAGGTTATTTGAAATTTAATTTGTATAATAGTCATTTTAATACATAATTCAATTGTAGACAGCATCTATTTTAAATATTAAGTTATTTTTTTAAATATTAAGTTTAAGTATAATGGAGTTTAGCCAAATGTGTCTCCTATGGTCGTTTGGGATTTTAAATCGCGAATTACTTTTGCCATTACAATACAGCATTCGCGCATTTTGACTTTCGATGATTCGTTTCATACACAGCATAACACAGGTTTGACGTTTCAAAGTCATTTGAAGGTTAAAAGAAATTAGCTCCCTAGCGAACCTATCGGGAGAAATATTGCGCTAACGGTCCCATTAGTACAAAATTCATTTAATCGGTATGATGATTTATCTTTCATTAAATCCACCTAAACCATGTCTCCACTCACATAATAATCTACCATAACTCAACAATGATAGTTTATAATTATTATATTGTATATTTCAATGTTGTATTTGTATAAATATTTACTTCTTCTATGAATTGACAAACCAATTGTATTTTTTTTAGAATCGGCAAATAAAATTATTATTATTATTATTATTATTATTATTGACTATTCTGTAGTACCAGAATTTATTTATTTAATTGGTGCAACTTTGTTATGCACATCTATTAACAATATTTAAAGTTTATCTACTGTAGTGGAGAGGGGGGTTAGTGTGGACATGGGGTTAATGTGGACATCAACGATATTTCAAAACTGGAGAATAGGAAAATTTTAAAATAATTCATGTAGGTTGGCAATACCAGTAGGTATCACCATATGAAATTTCTTCACGATCCATCCCTTAGTACTAGAGTAACTGGCTTGGATGTGGTATCGTGTGTCAAAAGTAAGTTTTTCAATAATATTTTGAAGGCGTTTTTTTGTAGTTTAGTAATTTTTGTTAAAACTAACGGTTAGTTAATATAATTCTTCATTAAATTGCCTATCTTTTCCAGTAATTTTTTTTGAATAATGACTATTGTTATCTATAAAATAAATTATTTATATGAAAATGGTCTGTTGGGGCTAGTATGGACATTGTATGAGGGGGCTAATTTGGACATGTCCACATAACCCTCGAGGCTATAATATGGACATGTCCACATTAAACCGTGGGATTATTTTGAAGAAATACAACTCTTTTTTACATTTTAACAGACATACATAAACAAAATGGTTCTATCCTACAAAAGGAAAACCGACCGGACTAAAATTTCAGACCAAGACGTGATGAAAGCTGTTATACAGAACGAATGTGCACGCACCTCTAATTTATTATCGTATAATATTAATTTTAGTATGTATGATGTAAACTGAATAATTTACAGTATATTTGTTAACAATAATTATATTTTCAGTTATTTTAATAAATATATGCAGCGAAATAATGTATTTTAATAGATGTCCACAGTAACCCCTTATAAAAAAGGTATTGTCCACATTAACCCCAGCAAGGGGCCAATGTGGACAAAAAACTTTTTTTTTTCAAAATATGAGTTTAATTTCTACAGACAAAATTTATCACAAATTTGTACAACATATGATAGTGATAAGTGTAAACTTTATATTAAATCTTTAAAAGTAGGATTTATTAACTCCTATACCATAATATGCAACAATTAAAAAAATATGTCCACAGTAGCCCCCCTCTCCCCTAAGTAACTTATTGTTTAAACTGTATTTTTGTATAACATCTCGATGTTTTTGTGTGTAGAGCCTTGAAGAAGACACGAGTGGTGTCGAAACGTTGGCAGTGTAGAAAATAAAGAAAATTGACTGCATTCCCGATTATTTACTTCCCACATTATTATTATTATTATTGACAGTTTTATAAAGCCATAAAACCTAGAAACCAAACACCAGCCATAGATATTCAGTCCACGGTACAACAATACGACACCATCGACATACGTAGTGCTCGTATGTAGTCCGCGTCTTCGTTAGCCTACAAGTCGCGTCAATCTAAAGAACAAAGTAACCGCGAGACCTCGGGGAAAGCCGACCCGCGACCGACGAAGAATCCGCGATACCGCGAGTTGGTAGACGCAGAAGAACGAAGACATCGAACCATCGAAGACCAACGCAGAAGACGTCTCGCGCTTGAACGAGCAGCCACGGTGTTGTTGACTTGTGATTTGTGTTGTTGTTGTGGGCATCATGAGGGTTGTTGTTTTGTTTTTGTTGGTTTGTGAGGTATGTTTAATTTTTGTTTCTAATTTGATTGTTTCTTTTAACGTATTATTTAATTCAAATTGAACTAATTGTTTCGTATATTTTTCATAGTTATTATTATTATTATTGTTTGTATTTTTCTTGCAAATAAATGCATAGGTAAAGCAATTTCAAAATACGAAACAAATTAATAAAAGTAGCGCTGTTTTAATGAGTCTCTTACTTTTATTACATTTTCTACTATAAAACTACCTATACTTTATTTTCATTATTTTAGAATTTCACATTTTGAACATTATCTTTATGTTTTTTTTAATGGCAGTCGTATTAAATATGTTTTTTTTATAAAACGATATTATTTAACTTTAAAACACATATTACTGGGATTGTACCAGAATCATCTTAAGAAAAGTGGAGTCAATTAAAAAAATTAATTGCTTTTTTACACATTAAAAAATGGATGCTTTTATTCTCCTGAAGATGAACGAGCAAAGCGAGCGAGGGTTTTAATCATCTGAGTGAATAATATCTTTTATTGCGAGTTGCATACAGTATTTTATCTACGACTTATATATTACGTACAAGATTTTAGTAAAATAAATACCAATACTAAAAAAATTTTACATTTCCAAATATTAAATCTCTATCACCATAGTTTCATCATTAAACATCGCAATGTTTTTTAAAAATAATTTGCACGGAGAAATTGATTCAGGCAAAGTAATTTTCAGATTGGTGCAGAGGAAGGCATACTGACTATTACTCCCTGTGGGATTAATATAGCAATATGTAGCAAACATAGCATACATTTAATGTTAGTGCTATACATTAGTCGTAAATAAATAGTTAATAATAATTAAAATAAATAACACCAGGAGACATTCACATATCACAAAAGATCGCCATACAATGAGAGTGTGATTTAAAAATAAATTGGCTGAATTCCCAGTAATGTTGTTTTCAATTTATCACCCAAACAGCCAGGGAATAATCACTGATCTGATCATAATATTTAACATTCAATGTGCGAGGTCGTAGGTTCGATTCCCAGCCCGCCAACTCGAGCGTATACTTACCATACCAGTGCTAGAAGGGAATCCCGATACAAATTAATTACTATGCAATTATTTTTAATTATGATTTGTACAAATAAGGGCTATGTAGGTATAAAGTCGTCTGCCTATAAGTTACGTTTTAGAAAAATAGAGAAAATTACATTTCAAAATATGTACCTACTGAATACTTTTTTTTGGAATTTATGGTAATAAAATAATAACATGTACTTACCTTTATTATTATAATATTAGAATATATTAGTATGAGTATGTTATTCATACTCATACAGCTCGTGAGCTCGTGTAAAAGTAAGAATCCAAAAATCACGCCAAGAATAATATTATTATTTAGTTACCAGTGACGTAACTAAGGGCCCATCCTGCAAAGTCTTGGCCCACCCAGTGGCCCAACCAAAAATTTTACAACATTTTTACTTTAGCTTATGGAAGAGATATCTATATTTAAAATATTGAATAATGCCTTACATAATACTAGGGAAGAGATATTATAGATTTATATACTTAATTGAGGCAAAAGAAATATTCATGAATATGGATAGCGGATAAATATAGATTTATTGCTGGTATTATGTTGTATTTTTGAATAGGATTATAATGTATTAACTTGTCAGTCTGAGTGCTCGTGCAATCTTTATCTATGCATACATATTTGATATCATATTCTTAACTGGGTAGGTATTATTTTTCTACAAAATTAATTTCAAGAGGAACTAAGTCAAATTCCTTGAGCAATGAAAAAAAGTTCGCATCGCTTCGCTCGCATACTCCTATATTTATAAAAACAAAAATTTTACTATAAAAGTGGAGCCCACTTTAATTTTTTACCGGCCCACCCTTGGCCCACCTAAAAAAATACTAGTTACGTCTTTATTCGTTACCTACATTATTTATTAGGTAGGTACTTTTAATTTTGACTCATCAATGAAAACAAAACTGTATTGTATTGAATTGTATTTCACTGCATATACTAATTTGGTAACTGAAGAACAAACAAGTGTCATGTCGTCATGTGAAAGTAATTTGTGAATATTTAATTATGATTTTATGATCTATATTATCAATAATTATTATTTTCCTTTGACAATGATAAAATTATAATTCCTACTACCTTTTTAGCTGCTTAGGAGTGCCTCAAATCCTATACGAAAACAAATATCGAATTATTGGTACATAGATACCAAACTAAAAGTGATAGCAACTGATGTTTATTTCGATATTTATCGATATATCGATATTTTTCCCATCTCTACTTAAGACAAAGTATCAGTATGCCATCTTGAAACAAAATGGCGGTCAGATTAACCCGTGTAGTTCAGCTAGTTTTTAATAAAAATCGGAATGCTAGAACGCAAGCCCTTTTGTTTCCTTTTTAATACAATTTACTACGAGTACTTCATAATGGAAGGTAAATTAAGCCAACTGATTTTAATAAATTTTCTACAAATTTATTAAAATCAGCTTGCTTAATTTACCTTCCATATATATTAAACACGCAGACTGAACTGGAGCATTTCATCAATAAAATTACTACTTCATATTTGCCTTATTGTATTCTCATTTGCAGGCGTTGTCCACCCCGGCCGACTGGTGGTCCCCGTCCACCCCTCTTCCCGCCACCATCCCCACGCGGTCCCCGGTATCCAGCGGCAAGGGCTCCGTGGACGCCTCCCCCCAGTTCCTGTCCAACAACTACATCCCGGCGGCCATGCACGTCCTGTTCCACTTGTCCGACATGATGAAGTACGAGGTGCGCCCCCAGGCGCCTGCCGCCGGTGGCGCAGCACCTGGTGAAGGAGCACCCACCAGCACCACCGTGAGGCCCACCCAGCCCCACAAGCCGGGGAACTACGCCCCGGAGTCGCCCCCCGGCTGGTACAGCGATCCCGGGCAAGGAGCGTGGAGCTTCGGATGGGGCAGGCTTGCTGGAGGGTGAGTGAGGCTAGTTTAAGAGGCTCGTCTACCTTCTTTTCGGTTTCCTAGAATACTCTCGGTATTAAGCCTGTTTTACATTACACTAAATCTTGAACAAGATATTGTTCAATTTTTGAAACAATCTTAATTGTGTAGTATCATACAGCAAATTGTTTGAAATATCGCATTGCTTCGTAAATTGTCTGAAAAAATAGATAAGCGCGGCTGTTAAATTATTATTATATGCGAACTGCACAGAATCACAAACTAAATATTGTAGGTATGTATATAAAATTGTCTTAGTAGAAAACAGAGTTGATTAAAAACAAAGCAATTTATTGTTCAAGATATTGTTCAATTTGTTGCGCAATTTCTTGTTCAATATTTAGCGTAGTGTAAAACAGCCATTACTTTTTACCTTCCGCTTACCTGTAAAGGAAGGTATTGGAATCATGCAAAAAATCGGGTGGTGAATTTTTAGTGGATGAGCACGAATTAGGGTCCTTACAACTCATTTTTGATAGTTTCACGATGATGTCTGTGTGTATGTGTGTGTATGTGTGTATGTGTGTATGTGTGTATGTGTGTATGTGTGTATGTGTGTATGTGTGTATGTGTGTATGTGTGTATGTGTGTATGTGTGTATGTGTGTATGTGTGTATGTGTGTATGTGTGTATGTGTGTATGTGTGTATGTGTGTATGTGTGTATGTGTGTATGTGTGTATGTGTGTATGTGTGTATGTGTGTATGTGTGTGTGTGTGTGTGTGTGTGTGTGTGTGTGTGTGTGTGTGTGTGTGTGTGTGTGTGTGTGTGTGTGTGTGTGTGTGTGTGTGTGTGTGTGTGTGTGTGTGTGTGTGTGTGTGTGTGTGTGTGTGTGTGTGTGTGTGTGTGTGTGTGTGTGTGTGTGTGTGTGTGTGTGTGTGTGTGTGTGTGTGTGTGTGTGTGTGTGTGTGTGTGTGTGTGTGGTGTCAAGGGGTGTTAGTCGCATAACTCAAATACGAATTACCCGAAAATTTTGATATTTGGTATTTAACATTTGTATATAAATTGGAAGAGCTCCCTAGATTTTGGTACAAATATCTTCATCGGAAGTGATATTTTTTGAAGATTGAAAAGGTTAATTGTCAAAATTGTATATAAATTTGGAAAAATATAGTATTTATTTGTAATGAGAATAAGAGGAAAAGTTATTTATCTGGTAGCATTAAAGAACAGCAGTAAAATTTAAAAAATAAATTTATCAAATAAAACGTTGATATCTTGTAATCCATGATCGGTTGATTTTTGTTTCTGCGTAAAAAATATTGACAGGTGTGACGGGTGACAAGTTGGCATACTAGCGCTATATAAGTCCTAAGTAAGATATTAAATGTAGTAATTGAACGGAGGATGGCTTCAACACAGCAGAGTTTTCCTGTGAATGAATCTTTTTATTCAGGTGATGCAAATTTCTGTGTTTGAATATTTGAGATTTTTATTTGTATATTTTAAATGGGCACCGGATTGTACGTATACATTTCTGTTTAAAGTCTAGATATGGCGGAAGGTTGTGTGATGGCCACGTCAGATTTTTTATATTTCACTCTCTTCCCCACTACTACGGCTGTCCGACATCAGCCCGAAACTTGTACTTTGCCGCATCCTAGCTATGTAATGTCATTTTGGTTGAAAAATACTGTAAACATAATAACTTCTGTATTTTTTAAAGAAATTAAGTAAAACAAAAATTATTCGAAAAATGAAGCTTAGCTGCATGCTTCTTGTTTTTACCTCTCGCCTAGAGAGGTATAGGGATCGTGAAAAAATTCGATGTCGAGATTTTTGTCAATAAGCACGTTTTAGCACCTTTAGAACCTATTTTGACTATTTTCACGATGATGTCTGTGTGTGTGTGTGTGTGTGTGTGTGTGTGTGTGTGTCTGTATGTGCGCCTACTATAGTCTTTCGTTCTGATTCATTATCTCAAATTCTACTGAAAATAAAATTCTAATATTTTGCAATATACATTTATATATGTTAATGAAGAGCTGATAAGATTTTGGTAAAAATCTGTCAACCGGAAATGGTATTTTCTTGAAGAATTTTAACATTTTTTGCAAAAAATATAGGAAATACTGCGATAGTTACAATTTGTCATTCGACATTTGAAAGAACAAATTATCTTTTACAATATTTATTTAACATCGTTTCTATATCTCTTACCAATAAAGGAAAATTAATTTTCAAAAATTTGTAATTTTACCTACCACGATTTGTAAATCATAATATAGGAAAAAAATTAAAAACAAAAATGAATATGTCAATGTGACAGATGAACAGACGTATACACAATTTCTGAAATGTTTGTGGCACCATTTTAAAAGAAATGTAAATATTATTAACAACTGAACATAATGTAATAAGGTAATAATAATGTTAAATTTTTGGCTGGAATGTAGAATAGGTGTTTAAGAGAAAATGCGTTTTTTATTTTAGGAGATCGTTTATTATGCTTAAATATAAAATATAAATATAAAATAAGAGTGTTTTTAACATGATTTTTTGAAGAAAATGAAATTTTTTTGGTTAACCTCAATGTGTCAAAATGGCTAAAAATAAAGCCCCACAAACTCGGTTTTGGTATTTACTACACTAACAAAGCTAACAAAACCGTAATAGAGCCCCACAAACTCGGTTTTGGTATTTGCTACACAAACAAAGCTAACAAAACCGTACTAGAGCCCCACAAACTCGCATTTTTTTGTATCCATGTTTTTAACATGGCAAACACTATTGAAATTTATATTAATCTAAAACAAATGTAATATTGTATTTATGTCAAATAATTTCGAAAACTAAGAAAAGCAAGTAATAATAAGCCTTATATCTGTGAAAAATATATTTATTTATTGATATCTCTATTACATAAATGTATAAAAACGTTAAATCACATGTATAATCTGTTAATTTTTCAGCATAACCAGTGTTGACAGTTGTCAAAAATTTTACCCTAAAAACTAACAAAATCGGCCCTAATCCTTTCTTCTTTGCTTTATTCTAGGACAGAGAATAGGAATGAACCGATTGACACCCAAAAAAAGGAAATTCCTTTTAAACACCTATTCTACACTTAAGCCAAATTTTTATCTATAAAGAGCTAATTAAAGAACTAAGAACTATAAAATTATTTTCAAAAAGTTTGTAAATTTATTGCAAAATTATAATTTAAGAAAGCCTAACTAAAATCAAATTCACATAAATTACAGTGTTAAGGCGAGAGGTCGTGTGCTGGCCACATCAGATTTTTTAAATTTTTCTTGCCATTTATAGTGGCAGAAAAAAAGAGTCAAATAATGACGAAATATCGCAAAAAACTTCATTTTAAATTTCTGTTTACTTTAAATGCATAGGCCAAAGACAAAAAATAAAAATATAGAAGCATTAAGACATCCTTTGTTAATACACTCATATTATGTAAAAGCATTATATATATATACATTTCAATTATAATAATTAAAGTAAACGTGGGAGGCGTACACCTCTGTAACGCTGTAAAATCTAAGGGTAGACGAACACCTTAAATCTTCGACTTTAGACGCACGAAGTATAATAAAGACAAGAGCAGAACTATACCACAAAGTACCACAAAAGAGTTAAAAAAAATTAAATACCACAAAAGAGTTTTTTTTTTAATTAAATTTTAAAAATAATATCTTTTAGATGCCTGCCATCAGCCTCTTCGCAAGCTGGTGCTCTTTGCTGTACCTGTCCATAACTGAAGCCAAAACTAGTTGATCAATCGCAATAATTTAACATCTCCAAATCGTGAAACGATTCGGTTACCAAAAACCGTTTGCAGCAAATTCATTGTTTCCCTTGCAGTATAGGACGTAGCTTCGTCTTGTTGAAACCACATTTCTTCAGTTATGAATCAGGTAGAGCAAAGAGCAGCAGCTTGCGAAGAGGCTGATGGCAGGCATCTAAAAGATATTATTTAAACAAAATTTTTTAACTCTTCATGAATAAAACCAGCTTTTGTAATCAAAATTATTAATTTTCAATAAAAAATAAAATAATTATATCAGAAATACAATGGTCAGTGACTTGGCCCACCCGTATAACCACACATTAAATTAAACAGTACTTTAAACAAAGTTTATGGGTTTGAGTCAAGCATTTAATGTAATATACTCGTATTCAGCAAAGTATCAGTTTTGCTATACCCACCATGTTAAAAATGTCATATTTAAATGTGAATATCTCTGAATAGAGACGGTCAAATCGATTGAAATTTGAAAACTATATGGGAGACTGTGTAAATATCTGATTTTTTCATGTTTCATTAACAGTTTATGGATTTGTTACAACGCATGAATCACCTTCATCAATATCATGGAGTATCAAGTACAAGTACATTACTTCCAAATATTATATACTGGAACATACATATACATAAATACATTATGTATCTATCACGCCTTTTACCCAATTTGGGTGGGGCAACCTCACATGTTGTAACAACGTAATAGTCAGGATACATAAATTAACTTCCTAATTTTAAATTATTTTTGTTTATATCGAAAAGAAGTAAGCATACGAATTACGAAGGCACAAGCAACCAACGAATGACTGACCAAGTTAAGGTAGTAAATCCATAGGTAGTGACAACTCAAAATATGACTTAAATTAATATACAGCATTCATTACAAATCGTAGAATTTGAATAAAAATTAAAATTTATAGGTAACCGTTGAAATAACGAAGATAATTGAATTTAAAGTTGACACAAAAACGCGCTAAAATGCATTGCGTATATGGAGGTTACCAGTAGATTTACTAAACGATTAGAAATAGTATATTGTATAACAAGAGTGGATGTGACGCCTATATCGCACGAGAACGAGTTTGCAGTCACGACCCCACAGGGGGAGTGTCTGCAAACGTTCGCGTGCGATATAGGCAATCCACTCGAGTCGTACAGCCTATTTTTTCTACGAAATATGGTTTTTGCAATAAAATGCAATCAATGTGATGGCACAAATTATTTAAAAGTAGGGTTACATCAATTATTTTGTGACATATGACATTTGAATAATTGTTGCCAACGTAAAATCTCAAAATTGTATTTGCTTTTTTAGCAATAAAATAATGCTTTTAAACATAATTAATTATTAAATAACAGTTGATTTAATGTTTTTAGTAATTATTTGTCATAATAAAAACATAATTTGCACGCATTAACAATTTTTTGACGTATTTGACTTTGAATTTCATATCCACACCTGGTGTGGATATGACATCCCTATCCACACATGATAGTATGAAGGTATGTTGCCAATATCCAGTAGGGAGTAGAAAAATTTTATATCATAACAACCCAACACATATTTGGAAATCGAATATGTTATTCTTTGATATTTGAGGTATTTATTAGAAAAATAAAAAATATGAGTCACCGCAATAATGGTTGAGAAATCGCATGCAAAAGGTTCCAGTCTCAAGAAAAATTATGTTTTTGACGTACTACTACTGCATTTCAGTGTAAACTTAAATTTCAATTATATTTTTTATTTAATTGGATACCTGTGATTTGTAATTTACATCTAAATCTACGATTTTTAATGATTTATTTCTGATTATTTGACTGCTTCGGCCTCACCTCACACCGAAATCACGCACGCTTATGACCGATGGATTTTCTACCTTAAGGTGGGTTTATGCTCAAAAATTTAAGAATATGAAGTAAGAATAAGCGTAGTGTTAAGGCGGGAATGTAGCTGTATGAGAAAGAGGTAAAACAGCGCTCTACGGTTTGTATAATATTGAATCTAATACTAACGTAAGATCATTGAAATTTTTTACGACAATATTATATTCATTCTACAGTGCGACGCATCTATTTTTCCAAATTTTTTCATAGTACCTATTGTTTTAAAAAAATGCCGAATAAAGAGAAAAATACTAATTTTACATGTTTAATTTAGGGCATTTTAAATACAAAATCTATTAAAATTCATGCGTCGCACTGTAGGTAACATGTTATACAGTATATAAATAACGCGTTTGATTATTTCTTTTGTCTTATAAATACAATATCATACAAATAAGATGCCACTTTTAGAGCGCGTTCGCTATTGCTGCCTTTGTTCGACACACTAAATCTGTATATATCTCTCCTTTTTCTCGACGAAATCGTAAGCATAGAGGCGTTTATGCTGCCAGTTTTAAGGAATAATAGTAAGAATAAAAGTAGTTATATTATATTTTTAGATTAGTGAAAAGTTGTTATATTTATTATTCTGATGTTGGTATACACGTTTATATTTTTGACATATTGAGTTATTGAGTATTGACATTAACCGCACTTGATAAAACAAGATATCCAGCAACACACAAAATAATATTCTGGTTCTCCATGTTGACAATTACAAAGTAGCAATGAAAAATATATTTTGAGGTTATATTACGTTTAACTTTAACGTTTGAAACGTTTGTCACGCATGCGCATTTAACAAATAGAACTAAGAATAAGGCGTAAAGTTAAAAGTTAACTAACTTTTGCTTACTCCCAATTCTTAAACCTTAAACCTTATTCTTATTCCAGTAGCATAAACCGTCCCATATGTTTATAACCGTTTTAACTTTACGACTATTCTTATTCTTAGTTCTTGTTCTTATTCTTAAATTTTGTGAGCATAAACCCACCTTTAATTGAAATATTTTAAATAGGTATTTCAAGTACTACAAAAGTACTTGAACAAAAACTTTGTAATGTAAACAAACGAATGTTTAACAATGATACATCTTTGTTTTTTTATATTAAATTAATTTGTATTATTGAAATAATATTTTTGGTTCATTGATTGATAATAGGTATAAAATAAAAGTGAAGGTGATCTTCACGCTGAAAAGTCAAATTTAATTTCGCCGCAAAATATCTAGTGATATTTTTCTCGCACTTATGCAGTGAAAATATGGCTCAGTGAGATAACTCCAAATCGCTTCCCCTACTTTTTAAATCAAGTAAACATTGTACAAACCTCTTGCGGGAAGACACCATCCCCGCATTCGCGAAAATGAGTCCCTCGCTTCGCTCGTGTTTCAAAATACTGCTCATCAAGTATTCACTAGGTGCACGACGACAATGCCACCTAGCGTTTACAATTTTGTTGGCTCTGTCAATGTTGTGTCACAGGATAGTCTTGGAGGAAATGTAAAAAAATCCAATAATTGTACCTTACTTTGCTATTATCAAATTTGTTTTTGAAGATAGTGAACAGAAGAAACTTGCTTCTCGTTGGAATACAGAAAAATTAATATATTTTACAAAATATGTATTTATGACAAGTAAGGAAACGAAGGACGAAGGTAGAGTTTATATAATATCAAATTTGCTGGACGAAGTATACTTACACATAATGAAGGTAACTACCGAGATTTCTTAGGTGTTACATACAATTTTTTTCTTCTTTCGTTTTGAATAAGTGAAATTTTTTGAAAATATGAAATTTTTACATTTGCATGACAAACGACGGTTTTATTCGATTGCAAACCAAATCCATTTGATATTTAGGTTTCCTTTCAATGTAGTCTATAATTTTTGAATAAATAATGTAGTAGGTACCTAGTTATATTATGTGATCTTTTTCATCATTATCGGCGTAACAGCACTTAACGAGCCTATGTAGGCCTCGATGCCTCGAGTACCGTAGTAGTACTCGTTTCGTAACTGATTCATCTTGGTTCAGCCAAATCTCAATTCGTGCGACGGTCTTTGAATTTTGAAAGCCAAAGCGGCATTGGAGATATTCTTTCGCAACCAGCTTTCGCTGTTGGAAATCTGTAAAACTTAAATTTTACTGTTTCTACCAGTTAGAAGGCAGCAATTATCATCAGAAAAACTGTCATGATCCATTTAATTTTTTTTTAAATGGAATAAACAAACAGGCACAGATTTGATATTTGAGAGATAGCGTACTTTATTGCTAAGTTAGCGCTGTGATCAGTTTTGTTACCCTCACCCTACATTTCGTACCCAGCGAATAGTAGGTAAGTATAATTTCCACTTTGAAGGTTATTTGCTTGTTAGAAATATAATTATTACATTACCATGGTAATTCATTTCATTTTAAAAAGACATGCACCAACAAAGTTATAATTTTTAAAACTACGATAATAACTAATATACAACTAATATATTTGTATTTTCATTAGACGATTTGCAACAAATATAATGAGGTAGGTACATTCTTTATCGTAAGGTGTTTGCAAAATTTTAATAATTTTTTTTTTCAGTTCCTTCACTTAGAATGAGTCAAAATTGTTGTTTTGGTCCTACGTCGCGTATCTCGGCCCCAAAAGTTACCCTTCTGAAAATTTCTGTGACAACGAGTACAAAATTTCATATCTCCATTTCTCGAAATGCCCGTTTGGCCAAACAGAAGTTCACGCGATACACTGGAGGAAGTCGGGCAAAATTATGGGACTATATAGAAGAAAATTCTACGCGATTGTCGAAACCGTCCCGGGCCAAATTGAGATCGTCGAAAAATTCCGAGTGTTCCTGGGAGACTTGTTGGCTTTGGGACTGGAACCAAATTTTTGTTAATAACCATTGTATTTGTTGCCTAAAATTTTTGTACACAATAAATTCTTATTACAAAACGCTCTTTTATTTCTTATAATTATAGAATAAAAATTATTTTTAATAAATACTTAACCCGGCGTTCTAATCGACCAGGTGTTCACTTTTTTCAATTTTCTTAAAAAAACTAAATGTAAACCATACTTGAAATTTTTTGCAGAAGATAAAATTTATATATAAATTTATATATACACCTGGTCGATTAGAACGCCGGGTTAAGTATTTGTTAAAATAATTTTTATCCTAATTATAAGAAATAAAAGAGCGTTTTGTAATAAGAATTTATTGAGTACAAAAATTTTAGGCAACAAATACAATGGATATTAACAAAAATTTGGTTCCAGTCCCAAACCAACAAGTCTCGCAAGAACACTCGAAATTTTTCGACGACCTCAATTTGGCCCGGGACGGTTTCGACAATCGCGTAGAATTTTCTTTTATATAATCCAATAATTTTGCCCGTCTTCCTCCAGTGTATCGCGTGAACTTCGGTCTCCCCAAACGGGAATTTTGAGAAATGGAGGTACGAAATCTTGTAGTCGTTGTCACAGGAATTTTCGGATGGGTAACTTTTGGGACCGAGGTACGCGACGTAGAACCAAAACAACAATTTTGACCCATTGTAACTGAAGGAACTGAAAAAAATATTATTAAAATTTTGCAAACATCTTACGATAAAGGATGTACCTACCTCATTATATTTGTTGCAAATCGTCTAATGAAAATACAAATATATTAGTTGTATATTAGTTATTATCGTAGTTTTAAAAATTATAACTTCGTTGGTGGATGTATTTTTAAAATGAAATGTATTACCATGGTAATGTAATAATGGTTATGTAATAATTATATTTGTAACAAACAATAACCTTCAAAGTGGAAATTTTACTTACCTACTATAATTGATTTAAAAAGTAGGAGGAGCGATTTTAAGTTATCTCGCTGAGCCATATTTACACTGTGTCTGCATCTTCACGATTTAGACCCTACTGGATCAAAAAATAATGATTTAAAAAAATGTCGGTCTGTCTGGTTATTGGATAACTTAAAAACGCGTTGGAATTTTGGACTGAAATTTTATATTTTAGATTTTTAGCCAAAAACTGACTTTAAGTTCGTTAATGAGCTATATTCAACCAGTGGTACCGAGGTGAACTATTTAAATTTTTATTAAAATAACAAAATTAAAATAACATTTAAATGATCTTAAATTTGTTTATATAAATTATTCAAATTATACCGAGTTTGGTGTCAATTTAAAGCTCTAGCGGATATTCAATTATTTCTCAAAAAATTATTCTAATTTGTTCAAATGAATTATCAAATTAAAGCTCTCTGGGAAAAAAAATTATGCCGAAGTTTGTTTGAACGTAAATACTCGTAGTTTGGGAAAAAAGATAAATTTATTTAAATTTTGCTGAATAAAGCATAAAATTAAAGCCTTTACGAAAGCAGGTTATTAAAACTTAGCCGGGGAAGTACTGTGGTGGCCACAACAGATTTTTACCTCCCGCTTCATATTCTATAAGAGAGGTATTAATTATGGTGAGTCAAAATTTTCGAGTGTGAGTTTTTGGTGGATAAGCATGTTTTAGGGTCCCTAGAGTAAGAATTTAACATTTTACTTTGCGTGCTACTGAAAATTAGATTTTTATCACTATGAACCAAATGTTAGGTTTAAATCATTGGTTTAAAAAAATATGTGTTTGTTAGTAAATTTAGAAATAAATTTTTTGCGATGTCGATTTTTTGAAAGGAGATTTCATTAATTATTTTTGGGCTTGTTGATACAATTTTTGTGTAAAGAAAAAATTCTAGTCCCAAGTTTCAAAATTTTTTTAAAGTCATGCAAGTAGCATGTTTCAAGATAGGTAGGTACTTAAAAACGTACGAATCTTTTTCCAACGGGCTGTTTGCAGTAATTAATAAGTAAAGGATATTATTGTTCTTATTTTCATTTGATTATTTAGACTATTGTGCCGCTGTCATTTTACATTTCACATTTTAGAGAATATAATTAAATTTTCCTTTACGGACAGAAATGCATTGTTTATCACAGGTTTTGTTGTTAATATAATTAAATTAGAATGATTCAATAATGATAAATATGCCAGTCATGTGAGAAATAAATAACATTAAAATAAGGTAATAATTAATTTGCCGCAAATTCAAATTGAATTATGTAGGTAAAATATTTATTAATTATAAATTGATAACTAACTATATTTGAAATCAATAATGTAGGTACTACAACAAATTAAAATTTAATTACAAAATTCCAATATGCAAACAATAAATTATTAAATATATTTGTTTGTGTGATTAAAGTAGATGTATGTTGTGTTATTATTTAGCTAACAAATTTTTTACACAAATATTTTTTCATAAATAACATTATATGGTGGGCACAAAATAAAAAATTAATATATTCTCAACATGCACCCATTTAGTTGGTGAGCAATCAATTTTGGCAATGCACTTCTATTGTTTCCACGTCAAATTTATTATCATTTTTACAGGCTTTTTTCTTTCCACTCGACATTAAAAACTGTTTCACTCACATCAGAAATCACAACAAAGCATCAATCATATACCATGCATTACCATAGAAATGCAATATTTTATTTTCAATAAAAAATACATTTTAAATTCTAAATAATCAATAGTTTTTAACGAATCGTTAAATACTTCAGGAAGGTATAGGAATCATGCTACAATGAGTTTTTAGGTTATTATAAGGTCCCTAACAACTCATTTTTTATATTTTCACGATATATTTTTTAAGTTACACTTTAGATTACCATTATTTAAGCTGACATGCTTCGTTCGTACAGTTTGATTTAAACGATATTATTGATATTTAGTCCGGCGTTACACTGAACATTTTTTCACGCCAGTGCATGTAGCCGATGAAATTGACCGTGGTCCTTTAGGATGGATTAAATTAATGAAGACATGTTTCAAATATTCGCATATTTTATTATCTTTACAAAAAAATCTATATTACTTTAAAATAAAAAGTAAATAAACTCAATGTTAACACATAAAAATGAAAAACTATACGTTATTATGAGACACATAACTGGGTGCTTGGAATAATAAGGACCTATGTCCATATATTGCAATTTCTTGTATTGCATATCAAAATACGTTAAATTTAAACTCTTTTAAATATTATAAAGGCCTAATTCCTAAGTTATATTTTTGTATGCCAAATTCTCATAAACTTACCTGGAAAACATTTACAATTTAAGCGGTAAAAAGGCCCAAGTGAAAGAACTTTTTGAAATACATCGTATTTGAAGAGATTTTTTGTTTTCTGAATATTATGAAAATAATTACATTACCTTGCAATAACTACTACACAAAGCCACAGAAATCGGATCCCGGAAT
This sequence comes from Agonum fuliginosum, assembly GCA_947534325.1. Lineage (NCBI taxonomy): Eukaryota > Metazoa > Arthropoda > Insecta > Coleoptera > Carabidae > Agonum > Agonum fuliginosum. The sequence continues at coordinate 13,344,282 of OX384045.1, read as the reverse complement.
ATTGACCGCAGGAAAATTGAACGCGGAAAATTGATCGCCGGAATATTAACCGTGTAGACAATAATTAATCGCGAGAAAAATTCTTCCCGCATTCAATGTTCCCGCAATCTATTATCCGGGGATCAATTATCTAGCGATCAATTCTCCCAGCCAGCGATCTATTTTCCACACGGGCAATATTCCGACGATCAAATTTCCCCGCGGTCAATATTCCGGCGAACAACTACTCGCCGATCAATTGTCCGCACGGTCAAAATGCCGGCGATCAATTATCTGGGGATAAATTTTCCCCGCGATGAATTATCCACGATAAATTCTCCGCGATCAATATTCCGGACACGACATAAATCGGCACAAAACTATATTTTTTGAGTGTTAACTATAACTAGAAATTAATATCTTATCAGTTTCTTTAAGAAAAATAGAAAAAAGTGAACACCTGGTCGATTAGAACGCCGGGTTAAATATTTGTTAAACATATTTTTTATCTTAATTATAAGAAATAAAAGAACGTTTTGTATAAAATAATTTATTGAATACAAAAATTTAGGCAACATATACAATGGTTATTAACAATAATTTGGTTCCAATCCCAAAGCCAACAAGTCTCCCAAGAACACTCGGAATTTTTCGACGATCTCAATTTGGCCCGGGACGGTTTCGACAATAGCGAAGAATTTTCTCTTATAGAGTCCCATGATTTTGCCCGTCTTCCTCCAGTGTATCGCGTGAACTTCTGTTTCGCCAAACGGGCATTTTGAAAAATGAAGGTACGAAATCTTGTAGTCGTTGTCACAAGAAATTTCGGATGGGTAACTTTTGGGGCCAAGATACGCGACGTAAGACCAGAACAACAATTTTGACCCCTTATAACTGAACGAACTGAAAAAAAAAATATTTTTAAAATTTTGCAAACACCTACGATAAATAAAGTACCTACCTCATTATATATGTTGCAAAGCGTCTAATGAAAATAAATATATAGTTTTATATTAAACATTATCGCTGTGTAAAAATTATAGCTTTGTTTGTGGATGTCTTTTTAAATTGAAATGAATTACCATGGTTATGTAATAATGGTTATGTAATAATTATATTTGTAACAAACAATAACCTTCAAAGTGGAAATTATAATTACCTATACTTGATTTTTAAAGTAGGAGGAGCGATTTTAAAATATCTCGCTGAGCCATATTTACACTGTGTCTGTATCTTCACGATTTAGACCCTACTGAACGTGTTGGAATCTTGGACTGAAATTTTATATTTTTGATCTTGAGCCAAAAACCGACTTCATGTTCGTTAAATGAGCTATATTCAACCAGTGGTACCAAGGTGAACATATTTTATTTTTATTAAAATACTATCGTGCGTGATATCAAAAAATTAAAGCTCTCGAGAAAAGAATTCTAGTAGAAAACATTTAAATGATCGTCAATAGTTTTAATATAAATTATTCAAATTAAACCGAGTTTGGTGTTAATTTAAAGCTCTAGGGTATTTTAAATTGTTTCTCAAAAAAATATTCTAATTTTTTCAAATGAATTATCAAATTAAAGCTCTTTGGCGAAAAAAATCTGGTCGAAGAATTAAAAACAACTTTTAAACCATGGTCAGTTGTTTTTTCACATGTTATTCAAACTTATTTTCTTATTACTCAGTGTACTTAGTTATTTTAACGATAAATAATTGTAGGTGTCATTGTTACTATATTCGGCTCGTTCTTAAAGATTAGTGATTTTCATGAGACACTAGTTACACATATTATACAAGTTTGAAGAGTTACTGTTAGATACATCATAATATAATATTTTTCTATGCAATAATTTAATTTTAATACCTTTTTAATATCTTCAAATAAAAGTCATGCCATTTTACTTAACTTGATTTTCAAGCTACTTGACTTGACTTGAAATCAAGTCAATTAATAAAATACGAAATGTACGAAAGTCTTGTCAACTCAAGTAGTAAAATTTCAAGTAATTTTGTTTAAAATCAAGTAGTAAAATTTCAAATACTCAAATACTTGAAAATGAAGCAGTATGCTTCAAGAAGGAGAAATATTAAGTAATTCTTCAAAACATATCAAATTATTAGGTATCACTATATAACAAATGTGTCTGGCAATATAACTATTATTCACAAACCCAAATTAAAATCTAACAATAAAAAAAAATCTATGCAAGAAAATAATAAAGATACAGCGTTTATGTACATACAAAATTGTTCAATTTGCTAGGGGAATACGACATTTCGTTTTAATTAATAATGTGCCTGAATTGCGCATTTTTAAAATAAAATTGCTCCTTTATCAAGTAATATCAAGTAGCTTGAAATTACTTGATATCAAGTCAAGTAGTAAGGTAATGATAGGAAATTAAGGCAAGTCAAGTCATGAATTGTAATAAGCTTGAATGTCAAGTCAAGTAATTCACAAAAACGTCAAGCTACTTAACTTGACGAATCTCTAAAGTACTGTAAGTACTTGCATGTTTTTAAAATATATTCGTATACCCGATGTAATTGCGTGTATATCTACACTTAGATAATTTTTATTCAACCCTCGCAACTCAATAGCGCCTAGAATATCTTCTGAATTAATTCCATATTCTACTTGTTAAGAATTGGAAATTAATAATTGTAAATAAAAATACAACTTTTTGGATTGAAGTTATGTATATTTATTAAAACTCAACGTTTCGACCCACTAAACGTTAGCCTTCGTCAGGAGGAAACGGAAATTGACAAGTTATAAAAATACAAAGATTATAATAACAAAAAATATTGTAAGTTAAAGTTAGTAACAAAATATTACAAAAATTGTAATAATTCTGTTGCTAAGTTACGATATTTTTGTTATTATAATCATTGTATTTTTATAACCTGTCAATTTCCGTTTCTTCCTGACGAAGGCTCACGTTTAGTGGGTCGAAACGTTGAGTTTTAATCTTTTAATAAATATACATAACTTCAATCCAAAAAGTTATAGTTTATATAAAATATTAGTTCTGAAAGTTATTTTCAAATATTAATAATTGTGTTTCAAGTTCTCCGATAAACAAAGAATCAAGTTTTAAATAGAACAGAACGCATTTTAAATATTACCTTCGGAATTCATTGCTAAAATATATATTTATAAATAATAGGTAATAACATTAAACTTAACTGTTTACTAACCAAGTTTGAATTTTTTATTCCCTCTGTTTTATTGTTATACGTAAAAGCGTCGGTGAGAAAAATAACTCATCAAATACAGAATATGCTTGCACAATAACAATAATCAGTAGCTATCGCTACAGATTCAAAGCCGAAATACAAACTAAATTTCTTAAAAGCATACTATAAACTTGCGCAGACTTGTACTTTGCGCATTATTGAAAACTTGGGTGGTCCTTTTTTTATTAAAAATTCTTCAACGGTAAGTACTTAAGTACTTTAAATATACTTAAGTATTTCAAATGTACTTAAGTATTTTATAGCAGTATTCAGTACCATTTTAAGTCCTAAGTACAAGTATTTTGCAAAAAGTACTTGAAACTCAAGTACTTTGGCTTGAATTATAAAAATACTTCAGTACAAGTACTAAGTACACAGGAAGTACTTAAAATGGTACTTAAGTACAAAAGTACTTAAGTACTGCCCAGCTCAATTTCAATACCCATTTGAACATTAAATTTAAGTCGACACATATGTCATATGTTAACTCCCTTATAGAATATAATAAAATTAATACATTCTCAACATGCACCCATTTGAACATGGAACCATGAAGTTTAGTTGGTAAAGCAATCAATTTTTGCAATACTCTTCTATTGCCTCTACATCCACCTTTATTATCATTTTACAGGCTCCTTTCTCCCCACTCGACATCAAAATCTGTTTCACTCACATCACAAATTACAACAAAGCATCAGTCATATACCATGAATTGCCATGGTAATGCAAAATTTTATTTTCAATAAAAAAATTATTTAAAATACTAAATTATCAATAGTTTTTAACGAATCGTTAAATACTTCAGGAAGGTATAGGAATCATGTAACAATTAGTTTTTAGGTTACTATAAGGGCCCTAACAACTCATTTTTAATATTTTCACGATATATTTTTTTATGTTACACTTTAGATTACCATTATTTAAGCTGACATGCTTCGTTCGTACAGTTTGATTTAAACGATATTATTGATATTTAGTCCGACGTTACACTGAACAATTTTTCACGCCAGTGCATGTAGCCGGTGAAATTGACCGTGGTCCTTTAGGATGGATTAAATGAAGACATGTTTCAAATATTCGCATATTTTATTATCTTTACAAAACAATCTATATTACTTTAAAATAAAAAGTAAATAAACTCAATGTTAACACATAAAAATGAAAAACTATACGTTATTATGAGACACATAACTGGGTGCTTGGAATAATAAGGACCTATGTCCATATATTGCAATTTCTTGTATTGCATATCAAAATACGTTAAATTTAAACTCTTTTAAATATTATAAAGGCCTGATTCCTAAGTTATATTTTTGTATGCCAAATTCTCATAAAATTACCTGGAAAACATTTACAATTTAAGCGGTAAAAAGGCCCAAGTGAAAGAACTTTTTGAAATACATCGTATAATGGCCCATTTGAAGAGATTTTTTGTTTTCTGAATATTATGAAAATAATTACATTACCTTGCAATAACTACTACACAAAGCCACATAAATCGGATACCGGAATATTGACCGCAGGAAAATTGAACACGGAAAATTGGTCGCCGGAATATTAACCGTGTAGACAATAATTAATCGCGAAAAAAATTCTTCCCGCATTCAATGTTCCCGCAATCTATTATCCGGGGATCAATTATCTAGCGATCAATTCTCCCAGCCAGCGATCTATTTTTCACACGGTCAATATTCCGACGATCAAATTTCCCTGCGGTCAATATTCCGGCGACCAATTACCCGCCGATCAATTGTCCGCACGGTCAAAATGCCGGCGATCAATTATCTTGCGATAAATTTTACCCGCGATGAATTATCCACGATAAATTCTCCGCAAAAAATATTCATGACACGACATAAATCGGCACAAAACTATATTTTTTGAGTGTTAACTTTAATTAGAAATCAATCTCTTATCAGTTTCTTTAAGAAAAATAGAAAAAAGTGAACACCTGGTCGATTAGAACGCCGGGTTAAATATTTGTTAAACATATTTTTTATTCTAAATTATAAGAAATAAAAGAACGTTTTGTATAAAATAATTTATTGAATACAAAAATTTAGGCAACATATACAATGGTTATTAACAATAATTTGGTTCCAATCCCAAAGCCAACAAGTCTCCCAAGAACACTCGGAATTTTTCGACGATCGCAATTTCGCCCGGGACGGTTTCGACAATAGCGAAGAATTTTCTCTTATAAAGTCCCATGATTTTGCCCGTCTTCCTCCAGTGTATCGCGTGAACTTCTGTTTCGCCAAACGGGCATTTTGAAAAATGAAGGTACGAAATCTTGTAGTCGTTGTCACAAGAAATTTCGGATGGGTAACTTTTGGGGCCAAGATACGCGACGTAAGACCAGAACAACAATTTTGACCCCTTATAACTGAACGAACTGAAAAAAAAAATATTTTTAAAATTTTGCAAACACCTACGATAAATAAAGTACCTACCTCATTATATATGTTGCAAAGCGTCTAATGAAAATAAATATATAGTTTTATATTAAACATTATCGCTGTGTAAAAATTATAGCTTTGTTCGTGGATGTCTTTTTAAATTGAAATTAATTACCATGGTTATGTAATAATGGTTATGTAATAATTATATTTGTAACAAACAATAACCTTCAAAGTGGAAATTTTAATTACCTACTATACTTGATTTTTAAAGTAGGAGAAGCGATTTTAAAATATCTCGCTGAGCCATATTTACACTGTGTCTGTATCTTCACAATTTAGACCCTACTGAACGCGTTGGAATCTTGGACTGAAATTTTATATTTTTGATCTTGAGCCAAAAACCGACTTCATGTTCGTTAAATGAGCTATACGCAACCAGTGGTACCAAGGTGAACATATTTTATTTTTATTAAAATACTATCGTGCGTGATATCAAAAAATTAAAGCTCTCGAGAAAAGAATTCTAGTAGAAAACTTAAAATAACATTTAAATGATCGTCAATAGTTTTAATATAAATTATTCAAATTAAACCGAGTTTGGTGTTAATTTAAAGCTCTAGGGTATTTTAAATTGTTTCTCAAAAAATTTTTTTAATTTTTTCAAATGAATTATCAAATTAAAGCTCTTTGGCGAAAAAAATCTGGTCGAAGAATTAAAAACAACTTTTAAACCATGGTCAGTTGTTTTTTCACATGTTATTCAAACTTATTTTCTTATTACTCAGTGTACTTAGTTATTTTAACGATAAATAATTGTAGGTGTTATTGTTACTATATTCGGCTCGTTCTTAAAGATTAGTGATTTTCATGAGACACTAGTTACACATATTATACAAGTTTGAAGAGTTACTGTTAGATACATCATAATATAATATTTTTCTATGCAATAATTTAATTTTAATACCTTTTTAATATCTTCAAATAAAAGTCATGCCATTTTACTTAACTTTATTTTCAAGCTACTTGACTTGACTTGAAATCAAGTCAATTAATAAAATACGAAAGTCTTGTCAACTCAAGTAGTAAAATTTCAAGTACTTTTTTTGAAAATCAAGTAGTAAAATTTCAAATACTTGAAAATGAAGCAGTATGCTTCAAGAAGGAGAAATATTAAGTAATTCTTTAAAACATATCAAATTATTAGGTATCAATATATAACAAATGTGTCTGGCAATATAACTATTATTCACAAACCCAAATTAAAATCTAACAATAAAAAAAAATCTATGCAAGAAAATAATAAAGATACAGCGTTTATGTACATACAAAATTGTTCAATTTGCTAGGGGAATGCGACATTTCGTTTTAATTAATAATGTGCCTGAATTGTGCATTTTTTAAATAAAATTGCTCCTTTATCAAGTAATATCAAGTAGCTTGAAATTACTTGATATCAAGTCAAGTAGTAGGTAATGATAGAAAATCAAGGCAAGTCAAGTCATGAATTTTAACAAGCTTGAATATCAAGTCAAGTAATTCACAAAAACGTCAAGCTACTTAACTTGATGAATCTTTAAATATGACTCGAATACTATAAAGAAACCCCACAAAATAAAAATTAACACAATCTCAATACCCATTTGAACATTAAATTTCAGTCGACACACATATTTTCATATGTTAACCTCCCTTATAGAATATAATAAAATTAATACATTCTCAACATGCACCCATTTGAACATGGAAACATGAAGTTTAGTTGGTAAAGCAATCAATTTTTGCAATACTCTTCTACATCCACCTTTATTATCATTTTACAGGCTCTTTTCTTTCCACTCGACATCAAAATCTGTTTCACTCACATCACAAATTACAACAAAGCATCAGTCATATACCATGAATTACCATGGTAGTGCAATATTTTATTTTCAATAAAAAATTAATTTAAAATACTAAATTATCAATAGTTTTTAACGAATACTTCAGGAAGGTATAGGAATTATGTTACAATTAGTTTTTAGGTTACTATAAGGGCCCTAACAACTCATTTTTAATATTTTCACGATATATTTTTTTATGTTACACTTTAGATTACCATTATTTAAGCTGATATGCTTCGTTCGTACAGTTTGATTTAAACGATATTATTGATATTTAGTCCGGCGTTACACTCAACAATTTTTCACGCCAGTGCATGTAGCCGGTCAAATTGACCGTGGTCCTTTAGGATGGATTAAATGAAGAGATGTTTGAAATATTCGCATATTTTATTATCTTAACAAAAAAATCTACATTTTCTTTAAGATAAAAAGTAAATAAACTCAATATTAAAACATAAAAATGAAAAACTATACGTTATTATGAGACACATAACTGGGGCTTGGAATAATAACTGCCTATGTCCATATATTGCATTTCTTGTATTGCAAATCAAAATACGTTAAATTCAAACTCTTTTAAATAGAATAAAGGCTTAATTCCTAAGTTATATCTTTGTATGCCAAATTCTCATAAACTTACCTATATTGTGAAAATAATTACATTACCTTGCAATAACTACTACACGAAGCCACATAAATCGGATCCCAGAATATTGATCGCTGGAAAATTGAACGCCTGAATATTAATCGTGTAGACAATTAATCCCGAGGAAAATTCTTTCCGCATTCAATGTTCCCTCAATCCATTATCCGGGGATCAATTATCTAGCGATCAATTCTCCCAGCCAGCGATCTATTTTCCACACGGTCAATATTCCGACGATCAAATTTCCCTGCGGTCAATATTCCGGCGACCAATTACCCGCCGATCAATTGTCCACACGGTCAAAATGCTGGCGATCAATTATCTGGCGATAAATTTTCCCCGCGATGAATTATCCACGATAAATTATCCGCGATAAATATTCATGACACGACATAAATCGGCACAAAACTATATTTTTTTGAGTGTTAACTATAATTAGAAATTAATCTCAAATAGCTAGGACCCTGGACTGCGCGAGAAAGCAGAGCTTGTCATTTACTGTCCGTTTTACAAAAGCGGAGCTAGCGAGTATATGCTGCGCTGCACTTCACTTAATTTTCAAAGAAAACTAAAATATAACTCAATCACAATCAATTACAAAATTCGCAGGGTTACACGAAGCAAAACACTACGAATGTCAACATGAGAATAACAAATATTGAAGCTGATGTTCTGTAGAACAGACAGTAGCGTAGTTTCCTCTTGTTTATCGTCTATGCTTCTCTCTCTAAGACGAGAATTCGTACTTCGCGCAGGGTTCTAGCTATGCCGGCGATCAATTATCTTGCGATAAATTTTCCCCGCGATGAATTATCCACGATAAATTCTCCGCGATAAATATTCATGACACGACATAAATCGGCACAAAACTATGGTCGATTAGAACGCCGGGTTAAATATTTATTAAACATATTTTTTATCCTTATTATAAGAAATAAAAGAACGTTTTGTATAAAATAATTTATTGAATACAAAAATTTAGGCAACATATACAATGGTTATTAACAATAATTTGGTTCCAATCCCAAAGCCAACAAATCTCCCAAGAACACCCGGAATTTTTCGACGATCTCAATTTGGCCCGGGACGGTTTCGACAATAGCGAAGAATTTTCTCTTATAAAGTCCCATGATTTTGCCCGTCTTCCTCCAGTGTATCGCGTGAACTTCTGTTTCGCCAAACGGGCATTTCGAGAAATGGAGGTACGAAATATTGTAGTCGTTGTCACAAGAAATTTCGGATGGGGAACTTTTGGGGCCAAGATACGCGACGTAAGACCAGAACAACAATTTTGACCCCTTATAACTGAAGGAACTGAAAAAAAAATTATTTTTAAAATTTTGCAAACATCTCCGATAAAAAAGTACCTACCTCATTATATATGTTGCAAAGCGTCAAATGAAAATAAAAAAATATAGTTTTCTATTAGATATTGTCGCTGTTTAAAAATTATAACTTCCTTAGTGGATGTCTTTTAAATTGAAATGAATTACCATGGTTATGTAATAATGGTTATGTAATAATAACAATATTTGTAATAAACAATAACCTTCAAAATGGAAATTATACTTACTTACTCTACTTGATTTAAAAAGTTGGAGGAGCGATTTTAAGTTATCTCGCTGAGCCATATTTACACTGTGTCTGCATCTTCATGATTTAGACCCTACTGGACCCAAAAATCATAATTTAAAAAAAGTAGGTCTGTGTGTCTGTCGGTCTGTCTGGATGTTGGCTAACTTAAAAACGCGTCGGAATTTTGGACTGAAATTTTATATTTTAGATCTTGAGCCAAAAACTGACTTCAAGTTCGTTAATGAACTATATTCAACCAGTGATACCAAGGTACACTTTTTTAATTTTTATTAAAATACTATCGTGCGTGATATCAAATTAAAGCTCTCGAGAAAAGAATTGTAGTAGAAAAATTAAAATAACATTATTTTATATAAATTATTCAAATTATACCGAGTTTGGTGTCAATTTAAAACTCTGTTTCTCAAAAAATTATTTTTAATCTTTCAAGTGAATTATTATCAAATTTAAGCTCTGTGGTAAAAAAAATCTAGTCGAAGAATCAAAAAAACTTAAACGATGTTGTTTTTACCTCTCGCCTCATGTTCTATAAGAGAGGTATTATGACGAGTCAAAATTTTCAAGTATGAGTTTTTGGCAGATAAGCACGTTTTAGGGTCTCTAGAATACGAATTACACATTTTTGAGATGATGTCTGTGTGTGTGTGCGTGTGTGCGTTCGTTTTTTTTTCGGACACGATAACTCCAAAAATATCAAACATTTAAATACCAAATTTGGTATTCAAGGTTTTAATACGATTCTTAAAAGCCCAATATAATTTTGGTTTCAATCTACAAACTACAAGTAGTACTTTTTAAAAATATTTCAATAAATAATTAATTTAAGATTTAAGAGTTTTTTTGCATTTTTTTAGAACATTTGCCATAGTAATGTATATTTTTTTACACCATCAGAAAGTAGAGATTTCAACGAACAAAAAGCCCACTGACTTTTTTAAAAAAGCAGATATTTTGACGCGAGAATTTTCGATTGAAAATTAGGGTGCTTTTTCGATATTAAGTCAAAATAAGGTGAAGGTGAAAAAATTAATATTTTAAATGTTAAGTTTTCACCAAATTTCGAGAAAATTTTTTTTTTGTAAAAGGTAAAAATAAAAAACCAAAAATTTGGTTATTTGAATTTTTCCCATAAATTTTGAGGTTATGTGAAAAAAGTGTAAATAAAAAAGTTGTAGATCTTTTTATTACCTACAACTTTGCCATTTAACTTTTTTCCATAGCACTTGTGGTGTTGTGGTTTTGCCGGAAATCGAGATAAACCGTTTTTTACCCTTAAAAACTCACCCCTTCCACTTCCCGACCTCAGATAGCCCGTAATTTATTTTTCCTTTAATTTTTGTTATATTCTCTTCCTTTTCCAATGGGTTTCATTCTACTATTTTTTTTTGTTTCAAAAATTATCGACCCTTGTCTAGAATTGCGCACTTTTAAAATAAAATTGCTCTTTATCAAGTAATATCAAGTAGCTTGAAATTGCTTGATATCAAGTCAAGTAGCAACAATAAAAAATCAAGGCAAGTCAAGTAATGAATTTTTAACAACCTTAATTTTCAATTAATTCATAAAAACGTCAAGCTACTTTTAACTTGATGAATCTCTAAATATGGATGGATTACTATATAGAAACCCCACAAAATACAAAATTAACACATCTCAATACCCATTTGAACATTAAATTTTAATCGGTACACATATTGTCATATTATTCAATGAGTATATTAATAATAGTAACAAATGTATTATTTAATTAAATATCTATTTCCACAGTTTAACCCCAGAGTCCCCACCTCCTCTGAAACGTCGTCAAGAAGTTCTCCCTGCAGACTTGGATCTCTTGGGCGCTGGACCATTTGAACTCTTGCACCAGATCAACAACCTGGAGGACACAGATACCGTTGACGAAGATGACGACGTCCAAATTAAGAAATTTTCGATTAACTACGAAGACACTGTCAATTTAGAATATTTGAGACAGAAACGCGTCCCTCCCACAAAGGCGTTCGTCAATGTATTGTCTTTATTTGATACATTGAACAAGGAATCAAAGGAATTGGGATTAAACAAGTTTAATGTAAGTTTTATTGTTTGAAAGAATTTAAATTTAAATTTTAACATTATATGTCACGCCTTTTACCCATCTTAAGGTGTGACACCTTGATACTATACAGAGTGATTCACAACTTCGTGCATATATTAGTTGGCATTATTCAGGATGTATCCCAACCTGTGTAACAAAATTTAAGAGTGTATAGTATTGGACGCACTGACCATGAATCAAGAAGAATGAGATATCAGCTGCAAAAATGAAAGCTTCATCCTACAGGATGATTACTTTTGCGTCATAATGGATATTTGATTAACTATGAATGGGATAAAATTAAATTTTGATTAACTACGCAATGGCAAGAAAATTTTATGATATTCCATTTGAAAACAGTGGTTCAAAACGGTTTGATTTAAGAACCTCAGTTTCATGATAACTGAGTTAAGTACTATAATCAACAGGGTGTAACCCAACCTCTGTACCAAAATTTAAGAGTGTATAGTACCTACTGGACTCACTGATCATGAATCAAAAATAATTTTGTTGAAATTCGTAAAATTAACAGTAGATTGCAAAACAATATCATTGTGGGTACCATTGGTTGTCACATTTAATGATAGAATGTACAAGGGCCTTCCAGCAGGACCCAAACGCATCAAACGAGTACTTTGAATTTTGTTAAATTATAGTACTTTCTGGTCTTCTGGCAGGACCTTTAAGTATACCGTTCTATTCCTTTAATTTTAAGCTATATGCGCATTTTTTTCCCGAGTCTGTACCTTTATTGGTTCGCAAGTTACGACCAGTTAAATATTTTCCTGTTCAGTGCCCGCAACAGTGTTTGATGGAAAAAATGATAACTCTTGGAGTTTTTCGAAATTTGGAGGCCAGTGGCGTAGTGCCAGATGCTATGGGATTGTTAAAAAATATAATAAGATCTAAGAACTTAGCTACAGTTCAATGGGAAATTGATGAAATCAATACAAAAATATCAACATTAGCTTTAAAAGTTGAAATTGAAAACAAAAACGGTAATGTACATTATATTCATGTAGATTATAATTGTAATATTCATAATTCGTGATTTTAGATATTGAGAATGACGATAAAAAAGAATAAGTAATTTTTTTTCGAATATGAATTTAAACGTTTGAATACCTATCCCAAAACCCTAATACGCGCCACTGATTTTTCAAAATTAATGTACCTATTCGATTACACACTATTTATAAATAAAAACTGGCGCGTTTAATAATTACTAGGTATTGCCAGAAGCTCAACGTTGTACTACTGGAAGGACAGACTTATTTGCGGAATATCAAACTTCCAGCAGGACTCTCGCCTTGTACAAAAGTACTTCAGGAAGAGATTCCAGCAGGACAACGCTCTGTACGTTCTATCATTAAATACAAAAAAAAGTTAAACAATAGTTATACAGTATTTATTAGCGTAATTACATTAGTGAAATTTTACAAACGGGAAAAATTAAATTTGTAGGTATACTTACAGAATGTCTCGCATTTGCTTGGATCCATTTTTTAATTTGCGAATTTCAACAAAATTCTTTTTGATACATAATCAGTGCATCCAATACTATACACCTTTAAATTATGTTACACAGGTTGGGTGACACCCTGTAGATTATAGTGCTCAACTCACTTATCATAAAACTGAGGTTTTCAAATGGAATATCATAAATGTACTATTCTTGATATTGCACATTTAATAAAAATTTAATTTTATCCGATTGGATTCATAGTTAATCAAATATTCATTATGACGCAAAAGTTATCACTCTGTAGGATGAAGCCTTGGATGAAGCTTTCATTTTTGCAGCTGACATATCATGTTATCGCAACTTTGACATTAGTTAAGTAAACAGATGCGAAATACACGTAGTCGAACAATAAATCGCTATACTTCTCAAGAACGCAAAACAATTGTGTCAAAATGTTTTTGACAAATAATCGGTCGCTGGTTTTGGCTTAACGTAAATTTCCTGGCCGTGTAGCATTAACTGGACAAACACTGCGGCATTTATTTGCCCACTCCGAGGAGACTGGCTCAACACGGGATAATAGCAGACATGGCCGGTCCCGGAGCAGCCATTTGGTCGAGAATATCGCTGTTACAGTGACTGTGACTGGTGCATAGATAATATAAGGTGTCTCAGCAAGAACTTGAATTTTAAAAATTTAATAAAATGTATTAACTTAATGTTTTTTTTACATTTTGTTCTTGATATGTACAGAAGTAGTAATGACATTTACACATGAAACAAAATATCGGTTAAATGGTTGTTGTGTTGGCAGAAATGTATTTTTTTTGACGAAATTTCGCAGTACATTTTGAAGTAAGGACTGCTGGATTTCACGAATTTCTTTTTTGAGATCCTCAGTTGTCTCAGGGTGGTTCGCAGAGACCTTACTTTAAAAAAAAAACCCAGAGAAGTTAAATCGCAACTTCTTGACGGCCAATTTTGGTCTCCAAAACGAGAGATGGCACGACCTGGAAACTCTGTTTGCAACAACGTCATTGTTTCGCGTGCGGTGTGACAGGTGGCGCCATCCTGTTGAAACCACATCTCATTTAAGTCCATTCCGTCCAATTTCATGAAAATTATGCACGCCGAAATGATCACGTAACTTGCGAATCGTCACAGTAAAATTTTCTCAATTTTTGTAATGGGTTTTCATTATTAACAAACGTTCTTCCAAGCTATAACGCACCATTTTTGTAAATGTCAATGTTTTAATTACACAAATACCAAATATGGCTGACTCAACAATTGACAGACGGAATCAGGGAGCGATTCAAAATTCATCTTCATCAACGACCTCTTGCTGTCGCAATTTGGCGAATTGGGATTGAAGAATATGTAGTACCAGCAGGACGATGCAACCGCACACGCACGAGCGACAGTGGACATTCTGAAGCAAGGGTTTCCCGGCCGCCTATACGAACAAGTCACAAACCTTGGCGTCCCTACAAGAGACCATTCGACAAAAAGTGAAGAATTTATCGCCAGAACTTTTGACACAAGTCATAGAAAATGCGAAACGAGCCTGTATGTGCATCAACTGTGGCGGCGGACACTGGAGTAAACATAATCAACAAACAGAACTTATTTTTTTATTTACAAACAAAGTTACTGCCTTAGGTAATCGGGTGATTATTTTTGCACCACCTTGTATACAATCAATAATTTAGTGGTTTCAAAAACTGCCTTTTAATAACGAATTTTTTTTAAATAATTTTTGTTCCATGATCAGTAAGTTGAGTAGGTACTATGCCAATAAAATAAATGCACGAAGTTGTGAATCATTCTGTATATTGATATTATTTTTTTAAATAATAATTTTATTTAGAAATTAAGTTTGCATATTTACTGCTGTGCTATAAATACTAAAAACTATATAAGTATACCCTTAAACTGGGATATATTTTATTATTGTTTGGTTAATAATATTGTTTTGTTTTTCTAGGGATA
Organism: Agonum fuliginosum; assembly: GCA_947534325.1. Lineage (NCBI taxonomy): Eukaryota > Metazoa > Arthropoda > Insecta > Coleoptera > Carabidae > Agonum > Agonum fuliginosum. The sequence continues at coordinate 13,329,008 of OX384045.1, read as the reverse complement.
TTCCGAGTCCATGTTGAGAGAACTGGTAAAAACATCTGAAGGAACATCAAGCGAACAACTGAAATTTGTCCTTTCAAAAATTGTTGATAAAAAGAATACAAGAAAGGATAGTGTTTTGAAAAAAATTAAACAAATGTTGATTGACTTAGAAAAACCTGAAAGTTACATTAATATGGCTATTAGATATATTCCGGCTTTGCAATTCTCATTATAAAAATGTAATTAAAATTAGATTATAGATGATTAATTATTTTTGTCTAGACTAGATAAAATATACGATAGAAGTACTTTAATGAAATATGTACCTAGGTTTCTAGGTGATAAATAATATAATGTATATAAATATAGAAAAAAATATAAATATGTGATAATTATATTTTATCAATTCGTTTATTTATAAATAATAAGTTAACAAAAAAATATACAAAAATTATAAATAATTTCAATAATAATTATTATATTTTATCAATACTGATTTCATATTCAATTGATTTCATGTTACAAAAGTAAATACAGTATTTATAAATTAATTCCTTCAAGTGACAAGAATCTAAAACTGCTCTATTTCAAAATATAATAAATAAACTTAGAATAGTTTTTATCAGACTTTATAGTGACGTATTTAGAGTAGAGCAGAAGTCTCTACTTTTATAAATTATTGTTAGTCAGATAATATAAATATTACATTATTACTTGAAATATAGGCCTTTTTCCTTTAAAAATCTTTAGATTTAGATATAATTATAAAATGGATTTTGAAGAATGCAAAATACATTTTTCAAGTAATGTTAAAATAATGATTTTTGGTATATTGAACAATTTTAGTCCAAATACCACATTTTTCGTTGTTAAATATAAACAATAAGCTTCTCTTTAACTAATCAAATTTACACAATCTCTTATGACTAAATCAATGGTTGATCGTTTGTTTGTTATATTTCTCTTTTCTAAAATTGTATTTGCTAAAAATACGTACTATTATACTATATTAATATTTCAAAGGTTGTATCAGTTGGCGTCAGTTAACTTTTAAATTTAAAATTTACTAAAAACGCAAAATTTGAATTTATATTTATTAAAACTAATCCCCTCTTCTCGTCAACTTACAATGGTGATGTTGGCATATTAATAAAGATCAGAAGCCAAATCTGAATAAAATAACTATAATTTCCAATACAAAATAATAGTATTTCGGTTCTAAAAATCTCAAACACATAAAAGACCAGCCCAAATTTTGACAGTCCACGTCCACAAATATATTATTGACAAATTTAACAACCTATAGTCTGTTTTTATACTATAAGTAGTCCATTTCAGTTAAGAAAAAAGCAGATGGTATTTATTGTGAATAAAGCTGTCATCTATAAAATAATGTACCTAGAAGATACTTAAATGTAACCATGAAATTCAAAATAAGAGATAAGTCTACCTAAGTAATTAATAATTATTGATTGATAGTATTTGACTTAAATACGAGAGGGGCAGCCCTCGTATCGCCGCAGACGAACCCCAGTGTCTAGCCATTATGTCCCTATCTGGGAGGGAACGATGCTGCATTTAGACACAAATACTTTGCATGATTTCATTTTGAAATTGTTGCATCTATCGTTGAAGTATAAGTAATGTTAACGGAAATGAAATGCTTGTAGATTCAAGTATATCATCGCCCTATCGTATCCAACGCATTTTTCTTAACTGAAATGAGATATAAGTAAGTACAGTAAACACAAAAGTACACAAAAGTTTAGTGATATTTTTATGCTTGTATAGGCTGGAACACAGCTGGTTTTACACCCAACACATTTATGTCCGATTGTTGTTTTTTGTTGTTTACTGTCAAAATGACATTTTTGAAAATTAATTATACCAGGTGAATATAATTTGAAATTCGTTCTAATTTGATACTTACCGATATAAGTTACAAATAGGAATTTGAACAATTTTGTAAAAATATAGGAATACTAAAAATAAATATTATTTACTATCAATTTTATTGCAATAAGAATTTACATCTCCAGTTTGAAGGAAATTGTTATCCCATCTGTCGATGACGAAACGAGTAACTATACTCGACATTGATCTTTCTTCGCGTTGATGCATCCATTGCAAAATTCGTAAACGATCATCATGTCAGCGTCAGCATTCTCACTATTTTTGTAAATGTACCTACGTTGCATGATAGCAGTTTACGTCACAAAAGATTTAAATTTTAAACAAACTTATTTTATTTTGTATGAATAAAAGGAGTACCTAGTATCAAAAATAATCATCTGTAACTTTAAAAGCTAATATGCTAATATCTCTTAAACGAAACGTTTTTGTTTTTTAGGATACTTACTTAACCCTGAAACACCCTTTTGACTTTTGATTTTACTCCACCAAGTTTAAAAACAAATTATAAGTAGTTAACGTTATATATTTGTCTATTCATGTGTATCGAAGAAGCTTTAAAAATTAATTCAGTGCTCAATAAATTAGACTTAATATTTTAACTGATTATAAAGTATTATTTTGTGCTGCAAATGAATGATTAAACTGCGCAGCCGCACCAAAGCTCAACCCAATCAAACTCGCAAAAACCTCAAAAAGAAACACCCCCAAAGTGCCAGGCGACACCTTTCCCTCCATTTTGTTTTCCAAATTATTGTCCTTCCTTTCTTCAATAGCCTCTTTCCTATTTGTCAGATCAATTTTCAACGGCGCGCCATATTCCTTGCTAATTCTAATATCCTTTTCATCTAAATCAGGAGAGTAGGGATACTGGAATCCTGAATTATCCTGAAGACTTCCTGAAAGCGCCTGCTTGATCTGGGAGACTGTCACGATTTTCCGAAGGATTTTGTCTATTTTTCTCTGGAGCAAACTTGGAGCTTCACTTGATGTTGTTGCAATGTCTGTTGTTTCTTCAGGGAAATAGAACGTAATTTCGCTTGTTGTTTCTTCTAGTTTTTGTGGTTGAGGGGGAACAATGGCGATGTTTTCTGATAAGGGGTTGTCTTGAAAACTGTTTGCAGAGCCTGAACCCGATGACGCAGCCAAGAGGGATGTAATAAATGTGTGGTTCACGAATAATGGTTTTCCATTTGAAAATGTTATCTGAAATTGTAATATTTTTGGTAATATTGCAGTAAAATATGATATTTTTGTGATTGTGCTAAAATTGAGACAAAACGTACTAATTTTTAATGTAAAACTTGATTTTTAATGCACATTATAAAGAAACAAAATATAATACTCATGTCATTAGTTATTACTAAATTATGCAAAATGAATATTATATAATTGGACAAAAAATCGGTTTTAGGTTAATCGATATTTCAATCGAACTTTTTTTATCGATATTGGATCAATTTTTGGTTTATTGTGTCAAATAATTTCAAAATGTCATAAGTAACATTGACAGACTGATGACAGACAAACAAAAGACGGACTGAAACTGAAGTGTCTAAGCAAGGAGACAAGAGGACAGGATAAGAGACAGTAGTATGTTTATGAATACGAAAAAAGATATAGATGTCAAGTTAATTTTAAGGGAATGATATGCAATAAAAAGTAATAAAAGGGACGAATCAAACTACGACGATTAGTTTATTTGGTAAAGAAAAAGAACAAATATTATTTATTAATAGATGTAATTTAGATAATATTTAACAATTGATTTTAAACCAGTTTACAAAACGATTAAATTAACTGGTTATAGAACCGAATTACATAATCGGTAATTAAATCGGTTTATATAAGTGCCGGAGGTTTAAAAAAAAACGGTTTTTAAACCGGATAAACTAAGGGTTTCTTGCTTTGTTTATACAATTTTGTTCCACATTCTATGATTTATTAAGAGATTTGCTACGGACTAAAGAGTTTACAAAAACTACAAAATTAATTTGAGGATGTGTAGGTATGTATATTGGGTTCGTTCGCTTTTTATGAAATAACTGGTATTGATACTCAGAACTACTGTATCTGTAGGGCCCAGTTGCACAGTTACCTACCACTTAAGTATTTTTTAAGGCTTAAGTTTTAGTTTATGGTTTAGCTGTTGCACAGTATTGATTTTCAGTTTGAAGTGTCACTTAAATATCAAATTACTTAAGCGGTAGATGCGGTGTCACTTAAGCCAAAGTTTAACATGTTTTTGTAATTAATATTGTTATTATCCATTTTTCATATATTTTTAAAATGAATCTTATAAATATTATTGAGATTGATCACGATGAGGATGAAGATATCTTTATATATTGACATTTTCATGAGAATTCGCCACTCGCCGGTAGCCGTTATTCAAGACAGGGACAATAATTTCAATTAATACAAAATAATTTTATAATAGATTTCATTTATTCAAGCAAAGAAAGTTATAATTTATCAGAAAACAATAATTAGACACCAGGTAGTAAAATTTCTTCACGTTTATTACAAAATTTTATTGGTATAATTAATTATTTTAGGGATAAAATTGCAGGACAAATATTTACTTTTCTAATTTATTGTAATCCAATTACACCTTACAATGTATATTAAAATAAATTAATTTGTATTGTCTCTTGGTGGTTTTATTTATATTTTCGAACTTTTTTCTTAAACAATATGTTCTACTGCTCTTAGTACCAATATCGATTTCACTGCCTATTGAATTCAGTGATTGAATTTATGGTGCACTGTTTTTCAAATAGTAGTTTTGTGCTTCCAAAATCTACAAAATGTTTAGATTTTCTTACAACATTTAGTAAAAATGGTAAGTACGTCATACTTCATCCTTTATGAAATTCGAAGCGCTTTTTATTTTATTTCTTTCTGAATTGTCCACGTTTAAGATTTATATTCAACAATTACACAAAACACTGTTTTAAAATTCATTTGAATTATGACAGTTGGTCATATTTTGTTTGTTTTTATGTCAAATTAGGTGACAAATTAGTTATAAACTGATATTCATGTTTACCAACATTGATCTTTTTTCGTTTAGGTAAGTATTTTCTTATTGAGAACTGTACAACACGTACGGCTTAAGTATTTCGTGTGACAGTTTAAGGATTAAATAAACTTTTACTTAAGTGGTAACTGTGCAACTGGCCCTAGGTATGATAACTTCGCTCGAATTCGGACGTAAGAAATTTAATAAAAAACCATTATTCAAACTTCAGTTTTAACATTTTAGGGTCAAGTTTAAGTTAGAACATTTTTAAAAGATACCGTCTTGAAATGTGCAATATTATGAAATAATGTTTGCGATTATTTATTACCTGTATGCATATTTATCAATCTTTAAAATCTTAATCATGAATTTTGATTATATCAACGCTCTTAATTGGATTTAAGTAAAATTCCATGGTCGACAGAAGAATCTCAATGCTCAAAAATGAATAAGTAATCTTTTTAATTAATTTCAGAAAAAATTTAATTATTTCAATAATAGAAAATACATACGTGATTAGACCCTAAAAGGTCCAGTTAAGGATGTTGATATAAATATAATAAAAAAACACGGTTAAGCGGTTTTTTAAACCGACTTTGTTTATGAAATTATGTCCCATATTCTATTTATTAAGATATATGCTAGGTACGGTCTAAAAAGTTTAGAAAAACTGTAACATTTGAGGATGGTGGCTCACTTAGCTCTTCTAACTTATTTTTATGAAATTACTGGTATTGCTACTCAGAACTAGTGTCTCTGTAGGTAAGCTTACTGCGCTCGAATTCGGACATTAAAAATTTAATAAAAAACAATTATTCAAACTTCAGTTTCATCATTTTAAGGTCAAGTTTAAGTTACAACATTGTTAAAAGACGCCGTCTTGAAATGTGCAATATTATGAAATAATGTTTGTGATTATTTATTACCTGTGCTGATTTATCAAACTTTAAAATCTTAATCATGAATTTTGATTATATCAACGCTCTTAATTGGATTTAAGTAACATTCCATGGTCGACAGAAGAATCTCAATGCTCAAAAATTAATAATCTTTTTAATTAATTTCAGAAAAAAATGTAATTATTTCAATAATAGAAAATCCATACGTTTTTACCGAATTCCTACAATACTCTCGATTTTACTTTTTTTTATTCCACTCTTTTCCCCACTACTAGGGCTGCCTGAAACCAGCCCGAAACTTGTACTTTGCCGCATCCTAGCTATGCAATGTCATTTTGAAGTTGAAAAATACTGTAAAAGTGTTTTCGTTGCGAGTAAACTACCAGATTATTATTGACTTCAGGATAATGTTTTTATAAACATTTAATAGAGTAAGAATGGATCTACAGATGTGCCTTTTTAAAATTTAAAATATTAATATCTATCATGAGATATAACCGTGTAAAGTTTGCACAAAATAAGAATTTTTTTGCATTTTTCGAAATTTTTATATTCATGTACCTACAATTTTTTAATCAAAATTTAAAAAAGGCACATCTGTAGATTCATTCTTTCTCTATTAAATCCTTGTTGAAATACAATAATTTTACCATTCATGTACTGGTCACAAAACACTCGCTAGTGCATTTTATGCTGCATTTTAGGTAGTATACGGGCCTCTTAAGGATGTTGATATAAATATATAATGTGCATGTAATAAATATTTAAGAATAATTATTATAAACAATTTACCTACCTGAACTACAAACATCACTGCTAAAATAACATTTTCCACAGCACACATGATCACAGATCACACAATTCTATTAAGCTAACAAACTAATCACTCAAAATCAGTTTGCAAATAAACTTGACACTTGACAAATAGTTTCAATTTAAGTACATGCCCCACTCTGTATATACGGGCGTAAGGACAAGTTTCAAAATCATCGGTTGCCGTAACAACGGATGACAAATGAATATTAAGTGATTGTTGTTATCTCGCGCCCTCGCCCTGCTACTGACACCTGACAAGCGACATTTCGATGCTGTTTTGTTATGCTGATGAAATGAATAATTTGTGTTTATCTGTATCACTGAATAGATGTATGTCAATTATTGGGTTAAATAATTTGCATTGTTGAATTTATTCATACATTCAAATATTTCGCAGAAATAAACTGTTGTTATTGTCTAGCCGAGAGTTTAACCCTCGGTTTAACCTAGAGACGGATATAAAGAGCAGTATTCTATTATTGATTGTCTTATCTTATTAATTTGGTACGCACTTTGTATCTATAATTAGGTTAGATCAACGGTAGTGTCCGAATAGCATTTATGCTATAATAGCCCAGAAAAATAAGGAAAAACCTGCAAGAATTGAGGACGAAGATTTTATTGTTTTAAAAGATAGATATTGACATCTTCTTCAAGAACAGCCAACATCTGAGCTCTACTCCTTGTGCTTCGTTCTCCACTGCCCCTTTTAGGAGATGAAAATTACATTTTTTAAATTATCCCGTTTCCGTTAAGACCCATCTCTTGCTATCAAATGCAAAGCAAAAAAGCATGTTACAATAAATCATTTTGTGACTTTGCGTTTGAAGTCGATGACTTCATATTTTACAATGATGTACTTATAAGTTGTGCTTACATGGCTATAGAATGAAATTTACAAAAAAGCTGGCCGTATTTTGTTAAATAATTTTTAAAAATTACTAAAAATGCGAGATTTACATAAATTATTACAATCAATGGGTTAACTGTTTAAAATAAATCTCTCTATACCCGTCTTCCGACTAATGTATATTATCGATTTCAAAACATAATTATTATTGTTGTGTATTAATCAACGTATAATATGGATTATTAAATGATTCCTCATGTTAAATTTCAATTTGAAATTTTTATAATACAGCCAGAATCGTTCAAATTGTTAATCTTCTGGATTTAACAGCTGAAAATTCACTTTAAGATAGGTCATTAAGCAATTTTCATGAAAACTTTGAAGAAAATTTCAATACTTATTATCTTTTAAAACAATAAAATATTCGCCCTGAATTTTTGTGGGATTCAAGCAAATTTTTGTCTCATTTTACTACGCTATAACGGTAGTCCGAAGTGGTTGGATTCCACTATAATAACATCTACCACTCTTTAATTGTGGGTGAATCCTGTTAAATGGTTACCATCAAAATTAAGTAAATAAACTTCAATTTTTAAAAACCAATCTTTCACGAACGTTTCTATTTTAATTTTGTTTTTGATTTTAGTGTAACATCCAAATTAGGGTTACAAAAATGTTTAGTTGGGTCCGTGTCGAGACTGGGAAACTATACTCTGTTTCAGCTTAGAACATAGTAGGTGGCGGCACTGTGAATGCAGTCCGTTCTACACCCAAACATTCTATTAGTTTAAACTTTGGCGCGAACTTACCTATAGATGAATAAAAATTGTCAAAATAACAAGGAAGTAAAAAAGAAACACACGAAATTGTTGCATTTTCGTCGTGAAACTCACGTTGTTTTACTATTTTCAGGTTATATAAACTTGAAATGTCAAACGGAAATGAAATCGCGAATCTCTCCAATGTTCGCTAGTGTAAATCCACCTCTCGTCTCGACCAATCAGATTCAAGCATATCATCGTCCTATCTTACTCAACGCTATGTTCTAAGCTGACATCAAGTATAGTATTAAATAATATTCAAAGGTAGAAAACGTATAAATAGTTATAGATATAATAAAAAATAACCGTAACGGAAAGACGCCTGGAAAAGACAGAATCAATATCGAACTTATAAAATACGGAGGTGAAGCTCTACACCAGCACATATATGAGATTATTCAGAAAATATGGAGAGAAGAAAATATGCCAAAAGACTGGGAAGCAGGACAAATAGTGACAATACCCAAAAAAGGGGACCAGCAAACTACAGAGGTATAACACTATTGAACATTGCTTATAAAATATTGTCTACAATAATACAAAAAGAATAGTAAACCTAGAAGAGGACATTATCGGACAACATCAATGTGGTTTTACCAAAGGAAAATCGACAATAGACGCCATACACAGTCAAACAAATAATAGAAAAATCCGTGGACTATAACATTAATATAGAAATGCTCTTTATCGATTTCCAATAAGCATTCGATTCTATTAAAAGAGATAAACTAAGAATAGCATTAAAAGAACTAAAAGTACCAGAAAACTATGATACGACTAATAATGATGACAATGAGGAAGACAACAGCTAGCATAAAAACACAAAAGGGAGAAACAGAAACTTTCGAAGTAAATAGAGGAGTACACCAAGGAGACTCACTATCAGCAACTTTGTTTAATCTTGCTCTTAAATATGTCATGAGGAAAATAATAAATAGAGGCACAATTCGAACAAGAGGAGGGCAGATAGTGGCATATGCGGACGATATTGTAATAATAACAAAAAATAGGAACATAATGGCAGAAATGTTACAAGAAATAGTAGTGGAGGGAGACAAAATGGGACTACGAATAGAGCACTGCAAGGCCCGGCCCGGACGGGCCACGGGCTACCCGACCCGTGGGCCGGGCCCGGGCTTTATTTCTTTTAAGTATAGTGGGCTTCGGGCCTAACCGGGCCTACCATATCACGGGCTTGGACCTAACCGGGCTTACTATTTATTGTACTATAACGGGCTTGGGCCGAGCCGGGCCTGTTATGCTCCGGGCTTGGGCCGAGCCGGGCCTGTTATGCTCCGGGCTTGGGCCGAGCCGGGCCTATTATGGTACGGGCTTGGGCCGAGCCGGGCCTGTTATGGTACGGGCTTGGGCCGAGCCGGGCTTGTTATGCTACGGGCTTGAGCCGAACCGGACCCGATATGCAACGGACTTGAACCGAGCTGGGTCTTTTATGCTGCGAGCATAGGCCGAGCCGAGTTTTTTAAATTAAAATCTTATTTCTAAGTTATATATTACAATAATTTCCTACAGTTACTAAAAAAATTTGGAGAGCATTACACTCAAATTTTTTGTATGATATGTAACACGATAACACGTACACAAACTAAATTTTAGAGGTTTAGTTAGACCGAGCCAAGTCGGGCCGGGCCGGGCCGGGCTTCAAAAAATCATGGGCTGACAGGGCTGAGCCGAGCCGGGCCGGGCCGAGCTTAAAAAAATCATGGGCCGGGCAGGGCCGGGCTTCGAAAAACCATGGACCGGGCAGGGCCGGGCTTCGAAAAACCATGGGCCGGACAGGGCCGGGCCTTTAAAAATCTCGGGCCGGGTAGGGCCGGGCTTTGTTTTTATTTTAAAATATCGGGCCGGGCCGAGCCGGGCCAAATAGCAGGTGGGCTTCGGGCTGTCCGGGCTTTGGTAAAATTTGAAATTGTCGGGCCGGGTTGGGCCGGGCCTAATAATAGTCGGGCTTCGGGCGGGCCGGGCTCCAAAATTACGGCCCGTGCAGTGCTCTGACTACGAATAAACACGACAAAAACCAAATTAATGATTGTATTAAGTGACGAAAACAGAGAAATAAACATAGGAGAACACAATTTTGAGAAGGTTGATAAAATAAAATACCTGGGCATTATGCTAACAAGCAGAGGGGAAAGAGAAGCAGAAATCAAAGAAAAGATAATGGCAACAAATAGAGCCTTCTACGCCAACAAAAAATTGCTCACGGACAAGAATCTCACAAAAACTACAAAAATGAGAATATATAAATCATTAATAAGACCAATAACAATGTACGCCGCAGAAACTATAAGAATGTCAAAAAAGGATGAAGAAGATCTAAGAATAACCGAAAGAAAAATAATGAGAACAATTTAAGGACCAATTAAAATATCGGAAAATGAATACAGAATGAGAATGAACTATGAAATAGAAGAACAACTAGAAGGAGAAGATATAGTGAAAAAAATAAAACAACAGCGAGTTACATGGCTGGGACATGGATGGAGGGCGGAAGAGAAAGATGCAATAAAATCAGTAGTAGAATGGAAACCAGGAGGAAAAAGAAGAAGAGGAAGACCCAGATCAACTTGGCTAGGGAAGATAGAAAATGATTTGAAAGTGGCAGGAATCAGAAATTGGCAAAGCAAAACGAGAGGCAGGAAGAAGTGGCGAGAACTAATAAAGAAAATTTAAAAGCTAGAAATGGAGACTGATCCACTCCAAAAAAAATGGATATAGAGAGCTTCTCAAGAAGCGGCGCAACCCCATAGGGGGTGTTAAGACACTATATATATATATATATATATATATATATATATATATATATATATATATATATATATATATATATATATATATATATATATATATATATATATATATATATATATATATAGCGATTCATAATTGAGACATTTTAACGCGTGAGAGAAGCGAACACATGAGTTAGTTACAATATTTTTTCGTTGATCATACATTTTTAATTGGAGAAAAACAAATTTCATTTCATGACAAATATGTTAGTCACAATGATATTGCTGAGCATCAATATTACGTGAATATTATTAGCTAGAACTGTCAAAATCATTTCGTTTTATTCTATTTACCATTTTTTACAACTTATGGGTAGCCAATATAACTAGATTACAGTATTGAACGCATTCAAAAAATCGTAGATTAATAAAAATCATGCATTAATAGGGGTCATTAATGTATGATTTTTTACCTTCCGCTTACCTGTAAAGGAAGGTATTGGAATCATGCAAAAAATCGGGTGGTGAATTTTTAGTGGATAAGCACGAATTAGGGTCCTTACAACTCATTTTTGATAGTTTCATGATGATGTCTGTGTGTATGTGTGTGTGTATGTGTGTGTGTGTGTGTGTGTGTATGTGTGTGTGTGTGTGTGTGTGTGTGTGTGTGTGTGTGTGTGTGTGTGTGTGTGTGTGTGTGTGTGTGTGTGTGTGTGTGTGTGTGTGTGTGTGTGTGTGTGTGTCGGGGTGTTAGTCGCATAACTCAAATACGAATTACCCGAAAATTTTGATATTTGGTATATAGGTAACATTTTTATATAAATTGGAAGAGCTCCCTAGATTTTGGTACAAATATCTTCATCGGAAGTGATATTTTTTGAAGATTGAAAAGGTTAATTGTCAAAATTGTATATAAATTTGGAAAAATATAGTATTTATTTGTAATGAGAATAAGAGGAAAAGTTATTTGCAACTTACGTTATAAAAAAAATTGTCTTTATCTGGTAGCATTAAAGAACTGCAGTAAAATTTAAAAAATAAATTTATCAAATAAAACGTTGATATCTTGTAATCCATGATCGGTTGATTTTTGTTTCTGCGTAAAAAATATTGACAGGTGAGACGGGTGACAAGTTGGCATACTAGCGCTATATAAGTCCTAAGTAAGATATTAAATGTATAGTAATTGAACGGAGGATGGCTTCAACACAGCAGAGTTTTCCTGTGAATGAATCTTTTTATTCAGGTGATGCAAATTTCTGTGTTTGAATATTTGAGATTTTTATTTGTATATTTTAAATGGGCACCGGATTGTACGTATACATTTCTGTTTAAAGTCTAGATATGGCGGAAGGTTGTGTGATGGCCACGTCAGATTTTTTACATTAATGATACTAACGATCGGCGGAAAAGTATATTTAATATGTTAATGAATAAATAATGACACTAATAATACTTATAATAATAAACACATCTGACGTTTATCATTTATATCTCGATGCTGTCACATACTGGAACCGGAGCGCAACGGAACTGGAACTTCATGTTACCCTAATTCTCCTATTTATACCCATGTACAAGTCCTTAGTCAGCAAAACTAGTATTAGTGATACAAACATATTATTTACTTATATTTATTTAGTAACTCTGACTCTGACCTATTAAACTAATGAGTGACTTCGTACATAGTTCTTAATTGTGCTGAAAATGACTAGTTATATTAGGAATTTATCATCAAATGTCCAAGAATTCTAAAAACTTTAAACTGTTTCAATTAATCGAAAATTTCGTGTCTATCGTTCCGATTAAATTATGTTTGTCAGTTTCCTTATGACCACCGAAACAAAGGAAGGCCAGAACAAATAATTACCGGCGTACGAAGAAGTAGAGGCTCGATTTTCAAGTAAACAACTATTTCTAAATTTTAAACACAGGAGTCATTTCAAATAGCGTCAATTGGCATTTCTTTTATTATTATTGACCGAAATATTCATTTAGTTGGGACCTAAATTGAATTTGATTAACAAATTCAAAATTTCATTTTATTTATAATAAATGTAAGTAAATTTATTTTTTTGGCAAAAAATATGCAAATTTGCATTTAGATGACCCTGAATAAAATGAGGGCAGACAGATTATCTAATTTTTAGACGAGCTTTTACTTATCTTACTAAAATAACAATAACATTTTGCCCGCATGGCCAGTTACCTTTTAACAATTAGACAAATTCAGGTTTGTCCATTGGACTATTAGCCAACATCAAAATAAATAATCACAAAAGGAGAAATATTACATTTTCCAATATTGCATATTGCATGCATTTACAATTGCAGATTACAAATCGTTAAATTATGATAAATAATGAATTTAATGAATAGTGATAAGGATAATAATTATCAACCCTGAAATATTTTATTTATATTAAGTGTTACTTGCTACTTGGTACAGAGAATTCAAATTATGTACAATAGAATGTATACAATCAAGCATCAAATATGGCCTTAACCTCTTAACATAGTAAAGTCACCAAATGTACAGGGTGAGTCAGCTAAGTGTTCCATATTTCATTTGTATGTAATTTGTAAAGTCTCAAGTTTTTGCGAAAAGTCCGCCAAATTTTTGCTTTAAATACAGTAGCCACTTGAGTTTTTGTTCGCAAAGTTTTATCATTATTGCTCTATTGCTTCCTAATTGGTGAATGAAATAATGATTAATTAATTAATGATTAGTCAAACGACTATTTGTAGGATTTTAAAGGACCTTAAGTGGCATCCTTATAAGATTCAAATTCTGCAGGCAATTTCTGAAGAGGATAAAGCAAACCGATTGGAATTTGCAGAAGACGAAATTGAACGAATGAATGAAAACCCTGGTCATCTGAATACCATCATGTTTTCTGATGAGGCACATTTTCATCTTGATGGTGGATTTAATAGACACAATCATCGGTATTGGTCAGATGAAAATCCCCACTGGATTGCTGAACAATCCTTGCACTCTCCTAGAACGACTGTTTGGGCTGCAATTGGAGATTTTGGATTAATTGGTCCAATTTTCACATTGAAGTGAACCACTCGTGAAGTTTTTTTCTGATCGATTTGAAATTTCGGCAGTAAAAATTCCTTTAGATAGTTCATGTTCTGCAAAAATTTCGTCACTTTCTGATAAAAATTGCCTAAGTTATAAAAAATCCAAATAGAGAATAGTTATGTAGACATAGACGATTACATTATTTCTTAAAAATTTATGAATTTAATTCAATTGGTAAAAAACGATTACACTTTTTACCGAATTCCTAGATTACTCTCGATTTAACTTTTTTTCATTCCACTCTTTTCCCCACTACTAGGGCTGCCTGAAACCAGCCAGAAACTCGTACTTTGCCGCATCCTAGCTATGCAATGTCATTTTGAAGTTGAAAAATACTGTAAAAGTGTTTTCGTTGCGAGTAAACTGTCAGATTATTATTGACTTCAGGATAATGTTTTTTAAACATTAAATAGACAAAGAATGGATCTAAAAATGTACCTTTTTAAATTTTAAAAATGAATTTCTATCATGAGATAGAACCGTGTAATGTTTACAAAAAATAGGAAATTTTTTTGAATTTTTAGAAATTTTTATATTCATGTACAATTTTTTAATCAAAATTTTAAAAAGGCACATCTGTAGATCCATTCTTTCTCTATTAAATCCTCGTTAAAATAAAATTTTACCATTCTTGTACTATGGCCACAAAACACTTGCTATGTTAGTACATTTTATGCTGGATTTTAGGTAGTAGATGGGCCCCTTAATGAATTTTAAATGCGTTTCATTCAACAATTTGTTATTGTCCATTATTTTAATACAATATAATATTTGCCCATTCGATGGTACACAATTCGAAACATTTTATTCATTTTGTCAACTTTACAAGCTAGTCTGTGTAGAAATAGTTATTTAACTATCTAGTGTGTTAATGAGGGCGATTCATAATTGAGACATATTAACGCGTGAGAGACGCGAACGCGTTAATTGTCAAGATTATTAATCGCATATTAACACATGAGTTAGTTACAATATTTTTCCGTTGAACATTACTTTTTCAATTTGGAGAAAATCTAATTTTTGTCCATAATAAATATGTTAGGTTAGTAACGTTTGAAACTGCTGAGCACAATTTTGCCTGAGTATTATTTAGCTAGAATTGTCAAAATCATTTCGTTTAATTCTGTTTAACATTTTGCTATAACTTAACACTAGTTAATATACACTCACCGGCACGGAAAACGGGTCACTTATTTTTTTTAAGAAAAAATGCTAATAACATTAATGTTGAGGACGAATGCCGAAATATTATTATTGCTATATGTTAACTAGACACTCTCGAAGTCGCTTCCATTACCAACTCTTACAAACATTAACAATTTACTTAAATATTCCTTTTATTATGCGCATCATACCGAAATCACAAAATTTATAAAATGCATAGTTATTGGTTATGTTGGTATTATTTCTTTTCATCATTTGTTTTATTGTTTATTTGTCATTTTGATGTGGTGTGATGTGGACTATGTTTTCAAAATGGCACAGAATGCAGAAATTGTAGTTTCCATCATGACTTTCATAGAAGACAAAAGAAGTCAACATTTCGTAGCTAAACGGTACAATAGCCGCAGACTTTAACCGCCATAGACAAGTCTGCGGGTCTGGACCGCCACGGACCAAAACTGTTGCTCTTCACTAACGTGTAAAGAAAACTGCAGGCAAACCTCACAGTCCAGGTCCGCCACGGGTAAAACCGAGCGTTAGTGGGCAAAAACTGTTGACTTACCTGCAGACTTTACCAGAACTGTGGACTTTTAGATCGGCGAAAAGTTTTAGAGACAGTCCGGCAGTTTTCACTAGTAGGTTGTATTAACGAAATATAATGCATAATAATTTTGATAGACATCAGATATTGAACTAAATACGCAGTAATTGGGTGAAAAATTACTTCTTACAAAAAATTTATATTTAGTCATATGACGTTCCATAGTAAAAAAATTTAAAGAAAACGATCCATTTGATAACTCTACTGTTTTGGTTTATTTTTTTTAGAGCAATATGGTGTTCATAAACGTATATTTAATTAAAAATGCAAAATATTTGATGCGCGGTCCTGGAGTGACTGTGTGTGGGCTCCATACATTCTTGGACCGCGGTTCAAGTCGTTGGACAATTCTGTGCCGGTTTAAAACTGGCGCGGTGCTTCCCACTAACGCACGGATATATCTGCGGTCTTATACCGCCGCGGTTAAAGTCTGCGGATAAAACTGTACATGTATGGCCAGCTAATGTATCACTTAGTAGTATTTAACGCGTTTATACACGTTTTCTGGCGACAGATTTGTACACCAGAAGACCTGGAATAGGCCTGAGAAGACGCAAAAGCAACAGAAATGCTCGATTTTTTGTTTTGACATCGCGTCGAAATCGCACTATAATTGTCGTGCAGGTCCATAAATCATTACTACAATTACGTACTGTGAATAATAGTGAACGTATTGTACGAAGAAGAGTAATAGAAAGTAGATTTTCTGGCACGATGGCCTGCCGTGCGACCACACGTCCTCCAACATTACCGAGTAGCTCGATTGTATTTTTTTGGAAAGCGTGTAAATTGGGATTAAGGTGATTAGACTCGTGTTTTAGTTACTATCGAATCCCGATATTTTTTTATGTCACCATATGGATGTGTAAAAGTGTGACGACCAATTGAGAAACTTGTGCATTCAGCAATACTGTAAGATTCTTGGGAGGATCAGTAATGGTGTGAACTGGGATATGAGTGATTTTGCGGATAGATCTATTCCTTGTTCTACGGTAATATTCAATGCCGATAGGTACATAAAAGATATTCTGACCGACAATGTTGTCCCTTATACACAATTTTAAGATGATAAATTTATCTTGATGCACGATAATGCGTGCCCTCATGCTGCTGCAAACTTGAACGGTTTCATAAATGTTGTTAACATCAATCGTATGTGTCCAGCGCGGAGTACAGATCTGAATCCAATATAATTTGGGTTGGGTAGTAGGTATATGCTCAATATAAAGATTCGAAATCGTGTACCCGGTCCCAGTAGACTTAGTACGCTGGAATAAGAGAGAAATAAGAGAGAAATAAGAGATGCACTGTTATGCCTGTGGCACACCGGTCGAGGAGCATCGAGGACCATCGAGTAACTCCTCGATGAAACGAAAGAACGCACCCGTCCGCGATGGATTTCTATTTAATTGGTGACAAATACATCAAAGTTTTGCGCGATATCAAATACAAAAGATACGTCTGAAATGAGATACATTCGTTTCATCGAGGAACAACTCGATGAAAATAGCGGCGCCCCTATTTTTCGCCGAGGACGGGATGCGTTCTATCGTTTCATCGAGGAGTTACTCGATGGCCCTCGATGCTCCTCGACCGGTGTGCCATAGGCATTAGAAGCATATAATAATATCCCTCAAGATAGCATCAGGAAACGAATTGTGTTTATTTATGTGATTGAAATTTTTTTTCAACTTATTTTTTATTGTTTTTATGTCCATAATTTTTTCTTTTGATAATAAACAATTAGTAAATATTCAAAACATTAATTTTATAATACGAAGTGCTTGACTATAATACCCTTTAATAAAATATATCATAGTTATATAAAATAATCAAGGGATAACAAAACAATTTACAAAAGAAAAAGTGACCCGTTTTCCGTGCCGGTGAGTGTACTTACTATATTACGTGTGCTGAACGCGCATTCAAAAAAATCGTTCATTAATAAAAATCATGCATAAATAGGGGTCATTAATGTATGATTTTTTTGCATTAATGTCATTAATAAACGATCAACTTAAAACAATATTTAACAAATAATCATGTACCTATTAAGTGTCATCGTATTGACAAGCAATTTAGCGAAAACTAATTAACATATGCATCATGCATGAATTCGAGAACAGTACCTACAATATTACATCATAACAGTAACGTCAGTAACGTAATTACTGATTCAGGGTGAGTAATCCAATAGTACCTGCCTGCAATAACTGATCAGAATATCAGGTTATCTGGCCCAAATGACCGAACAATAGCACAATTTGCAGTAGGTATACATCAAACTGCATTGTAATGTTTGTTTATGTATTTTATAAATTTTCTACCCTTTTTAAATTAGTCCAGGCAATCTAGAGAAAAAAACCCACTAACCTGGGCAAAATTGCTTCAGAAGCTTTCTAAACGGTTTTCGGCTCAGAAAATGTCACAGAATAACATATCCAAAATCTGCTAAAATCGGATCACGGGAACACCCCCAAAAATGGGTTCGAAAATTTAAAATGGTCGCCATTTTTAGTTTTTTAGCTTTATCTTGTCTGTGGATAATACTACGAGAAAACTGTTACCTACTAAATTGTAGAGCATAAAATTCTCTACAAAAAGATGCCAACAATTTTTTTTGTAACTATTACAGTTTATGAGAAAATCGTGAAAATAAATTTGGTTCATTTCTAATGATTTTAAATCAAGTCGTAATTTTGTCTTATCACACAAATATTGCTATAATTTTTTAACGGATAATAATATCGATTCGCCGTTTCCAGCATTTGATTCCTAAAGCTTTTTTCTATAAGAGACATAATTTTTAAAAATTTTGGGACAACAGTTAAGGCACAGGTGCGATTTATTTGCCGAGGTGAGAAAAACAAATGCCTGTACTTTTTGTGTTTAATTAACTGTCGTTTCTAAACGGGTTAAGAAATTGACTTGCGGTTTGCGGCATGCGATTCCTTGGAAAATTCTCTATTTGATGCATTATTTGATAAAAATTCTGGACCTTTATTTAAACTGGAATAAAATTTTTTATTCAGAGAGAAAACTGAGAAATTTAAGTTTTATTAATATAACTAGTGTTTAGTTAACTGTCGTTTCTAAACGGATAAAGATATCGACTTGCGGATTGCGGCATTCGATTTTTCGGTCATTTCTGTATCAGAATTGTTATATTAATTTTTGTTTTGAGCATGAGTTAAACTGAAATGTAATGATTTTCTTAAATACAAAATACAGAAATTTGGTTAATATTTTTCTTGCTTGTGTTTCATTTTCGGTCATTTGTGAACGGAATACAATATTGACTTCTAGTTTCCAGCATTTGATTCCCTGATCCTTTTTGTACTAGATGCCGAAAACCGCTATCGATATCTTATTCCGTTGAGAAATTACAGTGCGAATAAGCGAAATTGAAAATTAATTTCAAAATGACAGAATTGATAGATTACAAAAATTTTAAAATATACGCTTGATAAATAGATATAATACTTTCTCTAAGCAAATAAATTACTTTTATTAAAATCTGATTTACAACAAATATACAATATGACCAGAGGCGCCCTTAAATTTTTTTCAAGAGGTACAGTACAAAATCATTTTATTAATATCTATAACAAATTAATTACTTAGAAAAAAAAATTTAAGGGCGCCTCTGGTCATATTGGATATTTGTTGTAAATCAGATTTTAATAAAAGTAATGTATTTGCTTAGAGAAAGTATTATATCTATTTATAAAGCGTATTTTTTACTTTTTTGTAAACTATCAATTCTGTCATTTTGAAATTAATTTTCAATTCCGCTTATTCGTACTGTAATTTCTCAACGGAATAAAATTTCGATTTGCGGTTTTCGGCACTTAGTACAAAAAGGATCAGGGAATCAAATGCTGGAAACTAGAAGTCAATATTGTGTTCCGTTCACAAATGACCGAAAATGAAACACAAGCAAGAAAAATATTAACCAAA
The DNA here is from genome assembly GCA_947534325.1 of Agonum fuliginosum. Classification (NCBI taxonomy): domain Eukaryota; kingdom Metazoa; phylum Arthropoda; class Insecta; order Coleoptera; family Carabidae; genus Agonum; species Agonum fuliginosum. The sequence goes on along the minus strand of OX384045.1, from coordinate 13,309,141 downwards.
TTTCTGTATTTTGTATTTAAGAAAATCATTACATTTCAGTTTAACTCATGCTCAAAACAAAAATTAATATAACAATTCTGATACAGAAATGACCGACAAATCGAATGCCGCAATCCGCAAGTCGATATCTTTATCCGTTTAGAAACGACAGTTAACTAAACACTAGTTATATTAATAAAACTTAAATTTCTCAATTTTCTCTCTGAATAAAAAATTAAATTACAGTTTAAATAAAGGTCCGGAATTTTTATCAAATAATGCATCAAATAGAGAATTTTCCAAGGAATCGCATGCCGCAAACCGCAAGTCAATTTCTTAACCCGTTTAGAAACGACAGTTAATTAAACACAAAAAATACAGGCATTTGTTTTTCTCACCTCGGCAAATAAATCGCACCTGTGCCTTAACTGTTGTCCCAAAATTTTTAAACATTATTTCTCTTATAGAAAAAAGCTTTAGGAATCGAATGCTGGAAACCGCGTATCGATATTATTATGCGTTAAAAAATTATAGCAATATTTGTGTGATAATACAAAATTACGACTTGATTTAAAATCATTAGAAATGAACCAAATTTATTTTCACGATTTTCTCATAAACTGTAATAGTTACAAAAAAAATTGTTGGCATCTTTTTGTAGAGAATTTTATGCTCTACAATTTAGTACGTAACAATTTTCTCGTAGTATTATCCACATACAAGATAAAGCTAAAAAACTAAAAATGACGGCCATTTTTAATTTTCGAACCCATTTTTGGGGGTGTTCCCGTGATCCGATTTTAGCAGATTTTGGATATGTTATTCTGTGACATTTTCTGAGCCGAAAACCGTTTGGAAAGCTTCTGAAGCAATTTTGCCCAGGTCAAAACGTAAATTGCCTGGACTAAATATCATATCTTGTTACCAAATTATTTAATTTTTATATATTTTCAGTTGATCGTTTATAAATGAGTATCATATTAAAGCTTTAAAATCATACATTAATGACCCCTATTATTTCATGATTTTTATTAGCCAACGATTTTTTGAATGCGCGTTCAGCACACGTAATATAGTAGGTACCTATATTAGCTAGTGCTAAGTTGTAGAAAAATGATAAACAAAATTAAACAAAATGTTTTTGAGAGTTCTAGCTAAATAATATTCAGGAAACATTGTGTTCAGCAGTTTCAAACGTTACTAACCTAACATATTTGTTATGGACAAAAATTAGATTTTCTCCAAATTAAAAAGGAAATGATCAACGGAAAAATATTGTAACTAACTCATATGTTAATATGCGATTAATAATCTCGACAATTAACGCGTTCGCTTCTCTCACGCGTTCCAAATTTAAATTTTAAATATTTACAACCTATATTATGGGCTTGTTATATCCATTTATTTGTATATATTGTATTATTGTGCATATTGGTATTTTTTTACAAATGTTTGCATTTCATACAAAAATAGATCAAAATATGGTATAAAATTTTTGGATATTTCAATATTTTATTTACTATTATATTATTATTATTATATTCTTGTGCATTGTTGAGAAAATGTAGTTCTTTTATTTATTAATAAAATTATGGTGCATATCTGCAAATACTCGTATTTGTAAAATATTGCAGATTTGTTTAATTTTGTGCATATTGTAGTTAGTATTGAGATCTTTCGCACTCGTCCCAAACGATTAATAAAATTTATAATCTGTTCATCGTCCAAATCAGGCGAAGATTCACTTGAAGTCAGTATGACTATTATATAAAACGTTACACAAAAACAAGAAATGTCAGATTGGTCAGATTTCGAAACTTGTTTTGGTTAGATTAGAGTCTGATATCTTGTTTTGACAGCTGACACTTTTGTGCATGCTCAACAAGAATGACACTTCCAAATTTACCACTGAAATATAATAATATTACTATATTTCAGTGAAATTTGCTACCAACACAACAAAATTATCGGTTACAAAATCCTGGTTTAGCTAACCAGGATTCAGATACTAAAATACCAATGTCGGGTTAAAATGGCAGTTAAAAGTTAAACGGGATCATGTAACCAAGATTTTAACCCCGTACTGAAATACTGGACCTTGACGGTTGCCGGACGACGCACAGCGGAGTTCGGCGATCTTACGAGTCTCAAACAAGGATTTTTTGTATGAATAAAACAATATTTTTCGCTAGCCGCTTAAATAGACGTAATTTTATTTAAATTGACATATCCTCATATTACGCAACAATTAAAACGTAAACATACTGATTTGTTTTTACCATGACAACAATCATTTTTTGTATTAGGACGAACAGATTTACTTTTTGTACAGTTGCTATAGTGATCATAAACAACCCCTTAAAATGACGGGAACACGCCACTGCGTCAAATTGCCGTAATGTCAAATTGCCACTGTGCCAAAACGCATCCCCACCATTTACATACTTGTAATAACGTATGTCGAGAGACTACTGCAAATTTATTTCGACACAGAAGCAATTTGACCCAGTGGAAATCAGGCACAACAGCAATATTTAGACACAAATATTATGCGACACACATACGTCCGTACGTCCGTACGTACAGACGTCACGACGAAACTAGTCATAATGGATTCAGAAAAGGTCAAAACGGATATTTCCATCAAAATCTGAAAACCGAAAGGAAGTAAAAACCATTGAACTGTTTTTTGCAGTTTACCGAAAATTTCTTATTTTGATGGTTGAATAGGGCTGATTTATAGTTCTAACAACATAAGGAATTTTGTGTTGTGTATATACATATATGTATATACGTTTGTATAAATATACACATATGTGTATGTATAGATTCATATTTATACACGCACTATGCATTATACATTTGAATGGAAATGGACGTGGTATAGCTCGCTCCAAAATCCGATTCGGACAATCGTTCGGCGTCGGCGCTTATTTTAACATTTATATCTAATAGGGGTGGTTTATGGTAAGAGTTGGTGGAGGTTCTAGCTCACGAAAAATATTAAATAACATCAAGTTATCTTCACTGAAATTATTACAACAAAAATTGAAGCAATTAAGTTTGAATCTTGTTTATTATATTTTTATCGTAGCAGGGCTTAGTTTTACCCCTGAAAATATTCAACAATAAACGAAATAGCATTACATAACATAAAGTAATCTTTACTTAACTTATTTAAACAAAATCCAAACATTTTAATGTTTTAACGTAATTTTTTATTATTTTTCTCGCTTTCGGGGGTGGTTTTCACCTCCTAATAATATATAGTTACTAGCGTTTTTACACTTAATTACATCGACTGACCTTTGCTAAACACGTTCATATATAATTTTAATTAATTATATGGTTTAATCTATTGTATTATATTTTTTCGCTAATAGGGGTAGTATTCACCATTAAAAATAATAAGCAACCAACGGCGTTGGGGAGACTTTTAAGTTTAGGTCGAGCACAACCTAAATCCAAATTTTCATGCAATTTGGAGGTGTTCTGAAGTTTTTCCAGGTTTCGCCGTTTTTAACCGCTGTGTACTGGACTATTGTAATCAATTCTAAAAATAAATTTATACGTTTATGAGTTATTATTAGGTATTTTATTTTGTTTATAAGTAGGTAAATAATGATTTTTGTATCACCTTTTTAAAATACAGTGGGCCTTGATTGTACATTATTTAAACAAGTGAATTCATTGTTTATGCAATAATAAATTATTGTGTCTTCACGTCAAAACATATAAATCTACGATTAAAATGGATTTTAATGTCGAAGAATATTCCAATATATCAAATCTAGAAATCGTCGAATTTTATGTTAAGAAGCTAAAAGAAATAAATGAATATTACAAAATCATTTTGAAATTCAGTAAAGAAATCTCTGAAATGAAAACCTGCTGCTCTGAACAACTTGTGCAAATTAAAGAACTCTTAAGTGAATATGAGATGCAGAATATATCTATTTTAGAAAAAAATATAATTTTCGAAAAGAATAATCGCGAAGAATTGGTTCGATACGAAAATTCACTTGACATAATAATGGAAGAAGAAGAATTAGAAATAGAGAATATTTAATTGTTATAAATGAGTTTTTCTGTGTAATTTGTTAAGTTCAAAGATATAATAAATTTATAAATGTTATAATAAGTGAAATTTGTTTCTCTCCTAACTTATCATTAATATTAATATGCAATTTAAAATATTTAATTTGGGTTGTAAGGGTTTTAAAATAACTACTGACATCTCTTAAAGTTTCTTACAACTATACGATAGTTAATTTGTGATGTTGGTACTTATTTCTGACATTCTGACAGGGATTTTTGTTACAAAATTTCCGATAACTACGCTGACTGTCATAACATTTGTTTTCATTTACTTCATAAAGAATTAATTGTTTGCCGTCTATTATGTTAAAAGAAAAGTAAATTAGTCATAATTTTGCAACATGACTGAAAATGAACATCTTTGCGCTCATCATTCAAGTGGTTGTCATGCAAATTTATCATACAAGAGGTTAGTTTTGTTATGATGTTAGTATTATTCAAGTTTTAATTACTTTTGTATTTCAGAACAATCCGAAATAATTTAAAACTAAATCATTGCAGAGCTAGGAACAGTTCAATTCAAACGAATGAAGTATTAAATCCAAATGATTTTGAAAAACCTTCTTTTGAGTGTTCATGTGAATGTATTGATCTTTTTCCTCCTAAAGTAACTAAAACAGCTGGTGGAATCAGATGGAGAGGAATGAATAAGAATCCATTACCTAGTTCAAGATATCATGAAAAATGTATATGTGATGAAACATCATATACAAAGATACAACCAACTAATTTACCACGTACATTCATAATATCAGCTTATTGTAGTGAGTGTGTAAAAAAAAGCAAAAAGGGCAAATTTAAAAATCAATGCTACTGTTTTTCACCACCAAATAAACCATTGCTACCAGTAAAACCTTGTGTTACACAACCCAACAGAAAAAGAGTCATCGAAAGTGGCTTCAAAACTGGAGAAGACGAGAAACCAAAAGGATATAATTTACAAACTTTAAAGAAAGCTAAAAATTTGCTAAACTATTTACCAGAGTCAGAATTTTTAAGAAAGCTATTTAACGAAGCTAGTAAAACCTTTGACTGCCAATGTGGTGCATGCAAAGCAAAATGCAAAATGGCTAATATGCAATTTACAAAACGTAGACAACTACTTGAAGATGCTTATGATGATGTTGACGCAGCAGTAGAAAGTCTGGACGATTTGGCAACAATGAATTATAAATATATGACTTTTAATACATCTACAAGTTCTCATTCTAGTTTGTCACCGCAATATTCCCCAAGAACTTCAAGACATTTCACTAATTTAACTCCTGAAGACACTCCTAGGTCACCGCAACCTGACGATTCTGAATTTTCTCCAAAAACATCTATGTCACCTCAACGTTACGATTCTGAAATTTCGCCAAAATCGTCTCCTATAATCTCTCGTAAGCCACCTCAAATTCCTCTAAAAAAATTGCATAAAAAACGTCGCGCTGAAAAGAATGTTTGGGCATTGCGGTCTTTTAGTTAAAGCGTGTAATCCGTTATTTAATGGAATAACTAGGTATTTCATGAAATACCGGTCTGTGGCCGTTAAATTATAGAATAGTTTATTATTACATACTTTAACTAGTTATTCCATGTAATATCGGCTGGACGTCATTTAAAGTGTTTAATGAAGTGCGACCCAGGGTTTCTAATCTCAAAAATCACGTTAATTTATATTTCCACTGAGGCGGTGTCAGTGGCATTCTGAAACTATGGTTTTTGTACAACCATGCGGCGCTATATAAAAAGTAACTCGAGGACTGCGCGCGCCTTTGGGACTACAGTGATCCAAGGTCCAACTGGGATAGTGAGACGTACTAACTACGGAACCCTAACCCTATCTAATTCCTCAAGTTAATATATCCGTCCCGTATCTATCTATTTCATACTTTGTTTTATCCAACCACGTTATTTTATAGAATAACTAGGTAATATATGCAATAACTAGTTAAAATATGAAATGGCAAAACTATTCTATAATTTAGCGGCCACAGGTCGGTTCATGAAATACCTACCTAGTTATTCCATTCCATTAAATAACGGGATTATACGCTTTAACGGTAACAGCGGTACCAAAAAGGAGTTGTTCAACAGTATTATTGTTTATATTTCCAAAAATATATTTACTACAAAATATACCATTACTTTTCCATGAACATTTAATTGTGTGTTATTAAATTATATCTACACACCTTTATATCGACTATATTTTTATCACGAATGTATTTTATTATTTTATGTGAACATAAATAAATATTTTTCTAAGTATGTGTCACATTTTAATTTATTGTTATGAAGAAGTTTACTATTATATTATATATATATATATATATATATATATATATATATATATATATATATATATATATATATATATATATATATATATACTAGCGTTTTACCCGTGCTTCGCTACGGTTTGTTTTAATTTGAAGACGTGGGGGGAAGGGATCCAAAATACCCTACTTGGGCCCCACATACTCGGTTTTGATAGGAACTCTTATGAAGATTGCCCCTGCCCTGATTAACACTTATTATGATGAATCTCCACGTTTTAGACCCTACTGAACCCAAAAACCATAATTTAAAAAATAATCAGTTCGGCCTGTCTGTCTCCCTCGGTTTGTCCGTAAGCACAATAACTTGAGAACGCGTATGAATTTTCGACTCAAATTTTTAATTTGTTTTTTACAAAAAAAATAATTTTTAATTCACGAATTTTAAACGTCGCAAAATGACAGCTGTCACTTTGACATTAACAGCTGTCACTTTAACACTGCCTGCCTATAGGCAAGCAAAATTATGATACTAGTGTATTGTAAATAGTTTTACATTAGTATGTATATCTTGCATTATTATATTTTATTATTTTAGATACCTACTCTAAAGGCAGGTCATTCGAACATAAACAAAAAAATGTTTAAAGATTATACAATGAAATGGCTGAAGTATGCACCTCAACGTTTTAATAGACAAACAGATTGAACTCCAGCAGTGGACTATTTATATATTTTCTGTTATGTAGGAGTAGAATTTTACCTACTTATTTTTATATTTATCTTATAACTTATTTCTGTATTTGTTTTAAGAATTATATTTATTTTCTCAATAAAATATAAATACCATATATTTTTAAATAGATCCATTATTAAAACCGAGATTAAAACCTATACCGGGCGTTTCCTGAAACAGGCGCACCCCCCAAAAAAGTTGTATTTTTAAGTCAATTACATTTATATTATAGATTTATAAACTATATTCAAAGGCGCATTAAACTACATAAATAATGAATTTTTATAACTTCCTGTTTAGCCGGAAGTGAGATCAACTTCCTTATTTTAAATGGAACACCCCGTATATTTTTTAAGATTTTGATTCTACATAAAATTCTGAATACAACCATGTATAATAAACTACTTTTTCGTTGTAGATTTTTAAGTAAAATAATAATTAAAATATTACAGAAACATATCGATTCATTCCAAGTTAGCTATGAAATAAATGATAAGACACAGATTTTATGACAGTAAAAATGTCAGTTTATTAACAAAAATAACTAATTTAATAAGGAATTGCAATTCAATTATATAAAATGGCCTGAATTTTCTTGAATACATAGTAAAACTCTTCGTATAATTTCTGTTTTTATCATTTATTTCATAGCTAACTAGGAATGATTCGATTTGTTTCTGTAATATTTTAGTTATTATTTTACTTAGAAATCTACAACGAAAAAGTAGCTTATTATACATGACTGTATTCAGAAATTTATGTAGAATCAAAATCTTAAAAAATATACGGGGTGTTCTATTTAAAATAAGGAAGTTGGTGTCACTTCCGGCTAAACAGGAAGTAATAAAAATTCATTATTTATGTAGTTTAATGCGCCTTTGAATATAGTTTATAAATCTATAATATAAATGTAATTGACTAAAAAATAAAATTTTTTTCGAGGTGCGCCTGTTTCAGGAAACGCCCGGTATAGTAAACTTTTTATGCATGTATTTTAGTAGATAATTGACGTTAAGTGAACATCAACAGTAGATGTGAATATGACGTCGACGATCGATGTTACTGGTACATAGATAAACGACGTTGATTCGATCCACGCATAATCGTTATGCCTGTGGCACACCGGCCGAGGAGCATCGAGGACCATCGAGTAACTCCTCGATGAAACGATAGAACGCACCCCGTCCTCGACGAAAAATAGGGGCGCCGCTATTTTCATCGAGTTGTTCCTCGATGAAACGAATGTATCTCATTTCAGACGTATCTTTGGATTTGATTTCGCGCAAAACTTTGATGTATTTGTCACCGATTAAATAGAAATCCATCGCGGACGGGTGCGTTCTTTCGTTTCATCGAGGAGTTACTCGATGCTCCTCGACCGGTGTGCCACAGGCATTACTAGGACGCCTTATATCGACCTCACAAATACGTCGGAATCACGTTACATTGTTTTTTGGGTACTGAATCCTAATAACATTTCTGCTAACATTCGCATGCTAATAACAGTGTTCGCTAACAAAAAACAATGTTCGCTACATTGGCGGTAATCTTCAAAAGAAAAAATGTTATTAGGAGTTATTTTGATATTTTAGTAGTAAACCAGTGCTTTCCTGTGCTTCGTGCAATACGCGTGTGATAAATATTTTGTGTTTTGCATTTATATAAAAGCATTTTAAGTTTAGTTTGTTTTGTTCTTTGGGCAACATGGTTTGTATACGTTTTTGTAAAATAAAGGAAGGATATTAATATAAATAGTTACCTTTATCATGTCCTTTAAACCGTTAATTAGAGTTTCGCATACGTTGGGTACAATTTGGGAAATACTTTGTTTTGAAAAATCATGACAATTTGTATTAGCGAACACTGACATTACAAAAATTGGTGTGGACGAGATATGTTAACTAACATTTTTAGGAACAATTAATTGTTCGTTAACACTGTTCGTGAACATTTTGTTAGCTAACAAAGTGTTAGCTAACAATGTTCCGGTGTGGATCCGACATAATAGTTTCCGAGATATGGCATTTTGAAAATAGGCCAGTTTTTCCAAAAATTGAAAGTTGAGACATTTTTTATTTTTTCGTAATTTTGAGCTATAACTTCTGAACAGATAAAGATATTGACTTCCGGTTTCTTTTATTAAATTTTACGAACATTTCTCTATAAAATACGTTATTTTAAAAACTTTGTAGGGCATTCATTTTCGGAGAAAATAATTAAATTTCGGATTATTAGAGGCCTTTAAAAAAAATAGTAGAATGTATCTTACATAAAAATGTCTAAGGAGTCCAATACTGCAACCCGGATAAAAATTATTGTTCAAGATACATCCGTTAACACTAATTATTTCATTTTTAACAATAACAACAGTTTTTTTTAAATTCTCCATTTTCTGCCCGCCATATCTCCTTAAGTGATCCTAGCGAAAAAGTGTAGAGAACCATTTTGCACAGAATGCAGATTAATTTAATATAATTACATTTTTTCGCTATAGGCAGTAGTTTTCGAGTTATTAACGAAAAACTGAAAAAGTGACCTTTAGAGACCTTCCCCACCCTAAAGCTCCACCACCGCCCTCAGTACTTTTATACTTGATTTCTAAACTAAACGGAGCAATCTGAAGTTGGAATTCTAAAACTGATCGTTTTTGATTTTGCTGATGTAACACCAGTTTTACACCACACAAACTTTGTAATGTAAACAAACGAATGTTCTCCATCTTACCTCGTCAGCTGTTGTCAGTGACTGTACCGAGTTTGCCCGCAGATAGGTTAAATTTAATTTTGCCGCCAAAGAAATCTAGTGATATTTTTCTCGTATTTACAAAGTGTAAATACCACTGAAATATAATAATACTGGAACGTGCACTCGCGACGCCAGCCCGAGCCGACAGAGACAACGAGTTGCAGGTGATTGCGTCTTTGTCGTACAGTCCTGATTGGTGCCCGAGCCGACAGAGACAGCGACTCGCGGCTGATTGCGTCTTTGTCGTACAGTCCTGATTGGTTTGTGGAGTGTAAGACAACGATAGAATCACTTGCGAGTAGCTGTCTCTCTCGGCTCGCTTTTCGTACACAGCGAGCATAGGGAGTGCACGTTCCAGTATTACTATATTTCAGTGGTAAATAGAGCTCAGGGAGACAACTTCAGATTGCTCCGTTTAGTTTAGAAATCAAGTATATAGTATGTTGTTAGTTAAGGACACCTTCCCCTACAACTGTGCCAAAATTGGCTTCTGCATGAATTATTTCCGCTATTTTTCCTTCGTTGCCTAGACTATTAGGATAATTTTTTCGAGTGAATAAACATTCGTATCTTCTTCAATCATTTATAGACAAGGATTTTTATGAAAGGCAATATATCAATAATCTAGAAATCGTCGAATTTTATGTTAAGAATATTACAAAATCATATTGAAATTCAGTAAAGAAATCTCTGAAATGAAAACCTGCTGCTCTGAACAACTTGTGAAAATTAAAGAACTCTTAAGTGAATATGAGATGCAGAATATATCTATTTTAGAAAAAAATATAATTTTCGAAAAGAATAACCGCGAAGAATTGGTTCGATACGAAAATTCACTTGACGTAATAATGGAAGAAGAAGAATTAGAAATAGAGAATATTTAATTGTTATAAATGAGTTTTTCTGTGTAATTTGTTAGGTTCAAAGATATAATAAATTTATAAATGTTATAATATGTGAAATTTGTTTCTCTCCTAATTTATCATTAATAATAACATGCAATTTATTAATATTTAATTTGGGTTGTAAGCGTTGTAATACCCAGTGCACACGGAGAAACTTTTTGACATGTTTCCTGAAAAAAGTTTCCGGAAACTTCAAAGTTTTAACGGCGCCTGTAAAAATGAGACGTTTTCAGGAAACATTGTGAAGTGCAACTAACTTCTTATTTGTCAAATCGTCAAATGTGACATGTGATCATAAACATATTTATAGTTTTTCAAAGAAAATCTCCATTTTCTGGAAACTACTTTTTTCAGGAAACTTGTCAAAATGTTTCTCCGTGTGCACTGGGCATAAGGGTTTTAAAATAACTACTGACATCTCTTAAAGTTTCTTACAACTATACGACAGTTAGTTTGTGATGTTGGTACTTATTTCTGACAGGGATTTTTGTTATTTTGTTACAAAATTTCCGATGACTACGCTGACTGTCATAACATTTGTTTTCATTTACTTCATAAAGAATTAATTGTTTGCCGTCTATTATGTTAAAAGAAAAGTAAATTAGTAATAATTTTGCAACATGACTAAAAATGAACATATTTGCACTCATCATTCAAGTGGTTGTCATGCAAACTCATCATACAAGAGGTTAGTTTTGTTACGATGTTAGTATTATTCAAGTTTTAATTACTTTTGTATTTCAGAACAATCCGAAATAATTCAAAACTAAATCATTGGAGAGCTAGGAACGATTCAATTCAAATGAATGAAGTATTAAATCAAAATGATTTTGAAAAACCTTCTTTTGAGTGTTCATGTGAATGTATTGATCTTTGTCCTCCTAAAGTAACTAGAACAGCTGGTGGAATCAGATGGAGAGGAAAGAAAAAGAATCCATTACCTAGTTCAAGATATCATAAAAAATGTATAAGTGATCAAACATTACATACAAAGATACAACCAACTAATTTACCACGTAACCACATAACATCAGCACATTGTGCTGAGTGTGTAAAAGACCGCAAAAAGGGAAAATTTAAAAATCAGTGCTACTGTTTTTCACCACCAAATAAACCATTGCTACCAGTAAAACCTTGTGTTACACAACCCAACAGTAAAAGAGTCATCAAAAGTGGCTTCAAAACTGGAGAAGGCGAGAAACCAAAAGGATACAATTTACAAACTTTAAAGAAAGCTAAAAATTTGCTAAACTATGTACCAGAGTCAGAATTTTTAAGAAAGCTACTTGACGAAGCTAGTAAAACCTTTGACTGCCAATGTGCTAAATGCATAACAAAATGCAAAATGGCTAATATGCAATTTACAAAACGTAGACAACTACTTGAAGATGCTTATGATGAAGTCATTGACGCAACAGTACAAAGTCTGGACGATTTGGCAACAATGAATCATAGATGTAAATTAAAATGCTGCAAGAATAATTGTAAGACATCTACAAGTCCTCATTCTAGTTTGTCACCGCAATATTCCCCAAGAACTTCGAGACATTTCACTAATTTATCTCCTGGAGACAGTCCTAGGTCACCTCAACCTTACGATTCTGAATTTTCTCCAAAAACATCTAAAATATCTAGGTCACCTCAACGTTACGATTCTGAAATTTCGCCAAAATCATCTCCTAAAATCTCTCGTAAGTCACCTCAACGTCAGAATTCTGGAATTGCTCCAAAAACATATCAACGTCCCGACTTTGGATTTTCTAATAATGCTTATGTCACTGACTGCGACAAAATTTGTGCGGTCAAACGCATAAGAGATGAAAATTACTTTGATACTCACTCCACAAGTTTCAACTTGTCTCCGCAAAATATTCCTCCTCATAAATGTGTTCATAGATTTGGTTTGGATGACCGGTTACTGCCGATTCCTTTGCATGCTGATGCGTATGGTGTCAGTAGATGTTCAAAATGCAACAAACGAATGGCTTACGCTACGGAGGAACAAATTGATGCTGTAGAACAAGTGCAAAAAGTGGTTGATTATACTCAAGAAAAAAGTGCTGTAGATATGCTGCAAAATATGCCACAAATGGAATCTCTTAAAAATATGAGTAGAAAAATTAGAGAAAGAAATGCTGAACCTATGATGCAAAATATGCTACAAAAAGAATCTTCTAAAAATTTTAATAGAAAAAATACTTTAAGAAGTGCTGAAGCTATGCAGCAAAATATGCCACAAAAAGAATCTTCTAAAAATTTTAGTAGAAATATTGGCAAAAGAAGTGCTGTAGATATTTTGAAAAATATGCCACAAAGGGAATCTTATAAAAATTCTAGTAAAAAAATTTATGAAAGTAGTGCTGGATCTATTCTGCAAAACATGTCACATAATATATATTCTAAAAATTTTGGTAGAAGTGGTGTAGATATGCTGGAAAATATGTCACAAAAGGAATCTTTTAAAACTGTTAGTAAAAAAATTTATGAAAGAAATGCTGTTTTAGCTATGATGCAAAATATGCCACAAAAAGAATCTTCTAAAAAATTTAGTAGAAATATGAATAAGCAAAATATGCCACAAAAGGAATCTTCTAAAGATTTTAGTAAAAATATTAATAAGCTAGATAATGTGCAAAATATGCCACAAAAGGAATCTAAAAATTTTAGTAGAAAAATTAATATTCCAAGTAGGAATGAAATAGTGGAGTTAAATGTACCTCCGCCACCATTATTGCTTTCAAAAATTTGTCAATTAAAACCGACAGTACCGGAGAATACTTGGGCACTGCGGTACCAAAAAGGAGTTGTTTAACAGTATTATTGTGTTTCCAAAAATATATTTACTACAAAATATACCATTACTTTTGCATGAACATTTAATTTATTTTTATTTGGTCTGTTATTAATATATAATTATATCTACACACTTTTACACCTTTATATCGACTATATTTTTATCACGAATGTATTTTATTATTTTATATGCACTTAAATAAATATTTTTCTAAGTATGTACCTATATTATAATGTTGTATGAATTTCTCGAGTGCAGTTTGCATAATATTGTAATGAAAAGCATCAATACATTTTTTAGTTTTTATTGATCCTTTTCATTAGGTAGGTGGTAGGCATATTATGTTTTAAATTTATTGGATATTTAATATCAATTTTCAATTCTCAGTGTTATGTATTTCTAAAATAGCTTGCCAATTTATTTTAACTACACACTAATTTAATGCATTGTTTAGTACAAAAGAAGTAAGATCAAATTTTCATGGAAATTGGTCAAGCAATTTCCGAGATAATATGCCGCAATTTATCTTTTTGATTATAAAGTAATAGTATTTAACTCAATAAATATAAATACTATCCAAATTATACGAGAATCTGTCAATCCGTTTTTAGATAAGTAACCACCATTTTGTCTTAAAATGACAATATGTAAAATGTAATTAATGCTGCTATTCTGTGCAGATCTATAAGTTTTACAGATTTGTAAATCTGTAAATATTGAACAAAATCACCTCAATGTTTTTTGACATGTACAAAAATGTTCATATGATTCTAGATTTCATTGCGATTTTGTTTAATATTTACAGTTTTATAAATCTGTAGCAACTTAAACATATAAAAGAAAAAGCTTTTACATATCCTATACTGAAAACCGGAAGTCTTTATTGTATTCCGTTCCCAAACGCGAGTTGATTAAAATCAACCAATAAAAACCTACAAAAATGTCTTTGTTTTCCTTTGGTAAAAGTTCTCAAAACTCCGCTTAACTAAGGATCTCAAATTTTTTATAAATTATGCTCCTTATAGAAGAATGTTTGAGAAATCTAATGCCGAAAACCGGAAGTCAATATCTGAATTTGTTAAGAATTGACAGCTAATTAACAACAATAATTTTCAAAATATTGAAATATTTACATTATCTCTTGAAGAAAATGTTTAAGCCTAGACTATACCAAGTGTGAATTTCAAAAAAAATATAAAGCATGTAATAGAAGAATGTTCGAAAAATTGAATACAGAAAACCAGAAGTTAATATATGAATCCATCCCGAAATAACAGCTGAATAAACACAAAAATTACTAAATTTTATATAATTTTACTTTAAGAAAATTTCCAATTTGTGACTAATTGAGAGTCTTAAAAATTATAAAAATAATGGGTATTATAGAAAATTGTTATAGAAATCATATGCTGAAAACCGGATGGCGATATTTTTGTCCGTTAAAATATGGCAGTCATTATTGTGTCAAGAGAAAATATTACCACTTGATTTAAATTACTGAAAATTTGCTAAACGAATTTTTATTATTTTTTCGAAAACGGGTTAACTGACATAAAAATCCCATGCATCATTTTTATAGAGAATTTTGTGCTCTATAACCTCATATAAATGTTTTTCTCGTAATGATAAGCTATAGATGAGTTTAACTTAAAAAACCAGAAATAGCGGTCATTTTTGCAAAATTTCAATGGCTTCCGGTGCGGTGATTTCCGGAAACTTTTGATATGTTAAAAAGCACATTTTTCTGTATTGGATTCCGTCGAGAAAGCTTTTGTTGCAATTTGTCCGAAGTGAAATTATAAATTCCCTGGACTAACTACAGATTTTCACAGAATTGCAATCTGTTCCGTAAATTAAAAAAAACAAACTAATATACAAAGAAAATTTATTAGATATTTATACACCAAGTGAGATAAGTACATGAATCCCAAGTAACAATTATGACCAAATATGACGTCGATACAACGTACATAATTTTAGTCATAAAGACGTCTTGAAGACGTCAATGCGTGGAGCTATGAGACGTTATTTTCTGACGACAAAATGACGACTTTAAAGACGTTATTGTGACATCATATTCTGATAACAATATGACGATTTTTATGCAATTTAATTGAAAAACATAAAATACTAATTTTAATTTATTTATGTTTTAACTTTCTTTGCTTGTATTAGAAGTAGAATTCGTTGAGAATTGACAAATTTTTATTTCATCCGATTTTATCTGGATCTAGCCGGATCTAGCTGGACTTGAACGTGGAACTCGCATGGAACTTCGGGACGGTATCTTACGCCTCTAACCGCTCGGCCAATCTGACAATATAGTTTGATGTTTTGAAATATCAATATAAAGTGAATAGTAGTAGATTTAAAACCATTACGTTTAAAGAATAATTATAAATAAAATAATTGATAGTCCTAAACGCTATGATTTTGACGATTCTTTTTAGGATGCCGATGCCGAATAACAAATATCTAAAGAACAAAAATATCAAAAGATGCAAATGCGTATGGGCTGGATGATGGGGTGTATGTTACCCCTACGATATCTTGGCACATCAAGCCAAGATGTCGTAGGGGTAACATCCACCCCATCACTACAATTTATAAAAATATTGTTACATTATCGTTAATTTATCAAGCATGTTATGAAAAGATACATAAAAGCTGCTGATGACTCGCTTAGCAGTCGAAACGTCCGTCAATAAAGTAATGTCTAACTGACTATTTTGAATCATTACGATCCTTACGCCTTCCATACCTAAGAAATGTTAAAAGTAATCAGGATCTAACCTCTAAATTCATAATTTATTTAGTTCAGTTCAGAGTTTCTACTAAAAGCCTCGGCATATTGTGAAATAAAATGATATGACATAATATTCGAGTCATTCAGAAAACGACTAGGCGTTTTATAAAACGACTGATTTTATAATTTGCCTGCGACAAAAAAATGAAAATCATCATGATAACCAAACTTGGAGACATGTTGTATTCTAACATTTTAAAATATCAGAATTGTAAAAAAATTATAAAGTTTTTAGGTCACGGTATATATTTAGAACAATATCACTTGAAGACGTGGATCCAATTTGTTAAGTCGTCACAATGTGATGTCAGATTAAGACTGAAATATTCGTCTTACGAAGTCAAAATATGATGTCAGATTATGATTGAAATATGACCACAGAACCTCACTTGAAGACGTGGATATAACGTCTTAAGACGTCAAAATATGATGTCATATTATGACTGAATTATGACCACAGAACATCACTTGAAGACGTGGATCCAACGTCTTAAGACCTCAAAATATGATGTCAGATTATGACTTAAATATGACCAAATTGTGACGTCATATTTTGGTCGACGGTTAGTCATTGTTACTTGGGTATTGTCAATTTATCAAACATGTAATGAAAAGATACATAAAAGCTGATGATGACTCGCTTAACAGTCGAAACGTCCGCCAATAAAGTAATGTCTAACTGACTATTTTGAATCATTACGAACCTTACGCCTTCCATACCTAAGAAATGTTAAAAGTAATCAGGATCTAACCTCCAAATTCATAATTTATTTAGTTCAATTCAGAGTTTCTACTAAAAGCCTCGGCATATTGTGAAATAAAATGATATGACATAATATTCTGAATGGGGTACTTGCATGGTACTAAAAATTAGATTTTTAACACTATGCACATAATGTTAGGTCTAAAACATTGGTAAAAATACAAATTTTATTTTAAAAAAAATATATGTTTTTTAGTAAATTGAGATTAAATTTTCTGTGACGTCATTTGTGTGAACAGAAGGTAGGGGAAGCATAGTTAAGAATGTAACCTGTAGATAGCGTGCGAGTCAGTCAACAAATGTTTGAATTGACATTTGCTTGTCAAAAATACACATAAAATTTAGTAACAATACATTATTTTATAAATGTAGACTATTTAGTTTATGAAAACACAAATACTTACTTATATTTTACAGCATCAAAACATGTACAAAGTACAAATGTCAAACACATCTAATCTGTCAGCTTGACAAACTCGTTCCTGCTCCAGCCGTAGTTAGGGGCGTTCACAAGTACAGCCGTTGCTATGGCTTAATGGCCACTCATTGGTTGGGTTAGTTTTTACGTCACATATTGAATATTTAAGTTTAAATAATTTTTTTGGGCTTGTAAATAAAAATTTTGTCAAAATAAAAAATACGGGTCCCAAGTTTTGATCTCTTCTTCAAATATATTTAATAAAAAAATACATGCAAATAGCCCATTATGCAGAAAACGACTAGGCGTTTTATAAAACGACTGATTTTATAATTTGCCTCCGACAAAAAATGAAAATCATCATGGTAACCAAAAAAGCAAACTTGGAGACATGTTGTATTCTAAATCCTAACATTTTAAAATATCAGAATTGTAGGTTACATTATTTTTAGGTCACGGTATATATGTAGAACAATATCACTTGAAGACGTGGATCCAATTTGTTAAGTCGTGAAAATAAGATGTCATATTAAGACTGAAATATTGCCACAGAACCTTACTTAAAGACGTGGATCCAACGTCTTAAGAAGTCAAAATATGATGTCAGATTATGACTGAAATATGATCACAGAACCTCACTTGAAGACGTGGATCCAAGATCCAACGTCTTAAGACGTCAAAATATGATGTCATATTATGACTGAATTATGACCACAGAACATCACGTGAAGACGTGGATCCAACGTCTTAAGACGTCAAAATATGATGTCAGATTATGACTTACTTAATATTAAATTTAAAATTTTGACCCATCACAATACCTCTCTTATAGAATATGAGGCGAGAGGTAAAAATGGAAAAAGGAAACCGGTAAGTAAATAATTTTAATATGACCAAATTGTGACGTAATATTTTGGTCGACGGTTAGTCATTGTTACTTGGGATCTCTCCTTTTTCTCGACGAAATCGTGGACAGCTACATTCCGGCCTTAACGGTGGGATTCTGTGCAAATCTTACAAATATGTAAATCTTTAAATATTGAACAAAAGCACATCAATATTTGTTGACTAATATAAAAATGTTCATATGCTTACCAATTTCATTGCGATTTTGTTTGATATTTACAGTTTTATAGATCTGTAACAACTACAGATTTTCACAGAATCCTACTATAAGTAAACCAAACATAAAATAATACCAATAAACGAACAAACTGACACTTCTGACGTTAATTTCAAAACTTGTTTGTTTTACTAGGCTAACTACAGCATTAATTTTTTAATTGTGAACGATAGCAGTCAAAACTAACTAGTCAACTATAACTACTAACTATAACTACTAATTTCGTTTTGTGAATGAGGCTTAACACATACTAATTTCAAGGAAAATTTGGCAACACTCTTGAAAATAAAATTATTCTCGTTATTTCAAGATTCTTGCAGTTATTTTTCAGTTACCGAAGGAGAATCTTTTTTTCAGTGGAAAAAGTTTTTTTGATCGTTTTACTATTACTAACTACCTATTTGGTATCTTTAAATTGTCTGATAATCCAGTTAGTATAAATATATTGATACTTTTTCGAAAACTTCTTGCATTGAGTTTTAAAAGTTAATTAAACACATAGTATGTTATATTTAATAAAATATTTCTTTGTTGTACCTTTGGACAATAATTTGCTTGTACCTAGGGACATGTTCCAAGGCACAAAGAGTCTTCGAGGATATGTAAACTTCAAATTTAATTTTCAAGGATAATGGCAATTATAATTGTTTATATTTATTGCTGAATTTAAATTTTAAGTACCGCACTACGATTTTTTTGATTGTTTATTTTAGATAGACAATGTCAAGGAATAAAACTGGCAATTTAAATTTGAAGTTTGCTGTTCAAGCTGTAATATCTATCAAAACGACAATAAGAGATAGACGGCATCTAATCTTGATATTTTTAAATTGCCAAAAGCACATGGCATTTCGTCATCTTCAATTATATCGGGAATTTTTTATATTCTGATCAAATGCAACAATGCAAAGTGAAATTATAATACAGGGTGTTCCAAGAGTATAAACTGTACGACTGAAACAATTTTTTTTAAATTCGCAAAAAATTACATCGTATTTCAAGCAAACATTTTTTGCCACTGGTCGGTAGTTATTTTTAATAATTTATTTCAAATCTTCTACAATAAAAGTAATTGTTTACATAATATCTAATACTAATAAATGTCTTTTTTTTCTATGACGTATGCTACTTCAGTGGTCCAAAAAATGCCTACTTCAAGTAAACTACCCTTATTTTTGTTTCATGATCAGACGACTTAAATTTAAGGAGGTTCCCTAGACATGCAGTGGCGTACTCAGATATCAGCCTTGGGGGCGGATATGAAAATAAAAATATTTTTATGAATGTAAAACAAAATTCGGTCAATGGGTGTTAGTTGATATTGCAATTCATTCAGTTGCGGTGATATATTTTTACAATAATTTCTAATTCACTAATCAAAAAATGCTTGAAGATTTTTTTTTCAATCGACAATATTATAACTATGACTATGTGGTCAACCGTCTTCAAATTTTGGGAAATTGATGTCCGTGCTTGCATACGTGTATATACCAAAATTTAAGTAAATAGAACATTTCTAACATCTTTTTTTTAATCAATTAATGGAAAGCCATAAGAGCCCATGTAAAATATTAAAATTTAACAATTAATTTCGTTCAAACTACGTGGTCAAAAATTTCCAAAAAATTCAGGTATCATTTTTATGACACAGACCTCCTTAAAATCAAAATTTGTTATAACCTAATTATTTGCTTTTTATTTAAAACTATGAAAATATTGATTTAAGAATTATTTTTGTTTTTGTATAGAACCTAAACTAATTTTGAACTCCTCTCCTCCTTTCAAAATTCCTGGCTACGCCGCTGGTCCCGAGGTAGAATACCTTTTCCTAATCATGATTTTTATTATTTATTAAAAAAATCAACGATATTTTTTTTTTATACCATGATTTTTGCCAACCTTATTGCTGCTACATCAAACTGCTTTTTAAATAAATGCTACCTACTATTAAGCATACATATTATTTTGTTATCTATCTACCACGTGTTATGCAGAAGCGTGCAGAACAATGATACTGTTGAAAGGAATTATTACAATTCTAAATCAGTACCTAATGTTTACTTTACTATTACTACTACATGTATCATGTAATACACGTCGTCAACTTGAACAGCAAATAAAATTCAGAATAAATTTTGTACCATTCGAAGACACATCTAAAACTAACATGTTTATTATGTCGTCCGAAGGTTAATTTTTCTATACAGGGAATAAGTTAACTATTCAGCTACCTTGATATTATTCCTTTGTAACTAGTTTTGACTTAAGACTTAGCATAGTGCTTGGTTTAGACTTATTTTAGAATTTTCAGATACAAAAACATTTAAACTAAATCATAAAACAATCCAATAGGAATACGCAAAAATTATGTTATGTTAGAAATTCATTCACACGATTGAAAGAATTTGTCTACAAGTATACCTGCCTGCGACTCAAAAAAATTTTCGTGTACCACTCGAGCTAATTACGTTGTTGGAATGTACGATAAAAATTTCCTGGACATGAATTAATGCACGAGTGCATATTTTGTAAGAAAATCGCAATGACACCGCCGCTCTATTTTTTATTTCTTTTTACAATATAAACTTGAAATGTTTACTTAATTTGTATTTAACATTAATAAATATGTATAATTATTTACCCTATTAATTGCTTATTTACACTCAATATGACAATTTAACCAATTTTTAATATAATGTCAAACTGGCATATGGCAGTAAAGTTTCCGCTTATTAATTTAAGTTAAGTTCCTCAAGCTACTATAGTAAAAAATTTTCACTAAATTTTTATATAGGTAACCATGGTTACTTTTATTGTAATCAATTCTTCCATTGGCTGTTATTTCTATCATGCGATTTTCCTTAAAAGTTTCTTTAAAAAAAAGCAAGTGCAAAAAACTGTCAACAAAATGTTTAGTGTCATACGTACAGAGGGAAACTAATTATGTTTATCGGCGATTGACATTAAAAGCCTAGGCAGCAAAAGTAATTGTTACTATGGTGAATCAACAAATTTGACATTTATAATAGTATATTATGTATCAAGTTTTATAAACGTCATTTTAGCCACAAGTTTTTTAGGAACGAGCGCAGCGAGTGTATATAAAACGAGTATCTAGAGAGTTTATAAACGAGTTACATACTATACTTTTTCTACGACCACAAATTACACAGCATAAATTCATATAATTATATGTAATATTTCATTTATAATAATTTTAGGTTAAATCATAATAATATTATACATAGCTACAAAATTATACTTAGGCAAGTGTATTTCACTGTTATATGGTTAAAATTAGATAATTATTGAAAGAAATAATTTATTTCTCTCAGTTTTTCATAAAAATTAAATGTCAAACATAGGAGCCAACTTCACCCCGTGCTTAATATGTCAGTTGCTATATGTTCAGCCCGTGACTAAAAACGGTCAAAGCCACGGCTTGTCGAGGTGTGTTTAAAATGTCATTTAGCGCCATGGAAACCAGTTCGTTAAATTATGTTTTAATACCAGGAGTAGAAAAAATTCATTAACATACCTAACCTATTTTGTTTTTTCATAGCAAGATCATTTGATTGCGATAGCTATCAATATATTTAAAATAATCACTAAATTAATATTAATTAATAACAATCGCCGAAAAAATAATGTGTTCAACATGGCAAAAAATACAGATTTGCTGCCTAAGCTAGATTCATAACTCTATAGCCGCGGCAGCAAATCTAATATTTTTTTGCCTAGCTAAACAAATAACTATATTCTATTAAGTATATTAAAGCAAGTGATCTTAAATATAATTTTAAAGAAATAATTAGTTTCCCCATATGACGAAATTGAAAGTTCTTTTTATGACAGTTTCTAGCACTTTCCTCTTCCTCGTGTGAACTGGGCATAACGATTCACCAATTTATTTCCAAATATGCAAACAAAATACATAATATTAATATTTAATAAATGCTAAAATAAATTTTTGCTTCATTAAACGGGGAATTCTGGAGGTTCTCGTCGACTAATTGAACTGTATATTAAAAGTAGGTGAAATCGTAAAATTTGTAAATGAATAATGAGGGTTTTAAAATATCCCAGTAAAATGAGAATATAATGACGACTGACTATTCAAACTAAAGATTATTGCTGATTAGAATAGAATAGAATTTTTGTCATGTGTCGTAAGTAATAATGTTTGCAAAAGTTATAGATTTTTCGTCTCATAAATGATATTATTTTAATAGGTACTTTACTTATCATTTTTTATTATAATCCACTTTTATGAACAGAGTTGGTAACGATTGAAAATATTCACTTATAATAACATAAGTAGTCGTAGTTATGTCGATTAGTATTACGAATGTTCCTTGTGCTCAGATATGAATATTACGAGTGCGCAGCACGAGTAATATTCGTAAGCACAAGGTACATGAGTGTATAATATAGCTACCAGAAAAATAATCTACTTATCTATGACTACGAATGGTATTCAAGAGATTATTCATTGAATCAGATCCACTTTTAAATTAAAATGGCAAAAAATGCTATCCATGATTACAGAAAACATATATTTTGATAAAATTTAGACGTAACGTCAAATGTGTTTTATGTGTTTTTTTGTATTTCTTTACAAATAGAATGTCAAGTAAAAAATGTTCTAGCCCTTTGAAAAAAACCCAGAGATAGAAATGGTGCAATAAAAATGGTAAATGTAGATTATAATAAAAATATTCATTTGTTAAATGATCACCTAAAATTAGTAGTAGTCGACACACAACCATACTAGTAGGTACAAAACAATCAAGTCTACTCATTTTGATTGGCTGTGAAATTCAATATTCTGCATTTTTATTGGTCTTTTAAATAATCATATTCCTTTATTAATTTATTTAGTTATTATTAAATATTGCTTTTTCCGTCTAACATTTCATTTCTACAATTACTATCTTTTAATCATCGGACGTTTGAGCTCAATAAGCAATTTTATTGTAGTCTTTTACCTTTCAGGTAAAACGGAATTAAAATTACTCAATTAATATGAACATTATGATGTTTCGAAACTGTTTAAAAATTAATGTTCCGGATTTATTAAAAATTCTTACAACACAACATTTACAGTTAGGTACCTACTCACTTTCAGTTATCATGTTCCTACTGTACTAAAATAAAAATTATTGTTGCAGATAATAAGAGTATAAAAACCATCAAATGTCGATAAATTTGCGTATTCCTTAATTGGTTTCTAACAACCAAAAAGATTAAGGTGGGTTTATGCACACAAAATTTAAGAATAAGAATAGTCGTAAAGTTGAAACAATTATAACGTATGACTCGGTTTATGCTGCAGAAGTAAGAATAAGGAATAATGTAGCTGGCTACGATTTCGTCGAGAAAAAGGAGAGATATATGCAGATTTAGAGGTGCGTGAACTTGGCAGAACAACATGAAGCACAAATTCTGAAACTTATGTAAATATTTTGTGCCCAATTTGTGCCTATTTGTGCCTTATAAATTATTGCATAATTCCTGCACGTTCAGGAGTTATTACAGTATGAATGACTTTTTTGCCAAGTTCACACCAACAGAAGAAAAATTGAATATGTTAATTTTTATTTTACAAATAATTTGTGCCTAATTTGTGCCCATTTGTGCCCATAAAATTACTAACTTATTATGAATGGTTTAAAAGTTATAAGGCTTTAAATTGATTTTCTGCCAAGTTCACACCAGCAGAAAAAAGATTGAAAATGTTAATTTTTATTACATAGATAATTTGTGCTTAATTTGTGCCTATTTGTGCCTTATAAATGAATTTCAAATCTCTACAGGTTTTTTATTTATTAACAATTACTTTTTGGAAAGTGTGAAGTTGGCAGAAAAATTTTTTCATTTTCGAAAAATTTATATACCATTACAATCGTCATAATTTGTGCCCATTTGTGCCCCATAAATAAATTAAATATCTCCATAGGTTCTTTATTAATAAGCAATTAAATGTGCGCACGAGTTAGTGCGGGCCCGGTACGTGGCTGATGCCGGCCAGCGAGGGTACATGTCCCGACAAACGTTACACACTGCGAGACGGACTAAATATGGGTAATAATACGAAGCATAATATACAAACAGTGAACAGCCATTATTATTATTTTTTTTTTGTTTTGTATATATTATTTATGCCGTATTATCGAGTTTGATATTTATTAGAGGTTGGTATATAAATCTGATATTTTATAAATGAATAAATATTAGGTTGGTACCTGTGCAATTTTTACGTAAATAATTATTATAATATACTTACTTTAAAAGTGTTATATTTTCAACTGTTCATAGAAATAGGTAATAGGATTAGATTTGAAAATTTTGGGTAAACTATACTATTTTACTGGGAATTCGGCTTTCGGCTGGAAAGTTATAATCCGTAATCCTATTTTAACTGTAAATTAACTCCCCAGTGGAGCCTGTCGATTGTTCTAAAGAATATAATACTACAATAGAAAAATCTGATGTGGCCAACACATGACCTCTCGCCATACTCTACTATTTTTATTTTACTAATATAAGTAGGTAGGTATATAATCATTTTATAGACGGGAATTCGAGATTTGTAGTTTTTATAATATTATTAAAGTTTATCATAACTTCATAACCATTTAAATAATAAATGATATTTTATATTTTTAATTTGTCAAACAGTCTAAAATTTATTTGACGGTGACTCTCAAATATTTTATTTTTTTCCATTGGTAGGCAAATAAATCAAATTTGTAGAACTTTAAACTTCTTATAATTCAAAAAATGGTGCTACATAGAAACAAAATTTTAAATAAAAAAAATTGTAGATAGTAACATTTAGTATACATTATTACTAAAAAAATACCTGAGAATCCATAAATTTAGAGGATATTTCAGAAAAACTCTTCAGATCTTCAAGAAACTTCCACTTTCGGTTGCAAAATTAACAACAAAATCTAATCAGATCTAATGTAGGGTGTCAAAATATTATATGCATAATTTCAAATTCCCAGTAAAATAGTTTACCCAAAATTTTCAAATCTAATCCTATTACCTATTTCTATGAACAGTTGAAAATATAACACTTTTAAAGTAAGTATATTATAATAATTATTTACGTAAAAATTGCACAGGTACCTACCTAATATTTATTCATTTATAAAATATCAGATTTATATACCAACCTCTAATAAATATCAAACTCGATAATACGGCATAAATAATATATACAAAATAAAAAAATAATAATAATGGCTGTTCACTGTTTGTATATTATGCTTCGTATTACCCATATTTAGTCCGTCTCGCAGTGTGTAACGTTTGTCGGGACATGTACCCTCGCTGGCCGGCATCAGCCTCGTACCGGGCCCGCACTAACTCGTGCGCACATTTAATTGCTTATTAATAAAGAACCTATGGAGATATTTAATTTATTTATGGGGCACAAATGGGCACAAATTATGACGATTGTAATGGTATATAAATTTTTCGAAAATGAAAAAACTTTTCTGCCAACTTCACACTTTCCAAAAAGTAATTGTTAATAAATAAAAAACCTGTAGAGATTTGAAATTCGTTTATAAGGCACAAATAGGCACAAATTAAGCACAAATTATCTATGTAATAAAAATTAACATTTTCAATCTTTTTTCTGCTGGTGTGAACTTGGCAGAAAATCAATTTAAAGCCTTATAACTTTTAAACCATTCATAATAAGTTAGTAATTTTATGGGCACAAATGGGCACAAATTAGGCACAAATTATTTGTAAAATAAAAATTAACATATTCAATTTTTCTTCTGTTGGTGTGAACTTGGCAAAAAAGTCATTCATACTGTAATAACTCCTGAACGTGCAGGAATTATGCAATAATTTATAAGGCACAAATAGGCACAAATTGGGCACAAAATATTTACATAAGTTTCAGAATTTGTGCTTCATGTTGTTCTGCCAAGTTCACGCACCTCAGATTTAGTGTGTCGAACAAAGGCAGCAATAGCGACCGCGCTCGAAAAGTGGCATCGTATTTGTAAAATATTGTATTTATAAGACAAAAGAAATAATCAAATGCATTACTTATATACTGTACTGTATACTGTATAACATTTTACCTACAGTGCGACGCATCAATTTTAATACATTTTGTATTTAAAATGTCCTAAATTAAACATGTAAAAGTTTATTCGGCATTTTTTTAAAACAATACTGTGGCAAAATTTGGTAAAATCGATGCGTCGCACTGTAAAATGAATATTAAATACTGTCGTAAAAAATTCCAATGTTCTTACGTCAGTATTAGATTCAATATTTTACAAATCGTAGCACTGTTTTTTCTTTAGCTACATTCCCGCCTTAAGAATTATTTTTCCAGCATAAACCGTCTCCTATGAGATAACTGTTTTAACTTTAAAACTATTCTTATTCATAATTATTATTCTTAAATTTTTGAGCGTAATCCCACCGTAAGTTTGATATTTAGTTGTGTATTATGGTATATGTTGTGTGTACCTAACCTACCCAACTAAGCAAAAATAATAACAGTTTAAAAATTTGTTTTAAACTTGTTATAAGTCAAACTACATTATAAGATAAATTATTGATAGTTTAACAAAATAATAAATACTTAAGTTAAATACTTTAAGTTAACAATTTAGAAAACACGACAGAAACATTAGGACACAGGTCTTTTTTATAAAAAAAGATAAGACAGGTACATTTTTATTATGTGCAAAGAAAACTATAGATAATAAAATAATAATTAAAGAATCAAACACTTCATGTTGTAAAATTTTAGTTTAGTCGTGCCGTGAGACGAGACGAAACGAGAAATTCTCGTCTCGTCTTAAATTTTCGAGACTGGCCATTTCTCGGCTGTTTAATACTCGTCTCAAGGAACTCGATTCTCGTCTCGTCTCAATTTTTCGAAAAACTTTAGTTGCCATCTATTTATAAAGCTGGAAATGTATTTAGGAACATTTTTGTACATTTCTCTTAAATTTGCACAAAATTCTTGTTTTAGAAAAAAATAGAAATATTTAAACAAAACAAAACTATACCTATTTCTCATGTCGTAGTTTTGAATTCTCGTCTTTCCTCGAAAATCCGATACGAGAAATTTCTCGTCTCGGCGGCATTTTTCGCGATAAATATTACGATTTACTACGTTTACTAGCGTTTAAAGAGGATTATAACGATGACGTCATGAACCATGAATAGAAATTTCCTTGGTTTGATGTAATTAAAGTTTGACAGAAAGTTTCAGCAAATTAAACCAAATAGTTAATTTGATAATAAATTGGAAAAAAATAAAAGCATGAAAATTATGTTTTGATTAAGTCACAAACACTTTAGATCTGATATAGAGTAAAATTCAAATAGCTAGGACCCTGGACTGCGCGAGAAGGCAGAGTTTGTCATGTACTGTCCGTTTTACAAAAGCGGAGCTAGCGATTATATGCTGCGCTGCACTTCACTTAATTTTCAAACAATACTAAAATATAACTCACTCACAATCAATTACAAAATTCACAGGGTTACACGAAGCAAAACACTACGAATGTCAACATGAGAATAACAGATATTGAAGCTGATGTTCTGTTGAACAGACAGTAGCGTAGTTTCCTCTTGTTTATCATCTATGCTTCTCTCTATAAGACAAGAATTCGTACTTCGCGCAGGGTTCTAGCTATTTGAATTTTACTCTAAGACAGATTTCAAAATATTTGCAATACGATTTTTATTTTCATTTTTCCACAATCGGTAATTTTGATTACAAATTTGAAGGTAGTAAGAACTCATAAAGAAGGCGGTAAGAACTAAATAACAACAGAAACCAAGGCAACAGCATCAGAATGCAAAATAAACCTCCATAACCAAAAATAAACATTATACCTATTAAACCTATTAGCCCAGTCAATTTATACATTCGATCTTGCAAAAGGTCATGTAATTCTAATTTTTTAATATGTTGTTAGGACCCATGTTAACAGTAAGAAACCAAATTTGCAGCTTCGAAAGACCTGTGCGACCTGCGTAACACGTAAAAATCTGCAAAATTTTCGGAATTTTTTCAGTTGTTGCCTAATAACTCGTAAACTATGCGTTTTCGATATATAATCGATCATATCATTTTTAAAGTACATTAAATTTGCAACAATTTAAGCCTAACCGCAGCTCTATACCTATAATAGTTTCCTTTAAAAATTAGCATTTTTTTCCAAAATATTTAAGTTGATTTTTTTTTGCTTTTTTCGTAATTTTTGTGTTTAATTAACTGTAATTTCTGAACGAATAAAAATATTGTTTTGCGGTTTCTTTCATTAAATTTTACGAACATTTTTCTATAAAATACATTATTTTAAAACTTTTTAGGGCGTTCATTAAACCAAAATATCAATTTTTTTTCGAGAGAATTATTCAAATTTTTCATATTTATTATAAAAACATTTAATATTTTGGCGCAATGAACACCCTAAAAAAATTTTACAATAATGTATTTTATAGAGAAATGATCGTAGAATTTAATAAAAGAAACCGGAAGTCGATAACTTTATCCGTTCAGAAGTTACAGCTCATTAAACACAATATAATTTATAAATACAAAATATTTGAATACTTTCCTCGAAAAAAAAAATTTATATTTTGGCTTAATGAACGTCCTAAAAAGTTTTTAAAATGACGTATTTTATAGAGAAATGTTCGTAAAATGTAATGAAAGAAACCGGAAGACAATATTTTTATTCATTCAGAAGTTACAGTTAATTAAACACAAAAATAACGAAAAAAGCTAAAATTTCTCAACTTTCATTTTTTTCAAAAAATTGCTAATTTTAGAAGTGCCATATCTCTGCAACTATTAGCCGTACAGAGCTGCGGTTGAGCTTAAATTGTTACAAATTTAATGTACTTTAAAAATAATACGATCGACTATATATCGAAAACATAGTTTACGAGTTATTAGGCAACAACTGAAAAAATTCCGAAAATTTTGCAGGTTTTTACGTATTACGCAGGTCGCACAGGTCTTTCGTAGCTGCAAATTTGGTTTCTTACTGTTAACATGGGTCCTTACAACATATTAAAAAATTAGAATTACATGACCTTTTGCAAGGTCGAACTCTGTTTTGTGTATAAATTGACTGGGCTATATTCATATTTAGGTATTTTTACATTATAAGTATTGACTGTGCTCGATAATAGTTATTTGTGTATTAAGAGCGTAAAGTGACTCTTTGTTAATCGCCCTCGCGCACGGCAATTGAAGCGCGAGCCGAAGGCGAGAGCTTCAATAGTGCTAGAGAAACAAATACACTTTACGCTCGTAATACGCACATAATTTTATCTACGACTGAAGTTATTTGTTATTAAAATAATGGTATTCAGGTAATTCAATCTACGTTCATCCAATTTATATTTTATTTGTAACCATAACATTGCTAAAATTATTTGTTATAATAATAATAGTATTCAGTTAGTTCAATATGCGTTCAATCAATTTATGTTTTATTCGTAACCATGACGATACCATTAATATCGAAATAAATAAATAAAAAATGTGTTTGATTCTGTCATTTTCTTTTATTTTATGTAGTAATCAAAAAGTACCTACTTTATTGCGCGTTAAAATGTTTTTTGCTTGGTCCTCAGTAACAATCAACTTTACGTTGACATTTGAAAGCAAAATATAAACTTTTCATAGTAGTCGTAGATAAATAATATTACTGTATAATAATACTATTATAATACAGGTTGTATAATAACATTGAGTATACAGGGTGTCCCAAATTGATTGGGTCACCATTGGGATCTCGGAAACTATAGGAGCTACGAGGTCGGTTAAATGGGCAATGTTGTGCAGTTTTTAGGGCTTATTTAGATTCCGTTGAGAAACATTTAAAATTCCAAACAGTTTGAATGTTATTCAAAAAAAACTGAAAATTGCGATATAAAAAAAGGCAAATTACTCCGTAATTATAAAAGGTATAAAAAATGTTTCATATAAAAGTTACATGATTTGATGAGAGAAACTCAAAAATGATGTCAGAATAAAATTCAAGATGGCGGTTTCCAAGATATTAATAGTAACTTTCTTATTTTAAATGGGCGCCATGTTGGATTTTTACATGGTTGAATAGCGTTTTTTTTTCTCTTTTCAACGATGTATTGCAACGTATGTTTAAACAAAAAATTATTAAAATATAAATTATTTTAATCCTAAAGCAAGTACAACAATGAATAACAATAGATAACAATAATACAAATTAATCTAGAAGAAAACAAATTTCTTTTGTGTTATTGTTATGTATTGTTATTCATTGTTGTATTTTTGCTTTAGGATTAAAATAATTTATATTTTAATAATTTTTTATTTAAACATACGTTGCAATACATCGTTGAAAAGAGAAAAGAAAACGCTATTCAACCATGTAAAAATCTAATATGGCGTCCATTTAAAATAAGGAAGTTACTATTAATATCTTGGAAACCGCCATCTTGAATTTTATTCTGACATCATTTTTGAGTTTCTCTCATCAAATCATGTAACTTTTATATGAAACATTTTTTATATCTTTTATCATTACGGAGTAATTTACCTTTTTTTTAAATCGCGATTTTCAGTTTTTTTTGATTAACTTTCAAACTGTTTGGAATTTTAAATGTTTCTCAACGGAATCTAAATAAGCCCTAAAAACTGCACAACATTGTCCATTTGACCGACCTCGTAGCTCCTATAGTATCCGAGATCCCAATGGTGACCCAATCAATTTGGGACACCCGTATACCGGGTGTAGAATTGAAATGTGGCGTATAGGGATTTCAATGTTATTTTTTAAATATTGCTGTATCTCTTTACCTATTCACTTTAGAGCAAAAGCGTAAATACAATAAAAAACTGCATCCAACGAGCCCTTATTTATTGATATAAAACATTCCTATCACGAGATAAACGTTAATTAAATTTGATAAATTTGAGCTGTTTTACAGAATGCCATGAAAAATAAAATGAATTAGTCAGATCAAAAAATAAACACTTCAATTAATTACGATAATATGTACCTTATAGGAAGAAAAGAAGGAAAATAAAATAATTATTAATTTATTTTTTTGATTAGGGAATCCTTCTTTTCTTATGGTCCAATAAATCAATTAGAACAACTATTTCAAATCTGTCAACTGTCAGAGTGACGGAATAAATATTTTTGTTTTGTTTAATTTTACATGGCAGTCTGAAACTAGCCTAAATTGATCATTTTTATTTCATTACTTCCTTGTACGGAGTAATAAGGAAATATTGTAATCGCGAAATATTTCGGTTTTCAGATTTTGATGGAAATATCCGTTTTGACCTTTTCTGAATCCATTATGACTAGTTTCGTCGTGACGTCTGTACGTATGTACGTACCTATGTATGTACGTACGGGCGTACGTATGTATGTCGCATAACTCAAATTCGGTTAGACGTAGAAAGTTGAAATTTTGTATTTAGGACTGTTATAGCATCTAGTTGGGCACCTCCTATTTTTGGTTTCAATCTACAAACCGGAAGTAGTAAATTTTTAAAAAAATTCGATAAATATTTAATTTAAGACAATTTTTTTTATTTTAAATGAAAGATTATGTGATTATTACCTACAATCGGTATTTTATAAATATTTTTGTACCAGGTATCATTTAAGAATAATTAAAGTATATATTTATAATTTAGTATTTCGGTCTCTTGTAGTCCATGATCGATTAACATTTGTTACTACGTAAAATTTAAATGATTATGACATGACAGTGACAGTAGCAGTGACAATAGTAAAATATGCTTTATATCTTCTTCTGCAGTTTAAATAAAATGACTAAAATATATTTGTGAGTATACTAGTATAATAAGTTAAAAGAATTTTTTATATTATTCTACATTTTAGTTATTAAGAAAAGTATGAACAAACAAGGCGTACAAGGAAGTCATGTGGTGTCCACGTCAGATTTTTTTTATTTCGTGGAAGAAATCGATTTGAACAAAAAATTTGAGCTTATTCGATGCAGTTGTTTATTCCGAACATCTTTTGTATTTATGCTTTTGCTCTAAAAATAGGTAAAGAATAAAATATTTATTCTCTTCTGCTTTACTACGAATGTTTATTATAAAATGTCAAATATATTTAATTGTAAGTATGTATTTGGTTTTCGTTTATTTCGTGGCACTAGCGATTTGATTAAAATTAAAATTTTTATTAAATTAATTTTTCCTGTTCCGGATAAAAGAAAATTATGAGTAAGGATATCATTAGATGCAGAATTTTTTTCTCTACAAAAAACTATTTTTAATTTTGCTGACAAACAATTAGGGGAGCCAATATTTGAACATTTCAAAATTAACATTGAAATCCCTATGGTGCGTTTACCGACGCACCACCCTGTATAGTTTGATACGCTGATAATGGACCAAAAAGATTTTTTTTTTAATTAAATACATTTTTAACAAATACTCTTATTATCGATATTGTAATAATTTTAAAAAAATGTACAATGGGTAAAATGAATCTAATTTTATTTTGTTAAATCCACTGTTAATAAGAAAACCGTAATTTCGAACCCTGTAAGTATGAGATAAGTACACCCTATATCGCACTTTTTATCTATTATCCAACTTGCGTACTACAGCCAACTCTAAGCACTGTACATAGGCGCCAACTTTTAAGAATCCGTGCTTCAAAAAAAAATAGGAAAGTTTAAAAATATATTTTTTTCTGTCAAATTTAAGATCACTTACCTTAAAATCAAACTTTCAGACATAAATAACCGCATAATTTTACCTTTTTATGTGCAGAAATAAAAAACAATATTTTCCTGTGGGGGCTCGAACCCCGAAGCCTCTACGTAGTCGGCGCCTATGGCACATAATTTACATACACAGTATCGACAAACTATCGTTTAATTATTGTTAATCTTTTCTTCAGGGCAGGGAATTATGGATAACTATCGATACTATCGTTACATCGCAACTATCGATAGTAATTTTTTTATACTATCGATCTATCGATACATCTATAGTATTATCGATAGTGAAGTGTAAATAATTAAAAATATAAATTTCAAATTGAAATGATGAGCTCGCCTAATCAAATTAATTTTGCATAATATCCTTGTTATATTAATAGCTACAATCGTATCATCAACTGTTATTACTTTAATATGCAACATTTATTGATAATTATAAGCAACATAATACGTTAGTTACTTATAATTCATTAGTTACAAACTTAATACGTTAGATACAACCATAATAATATCAAAACCATACATAATATGTAAATTGTCATCTAATTGACACATTGTTGATTTGTTTTAACATCACTGTCGTTGATGATACTATTAAGCTTTGATATGCGATTTAAGCCCCCTTGGATGTTTAAAGAGACTCGGTTTCACCTCGTCGCTTAGCTACATCCTCGGTATTATAAATCTCATAATATTCTTGTTATATTAATAGCTAATATCGGGATGCCGATCTACGATCTGGTCTCATTAGCCAAACTCTTGCTTTGTTTTATATCTTATCTTATGCTATATTACTAAAAATTGCATGTATATATTTTTCCGGTCATCTTAACTTTTATCTATCCCCGATGAAAATAAATTATAAAATTTTCTT
This sequence comes from Agonum fuliginosum, assembly GCA_947534325.1. Taxonomy (NCBI): domain Eukaryota; kingdom Metazoa; phylum Arthropoda; class Insecta; order Coleoptera; family Carabidae; genus Agonum; species Agonum fuliginosum. The sequence goes on along the minus strand of OX384045.1, from coordinate 13,274,870 downwards.
TAAACATCATTTTTGTGATTTTTTTTGTAAATTTATTTTTTGATCTACCTATTTAAAAGGATGTTGGAATGGTTACTTAGTTGAAATAAAATTAAAACATTTTAACACAATAAATATTATTTAATAAATTATACAAAATAATAAATTTTAAAATAACAAATGATTAATAAATTTTTGAAAAACCAGCAGTAAAACATAACAAACAGAAGTAAATGATTTTAAGTATTAAAAGCTAATTTGAAGATTTTCTAATGTAAAAGGCTTCCAAATATTCAAGGAAAAAATCTTCATCTTGGTAAACATCTGGTACGGTATTATTCTGCATTAGGTATGGCCATAAGTACCATTCTTGACCACTTCACATCAGGTAAGAATTTATATGGGAATCAAAAATTTTATATATTAGGTATGGCCAAAGGAAGAGTTTTTGACCACTTCACATAAGATAAGAATTTATGTGGAATAGGTATGACTATAGGTACTATTCTTGACCACCTCACATCAGGTAAGAATTTATATGATAATAATTTTTTTTATTTAATATGTATGGCCATAGGTACTATTCTTGACCACCTCACATCAGGTACAAATTTATATGGGAATCAAAAATTTTATATAATAGGTATGGCCATAGGTACCATTCTTGACCACCTCACATCAGGTAAGAATTTATATGGTAATCAAAAATTTTATTTAATAGGTATGGCCATAGGTACCATTCTTGACCACCTCACATCAGGTAAGAATTTAGATGGGAATCAAAAATTTTATTAAATAAGTATGGCCATAGGTACCATTCTTGACCACCTCACATCAGGTAAGAATTTATGTGGGAATCAAAAATTTTATTTAAAGTAGTTCGGTCGTCAATTGAAGTAGTTGATTTTGTATTGAAAATGGTCTGGTTGAATAGAAAATTTAATATTATTTTCAAAAGTGCCAAGAAAACATGCCCTTGCGGTACTCGTTTTTGAGAAAAATGAGTTTGAAGTTCACTGTTTTTACATGGGCTCTTATGGAAAATGACACTTTTGGTTAAGAAAAATTGAAATTGCGCCGTAAAAGTTCGTTGAATAAATAGTGGCAAATTGATATTTGGAAAGGTAATATATTAAGGCTTCGTTATGCATAGTCAAAACCCTACGTTACCGATGTAAATAGCCCAAAAAATGGGAAAATATGTGACAAAATCACGACCAAGCGGAAGCCGATCGGGCGTCACGTTCTGCAGGGTTGCAAACTGCGGAGCTTGGGAAATTTAAACGCAGATTAGAATGTTAACCTTTTATTTCTTGAAACAGATTGGATTGAAAAATCAATGATTTTCATGATTTTAAGTCATTTATCAAGCACTCGTTTTTATAAACACACTATCGTATTTATCATTTACAACATAGCTTCAAACAAAATTCCGAACTGATGTAGATAACTGTCAATGGCCCGAGTCAAGTTGCGAATGAAATTACAAGATTTGTAAAATACGACTATTTGTTTGAGAACCAGATGCATAAAAATTCATAATAAAATATTAAAAACCGTTACAGTCGAATTTCACTTCATAAATTGACAACAAAAAACGGACTGATTTTGACTAGTGTCAACGACGACCGAACTACTTTAATAGGTATGGCCACAGGTACCGATTTTGACCACCTAACATCAGGTAAGAATTTATATGGGAATCAAAAATTTTATTTAATAGATATGGCCATAGGTACCGTTTTTGACCACCTCACATCAGGTAAGAATTTATGTGAGAATAAAATTTTTTATTTAATAGGTATGACCATAGGTACCATTCTAGACCACCTCACATCAAGTAAGAATTTACATGATAATAATTTTTTTTATTTAATATGTATGGCCATAGGTACCATTCTTGACCACCTCACATCAGGTAAGAATTTATATGGGAATCAAAAATTTTATTTAATAGGTATGGTCATAGGTACCATTCTTGACCAGATCACATCAGGTAAGAATTTATGTGGGAATCAAAAATTTTATTTAATAGGTATGGCCACAGGTACCGATTTTGACCACCTAACAACAGGTAAGAATTTATATGGGAATTAAAAATTTTATTTAATAGGTATGGCCTTAGGTACCGGTTTTGACCACTTCACATCAGGTAAGAATTTATGTGGGAATCAAAAATTTTATTTAATAGGTATGACCATAGGTACTATTCTTGACCACCTCACATCAGGTAAGAATTTATATGTTAATAATTTTTTTTATTTAATATGTATGACCATAGGTACCATTCTTGACCACCTCACATCAGGTAAGAATTTATATGGGAATCAAAAATTTTATTTAATAGGTATGGCATGGCCATAGGTACCATTCTTGACCACCTCACATCAGGTAAGAATTTATGTGGGGATCAAAAATTTAATTTGATAGGTATGGCCAAAGGTACCGATTATGACCACCTAAGATCAGGTAAAAATTTATTTGGGAATCAAAAATTTTATTTAATAGGTATGGCCATAGGTAGAGTTTTTGACCACCTCACATCAGGTAAGAATTTATGTGGGAATTAAAAATTTTATTTAATAGGTATGGTCATAGGTAGAGTCACAGCGCGGCAATTACATACGCTCAGAAGTATATACAGTAAAATATTCGAGTAGGCGTCGCCTAGTGTATTTTTGAACAACGAAAAACTCGATGAAAACGAGTTTTCTGGAAAATTTGAATTGGTCCGTTAGATTCCTGAGGTTGAAAACCTCTTATATACCAACTCTCGAGAAAATCGTTAGAGCCGTTTTCGAGATAGCATGACCGTAAAAACATACAATTCCTTGCTCATTTAATAGAATAGATAATATTATCATTCGTTACATATTGTCCTACCTAACTTACCTTAGCAAGCAGATTTATTGTGTAATATTCTAATGTTTACAACTACAACAGTCAGTAATTTTCTATTACTAGGTACTTGAGATAACCGATTTTTCTTGTACAAAATATATGTCAACACTTCCTTAACAAAAGGTAGATAGGTAGTAACATATTGACACATTGACATTTATTATTATTTAATTTAAATCCTTACAAATATTAATACAATTTATAATCTGTAATTGAAAATAATCTTATATTGCAACTCCACAGGTGTGCTTACAAAAAATTATTATTATTTATTGTGTAACAAAAACCTGTCGCCTAACAGTGTGTTGTGCGTCACAAAAAATTTGGTATTTTGTAATGTTTAACCCCAAACATAATTCACCTTGTACCTTTGTCAAAATATGACGATCACAGCGTTGTCAACTGTTTCAAATCTGAAAAATTGAAGATCGCAGCCAAGTGATCAAGCCGGCCTGGGCTAAACAAGAGAAAGTGTAGTACAGGTGGAGGGATATATAAAAGAACTTCGCATAAATGGTACTCTCAGTACTGTAGAAGACGTGACGTTCGAAGTTTAGTTTTTTTAAATATTTAAGTTTGTTCATTACAATGAGAAATTTGTTAATTTCTTTTGTTTTAGTTTGTGTGGGGGTGGCATTTTCAGCGAAATTTCGTAAGCATTTTTTAAAGCTATAAACGAAATTCAGCACTCTTCTTTAGACTAAAAGCTCATTTAAACTTAATAGATAAACGCATGTCTCAATGGATCAAAAATGAAAATATTATTATTATTATTAGAAAAACTTCTTTAGCTTATAGAAGAGTATTGAATTTTAATTTTATTAAATAGTAGTAAATAATAATAAATATAATAGATTTTTTAAATGAAACAATGTATTGTTACCGTTTATAAAAATTAATAACAATAATTTTGTAAAATTTTATCTAATGATCTCTGTTTCTATTCTATAAATATAAGGATATAATTCGGAATAAATAAACATTGTGAAAGATAAAATCGCTCAAATTAGCAAGATTAATGTTTCGTCATATCAAATGGAAATGAACCGTGTAATTCGGTACACTATGCAAAATAAAAATAAATAGGTACATATAATTATGAAAAATGAGGTCTTTATTTCTTAATATTAAAATTTATCAGCAATTAAAATGTGAGATTACAAAACCACAACAAGAGTTTAAATTGGAATAGTTGTTTCGCTACTGTTGTTGACCTTCACAATCAAAATAATTTCAAAATTGACACCAATGCCTCTTTTAGTCTTTTATTTAATATTTTAATTTAAATTTCGCAATTGTTGCAAAATAGTTGTTCTAATTGTTGTTGTTTTGAGGCGCTACACTTGTAAATCCAGAAGATTAACAATTTGAGCGATTCTGGCTGTATTATAAAAAATTTCAAATTGAAATTTAACATGAAGAATCATGAGTCATTAGTAAATCAATAAACGCAAATCATTAATTACTGTGACATCAATTAGCAAAACTAATTTTTATCATTTAATAATCCATATTATACGGTGATTAATGCACAAATATAAAAAATTTCTTTTGAAATCGAAAATAGAGAGATTTTTTTTAAACCCATTGACTGTAATAAATTTATTTATGTTAAACTCGCATTTTTAGTAATTTTTAGAAAGTATTTAACGAAAGGTTTTTGTAAGTTTCATTCTATAGCCATGTAAGCACAACCTATAAGTATATCATTGTAAAATATGAGGTCATCGATTTCAAAAACCAAAGTCACAAAATGATTTATTGTAACATGCTTTTTTGCTTTGCATTTGATAGCAAGAGATGGGTCTTAATATAAAATTTTGGATGAAAATAAAATTCATAGTGACATTATTTCTACCATCTCCAAGTTGCCGGAAATCGGATATTTCCTCCTATATCCGGTGTGAAGATTTCAATGTTATTTCGCAATTTATATTTACAACTGAATCCATAATTAGAAATTCAGTGAAAGGGGACCATTTAAAATTTAAAGAGAGAGTGATCTCGTCTCGTCTTATTATAACATGTATTCTGTAATATGTTTGTTTTTGTTATTATTGTGACTTAAAATAGAAAATAAAAATTAGTTGTCATTATCAGAGCCCGAGTGAGAATGCACTTTCTTCCTTGCGTAGGCATTGAATTTACTATAGTCATATGTTTCATTAATACAAAAAATGCATGATTTTGGGACGTGTAAGACGGTTGCCGGACGACGCGCAGCGGAGTTCGCCGATCTTACGAGTCTCAAATAAGCATTTTTTGTATGAATGAAACATAATTATATTTTCGCTAGCCGCTTAAATAGATGTAATTTCATTTAAATTGACATATCCTCATTACGGAACAATAGGGTACTTTACCATAGTAGCAAATTAACAATCCAGTCAATTATATTGAAAGGAGGCCTCAAAAACGAGTTATTGCCATGAAAAAAGTTTTCAAAAAGTTAATAGTACTTTAAATATTTGAGAATTTACGTATCGATACATCTACGTCACAGTAATGCGTTTTAACGTGTAAACTACCAAATTGTATTTTATATTTTGTAACATTTAGAAACAGTTGATTTTACATGGAGTACATTTTAATTCCAGCCCCATTGTTTGAGAAGATTTTTAGCTATACATCTACGTCACATAAACTTTAAAAATTAATTACAACTTTATTAAGAACAATTAAGGTTTAGCAGTAGGTACTCTCAATCGCATTCAAATAACAGGAAGTTTCAATAAAAAAAACTTTTAAAAAACTGGTAAACTACCCTATTAAAATGTAAACATACTAATTTGTTTTTACCATAACAACAATCATTTTTTGTATTTTTTTGTACAGTTGCTATAGTGATGATAAACAATCTTTTATTATTAACTTTTATTTGTTTCGTGCACATACAGTACAGTACGCGAAATAAGAGATAGCCGGTCTTAGGAATTTTAAATTGTTAAAGAATATTAATCGAAGCAGACATAGATTTATCAACAAATTTTTGGCAGAAACCGCGTCGCTACTTTGACATAATGTATAAAGAAATCGTTCAGCTCGGTGTTTCTTTTGACTCAGTTGCGTTCAGACAAATAATAATTTTGACTCAGTTCTGTGTAGAACATAGGCACATTCTTTCTCTCCCTTACCGCGGCGCTGAACTCTGGCTGCACGGACAGTATCCAAATAATAATTTTAAATGAAATACTCTGTTACTTCAATAAAGTCTATGATATTGTTAATTTCATATCAATATTATGCATTTGCAAGTCTGTCATTGGTTGTTATTTTAAATTTTAAATATTTACAAGAGCTAATTATGATAAGTAATAACATAGCAACATAGGTATATCCAGTAGTTTTGTATAATAATTGTTGTTTTATAATTATTGATGGATTTTTTATGTCTTACACAATAATCAGTATTTTAAGTTTATTTAAAAAATAATTTCTGGGTACAAAAGATAATTGCTAGAAGATTCGATATTATTTTTTATGATTATATAGAATATTAGATAAAATTCTTTAATATTAGTGTCTTTTATTAAAGTAAATTCCTATTTTCATAAATAATTAAGTGAACGATACGGTATAATTAATAGGTTAGGTTATATTTATTCTTCTTTTTTTTCTTAAACAAAAGGGTACTTCTTATCTTCAGTATCGTATTCATTAACAATCTATGTGAATTTATTACATTATTTATTTTTGTCTCTAATATACATTATTATTGATTCTTATAAATAATAACTTCTGAAGTTTAAAAAGAAAAAATAGTTATTTATTATATAAGGGATAGAAGTAACAGATTTTAGCGCAAGGTGTGATGTTGGCTGCCGACGCGCAGCGGAGGGTTACAATCACACCGAGCGCTAAAATATGTTATCTCTAGCTCGTGTATAATTCAATATTTTTGTCTATAACCACTAAAATATTTTAAAAACTAAATAAAATTATATAATAAATAACTATTCTTAACACTTGCATAAACATGGAATTATAGACTGAAAAACTGTGACGTCACGTTGCTCGGTCGTGCAGGCAACGCATATGCAACCCGCAAACGTTTTATCACAGTAAAAAAGTATTTAACATATTACTGTCAACTTATTAATCCTATAAATCTAAAAAAATACCGTATAAAGAGAAAGGCAGTAAAAAACGAGCTACAATGTTGAATTTTTTAAATTGTTATTATTATTATTTATAAACAAATAAATAATAATAATTCTGAGAAAAACTCTTCTTAACTCTTATTGCATTGTAAATTTAAATGTTCGTATCACATTATTATATAAAATTTTCAATTAGTAGTCGAGTAATTTGTTAAATAAATTTAAAAATTGTATGCGCGCTCCGCTAGACAATAAAATTGAGTATTTTCCAAACAAGAATAATAGAGACAACATGTGCTCATAAAACATAGGCTGTCAGTGCGGGTACCTGAAATGAGCTAGCAGCGCTGAGCGTGTCGTGTAAGCAACGCATATGCAACCAGGAATTACGGTAATTAAATTGTTTGGTATCTTACTACTGGTACCTACTTTATCGATTTTATTACCATATGAATTACTGGGAAATTTAAAAATATAAATTACTTAAAATATTTTAAATGATCGTAAATTACCGAGGAATTACCGTAAATTACCGAGAAATTACCAATTAAATATCGAGGAAATTTAAAACCAGCATGTAAAATATAAGAACGAATTATTTAGTGAATACAAAATTAAATTTCAAATAGAAAAATTAAACGCAAGAGACATGATCATAAACAATATTTTATGCTTAAATGTGAATGCATAATTATATAATGAAAATATAATTCTAACAAAAAAAAATCATCTATATAGAGCGCAACCGATAATAATACCACTGGACATGAGTGGTTGGATTTCACTATAATTACATCTACCATTCTGTAATTGGGAGTTAAATCCTGTAGAATTGTTACCATCAAAATACATAAAATAAACTTTATAATAAATACAAGAATACAAATACTACACAATGTGCTAAACATTGTCAAACGTAATTTATTAAATTTTTGGTAATTTAGCCATAATTAATTTGGTAATTTACTTTAATAAAAATTTGTTAAATTTCGGTAATTTATTTCGTCATTACCATCCTTGTATGCAAATACAACCAGCATAAATGTTTCCAAACAAGCTTCATAATTTTTTCAGTCTATTGATAAAATTTGTGTTTCTTTAGTTTCCCGGGACCATATACGTAGCAAACAGTTTCTATACAGTTACCTAGTTACGAAAATTAACAATATCAAGTATCCGTTCAACCCGTTCGATATGTTACCGAACAGGTCATATCGCCACAGTTTTTTGTTTCACTTTTTAGTAGGCGTGTGTTGTCTTTGTGACATTTAATAATTTTTTGCTGTCTTTAAGTATTTCGTGATAAATTGCATTTTTTCATTAAAATGGACAAGTACGACATTAACAGTGATTTATTCATTAAAGTAGTACCATAAAACGAAGTTACTTTGGCAGGTTTTGTCCGATTTTGACCTATTTTCGTCTCGTAACTTAAAAACGTATTGTTATATTAATCTTTTTATAAAGGCATCGTAATCGTACCGATGACCCTGAGGAATTAAGTTGCTCTTATTACGCAAAAAAATCTTCAAGGAAATCTGAGATAAAAAATTTCTTGGGTGTCAAAGTAGGCAGAATTTTTGGGGTATTTTACAAATTGAATTTTCCCGAAATTATAGGAGCTGTTTTTGATCGCCTTTGGAATGGAAAAAATTATAATACCTAGTGACAGTTCAGATTATAATATATTCATAAATAAAATGTATAATATTTATGGTCGTGGGAAAAATTGTGTACCTACATGACTCCCCGGAAAGTGTCTGTTGAATACTCGGCAAGCCTCGTGCCTCAACATTCTCACTCACGCAATATTGTTCACTTTCCGTGTTCATTATGTAATATACTATATGATTTTGTTTGGCAAAATAGACTGCTAGAATATAATTATTTTCTACTTCCTACCGGATATTGACAACATATTTTCATACTATCGTTGTGTGGATATGGATGTCATATCCAGAATTATTTTAAGGATGAAATCGTCGCAAATTGGACAGGTGTTATAATTAAAACATTTTAAGGACCGCTAACGTTAAATATAACAACTACCCAGAATTATGTTAGACATAAGCTTATCTGCATTGTCTATAATAGTTATTATTTGTGTATTAAGAGCGTAAAGTGACTCTTTGTTACTCGCGCACGGAGAAACAAATACACATTACGCTCGTAATACACACATAATTTTATCTAAGACTGAAGTTATTTGTTATTAAAAATAATAGTATTCAGTAAATTCAATCTACGATCAGCTAATTTATGTTTTATTGTAACATTACCAATAATAATTTATGTTTGATTCAGTCATTTTCTTTTATTTTATGCAAACAATAAAACACTTTAGCGTGCGTTGCTATAAGAGACGCACAATAAAATGTTTTTTTGCTTGCTCCTCAGTAACAATCAACTTTACTATGACAATTGAAAGCATAAATATAAACTTTTAAAAGTCGTAGATAAATATAATTTAATGTTAATAATTTAAACGAAAATAATGTTCATGTTACCAATAAAAACTATTTTCAGCTGAAAATTTAAAACGCTGCCAGAAGAACGACCCAAATTTCAATGAGTGCATTCGTGTGAGTGTGATGGACGCACTTCGGAAAATGGCAGACGGTAAGTAACCAATCTTCTCTTTGTTTATTCACCTTCACTGTCAACATTTACAAACAAAACAGCATCCTCTTCTTCTGTTTACTTTGCAGCTTGAAGTTTGCTTGCATCGAAATGCATTGTGGGTAAACGGTGTCATGATGGATTGCAATTGCAATGAGTTATGCAAGATCTTTATGAACATACCGCACAAAAATTGCATTTTGTTCATATTATATCGCACATTCACTCGTTTTTGTGCGGCTGAAGTAAATGTTACGTGTTTCGTAAACTTTTGTAATTTGTTGGTTTAAGAGAATTTGCGATATCGTTAAATCTAGGGTTACAATTTATCGCTTTTTGAGCTGTGATCTATGTTGAAATTTAATTTGTACTTGAAAGTATTGGACTAGAAACGGAATTGAATTACAGCTTTAACCACTACTATTATAATAATGTAATACTTTTATTTTTTTGTCAGCAAGCAGACGACAGACACAACGTTAATAGATTATACGTAACCAAAACAAAACTGTAATTACCTACCGATTGTAGCGGTGTATCGTAGTATAATATTATAATTGCAGAGTTTCTAACAAAACAAAGTTTTTCCATCACTTTCTCGATCTTCAACTTAAGTATCATTTCTTTTGGAAATTTATTTCAATTTTACAAGGTTGTTAACCTACAAAAATGTATACACATTCTTGCTAAATCTGTCATCAGTTTGTTTAAATAGAAAACATTTACAGTATTGTGTTTACATCTTTACATATTATATACATTTTAAAATCATGTCATTTTCCCAAACAAAATTGGCTTAACTAGCATTACGTAGATATAGATATTTAATTATTTTGATTGAAAAAAAAATCTTACAAAAACTCCATGAAATGAAATAATCGCTAAAAATCTGTATAGTTATCTAGGTTTTTCATATCAAAAGTTTTGGAAATTTCACAACTTATAGGACAAAAAATTAAACGTGGTGATCATGAAACAAAAAGATTTTTTTTAATTCGCAAAAAAATTGCATCGTATTTCAAGCAAACATTTTTTTGCCACTGGTAGTTATTTTTAATAATTTTTTTCAAATCTTCTACAATTAAATTAAAATTGTTTACATACTATCTAATACTAATAAATGTCTAATGACGTATGCTATTCCAGTGGTCCAAAAAATGTCTACTTCAACTAAACTACTTACCCTTAACTTTGCGAATTAAAAAAAAATTTGTACAGTATATTATACCCTTTAATTTTTTGTCCTAAGTTGTGGAACACCCTATACCTATATGTTTATGATACTTGATTGATAGTTTTGTAATTTGATGATTAATGACTATAATTTTTCAAATGTTTATTGAAATTGTTGTATTAAAATCATACTTCACATTTACCTGATTTTTTTCCTTTTTCATAATATTGATATTAACCGTTTTCGAGGGGTGACACCATCGATATCCGCCCCGGGTGTCACCCATGCTAGTTACGCCACTGTGCTGGATTTTAGGAGGTAGACAGGCCTCTTAAGGTGGTTGGCTTCTAGCCGTTAAAATGGTGAAAAGTATGTATAGTTTTCCCATTAAAATTGAAGTAAGAATTGAAATTTTCGAATGAACTAAGATATTTTTGAAAAGTTTAAGTTCTAATGCCAGTTTTTTCTTCAATTTTTTTATGTGCCCGGCTAAACATGTCCAATTTTGTGAATATTTCATGTACATTTTAATACAATCCTACATAAAAATTCAAAAAAGTGGCATTGAAGCAAAAAGAGGGCAACTTCAAGCTTTTCGAAAACGTCTTATTTGTTTAAAAAATCTTATTGTTTAAACCAATTTTATTGGGAAAACTGCATGTTGTTTTTCGCTATTTTGACGGCTGGTGTTGATCCATTTTAAATTTAATTTTCTGGAATACAAAATTCAAAAAGTGTACAATTTATTTATTCAGATATATAATTTAAATCTTTGTTTATTAAAGTAATACAGACCGTTCAGCAAAACTTATAATTTGACTGCGCAACCGCCTTAAGTATTTGCTACATATCCATTTCATTAATGAAAAGTAGTTAGTTATTTAATGTGAAATCAAACTTTAACGTGTTCCTGATCAGATAACTCTTCCTCATTTCCTGTTCTACTGGCGTATTTTCTAAATTCCGTAACTGAGATAACATTTATTTAACATTAGTTAAACGATTAGGAATGACTGTGACACTTATGTCTGAATGACTGTTCAGGTTTGCCAAGTCTGGGAATCGGAACATTGGAGCCTTTGAAAGTTAACGAAATCAGCATTGGAGCAGGATCAAATAGTCCTGTGAACATCCGCCAGGATTATAGAAACATTCGTATGATAGGACTTACTAACTCCGTTCTTACAACTTATGAGTAAGTAATTACTAATCTACAATAATCATATTCCATATTAGAATGAGGTCCATATCGGGTCCATAATAGTTATTTGTGTAACAAGTACGCAAAATCGAATTTTAGAGGATGAATATATTTACGGACGAGGCACAAGGCGAGTCTTTAAATTAGGTGAATCCTCTAAAACTCATTTTGTATAGATATTACTTATTACAATTTTTTTATTTATGCTCGCCAAATTTATTTAGAAACTATTTGAAATTATTCTAAAGTATATCTTTAAAATACAATTTTGAAAAACGTAGACAATGAAACAATGAAAATCAGCGAAAATAATCTTATAAAATGTAAATAACAGTTCAGCTTAGGTAACGTCTTATAAAATATTATTTTGCGGACTCTAAACAGCAAAGTAACTATTTTGGAGAGCATAATACAATACTAAAAGAAATATCATGTAAAACTGAACTAAAACTTTTTGTATCTGTAAATGATTATTTCTATAAATTTTATTTTACAAAAACTGAAATTTAGTCATTTGCAAATTTAATTATTTCCATAAAATGTTTCTTATTATGTATTTTTACATTTTTCTCGAAAACAGTATCACTAAATTATCCTCATATTATTAATTATTTTAGAATTACGTATTCCATATGAAATTACACATAAGATTATTTCTGCAATCGTTCTCAAAAACGTAATATTAAAAATAAATGTATAAATTCAATAAAGTTTTCAAGTTTCTTAGAATGAAAAAGTAAAACCAAGTAAGTCGGGTTGTGCATGCACCAAAATGTACTAAAATAGAACATATTGAATAATTGTGAAACCGATTTTATTTAATTTGCATTTTTTTGAATTTTTGTCAAACAAATAATGAAGTTAAAAGCTATTTCATATTTTACATTTTTATGAACCAAATCTTTAATTTGTTTTACAATTATTGTTTAAATGTATGTCGAATTACTTGGTTTTATTTGGCAGGTACTCTGACATAAGTAAGTCTAAAATACACAAAATCACAGTTAAGGACGTTCACTACCTACAATCAAGCGCAAAAGTTTGAGCGCGCTAAACATATACAGCGCATGCTACGATAACCGGTTTCTAAAGAAAAATTTTGATAGCTGACTGTACTTCTTTTACTCCGTGTGTCATAGTGTGTGTGCACTCACACAGCTACGAAGCGGTGTGAATGCAAGCTGGCAACGTTGCGCTGGGAACGAAAGGGAAGGGAGAACAATAATTATTCTTGCATATTATTATTATTAATTTCATAGGACAGACCCGGTTTGAAATTACACTATTATCGGATTCATAATTATAGTCAATTGGATTTGAAGATAAATAACTAAATAAACAAAAAAATTTTAACCAAACCAAATAAAGGCTCCTTGAATGCCGTTAATTATTAATTTATATTTGAAAATAAATATTTAAATTTTAATTATTTTCAAAAAAAATATTAACAATTTAATTTTTTACAATTATAAAGTAAGTAAACCTGAATTTGAATCTTATAAGATTACCAGTAAACAAGATCTTACATATTAACTTATTTGATTATTATAAACTTTTCAAAGATTGTAATTTTAGTTATAAATTGTTCATAAAACTACATTTCTAATAAACTAGTGATTAAGATAATAATAAATCTATATATGGTGTACTGTACCTATGTATAGATTGATAGAAATTTTCAGAAAGTTGTGTAAAAATAAAAATAATATAGAACTAAATCCAGATATTAATTTATAAATAAATACCATATGTATATATGTTTATTTCAAATACAGCATATAATCATAAAATACACTCGAGGAAAATAAAAACGCACCACTTGAAAATGCACAAAAAATGAAACAATTTCAAAGTGCGATATCTCGGCTGCATTTCGACGAGATTGGATGAATCTTCGAGTTCTGAAAACGTTGAAGTCTTATCTTTAATGTGATGATAGCCAATGTTACAAAAAATACACTCCACCCTCTCCCACCCCCCTAAGAAAAACGAATGTATCTGATGTCTAAAAAGGTCCAACTTTGGCAACTCATACGGAGTGACAAAAAAATCGTGTGCCCAACAGGACAATAAAGTTCAATCCTTTTCCTTCAATTTTCTTTATTACCTTTATTTGTTAGATGTTTTAAGAAATAAACGAATTTGGTGCGAAATCGGACAAATTATGGGCAAAAAGCACAAAAATACAAATTTTTTTCAAAAATTCATAACTTTCTGCCAAATTATCGCACGTACTTGAAATTTTGAGAAAATTGAAGGAAAAGGATTGAACTTTATTGTCCTGTTGGGCAATAAGGTCCACGATTTTTTTTACTCACGCTACAAGTTGCTACAATTGAACATTTTTCAGTCAAAAACATGTTTTTTTATCCGGGGGTGGCAGGGGGTGGATCGGGTTTGGTGGCAGATTAACTTACAGGGCCGAATAGAGAAATCTTTATCGTTCTCGGAAATCCAAAATTTATTGATTTTCGTGCAAAATTCGCCAAGTTATGGCCAAAAACCTCAAAAAGGCACTTTTTTTTTCAAAAATTCATAACTTCGCGCCAAATCATCGTAGGAACTTGAAATTTTGCGGACCTTGAAGAAAAAGTCTGATCTTTATTACTCTGTTGGCCAATAAGGTCCACGATTTTTTTGGCACTGCGCATAAGTTGCCAAAGTTGAACCTTTTTGGACAACAGGTACAGTTGTTTTTCTTAGGGCGGTGGGAGGTGGTGAAGTGGATTTTTTGTCACATTAAAGATAAGACTTCAACGTTTTCAAAACTCGAAAATTCATCCAATTTCGTCGAAATGCAGCCGAGATATCGCACTTTGAAATTGTGTCATTTTTGGTGCATTTTCAAGTGGTGCGTTTTTATTTTCCTCGAGTGTATACATTGAAATAACAATACTTTGTTGAGTTCAATACTTCAATACTACTTTTTAGTCATCATATCCAAATAATTATAACTACGGAGTATAAAGCCCCTAACATGACACTTTAATGTTATTTTGAATTTTGATGATTTACCAATCACGTGCTGGCGCAATTTTATTCCCTCCCCACGATGTAAACATGAAGCGTGCAGCGTTGCCGTTGCGTTGCCTCTCTGCGTCGAGTTTTTTCGTTGTCGAGGTTATTGTTACAGCTCATTTTGAAATACGATTACTCTGAAACTGGACGTCAGATCGCTGTCGTCGTTTGACATAAAATTCTAAACATACTGAACTACTTTGTATTAGTTTTTTATTAAAATATATAGAAGCAAAATGAAGCTATCAATTAAAACGTTGGTTTTAGTAGCCTCCGTCCTATACTTCACGTGTTAAAATGCTAGACTTTCTAGGCGAATATCTCATTTTCTGGACGTCAGAAGTTAATAAAAATTTAACTGTGCATGTATTAGATCATTATTAAAATGTAGTAAAAATTTGATGAACATCTATAGAAACTTGATTTGTAGTGAACGTCCTTAAAAAAATGTGTGTTTACTGCTAACAGTCAGACAGAGAAGGAAAAAGAAGCTATACAAGTGGTATAAATCTCAAAACTCTAAGTTCATATTTAACAAAAAGAACAAAATTCATTTTTAAAACTTTATGGCGCTCTACTGGAAAATTGTAAATTTAAAGTTATCTACTATGTTTTACTACTGTACGACAGAAATGGAGTGAAACGTTTATGTTTGTGTATTGATTCATCGTTCAAATGTCCTTTTAATGTTCTGAATTTCAATCATAGGCACTGCTCAATTCATTCACGTCACGCGGGTTAAATAACCTCTACAAGTTTATGAAATTTTATTTCCTTGTTGTTCCCTTCCATATAAATAACACTTAATTAATTTCTTACTCGCCGTGTAACAATGCAACAATAAATTATACAATGCAGTATTTGTCGTAACTCCAATTTGGATCCTATCCAAATGTTCAAGAACGTAATTACATTGAATTAATGTTTCAGTGCGCAACTAGACAAATACAGACTGTACACAGAGTCGGTTACACCTTTAGTGGAGTTCCTTGCGGATTATGAAATGAACGGAAGGGTGTTATTACTTCCGGTCCAGGGAAAAGGAGCGTCAAACATCAGTTTAGGTAATTATAATTTACGAGCAGCTAAATATAATAATCGTTTAGATATGGTATTTCTTTTACGATTTTTAAACAAGTTGTTTCTTTAGTAAATTAAACTTTGCGTTCGAGCTGGAAAGTTTGGGGGCGTGCGACGAAGGAGCGAGACTCGTTAATCCAAAGTAAGCCCAGTAAGGATTAATTGCTAGCGTGTCGCGAACAAATTTTTATTTCCAACTTCATAACTTTTTACCTTCCGCTTACCTGTAAAGGAAGGTATTGGAATCATGCAAAAAATCTGGTAGTGAGTTTTTAGTGGATAAGCACGAATTGGGGTCCTTACAACTCATTTTTGATAGTTTCCCGATGATGTCTGTATGTATGTGTGTGTGCGTGTGTGTGTATGTGTGTGGCCCGGGCCGATGCCGTCTGTCGCATAACTCAAATACGAATTACCCAAAAATTTTGATATTTGGTATTTTACAATTGTATACGAATAGGAAGAGCTCATTAGATTTTGGTACAAATATCTTCACCGGAAGTGATATTTTTTGAAGATTGAAAAAGATAATTGTCAAAATTGTATATAAATTTGGATAAATATAGTATTTATTTGTAATAAGAATAAGAGAAAAAGTTATTTGCAACCTACGTTATAAAAAAATTGTCTTTATCAGGTAGCATTAAAGAACTACAGTAAAATTTAAAAAATAAATTTATCAAATAAAACATCGAAATCTTGTAATCCATGTTCGATTGATTTTTGTTTCTGCGTAAAAAATATTGACAGGTAAGACGGGTGACAAGTTGACATACTAGCGTCATATAAGTCATAAGTAAGATATTAAATGTAGTAATTGAACGGAGGATGGCTTCATCACAGAAGAGTTTGCCTGAGAACGAATCTTTTGATTCAGGTGATGCAAATTTCTGTTAGAATATTTTAGATTTTTATTTGTATATTTTAAAGGGACACCGGATTGTATACGTGTACATTTATGTTTATAAGTCTAGATATGGCGGAAGGTTGTGTGATGGCCACGTCAGATTTTTTAAATTTTACTTTGCGATTTAATGAAAGATACATTACATTTTGTAATCAAAGGTTGTTTGCGGTAGAAGTAAAAGAGACCTGTAAAGTCCTTTCTATGAACCTGTAATACATTACATGTTTAAACTCTCTGCAATGTAATAAATAATTTACTTAGTTAAAAATAATTTATTTTTTCTGCTAATTATGCTACATTATAAATTTTCTACTAGACAAAAATATAATAATTAATCTAGACGGATATGTTCAAATTAATTAATTAAGTAAGTTTATAGGATTAACAATAATTATTATTTACCTACGACTAATGTATGACATTAAAATTAAATGTGTGATGTTTGCTACTTAATGCCATATTAATCCCGCAGGAAATAATAATCAGATTATTCCCTCCTCTGCGCCAATCAGAATAGTATATTGTACAACAAGAGTGGATGTGATGCCTATATCGCACTAGAACGAGTTTGCAGTCACGACCCCAGAGGGGGAGTGTCTGCAAACGTTCGCGTGCAATATAGACAATCCACTCGAGTTGTACAGCCTAATTTTTCTACGAAATATGGTTTTTGCAATAAAATAAACTCAATGTGATGCCAAAAATTATTTAAAAGTAGGGTTACATCAATTATTTTGTGACATAATGACATTTGAATAATTGTTGCCAACGTAAAATATCTAAATTTTATTTGCTTTTTTAGCAATAAAATAATGTTTTTAAACATAATTATCTATTAAATAACAGTTGATTTAATGTTTTTAGTAATTATTTGTCATAATAAAAACATAATATGCACGCATTAACAATTTTTTGACGTATTTGACTTTGAATTTCATATCCACACCTGGCCTCCTATTCTAATTCATAGCGACATGTCGGGTCGCTATCTGTTGACTAGTCTTGATATAAGTTCTGATGTAAACCCGTATTAGACGAATATTATATTATTAATAAAAGCATTTATAAATACGCTTATAAAAAAATATTTTATTTAATTAATAAAAAATTAACAATGTGAAAACGCAAATTATGTTCATATTGCAAATTGTCCCAGAAAATAAAACATAATAACTTGGCAGCGAAATATAAATCGTCTATAGCATGCTTTATATGATACTTCCAAACAAAATCCGCTAGAGGGATAACAAGATCCCCTTGGTTTATCAAGTTGTTATATGAATTAGAATAGAGGCCCTGGTGTGGATATGACATCCCTATCCACACATGATAGTATGAAGGTATGTTGCCAATATCCAGTAGGGAGTAGAAAAAATTATTTTGCCTCAATCAATTTCTCCGTGCAAATTATTTTTTAAAAACATTGCAATGTTTAATGATGTAACTACAGTGATAAAGAATTGACATTTGGAAATGTCAAAATTTTTGCGTATTGGAATTTATTTTCTAAAAATCTCGTACGTAATATATAAGTCGTAGATAAAGTACAGTATACAACTCGATATAATGGCTATTATTCTCTTAGATGATTAAAACCCCGCTCTCTTTGCTCACTCGTGTTGTAAACTTCATCTTCAGGAATAATAGCATCCATTATAGCGTCGTTGTATAATACTCGTATACTATTATCTGATTGCATCTACCTGTCTACGTATACGTTTTATTCGCAATTTTAATATTGAATAACATTTTGCTCAAAAATATACTATTGTATAGATATTGTATTGCTATAGCGCAAAAATATAAAGCTACATTTTAATTTATAAACATTTGTAGTATAAAAAACAGCAAATATCAGAAAATTTGATAACATATTAAATTCCTACCTTGTGTAAAACCATTGCTCCGTGGAATCTGCATCATTTGGCCCTGGAGAAAGTATGTATGAATTGCACTTAAATTGTCTTACACTGTTTTACGTATTGCAAGAATTTTTTTATTGCTAGCCACAAAATAATTTAAACACAGTAAAAATCACAACATTCACGGACAACTCACATTTACAGCACCTTTTCTCGGTGCTCGAATTCTCACTGATTCAAATTTAGTATGGTTTAGGTTTGCATAAACTTGTTTACTTCTTATATAAAATTGATTTTAAAAGCAATGTACAGAGATAGAAATTTAGTGGCGACTCTTCCAGAGGCGTCGATATAGTTTTTAAAAATAGGGGTACATCTATTTTTGGTATAACAAAATTTATCTAAGCATGGATTTGAATTATGGTTATATTACAACTAATAATAGATTTCATAAAAACATTTGAATTCTGTAAATAATAGTATATTGCGTCATAAGGGATACAATATACCGTTAGATTCCCGTAGGACACAAAATATTTTTCCGCATCCATGAGAAGCACGTATTAAATAAAAAGAGATAATTTCGTAATGTAGAATACAATCCTATGAAAGTGTATCGCTTTCCTGTTCACAACCAAAACCAATATATGGCAAAATGTACCAAATAATAATTGTTTTTTATAAATGCTTTGGTAGCTTATAGTATGAATAAAAATACTTCTTTTGTAATGTTGATTTGTTTATTAAATTAATTGGTAATTAATTTAGGGGAGTTGAGGCACTTATATTAATATTGAATTTTTCTGAATAGTCAAAAAATCAAATTATTATTTCATTACAATTTGCTGGTATACCCACTAATATTGTATCATTAAATTAAAATTACAAGGTGTTGTATAGGTACTTGTATACATTTTAATGTAGGTACTGATTATCAATTTTAATTTTTTCCCCAAATTTGTAAAATTGATGACAAGGATTTTAAGGCTACCAATACCTATGCATTTTTAATGCCACCGGTCGAAAAATTATAAATTTATTTAATCTTGTAATTATATATACAATACATCGTTAAATTAATTTAACTGGTTTAAGTGTCGCTCAGTGGCACTAAATATGTACACTTAAAAACCATGTTCCTAATCAAGTGAATTTTACATACCTACTGTAAAAGAATAAAATAGGATAGGGAAGGAAATAATTTTAATAAAGGAGAAAGACATAACTAAAACTTGATCTGTAAGGGAAAATTTGGCATACAGTGTTTCTTTGCTATCCAATATTACCTATATTTAGTAAAATAAAACCAAAAAAATATTAAAATTTGTATGATAGCATTGATAGCTTAATAGCTACTAATGTGCAATAATTTGCTGCTCATTAAATCATGGAATCGAACCGAACCGGACAGCTATTTTAGCGAATCGTGAACGCTAAAAAACCGTTGAAAATAGTTTAACCGCAGTCCAAACCGATGGTTGTGAAACGGTATAGAACAGTTTAAAGCATTTTCGGATTTTTTTTAAATAATTAGGTACTTATTACAACAGGAACGGATTTTTTAAATTGTTTGTTATATAATAAATCATTGAACCGAAACCAGAACTTAAACCGCTTTTTTTAAACCGATAACCGGTTCATTTCAAGAAGAAATATAAAAACCGAAATAAAACCGAATCCTATAAAGCACAGTAAACCGCGAACTGAACCTAAACCGTTATTTTGTGCGGTTGGAGTCCCTGCGTTTAATACCTACAAGCCTAATGTGTCTAAAGTAAAAATATAAAATAAATATTTATGCCGTAAAACCGGCTTACTTTGCACCAGTGCGGGTAACTTTGCACCACTGCTGTAAAAGTATATATTTGATCAGTGTTGACTTAATTTTGTTTTGTTCAGTTCATAACGTCTTGTAATGATAGAAGACTCTTTAATATATCATAGCAACATGTTGTACCAAGTGTTAAAGCATTAGTCGTCAAACAGTAGATGGTTAAAATCTAACTTAAAAAATTCGACGTTTTTCCTTAAAAATTAAGGATACTTTGCACCAAAACAAATTTACTGGGTAAAAATAATATATTTATCAATCGGTGCAAAGTATACCACTTCTAAGGTATACTTTGCACCAAAATTTAAACTAATTTTTTTTAAAAATGGTCCAATAAATAACTTTTAAAATACATTTAAAACTTTTTACTCACCTTATACAATGGCAACCAATGCTCAAAAAACACTCTAATTGGTTTTAAGAAATTTTTACATTTCATAACAAAATTTAAGTCAAAAACTGGTGCAAAGTAAGCCGGTTTTACTATATACTCATGTAATATTTTTAATAATTATTTAACTTTCTTAGTTGAACTGAAAACGACGCACGACCTAATCGGCGAACCATTCAAAAAGAAGGGCAAGAAATACATGCGTCTGGTGGACTACAAAATCACATTTGAACCGAAACGCGTCATCTTCAACTTTGAGAACCTCTTCAACGGGGACGAACTCCTGGGGCGCACCACCCTCAGCTTCTTCAACGAACATTGGAAGGACATCTTCGACGAAATCAAGCCGCAGTATGAACAGAGCTTCGGTCTCGTCTTCAAAGAAATCTCGAATAGGATATTCACCAAGGTGCCTTTTGATGATATCTTTCTTGATTAGGGAAGATTCGGTTAGGATTTGTTGGTAATTTTATTATTATTTAATTAGATCGATTGATTTAGAATTTGAATTAAAACAATTATTTGGAAATATCCGCTACTGGTACTGAGTTGCTTTCGAAAAATAATTTGTTACCATTTTCAAGACATACTAATAATGTTTATTAAGGTGGATCTTCTACCCATGGCTGAAAACAGTCAAAAACATTGATTCCGCACGCTATTCTATAGCGTTCATTGTTTTGTTAAACATAATAACAAATAATTTATGTTTGAGGGGAAAATATAATTATGGTATCCATGTTTGTAAAAAAAACTGCAATATTTGTAAAAAGAGGGTTTCGCGCACCACTGTACAGCTTTTATTTATAAGTGAATTAACTTCTAATTTTAATATGTTGTCAACAAAAGCTTGGATTTGCGAAATAACCGATCCAATTTTTTTAATCAGTTTTGAAATAGAAGATATTTGTGTTTCAAATTAACATATTTCGATTTGAAAGCAAAATTTTAAAATTTCGCATTGACCATTTTGTAGAATGAACCTACTAATCTTTAATAATATTTTTAGATTATTATATTTAACAAAACAATAAACGCTGTGGAGTGGTTCGCGAAATCCATGTTTTTGGCTGTTTTCTGGCACGGTAGAGATCGTCTTAATGATTGATGACCGTTGAAAAATTTCAAGTGAAAATTATGCATATATGAAGCAAAATTAGATTTTTTATACTCAAGCTAAATAACATCAAAATTTTTACTGAACTGAATAATTCCTAAATCCACTGAAATTATGCCATGCCTAACAAATTCAAGACGTTATACCAGGCCTGTAGCCAGGGGGAGAGAACATCGCCCTGCCTGTAAAAGTTCCCGCCCTTCCCCTGAAAAGCTTATTTCTACCTACTTTCATCATTCATCATTTATACAAATGAAAATCTTGAAAACCAATATTATATAATTTATTTTTTACAAAATAATATTGATGGAATACGAATTAAATCTACGAATGAGAAATCGTCATTCGACAAATAGTATTAAGTATCATCGTCATATTTTTATCTACACCTCCGCGCCAGGCTTTACGCACAACGTCGTTCGATTAAAATTAAAAAAATATATTTTATTTTCTAAAAGTTTCTGTGTATAATCTGTTATCCAGCAATTGTTTATTTTTGCACATGACGTAGGTGAAAACATGCAGCTTCACAGCCCTTGAAAAAAATTTAACTTTCAATAATAAGTCATTTGTGCTTGAATGACCTTCCCCCTTTTAAAGTGCAAGATCATCGTTGCCCTTTCTACAAAATATTTGGCTCAAATTATTATTAAAACTTTTTATCTAAATTTCAAGTAAGTCTTTTCTGTTATATAAACAGTTTGCCTGCGTCATAGCACTATACATCGATCATCAATCTGATTTATTAAAGGATGCCTGTAGATATTCTATAAATCCTGAAATTCCAATGAAATCCTTGTAGAAATCCCCTACATCCTTCTTATTGTCTTGAAATTTTAATTTATTGTAAATCACAGGCCCAACAGTCACAATCGTCCTAGTTTGTTTTGTGATATTTCTGGTAACATTGTACCTTTTAGTCCTTTGGTTTTCTTAAATCTTAGACAAAATCATTATTATACCTTTTATATATCTACCGAGCTGGCAACACACATAATAGTAATGTAATGAACATGGCATAAAAATTTAAGAAATTATTTCATCACAATAATAAGAACAAGTTTATAAAATCCCGACCTCGAAAGCAATATATCCATTAAAAGTATATACAAATATTTATTAAGTAATTATGTAAATTGTAAATCCCAACTAAAAATTCTTCTGGACAATTATTGTAAATTCCTAAAACATCCTGAGATCTGTGCAACATAAAAAATACAAGCTATTTTGCGGTTTACTCTCGGTTTACTCCGTTTTTCGAATATACGGAGTTTTGCTTCTCAATGATGTATTTTTCAGTACGTTTAAGGGTATCGACTCCACGTAGCTCAACACCGCGTTTGTAGTATGTTAATGCATAGAAACGCTCGCTAAAAATACGGAAAAGCAGTCTAGCAATTTCTAAAATGCTCACGAAGTTTTATAGATAAAGCTAAATTTCATAAATTTATTTACAGGCGAAGAATGCAACTAGGATTGAGCCGAGTTACATTTTCTAATAAATCTCTTAATAATAACAAAAAGCATGTAAAAAATTGCTTAAAACACACTTTTTCATTAATTTTGTATATGGATTTCAAAGCTTTTTTCAGAATTCTAACTGGGCATAATCCTAGATTAATTTTTTCACAAAATTCTAGTACCTGTTTTTCCTTCAAATTTTTAATATGCTATGAGTAAAGCAGAAACTGCTACACCTCTAAACACGCAAAATTTTGTTACGGAGACGAGACCCTTAAGAGTACCCGTGAATTGGCGATTAAAAACCGCACTCACGGTAAATAGTTCTACTCACAGTGATCTGTAAAGCTTAGGTACCTAAATTCATTTGGGTAATAAGGCATTATAGATAGTTATTATAATAATCATTTAATTAAGAATATAGCGGAATATACAAAAATGTGCTGGTACTATGTATGTTGACCAAATAATTGTTTTAATTTTAGTATGTTTGAAATTGAATAATATTCCTATCGAGGAATATAGATTGGCAATGTACAAACCTTTGACAAATTTTGCCTGTGTGATATTATTATTAAAATTTGTTATGTAAACTTTTGTTTTTTGGTGAGAATTTTATGATTGTAGTAATGTTTTGATATAGAAGTAGCAAATTTCTAATATTATTTATAGGAATAGGAATAAAACCTGTTTTACTAACCATTTGTACAATTGTACATATTTTTGTATCAATACATTTGTAGAAAATATAATGTAGATATAAAATAAGTTTTTTTAAATGAACACACTTGTAGATATAAATACTGGATCGTAGGTACCTAGTTCAAATTAAACTCTTTTAAATGGACACGTAAGTATAATAGGTAAAGTATAAACATATTGGTTTAAATCACGCATTATTTATGTCAAACAAGAAAGAAACATTATAAATTAAACACACAAAAATAAATACTTTCGCTGTTTTGGTTCAAGGATTTTTGCAAATCAATATAGTATTTTTGCCTTTACATACAAAAATATGCTTCAGGAATATTAAAAATGATAAACTTGATATACAAATTTTTAAGATGTGCTTGTGACCAGCAATACAGATCACCATTTGAATTGCATAATTTAAAATTAGTACGCCTGAATAAGTAAAATAGCTTGCGTGGATAAGGAATAACGCATTTCTATTCGTGAAGCAATATCAAAAGCTTTATCTTTAGCTTCTGCGAAATTATTAATTAAAATTATTGATACATGGACTTTAGCATTTGCGAAACAACGCTAGCATTCAAATATATTGAGAAAATTTAAAAAAATAATAATTCTTTCCATTTAATAATAATTGATATTATACACCATACACCCCAAGTGAGATGAATATTCACGAAAAGAAAGTTTAGCCCCTGAGTTCGAAGGGTGGTTTATACAATGTTTTATTCAATTTTGACGAAATTATTTCAAAACTATGAATATAAATTATTATAAATTTATTTGTAAAATAACAAAAAAGTTCTCTATGTAAGCAGTGTTGTAATAGATAACAACATTTTTTATCTAGATAAAGATAACTTACTTTTTATTTATCTATTTAAGATAATAGATAACCATTGAAAAAATTATCTAGATAATATATAAAAGATAAATAATTTTTATCTAGATAATTATTAGATAATTTATAGATCATATAAAAAACATGTTATAAAGTATAAGCGGTACCAAGCATGTGCGTTGTATGCTTGCACAGTTTGATTACATTTGAATTCGATTAAAATTACAAATGAAAAAGTTGATTATAATTTTACTAAAATTATTATCTAGATGATAATTAAAATTAGATAAAGATAATTTGTAACATTATCTAGATAAGATAATAGATACAAATATATTATCTAGATGATTTATCTAGATAAAATTATCTAGATAAGTTACAACACTGTATGTAAGTAGTCGTCAGTGACAAGGTTTGTTTTTGTTTTTATAAATCTATGAGCATATTATGACAGTTTAAAACGTCAGACTGTTTAATATTGATTTATTTTATAAAGTACCTAGTCGAAGAAGTCTGTGTGAAGCGTCAAAATATCGTTACCTAGGAGATTGGTTACAATTTACATTGTTGTTGCTTGCAACCTTTTAAAACACTACCTACGTGTTTTATGACCAGTTGCACCGCTTCCACTTAAATTTAAAGTTTTCCTGAAATGAACAATATCGAATCAAAATCAATTTGTCAAACGTTGAAATAACATTGCTGTCATGAGTTCGATTCGATATTTTTCATTTAAGTGACATTTAAAATTTAAGTGAATTGAACACACGAAATTGTTGCATTTTCGTCGTGAAACACACGTTGTTTTATTATTTCAGGTTATATAAACTTGAAATGTCAAACGGAAATGAAATCGCGAATCTCTCCAATGTTCGCTGGTGTAAATCCACCTCTCGTCTCGACCAATCAGATTCAAGCATATCATCGTCCTATCTTACTCAACGCTATGTTCTAAGCTGACATCAAGTATAGATAGACAAACATGTTCGTTTTTGTAAGCGATGCTAACACAATGTAGGACAGAGACAGGAGATATAGTACTTATCCTTTGTAAGTTCGAAAGATATCAGGAATAAAATAAACTATACCGAGTGTAGAATTTTTTTTTCTGACCTATAGGAAATACAATGTTAAAATTTTAATTTCGCTCTAAGTTTTTACCTATTGATTTTAGAGTAAAAGTGTAAATACAAAAGATGTTCAGAATAAAAAACTTAAATTGTTTGGTCAAATCGATTTCTTTCACGAAATAAACATGAAATAAAAATTAACAATTTAGGCTAGTTGCAGACTGCCATGTAAAATTAAACAAAACAAAAATATTTATTCCGTCACTCTGACAGTTGACAGATTTCAAATAGTTGTTCTAATTGATTTATTGAACCATAAGAAGGATTCACTAATCAAAAAAATAAATTAATAATTATTTTATTTTCCTTCTTTTCTTCCTAAGGTACATTTTATCTGAATTAATTGAAGTGTTTATTTTTTTTTATCTGACTAATTCATTATATTTTTCATGGCACTCTGTAAACAGCTCAAAAATTTATCAAATTTAATTTATATCGTGACAGGAACGTTTTATATCAATAAATAAGCGCTCGTTGGATGCAATTTTACAGTTTGGCTCTAAAAGCAATAGGTAAAAACTTAGAACAAAATTAAAATTTTAACATTGTATTTCCTTATAGATCAGAAAAAAATTCTACACCCGGTATACGCAAATTCCTATACAATACCTACCGACAGACGACAGCTCAATTTGATGAAAAACATAATAAATTTTGTTGTTTTATTTAATTAGGTATAGGAAATAAATAAATGTCTTATGTGCTTGTTGAGTAATATAATATATTTTTAAATTCTTATTAACATACATAATACAATAACCACGCACTAAATATGATGTACACGAATAGTATCAAGCTCTATTTTTTCATGACTTGTACTTGTACATACATCTTCTTCATTTTCAATCGTGGGTTGCATTTGCAGTCGACAACAGCAACACATGATTTCACTACAATTAGGCTTAAAAAACTCAAAGTTTATACTTGTATCCTGCAACAAACATAAACAAATATTATATAACATAGAACCAACTTTACCAACTTGGACTAGTGATTCCGCTGAAACGAGACGAGAAATAGTTCTCGAGAAATCGAGAATTCTTGAAACTGAAACTTTTATATTACCTATTATCTTCTGAAATGTAAAAAAAAATATTTTACATGGGTTCAAAGCATTATTTTGTTTTCATATAAATATTTTTATTTGTTAAACTAAAATTATGTGCAAATTTAACATAAATGTATAAAAAAGTTTTTAAATTAAGATGGTTGACTTGTAGCCGTTTAGTTTTCCCATTAAAATTGAAGTAAGAATTGAAATTTTCGAATTAACTAAGATATTTTTGAAAAGTTTAAGGATGCTCCCTCTTTGCTCTAATGCCAGTTTTTTAAGTTTTTTCTTCAATTTTGTTATGTGCATGGCTAAACATGTCCAGTTTTGTGAATACATATTTCATGTGTATTTTAATACAATCCTACATAAAAATTCTAAAAAGTGGCATTAGAGCAAAAAGAGGGCCACTTCAAGCTTTTCGAAAACGTCTTATTTGTTTAAAAAATCTTATTGTTTAAACCAATTTTATGGGGAAAACTGCATATTGTTTTTCGCTATTTTGACGACTGGTGTTGATCCATTTTAAATTTAATTTTCTGGAATACAAAATTCAAAAAGTGTTCAATTTATTTATTCAGCTATATAATTTAAATCTGTGTTTATTAAAGTAATACTATAATATAATAATAATAATAATAATAATAAAACCTATAATTTGACTGTGCTTTTCAAATAGACAACAACATTTTTTCGAGAAATTGAGACGAGACGAGAATCGACTTCTTTGAGACGAGAAAAGATCGAGATGGGAATACTAACATTTCTCGTCTCGAATATTTGAAACGAGACAAGAATTCAGTGCCCTGTTAAGACACCTCTGGGCCCCTAAGAACAGAATTTATTGGGACTCCCTTTTTAAATAAGAAAAATACATAAGTTAAAAAACAACTTTGGTTAGTTGCTAATATGTAAGTATGTATTTTAAATAATACTGAAAATATAGCATAAAATGAGAACACTCTAAATTTGAAATAGGTAAAATAAAAATTAACTTATTATTAATTAAATAATAGTTAATATATTAAAAATTTATCAAAATCATAATTCAATTTTCTATTTATAATTTGCACTTTTCGTACTTTCGCAGCAGCAAATTTATTATAAGTGTAAGTATAAGTCCGAATAGTCAATTTGTGAAGCAAATTCATGTAATTACTATCATCATTTCAATGCAAAATTACGCAGAGTATAAATGATTGTAAATGCATATCTCAAATTATTACAATACGTTTTCAATTTATGATCATTTATTGATCAAGTTAAGTTCTAATTCTAAATTCTTAGAAAGAAAGACATTTAGCTAACTATATATTAATGAAAATTAATTAAACTTTTACAATCGCTGAAGATTAATCAATAAGTAAATTTTTATTAAAATTTATGTGTTTATTTATTAAAATATGACTTCTGCAAGATTTCTTCTTATAATACATTAAAAAGGTGACAGATTAATTATTGAACTTTGATTAATTAAAATGGTAATTAGATTAACGTCGTTAATATTTATAATTAAACTTTACTAGTTGACATGCAACTACGCCCACAATTGATCGTGTTGATTAGATTGAGGAAATAAAAAATGTTAAGCGAGGAAAAGTAAACAGGAGAATTTATGACAATTATAGAAGAATTTGCAACAGATGTACAAGTGTTCCGTGCAAAAAATTATAAATTATTAAGTAGATTGTTGTATTACAGTTATCATATATAATTAATTGTAATTATAAAGCTATAAGCTGTCATGTAGTACCTACTTGCATAATGTATATGGAGTAATGCAGATTAGCAACAACAAAGATGACTTTATAAAAATTTGTTAATTAGTTTTTGTTTTACACGTAATATTTTTTTAGTACGTAATTTTTTTTGTGAATAAGTCAAACCTAGTGTTTTGAAATAGGTATATAATATTTCGTCATTATTCATATGAAATTTGTATCTGTAATATTTCTGGAGTGATTACATTCCAGAAAATGTGACTTTGCGGTTACCATCCCGTTCTAATGAAAAATGATTTTGTTGTTGTTATTTTTTTAACACAAAGAAAGCTTCAAATAGTAATGTTTAAAGAAGGAATCGAAAAAAGCAATCCTTCATTCAGAAATTAAAATGTCCAAAATCATAGTATTATAGATATATAGATTTGGATTTGATTACCTTGGCGCTACAACAAAAAAATAGTGAAAAAGGGAGCTTGCTATATTACAAACTGAGCTCTTGTTAGTACACCTACACTGTTCATATTTTATATATAGATAGTTAAAAGATGACCCTAGAGTGCTATGAAATTATATTTTTGAAATACCTAATAGTCTTTTAGTAATAAATTAGTAAAAATAGTCTATTTGGCCGATTTGTTACTATTTTTTCTCAGATGTGAAATTTTTTTGACAAAAAATATTGTCATAGCACTCTTACGACCAATGCAAGAAATCGACTATTTAAAAAAAATGCATTAATAAGGCCATAATTTGAAATATTAAAACTCCTTATTGCATTGTTCGTGAGAGTGCTAAGAAAATATTTTTTGTCAAAAAATTACATATCTGACGAAAAAAATAGTAAAAAATCGGCCAAATTGACTATTTTTACTAATTTATTACTAAAATACTATGAAGAATTTCAAAAATATAATTTCTTAGCACTCTAGAGTCATCTTTTAACTATCTATATATATATATATATATATATATATATATATATATATATATATATATATATATATATATATATATATAAAATATGAATAGTGTAGGTGTACTAACAAGAGCTCAGTTTGTAATATAGCAAGGTCCCTTTTTCACTATATTTTTGGCACAAGTGTAGCGCCTTAAGCTAACAAGATTCATTGTACAGAATCACTGCAAACCGGGCCCTATTTAAGGGTCTGTAATTTATTTAAAAAATCATGAGTGCTGCCAACTTAAGAAATAGTTAAGCCCATTTTACATTGAGCAAGCGCAACGGGCAACTGCAATCTTCAAGTCTGAGCTGAACAAGAAAATTGCAGAAGACATTTTTTCATTTTACACAATATCAATTTATTTTACAAGTTTGCCAATATTGTGTTACCAACTTCATATTGTATTACCAACTTCATATTTTGTTTATATGTTTCTTGTACCTAGTTGTTCTTTTCGAACACTTTTTTTACGTTTATGTCAGGTTGGTAATATCATAACAGACTTAAAATAACTAGAAATAACTGTGAATTGCCTTGCAAGCTTGAACGAATTTAGAACAAGTTGTATTTCATGCAACCCATTGCGGGCAAGATTGATTCAATCTGTTGAACGTGCAATTCCTGTATTACACTCACGCAATATTGATGCATCTGGTTGAAAGTTGCGATTGCAGCTTCAATATTGCTCAATGTAAAATGGGCTTTAGCAAATTCGCAGTGGCGTAACTAGGAAAATCCACAGGCGTGTATATGTCAACAATTCAAATTTTGGCAGTCATGTATGCAGATTGGAGTTACGGCGTAGGGTAATTTATTGTGTAAAAGTTGAACCAGGGTGCCGCAGGCAAATTTTTTTTTCATGGTCAAATGCTTTGCACTTGAATTGTATTTTTTCAAAGGTTGTGAAGCAGCATGTTTTTCAATCATTTCATGTGCAAACGTAAATTGCGAGGTCAAAAGTAAAATGAAGATAACATTTATTAATAATTTTATTAGAGTGGGCAGTGGAAATTAATACAAAATTTAACAATGCTTATATATTTTTGAAAAGAGAAAACAAGAGGCGAATTTTTTCTTAGAAGCATTCAATATTGTACATTTTTATGATGAATTTAATACAAAATGTATGCAAATTTCCAGCTTAACACTATTAAATTCAAAGATAAAACTTTAAACTGGAATATTAGTCGTGAAAAAGAGCCTATCTTGAAAATGTTGACAGGGAGTGAGTACTCTGCTAACAACTCCGCCCCCCACCGACTTAATTAGACAAAAATATAGTGAAAAAGGGACCTTGCTATATTACAAACTGAGCTCTTGTTAGTACACCTACACTGTTCATATTTTATATATACATAGTTAAGACATGACTCTAGAGTGCTAAGAAATTATAATTTTGAAATACTTAATGGTATTTTAGTAATAAATTAGTAAAAATAGTCAATTTGGCCGATTTTTACTATTTTTTTTCGTCGGATGTGTAATTTTCTTGAAAAAAATATTTTCTTAGCACTCTCACGAACAATGCAAGGAATCGATTATTTAAAACAAAATTAATAAATATGCAATAATAAAGTCATCATTTGTAATATTAAAATACATAAATTATTTCTTATTTTCTCTAATTGTTGTCGCAACAATGTATTGTATGAATTTTTCAATAAAATAATGCTTCGTAATTACTTATGGTAAATTTCAGATTTTTTTTTGAGCAATGTAGCCAGAATCTTGAATTCTGATTCTGTTGAAGCAATATTGCGTTCAACAAGTGTAGAGCCTTAAAAGACTTTAATAATCCGTTAATTTTCAATCTGATTTGAAGTTATTCTGCCAAATTGGTCCAGCTCGTGCGTTAGTATTAGAATTGGTTATATTTTTCATTTGAGTAAATCCACTATTCAATTTTGTATAATTCCGGGTCACCACCAGATTTGGTATGGGTTTTTTGGGTCGCTGAATCCAAATTTCGGAAAATAGCCCGTGGGAAATGCGCGCTTCACCCTTAAATTACCAAAAAACACCCCTGAAATGAGGTGTTTTTGCTATATTCTGTCTGTGAGCCTTAAATTTAGCCATAGTATTAGCCATAGTCAGAGCTGAGCATTAATTCAATTACAAGTAATTGAAATACTAATTAGATTACTATTTGACAAAAAATAATTGATACTCAATTACTTTTCAAATTTGTCAAAAGTACTTGGTAATTGCAAGTATCCTTACCAAGTAATTGTAATTGATAATTGATTTTGGTAATTCAAATATATTGAGTAATTGAATTAGTATTTCAAATAACATTTTAATTCAAATACTCTTAGGTAATTCAAATACTCTTGGGTAATTCAAATAAGTTATTAGGTAATTTAATTACATAAAAAATTTGTAGAGCTGACCTTTGATGCGTTGATTGAATTAAAACAATAACTAAACTATTAATTAGATTACTTTCCGAGTAGGTATTAGATACTCAATTACTTTTCAAAATTGTTTAAAGTACATGGTAGTTATATTGTAAATGTCCTTTTATTACCAACTTAACTACCAAGTATTGTTAATTTTTAGTGGATTTTGGTAATTCAAATATAAGTACGGAGTAATTGAATTAGTATTTCAAATACTACTATAATTTACTGTAATTGAAATACCTACATTCAAATATTTGCATATTTTAAATACTTTTGCCAGTAATTGTAATTGGTAATTGATTTTTTCAATGAAAGTAATTTCAGTAATTGCAGTTTCAAATACTTAGAAGTCTTAAAAGTAATTGTATTTGAATTACTTTTTAAAAATTCAAGTAATTAGTAATTAGTAATTCAAGTACTTTT
The DNA here is from genome assembly GCA_947534325.1 of Agonum fuliginosum. Classification (NCBI taxonomy): domain Eukaryota; kingdom Metazoa; phylum Arthropoda; class Insecta; order Coleoptera; family Carabidae; genus Agonum; species Agonum fuliginosum. The sequence goes on along the minus strand of OX384045.1, from coordinate 13,242,000 downwards.
TTCGAGTAATTTGCTCAGCTCTGGCCATAGTATAGGTATGTTTTTTGGGTCGCTAAATCTAAATTTCGGAAAATCACCCATGGGAAATGCGCGCTGCACCCTTAAATTAGCAAAAAACAGAATATAGCAAAAACACCTCTTTCAGGGGTGGTTTTTGCTAATTTAAGGGCGAAGCGTGCATTTTCCACGGGCGATTTTCCGAAATTTGGATTCAGCGACCCAAAAAACCTATACTTACTAGACCAAATCTGGTGGTGGCCCGTAATTATACAACCAAACCCGTAAATTGACTGGATTATTTATGGCAGATCTGTAAATCTTTAAATAGTCAACAAAATCCCATCAAAATCTGTCCACACGTACAAAAAATGTGCATATATTGACAGATTTCATTGCGGTTTTGTTTATTATTTCCAGTTTATAGATTGGAGCCAAATAGCTTCATTGATTTCTGATTTTTTTGGAAACAAATTAGTAATAACGTAAAACCTAAATAATATTAACTCAGCTATAATTTTTTCAAAACTTTACAAATAAATTCTTACAATAAGATTATGCCTTCGGTTACAACAAAACACTGAACATGCACTTTGTTGTTGGTGACACTTCTGACAAATTCCCAGGGTCGAATCTAGCATTCCGTCGCAACAGGACAACATTTGATACTTGCAGAGCGTCCACACATACTGACAATGAACACAGCAGGGCGAAGTCGGGCATAGTGTGCTACTTACCATGCAATATCTTATCCATAAACCTGCAGAATAACAAGTTAGAATATAGGGGAGAGCTGATAATGGATTGATTACATAAAAGGAGTATTATAACGTATGCTACTGAACCGAGAAGGAACCAGTCCCCGAATCCGAATGATAGGTCTTCTAAACTCATTTAAATTTGTTTGACAAAGATTATTTTTAATTTGACATTTGGTTTATCTTAATTTTCTAATGACAGAAACAATGATGGTAGTAACCACGGTTACTAGAAGATAGGTTGGGACCATAGACAAGAGATAGATTTAGACAGGAATCTTCTATGATACTAGGTTGAACCATTGATTAAATAGTTTCAATCAACGGTTGAACGCTACTCCTAGCGGTTGTAATACGGAACTAAAGAGTAAAGAATGCAGCCCGTTTAACAACAAAAATATTTTCAGCAACAACAACAACAACAGCAGTGTACAACGTACTTCTAATTCTTAGAACTACGTTCTACACTGCTGTTGAACAACATAACCACACAATTTAAAGCGAACAAATGTGCTAAATGCATACATTAAAAATTCTGTTCAAAAATTTTAAAAACACAAGTGTTGTAAGTAATTTTACAACAAGTGCGCATAATAAACTTAATAAACTCAAATTTAAATAAACAGATACTACATTTGTGCACAGTGAAATATAACCTGAAAATGTAACTTTCTATGTACTTAGTACTTATCTCATTTTTCACCAGAATGGGGTACTTGCATGGTACTGAAAATTAGATTTTTGACACTATGAACATAATGTTAGGTCTAAAACATAGGTAAAAATGCAAATTTTATTTTTAAAAAATTATATGTTTTTCAGTAAATTGAGATTAAATTTTTTGTGACGTCATTTGTGTGAACAGAAGAAAGGGAAGCATAGTTAAGCGATGTTACCTGTAGATAGCGTGCGAGTCAGTCAACAAATGTTAGAATTTGACATTTGTTTGTTAAAAATACACATAAAATTTAGTAAAAATACATTATTTTAATAGAATGTAGACTATTTAGTTTATGAAAACACAAATACTTACTTATATTTTACAGTATCAAAACATGTACGAAGTACAAATGTCAAACACATCTGATCTGTCAGCGGCCTCAGCTTGCCGTAGTTAGGGGCGTTCACTAGTACAGCCGTTGCTATGGCTTAACGACCATTCATTGGTTAGGTTAGTTTTTACGTCACATATTGAATATTTAAATTTAAATAATTTTTTTTGGGCTTGTAAATACATTTTTTGTCAAAATAAAAAATACGGGTCCCAAGTTTTGATCTCTTCTTCAAATATATTTAATTTAAAAAATGCATGCAACTTTAGATGAAATGCCAAAAAAATTATTATTTTGTTTTATGTATAATTCAGCGCGTGTCACGATGTAGTTTGAATCTCTTAACAGTTATTATGAATATAATAAGTATTTTGATTGATTTTATTGTGTGATTTGTACCAGTTTTAAACTTTGACAGAAGGGAAAATCGTAAGAAGAAGAATAACTTTATTTGTAAACGTTCTAAATGTATTATTCCATTTGTTACTGTCAGACATAATCCTGTTCAAAGAAATTGCAAGACTTTTATTATTTATTTTTGAATTATATATAATTATATTATTAAGATGTTTCTAACATATTATTTAAATTGGACACTTGTGTTTTATCAAGTGTTTTATTTAAAGTTTTTGGAATTTTATGTCATATTTTAATACCCTAAATTATCATGATAGCTTTGATTAAGTTCATCCTAGCACCGCAAGTTAGCGTTACTGTACAGAGTAAAAAATCTGACGTGGACACCACATGACTTCCTCTTGTAAGCCTAAACTGTTAATACTTTTCTTAATAACTAAAATGTAGAATAATATACAAAAAATCTGACGTGGCCACCACAAGACCTCTCGCCATACCTACTTTATTCTTTTAATATATAAAATATAAGTACTACTACAACTGCTAATATAATACTCACAGATATATTTTAGTCATTTTATTTAAATTGCAGAAGAAGATATAAAGCATATTTTACTATTAATTGTCACTGTCATGTCAATCATTTAAATTTTACGTAGTAACAAATATTAATCGATCATGGACTACAAGATACCGAAATACTAAATTATAAATATATACTTTAATTATTCTTAAATGATACCAGATACAAAAATATTTATAAAATACCGATTGTAGGTAATAATCACATAATCTTTCATTTAAAATAAAAAAAATTGTCTTATATTAAATATTTATCAAAATATTTGAAAAAAGTACTACTTCCGGTTTGTAGATTGAAACCAAAAATAGGAGGTGCACAACTAGATGTTATAACAGTCCTAAATACAAAATTTCAACTTTCTACGTCTCACCGTATTTGAGTTATGCGACATACATACGTCCGGACGTCCGCACGTCCGTCCGTACACCGTACGTACAGACGTCAAGACGAAACTAGTCATAATGGATTCAGAAAAGGTCAAAACGGATATTTCCATCAAAATCTGAAAACCGAAATTTTTCGCAATTACATCTGTACAAGGAAGTAAAAATAATAACCATAGCTGTCTTGTCTGGAGATAGATAGTTTGTGATACTTATAATTTAGTATTTCGGTATCTTGTAGTCCATGATCGTTTTACATTTGTTACTACGTAAAATTTAAATAATTATGACATGACAGTGACGGTGACAATTGTAAAATACTGTTTATATCTTCATCTGCAGTTTAAATAAAGTGACTAAAATATATTATTTGTGGGTAGTAGTAGTAGTAGTACCTGTATTAATATATTTGTACAATAAAGTAAAAAGAATAAAGTAAGTATGGCGAGAGGTCTTGTGCTGACCACATCAGATTTTTACCTCTCGCCTCATATTCTATTAGAGAGGTATTGTGATGGGTCTAAATTTTCGAGTGTGAGTTTTTGGCAGATAAGCACGTTTTAGGGTCCCTAGAATACGAATTACACATTTTTAAGATGATGTATGTGTGTGTGTGTTCGTTCGTTTGTATGTTACGATTTTTTCGGAAATCATAACTCAAAAAATATCAAACATTTAAATACCAAATTTTATATCTAAGTTTTAAATACGATTTTCAATAGACCCCAATTGTATTTTGGTACCAATTCATAAACCGGAAGTAAGTGGTAAGTAAGACATATAGAGCAATATTGTTTTTCTTAAATTATCTCGATAAAGTGTTTATGATAATATATACAGGTTGGTGGAGGTGAAACGCGAACATAGGGAAATATATGACAATGGAAATGGAGTTATCATGCTAGGCATCTTGATATACGTGGAATAAGTACTGTCAATGTCAAAGTACCTGTCATATTATTAGAAATTTTTATTTTCATTAAAATATTTTCTTTGCATAATAATGTATGTGTACGAGCAGAACGAGAAAGTTTACATGCACTTTTAGATTTTATTATTATTTCTGTTATTGATTACTCTTCTTGCCACACAAATTCACATTACTTCGTTTTGTGACACTACTACAAAATATATCAAGATACCTGGCATCAAAGTTCTATTGTCATGTATGTTCCCTATGTTCGCATTTCAACTCCACCAACCTGTATGTTTCATTAAAGAAATTTCTGTACCATGTTATAAACTATAGGACAATTTAAATCTCCTTTTTTGAAATTCCAATATCTTGTTGTCCATGATCATATGAATTTCGTTTATACACAAAATTTGAATGATTATGACAGTGACAGTACAGTTGACATCTTTTGCTTGCATAGTTTACATTATCGTTTACATATTACATGAACATGAAACTATTAAAATGTAAGTAAAACTATTTATTAGATTAGTTGGTTAGTACCCAAGTAACAATGACTAACCGTCGACCAAAATATAATGTCACAATTTGGTCATATTTAAGTCATAATCTGACATCATATTTTGACGTCTTAAGACGTTGGATCCACGTTTTCAAGTGATGTTCTGTGGTCATAATTCAGTCCTAAAATGACATTGGCCTAGTTTACACCGGGAGACCTGACATAGGCCAGACCCATATCTGACCTATTCTAGGTCCAGACCCGGGTTGTTTACACCGCATATCAAAAGAACCTACACAGGTCAGATATAGGTGGGATATAGGTACTTGTTCACTCCATCTAGAAGTTTAAGATAAAATACTAGAATACTTTATTACCCAGTTTTTAAATTTGGTTAATGTCAAGTGTCAAACTCTTCAAACGTCATTTTTATTTGGACTGTTAAGTTATTTAAAAAGGATATTGAAATTTTTTATTTAAACTTTAAAATGTTGTGGTGGATTCAAATGAAAACAAATATTATTCGAAGGATAAAACTTAAAAGAAAAATTATAAAGAAAAGAAAAGAAGTGTTATTAAACATAGAGAAAAAGATACCGTTAAACAAAATAACACTTTCAATCAACTTTTTATGAACTACATTACCAATTCTACCGGTTAATTTGTAAACTATTTTAGGTCTATCTGTTTACACCGCAGGCCTAGTTTGGGTCGCGGCCGAGCATAGGTCAGGCCACATGTAAAAGTGGCCTGACCTATGCCAGGCCGCTTCATATTTTAAGTGTTTACACCAGGCGGCCTAGCAACAGTTTGGGTCGAATTTGGGGTATAGGTCGAATATAGGTCTACGGTGTAAACTAGGCCATTATATTTTGACGTCTTAAGACGTTGGATCCACGTCTTCAAATGAGGTTCTGTGGTCATATTTCATTCATAATCTGACATCATATTTTGACTTCTTAAGACGTTGGATCCACGTCTTTAAGTGTAGTATTTTACACAATATATTTAAATAAGAAACAGAGATGAAAAATTAATGTTTATTTCTTTGAAAAACAGAACAACAACTAAAATCAATATCAATATCTATCGCCTAGTGCCTATAACAATTGCTATATAAAAATAAAAATTATCGCAATACCACACTACTCCCCCCAAAAAAGGTATATAAAATAATGAACATAGACAAACATTATAAATAAAAATAAATATAGGAGAAGTAATCGGGTTGTGTTATCAATGAAAAGAAATTCCAATTATGATTTAAATTGGTTATTATTGTCACAAATATAAGCAGATTTGTGGTAATATTTCAGTCTTAATCTGACATCACATTGTGACGACTTAACAAATTGGATCCACGTCTTCAAGTGATATTGTTCTAAATATATACCGTGACCTAAAAACTTTATAATGTAACCTACAATTCTGATATTGTGATATTTTAAAATGTTAGAATACAACATGTTTCCAAGTTTGGTTTTTTGGTTCTCATGATGATTTTCATTTTTTGTCGCAGGCAAATTATAAAATCAGTCGTTTTATAAAACGCCTAGTCGTTTTCTGAATGACTCAGAATATTATGTCATATCATTTTATTTCACAATATGCCGAGGCTTTTAGTAGAAATTCTGAACTGAACTAAATAAATTATGAATTTAGAGGTTAGATCCTGATTACTTTTAACATTTCTTAGGTATGGAAGGCGTAAGGATCGTAATGATTCAAAATAGTCAGTTAGACATTACTTTATTGACGGACGTTTCGACTGCTAAGCGAGTCATCATCAGCTTTTGTGTATCTTTTCATAACATGCTTGATAAATTAACAATAATGTAACAATATTTTTCTAAATTATTGTAGTGATGGGGTGGATGTTACCCCTACGACATCTTGGCTTGATGTGCCAAGATATGGCACATCAAGCCAAGATGTCGTATGGGTAACATACACCCCATCATGTGCTAAGATGTTGTAGGAGTAACATCCAGCCCATACGCATTTGCGTCTTTTGATATTTTTGTTCTTTAGATTTTTGTTATTCGGCATCGGCATCCTAAAAAGAATCGTCAAAATCATAGCGTTTAGGACTATCAATTAATTTATTTATAATTATTTTTAAACGTAATGGTTTTAAATCTATATTGTTATTTATTACTACTAAATTAATATTAGTACTATTCACTTTATATTGATATTTCAAAACATCAACTATAATGTCAGATTGGCCGAACGGTTAGAGGCGTAAGATACCGTCCCGAAGTTCCACGCGAGTTCCACCTTCAAGTCCAGCTAGATCCAGATAAAATCGGATAAAATAAAAATTTGTCAACGTTCAACGAATTCTACTTCTAATACAAACAAAGAAAGTTAAAACATAAATAAATTGAAATTAGTATTTTATGTTTTTCAATTAAATTGCATAAAAATAGTCATATTGTTATCAGAATATGATGTCACAATAACGTCTTTAAAGTCGTCATTTTGTCGTCAGAAAATAACGTCTCATAGCTCCACGCATTGACGTCAAGACGTCTTTATGACTAAAATTATGTACGTTGTACCGACGTCATATTTGGTCATAATTGTTACTTGGGTATTTATTAGATTTATTAGAGTTGTAAACGATCAAATTTATGTACAAATTTCACCAAAATTTTGGGCTGTGAATACGGTTTAAGTTAGAACTACGATAAAATCAATGTCATAAATGACACATTGTAACATAAATTAATGACTTATGTTATTTTTATTCCATCTAGGTGTGACATCTGCATGATAATTAAAAGCATGGAACTTACTCTACTAGTGAATTTGTTTATTCCCTTATTTATTGACCTTCCACAATAACGAGTCTGATTAATTCAACTGAAAATGAAAATTGAATGCTCTAAAAGACAACAATGTATTAAATACTACGTACCCACGGCTAGTGTAATATACTGAAACATAGTTTTGATACAATAATAAACAAAAATGGGAATTACAGGTAATATTACTTCGTAAGCCATTCCACCCTCAACTCATTCTACACTGGTAATTTGACAACACATAATGACATTTCAGAGTTTACTTGATAGGTATCATCAATTTGGTCATGTCAAGAAGAGCTGAAAACAAACAGGATTGATAACATTTGTATTGTTAATGGTTGAAGAATTATGAGAGTTTTAAATGTCGGGTCCGCCGATTGTGACGTCATGCCAATGGGATATTTCAATAAGAATGCGAACCTATTAGTCCAGGAGCCAGGGTTCATTTTTGCACTTGATTACTATCAAGCTAATTTTCCGTCAGTAGCTTCATTTTGATGAGACGCCCAACAATTTCCTGTACGAAAACTCGATTGTGGTAGGTAATAGGGGTAGCAGGGATAAAATATGTTGATTTGATGATTCTCAAAAATTTATTACTAACTGGGCTTTTTTTGTTAAATCTGGTGATAATTATCTAAATTATTCGAAAAAATATTTGTCCTACAAAATGTATGGTTTGATCAAAGAGTCCCCTCCTTCCAACATGTATCGATAACGAGGTCATCAAAAATGATTACTAACCAGCTGATTTTTATTTTTTAACTTAATTAATATTTATATAATTTAACAGTCATATTGTCCTACAAATTGCGTGGTACGTTATCCCGGTCCTACGCTCAAAAGTAGTAGTACAGATTCTTGATGTAAAAATAATTACTATATAAATCGCAACTACCATAGACGTCAACGATGTGTGATTGTTATGTTATGAAGATTTATCAGATGAATATTAATTTGTTTATATGTAAATACACAAATTTTTGTACCTAGTTTACTAAAAAATAAAGTTATTTAAATTTTAAAAAAGATATTTTCACTGTATCTTATGTTACAAATAGGAAAACGAAAAAATGACAATTCTTGTCGGACTCGTGATACATACCTGTTTTCTTGTAGGACATTTTTTCATTTGGGCAGAGAACACACTAACCTATTATGTAATATTTTTATCCTACAGTTAGTAATGAGAAAAATGGTCTTGTGGTATTAACAATTTCTGAGCGTAGGACCGGGATAACGTACCACCCAATTTGTAGGACAATCTGACTGTTAAATTATATAAATATTAATTAAGTTAAAAAATAAAAATCAGCTGGTTAGTAATCATTTTTGATGACCTCGTTATCGATTCATGTTGGAAGGAGGGGACTCTTTGATCAAACCATACATTTTGTAGGACAAATATTTTTTCGAATAATTTAGATAATTATCACCAGATTTAACAAAAAGCCCAGTTAGTAATAAATTTTTGAGAATCATCAAATCAACATATTTTATCCCTGCTACCCCTATTACCTACCACAATCGAGTTTTCGTACAGGAAATTGTTGGGCGAAAAGTTCCACAGCCTCTTAAAATCTTGAGCCACGCTTTCGGACCAGCTAACACTGCAATTCGTAATTAGTTATTATAGAACTAATTATTTTACAAAAATCAGCTTTGCTGAAATGGTCCGGTCAAATTTGAAGCCAGCTCCCGGACTATTATTCATACCTTGTTTAAATTTGATGACAATTTTGTACAGATGCCATTGTAATCACCATCTTTAATTACAAGTTATTTAGTTAGTGTTCTCGTACTCAGACGAAAAGATTCTGGCAAATATATGAAAAGCCAGATTGATTATATTTACTAAAATGAAGTCAATTAAAAAAGAGAACACAATATAAAATTCACACACCTATGGCAATGGTTATTAGTCGTATTCCATACACATGTAGCCATATGAGGACAAGTAATAAGAGGAATAGAACCTAATATTTGGTCCATGTTAAACTGACATTTTGATAATTTTGTTTACTTACCGAAACGTCATTTTCAAAAATAAATTTCTCTGTTGCCGTTATTACTACTACGTGCAAGTTCTACTGCCACTAAAATAATAAAAGTTATTATAGGGATGATACAATCCTGGCTTCATTCTTCACCAAAGTATTGAAATATAAGAAAAAAACAGAAAAACCCAATAATAATGGCACCCAATGTTAAGATGATCAGACTTTGAGTAAGATACATAAGTTCGTTGTCGATTCCATCTTGGAATATATTTTCTTCAAAGACGTTTTCGTGTGGTTCTTCGATAGCTATAGCTACTTGGTTGTCACCAGCAGCCATAATCTTAGGGGGTTAAAGTGTGTGATTTAAATTTTGACATTTTTGCCGAATGACATGTGTGTAGTGTGCAGCACACTTGGATTATTATTAATAATAACTTTGCTTTCTGAAACCTTAGAGTATAGATAGAGTATATAGAGATAGAATACTCTGATATTTTGGGTGTGGGAGCCATGAGACGGAAGAGAGGTCCCAAGCAACATTTTTACCAAAAAAATACGTCTGCGGACGATGTTTTCGCGTCTCTATGACGTCTACAAGACGGTCACAAGATATCTATAGTACGTCGTAGCGCGCAGCCATATGACATTATATTTGAACGTCTGCAGTCGGACTTTTATGACTGTCAGTGACGATTGAATATAAAAAATAATATTCAATTTTGCAGTATTGGTTTCCTTATTTTTCTTTCTTTTTCTTTATAAGAATCGAGATTATAATCCATAGAACTAGAGAAAGATACAAAAAATGTAAATTTGATATTAACTGGATCGTGCTGGACTTGAACTCGGATCCTAAGGACGTGTTCCCGCTAACCGCTCGGCGAGCCGCTCGGCCAATCAGACATAATTTGGTGATATGAAATGTGAATATAAAGTAAATAGATTTAAAACTAAAATTTTTAAATAGGTACATTATAAATAAAATTATTCATTATTCTAAACGTTATTATTTTGACAAGAAAATCTTTTCTCTCTTCAAGTATATGAACTTCCGGATTACCTACGTTTTTCTATCTAAATCTTTTCAACTCTTTTAAAATATGTAGAGGACACCGGGGTTGATTGTTACGGAGGTAAGTTGTTACAGGGCACATTAAGCCGGGGCCAGACATGCGGCATTCGGCGAATCCCGAATGTTCGTGATTTGCCGAACGGAATTCGCCTTTGTGTTCACACATGCGGCATTCGGCGAATAACGAGCAAAAATATGGAAAACTGCCGAACGTTCGCCTAGTTGAACATTAAGTTGTCAGACGACAAAATGGCTTTATTTCATTCATTTATTCATACAAAATAGAGGACTTAACGAGATTATAAACCTTTTGTAATATGAATCAATCAAATTAACAACAATAATAACAACAAAGATAATAGATTGAGGCCGTGTGGGAGTCTAAATAATTGTTTATAGAAACAATTGTATATCTCGACACCCGAAAGGGTATTAAGAGATATAAAAAGATTATTATATATACAATAATAAAAATTTCTAACTAAGAATAAGTTTGATAACTTAATTACTCGCTACTGAGCTGGAACTGAAGTGAGTGATTCGACAGTTCGCTGTTCGCCGAATCCTGAATGTGTGATCGGTTGTCCGAACCCCCTCTAAATGAACGTTCGCCCACTTTGATGTGTGCTAGTTTACCGACTTTGGGCGGGAAGAGGCGAACAGTTCGCCGAACGATTCGCCAACTCACGAAATCTCCATACACACTGAGCGAAGTTCGGCGAACAGGTGCTCGGGATTCGCCGAATGCCGCATGTCTGGCCCCGGCTTTACAGGTAATGCAAAAGACTAAGAGATGTGCTTTAAAGACACAAGCGATCATGGCATCGTCTGCTATTGCCTCTTGTATTCTAGTGGCGTCTACGTAGTCACTGAATAGGTACTGGGGTGTTTCTATGAAACATTTGTACTTGTACAATGTACTTTTAAACAAACAGCACTACAATTTTCATTTTTTGCGAATTCGTAGATAATTTATATTCGTAAATATTTTTTTCTAATTTTTACTCATGTGATTGTTACATTATGACTTGTAAATTACGTCCATAGACGTTTTAAACAGATAATTTTTGACAATCATATTGTCACATTATAATCACGTCTGCAAACGTCCTATACAAGTCACTTTGTGACAGTCATATTATGACTTGTACATGTCGTCTGCAGACGTTGTATTCGTGTTATTTTATGACAGTCATATAATGACTTGTACGTCTCGTCTGTAGACGTTGTATTTGTGACAGTCATATTACGACCATATATCTACGTTACCAGACATCATATATACGTCAAGGTCTTAAAATGTTACTTGGGGTGTGCTACCTTAGACCATATATGTTCTAAACACGTAACGCCTATTTAAATGTACAGTGGGTTTTGAAGCCAGCACTAATGTCAGCGGGGCTGTGTGAAGTGAGATAGATACCCCAAAGTTGCTGCAGTGCAAGTTGCATACTTTACACTTTTTATGTGACATTTATTGCTAATTCTTGGATTCTTTCATTCTTGTTGTCATCTGTCACAATTTTGTATATTTAGAAGTTATCTTGTGCATTTTGATTATGTTTTATTGAATACTAACAATGATGTGAATCACGAACTGTCACTTGTCAAATCAAAAATGCAACCCGCATTACATCAACTTTGGTGAAAATGCAACCCGCATTACACCAACTGTGGGCACTGACAGAAGTGTCGGCTTCACAACAAATGACTGCGTGCGGGGTCTAAGGTATCTATGATCGAAGTGTGCTACTCAGTGTTGCCAGAAAGTTTCTTTTATTGGTAACAGATAGCAGCAACAAACGTAATAGATTTTTAAAAAATCTGACGTGGACACCACATGACTTCCTTATACGCCTTGTGTGTTCATACTTTTCTTAATAACTAAAATGTAAAATAATATTAAAAATTCTTTTAACTTATTATACTAGTATACTCACAAATATATTTTAGGGCTAAAGTGTAGAATAGGTGTTTAAAAGGAATTTCGTTTTTTTGGTGTCAATCGGTTCATTCCTATTCTCTGTCCTAGAATAAAGCAAAATTTTAGGATTAGGGCCGATTTTGTTAGTTTTTAGGGTAAAATTTTTGACAACTGTCAACACTGGTTATGCTGAAAAATTAACAGATTAAACATGTGATTTAACGTTTTTATACATTTATGTAATAGAGATATCAATAAATAAATATATTTTTCACAGATATAAGGCTTTTTATTATACTTGCTTTTCTTAGTTTTCGAAATTATTTGACATAAATACAATATTACATTTGTTTTAGATTAATATAAATTTCAATAGTGTTTGCCATGTTAAAAACATGAATACAAAAAAAAATGAGTTTGTTTATAACAACCATTATTTCATTGTTGTATACCAAGTTGTATATGATGTCTGCTGTAAACATTATTTCGTTGTATAAGCTTTGTGAGGACAAGTCTGCTCTTTTGCACCAGTTGCAGGAGTGGAACTTGATTCCACGAACTAGACGGTGTCGTAAATGTGGGGGCAGCCTGACGTTGACCGAGGATTCTTCTCGTATAGACGGCTGGATTTGGAGATGTCAGAACAGGACCTCCCAACGGAAGCAAAAGGTAAAGACTTGTGTGTATGCGGTATCATTTAGAGCGGGTACTTTTTTTGAACGTTCTAAATTGCCCATATTTACAATTCTTGCATTTGTCAACCTTTGGGTTGGAAATGCGACGCTTCTCTTGATCCAAGAGCAGTTAGAGATCACCAACCACACGTGTGTGGACTGGTCTTCTTCCTGTCGTGAGGTGTTGCTTATACAGTTTATTGACAGAAAAACGAAACTAGGAGGACCAGGTAAATTATTTGTAATATAATTTTATTGCTTTTTAACTAATGTATGATATTTCAGGACTAATAGTCGAGATTGACGAGTCCAAGTTTGGAAAGCGCAAATATCACAGGGGTCATCGAATTGATGGCCAGTGGGTATTTGGCGGTTATGAGCGAGGAACTGGCAGGGTTTTTATGGTTCCGGTTGAAAATCGGTACGTACATTGTTTTGTCATTATACTATGCAAATTATTGATTATTGTTTTTTAATTTTAGTGGGGCGGATACCCTCATTCCTCTGATAGAGCAATGGATTGAACCGGGAACCACGATAGTGTCGGATTATTGGAGGGCCTACGACTGTCTCGACAGACAAGGGTACATCCACCTAAAGGTTAATCATTCGATTACCTTTAAGGATCCTGACACCGGTGCTCACACCAACAGCATCGAGTCATCGTGGAGGGCTGCCAAGGCGATCACGACTCTTTCGGGACGGAAGAAGGCACATATACCTGGTAATTTAGCTAGATATATCTTCTTCAAGAAATGTTCCGAACTCACGCTAAACAGGACTGAAGAGTTCTTTCGTTTAGCGGGGGAGGTGTACAATGATAATCGTCCTGTCCTGGAGGAGGAAGAACTAAACGACATAGATATGGAAGATTTAGAGTTCTAGATTTTCTTTGTCTGTGTTGTTTTATTCTTCGTGTTAGTTCTGTTTTTCCTGGTTTCATTGTGGATTAGGCCTACTGGGGATACCACGTTAAAAAAACGCACTACTAGGGTGGTGTGGATATGAGTATAATGGAATTAAGGTTGTGGGGCTCTAGTACGGTTTTGTTAGCTTTGTTAGTGTAGTAAATACCATAACCGAGTTTGTGGGGCTCTATTACGGTTTTGTTAGCTTTGTTTTAGTGTAGTAAATACCAAAACCGAGTTTTTGGGGCTCTATTACGGTTTTGTTAGCTTTGTTAGTGTAGTAAATACCAAAACCGAGTTTGTGGGGCTCTATTACGGTTTTGTTAGCTTTGTTAGTGTAGTAAATACCAAAAACGAGTTTGTGGGGCTTTATTTTTAGCCATTTTGACACATTCAGGTTAACATACAAAAACGTCATTTTATTCAATTTTTTTGCAATTTTGACACATTGAGGTTAACCAAAAAAATTTCATTTTCTTCAAAAAAACATATTAAAAACACTCTTCCGCGGCCTAATTTTGCTTGTTTAGGTCATATTTAGGCATAATAAACGATCTCCTAAAAACGCATTTTCTCTTAAACACCTATTCTACATTCCAGCCTATTTTAGTCATTTTATTTAAACTGCAGAAGAAGATATAAAGCATATTTTACTATTGTCACTGTCATGTCATAATCATTTAAATTTTACGTAGTAACAAATGTTAATCGATCATGGACTACAAGATACCGAAATACTATAAATTATAAATATATACTTTAATTATTTTTAAATGATAGCAGATACAAAAATATTTATAAAATACCGATTGTAGGTAATAATCACATAATCTTTCATTTAAAATAAAAAAAATTGTCTAAAATTAAATATTTATCGAAATATTTTTAAAAAGTACTACTTCCGGTTTGTAGACTGAAACCAAAAATAGGAGGTGCACAACTAGATGCTACAACGCTACAACAGTCCTAAATACAAAATTTCAACTTTCTACGTCTAACCGTATTTGAGTTATGCGACACACATACGTCCGTCCGTACGTACGTACGTACGTACGTACAAACGTCACGTCGAAACTAGTCATAATGGATTCAGAAAAGGTCAAAACGGATATTTCCGTCAAAATCTGAGAACCGAAATTTTTCGCGATTACAATACTTCCTTACTTCGTACAAGGAAGTAAAAACGTACTTTTCAAAAACTAGCGGTACTACTCCCTTTCCATTAAAATGTAGAAGCACAAAATTATTTTATTTCTGTAAACAGTAGATCTCAGGCATGTCATTCTGCCTGAGCCTGTACAACCTTAGTCATCGTTCAACCAATCAAACCATGCTCTCAGCTGAAAACAACTACAAAATGTCAAACCGCGGGAAACTAGTTTACTGCTTTGATTGATTATTTTATTTATATAGTGAAATGTGAAGCAAATATCGTAATTTTAACCTATCGTTACTAATTTTAAATAGTAGGAACTGTTTTTATTGAATTTTTAAAAACGTAATAGATTGGCGAAAGGCGTAATAGCGTAATAAATCATATGAAAAAGTAATAGATCTAGTACAATTGTACTAAACTGGCAACACTGGTGCTACTACAGCATACCAATATGGCGGATATATTTATATTTATTCTGAAAGTTTTATAAAAAAGTAAACATACCACGGAAAGAACAGAATGCAGCAAATATTATTACTGACATTATATTTCTAATAAAATTTGACGACGTAGGTAATACAAATAATTTTCATCTGTCACATTCTGACAAATGTCAATGTCAAAATAACCTTACTTAACTGTTATTTTCCCTTTTATTTATTTATAGTAAAAATTTGTATCACAGCACTAATATTTAAAAAATACTTATAACTGTGTTCAAATGTGCAAATAGAGTATGCCCATTATGACATACAAATAAGAATCTAAAATATTCAAACACAGAAATCTGCATCATTTGAATCAAAAGATTTAATTACAGGAAAATTAAAATCAAGAATTTTAGAATTGGTATAAATACAAGATGCAAACACAGGAAATAGCAAACGCAGGAAGGTGCAAAATAAGGTCGAATGAACTAAATGAACCCAGAACCATTCTTGACTCTCACATACTCGGTGATGAATCTTTTGAGATGCTTTTGATTCAGGTATTTCATTACTTATTAATGTTCTAGCCTTTTTATTTTCCTGTTTGAAAAGTCTAAATTTTTACTCTTTTGTGTTGAAGCCATCCTCCGTTGAATTACTACAACATTTATGGTGTGATTTATGGCCATTTGCACCGCTTCCACTTAAATTATAAGTGTCACTTAAATGAACAATATCGAATCAAAATCCTATTGTCAAACGTAGAAATAACATTGCTGTCATGAGTTCGATTCGATATTTTTCATTTAAGTGACAATGACACTTATACTTTAAGTGGAAGCGGTGCAAATGGCAATTAATATCTCACTCAAGGATCTTACTTATGACTTACCCACATTGCGTTAGTTTCAACGCGTCACCTGTCAAAATTTTTTACGCAGAAACAAAAATTAAATTTTACTACAGTTCTTTATTGCTACCAGATAAAGACAATTTTTTTATAACATAAGTTGCATATAAGTTTTCCTCTTATTCTCATTACAAATAAATACTATATTTATCCAAATTTAAAGAAATTTTTGATAATGAATATTTTTACTGCGGACACAGCAAATGGGCTCTTCCACCATAGTCAAGATTTAATAAAATTGTGCTAAAAACTTGAAAAATATATCAAATCATAACTGTAAATAAAAAAATTTCTTTAAAAAGTTATTTAATCATGAGATACAAGCGCTTTAAATATTGTGTGACGTCATGTGACGTCCCAAGTGCGATCTATTCTTATTGGTTATACAAAAATAGACAAACCAATGAGATACAGGCACTGCGCCAGCGCCATGCGCAAGCATTTGGATCAGATGTTTGCGTTTGAATCTCAAACTTTTCAAGCTCTGGCCTATGGCTATGGTACGAAAACTATCTTAAAACTTAAAATAAAATATAGTTTTATGTATTTTATGGTATTTATTACTCTACAAAGTTACTTATGTTATAGAATTATATACTGTTTTAAATTTAATATTATTATAATGGGTGTTCGTTACACTACAGTTTTGGGCCACACGAGCGAAATTTTAAACTTTAAAAATTCATATCTTTCTTAATACACCATAGTTTCACGCCGCGTTTTCACAGATCGTCATATTTTACATTTTAGAATGAAGCTTCATTTAAGAAAAATAAAAAATATATGGTGGAAGAGCCCATTATAGCAAGAAATCGAAGAAACGTGTTAATACCTTGATGTGTTTGTACATACGTTCATACGTATAGGTATATTTTTGTGTATCAATTGCGGATAGAGCATTGTTGCACGCGACGAGAAATTTGTGACGACTTGCCAAGGACAACAAACAAGCTCTATCCAAGGAGGTGTACCTAGGTATTCAATATTTTGTCTACAATCGTTGTACAATATGTAGGTATATTGTTATTCAATTTTTAGTTAGGATATGTACAAAATTATCGCACTAGTACAACAAAGTACTGTTAAACTATTAAATTTATTGCGTTAGAGATGACTCAAACTACGATTATGAATATTTGTTTGATTTTTTTTGTTTTGTTTATAACCGTTGTCATGGTAATGATCGATAACCACGATATTATTGTATTATTGTTATAAGCACGTTTACATCTGTCAGTTGAATTTCGTTTGTCACTTCTAATTATTATTTTAAAAATAAAACTTTATTAAACATTTTGATTTTGTAGTCATTCATTTAGCGATTTTATAATATTTATAAATAAGATGAATACCAATTTTATATTTACATGCACTTACCTGACTTGATGATTTGAAATCAATATATACAGGGTGTCTATTTAACTCGGGCCACTATTGGTAATTCCTAAACTAGAACAGATACGACTTCGGTTAAATTAGACAAAAGTTACCTTATCAGAAGGCCATTCCAGAGATGTTTTTGTTTATCCAAAAATATGCACAGGTAACTAGATAGAGCAAAAACTTTTATTTTTTTAAATGGCAATCACAGTTAGCTATGGCATCATTAAAAGGAGTATTTTTTCTCTTTGCAACTGTATGTAATTTTCATCATTTATTTTTTAAATAAATGTTTTATTTACACAAAACCAAATACACTTACTTCTAATGGCACTTATTAAAGTAGGCCTTGATAAAAACAATTTAATATGACAACAGTACTAAAAACTACTTTTAACAATATAAAAACTGACATCAATACGAGAAAAATGTTTAATACAATATAAATCGTTTTAAATTGTTTTTATCAAAGCCTGCTTTAATAAGTGCCATTAGAATTAAGTATATTATGTTTTGTGTAAATAAAACATTTATTTAAAAAATAAATGATGAAAATTTATATACAGTTGAAAAGAGAAACAAATACTCCTTTTAATGATGCCATAGCTAACTATGATTGCCATTTAAAAAAATAAAAGTTTTTGCTCTATCTAGTTACCTGTGCATATTTTTGGATAAACAAACACATCTCTGGAATGGCCTTCTGATAAGGTAACTTTTGTCTAATTTAACCGAAGTCGTATCTGTTCTAGTTTAGGAATTACCAATAGTGGCCCGAGTTAAATAGACACCCTGTATATTTGAAATGGAGAATTATGTGGTTTTCAATAGTGGTTGGGAAACAAAATATTTTGGGGTAGGATTCATGGTCAAAAAAGAAATGAAAGGAAATATAATGGAATTTGAGCCAATTTCGGATCGAATATGTAGGATAAGGTTTAGAGGTATGTACAGGAAAATTAGTGTAATAAATGTGCATGCTCCTACAAACGAAAAGGAGGAAGAAGAAAAAGATAAATTTTATGAAAGCATAGGAGAAAATTGTAACAAGATTCCCAAATATGACATAAAAATCATTATAGGTGATTTTAATGCTAAAGTTGGAAAAGAAAACAGATTTAAAGAAATAACTGGTGGTCATAGTAAACATGAAGTGACAAATGAAAATGGTATGAAATTGATAGAATTTGCATCAGAATATAAGATGAGAATAATGAGTACAGCTTTTATTAGGAAAGACAAGTGCTCTGAAGGGTGCAGGGAATATTTTTTTTCAAAGGTTGGCATACCTGCGTGTAGGGGGCTTCGTAACGGTCAAACCGAGCCCTGGTTCAATTCAAACCGTTGAGAAATGCCGTCACAGGAGAAGCTTTCGTCAACCTCCGCAGAGGCCGTTCGCTCCACCTCCTCGGTCATCAATTTACTCACTTTGCGTCAAGAATCCGCGGCCGAAATCCATTGTCAACTTATGGAAACCTATGAGCCTGAGGTAACGTCACGGCAGCACGTTTGCAAGTGGGTTAGGTTGTTTAAAAAAGGTCCCACTAACACTCATGACGAAGAAACGAGTGAGGCCGTCGGCCGAGGTTCCTCACTTTGCGTCAAGAGTCCGCGACCGACGGCCTCACTCATTTCTTCGTCATGAGTGTTAGTGAGACCTTCTTTAAACAACCTAACCCACTTGTAAACGTGCTGACATGACATTACCTCAGGCTCATAGGTTTCCAGAAGTTGACGATGAATTTCGGCCGCGGATTCTTGACGCAAAGTGAGGAAATTGATGAGCGATAAGGTGGAGCGAACGGCTTCTGTGGAGGTTGACGAAAGCTCCTCCTGTGACGACATTTCTCAACGGATTGAATTGAACCAGGGCTCGGTTTGACCGTTACGAAGCCCCCTACACGCAGGTATGCCAACATTTGAAAAAAAAATTCCCTGCACCCTTCAGAGCACTTGTCACCTTACTTTCTGGATATGCCTCGTATAAAGGAACGTGGGTATCACCGAATGGAAAAATATGCAATCAGATTGACCATGTTCTGATAGAAACTAAACATGCCAAAATAATTCAAGATGTGAAAACTAAAAGAGGCGCTGCAGGTGATACAGATCACTATTTGGTAAAAGTCAAACTAAAACAAGAGGTTCCGAAAAAGACAGGAAAAAGTAAATACAAGAGAGAGCGATTTAACGTACAATTGCTACAGAATGATGAAATACGGCGAGAATTTAGACAGACACTGGAAGAAAATCTACGAAAGGTGGAAAGTACTGAAAACATCGAAGAAAAATGGAAGAATATGGAAGAAATAGTGTGCAACACGGCAAGACATTTATTGAACAACACAAAAAAAGTAAATAAAGACACATGGTTTGATGAGGATTGTGAAGAGGCTATGGTAAAAAGGAATGAAGCAAGAGAAAGAACAAATCATAATAATAGTGAGCGAAATAGAAAAATAGAGGCAGAGGCAAAGAAGAATTATAAAAGGATATGTAGGCACAAAAAAAGAAGAAAAATAGAAGAAAACTTAGAAAGAATGGAGGAGAGCAAATATATAAGGAATTTCTACCAGGAGGTTAAAGGACAAAAAATGGGTTGTCAACATAAAACAATATATACAAAGGATAAAAATGGACAACTGGTTGTAGGTGAAGAGAAAATTAGTCGATGGAAAGAGTTTTTCAATGAACTATTGAATGATGAAAAAGAAGACGAAGAAATGGTAGAAATTATACCCGAAATGATGAAAGATAGTAGAGAATGCTCAGAACCACCAAGTTATGAAGAAATAACCAGTATTATATAGGACTTAGCGAACAATAAAAGTCCAGGAGAGAATGGTGTTGCCGCTGAAATGTATAAACAAGGGGGCGAAGAAGTAAGATGTCACTTGGAAAAAATAATACAAGCGGCATGGAAAACAGAGACAATACCAGGAAGATGGCAAGAAGAAGTCATAAGCCCTATATATAAAAAGGCAGACAGGGAAATATGTGAAAATTACAGAGGAATCGCAATTTTGGATATTGCATATAAAATATAGGGTGTTTTTTTTAGACGTGTGGTTTTCCAGAAGAAATAAAACGTATATAATTTAATGTTATGGCCAAGGTCAATCTGTAAAATTTGATGGAAAAAAATCGCAAAGTCAATTTTTTTTCATAAATCGTTAGAGGGGCATGCAAGGAGCATAAAACTGAGTTGTCACCCCCCTGGGCCCCTGCAATTTTTGGGAAATCCAAAAACATTTTGGAATTGATTTTTCGCGAAAACGGTAGGTTGTAGAGAGAAATTTTGTTAACAAATATTGTTAAGGACAGTATTATCTACAATTTATGTCATTGTGTCACTGCTCTATGACGAAAAGTGCAAAAAGTAGAGGGCGCCAAAGTTGCCAAAAATGACTTTTTTCACTTTTTCACCGCGAAAAATTGTTTATTGATCTTTAGTGTAAATGGAAAAGTTGTAGATCACAAAAAAACCTTCTAAAATGAGTATTCAACGTTTTCCCTACGATGAACGGTGACGGAGATATAACGCGGGAAAGGACGCATCGAAGGCCGCGCTTGCTCTTAACAATAATTTTGTACGCCAAGAAATATTGTGCATTTGATGGAAAAAAAATCGCAAAGTCAATTTTTTTTCATAAATCGTTAGAGGAGCATGCAAAGTGCTTAAAACTGAGTTGTCACCCCCCTGGCCCCCTGCAATTTTTGGGAAATCCAAAAACATTTTGGATTTTATTTTTCGCGAAAACGGTAGGTCGTAGAGAAATGTTTTTTAAATATTGTTAAGGACAGTATTATCTACAATTTATGTCATTGGGTCACTGCTCTATGACGAAAAGTGCAGAAAGTAGAGGGCGCCAAAGTTGCCAAAAATGACTTATTTCACTTTTTCGCCGCGAAAAATTTATTTTTGATCTTTAGTGTAAATGGAAAAGTTGTAGAGCACAAAAAATCTTCTAAAATAAGTATTCAACGTTTTCCCTACGATAAATGGTGACTGAGATATAACGCGGTAACTGTTTAAAATGGAAGTAATATTGAGAAAATGAGTACGCTTATGTTTTTGAGGTCGAATAATTGTAATTTTTATTCAAAATTTTTAAAAAATAAAATAACTGACATTGGAAAAAAGGATCATCATAAGCCCGTTTTACAATACACCAAATCTTGAACAAGATATTGTTTATTTTTCAAATTATGTAAGTATCATACAGCAAATTGTGTGAAATATCGCATTGCTTCGTAAATTGTCTGAAAAAATAGATAAATACAGCTGTAAAATTATTATACTGCGCAGAATCACAAACTAAATATTGTAGGTAGGTACATAAAAATGTCTCAGTATAAAACAGAGTTCATTAAAAACAAAGCAATTTATTACTCAATTTGTTGCGCAATTTCTTGTTCAATATTTAGCGTAGTGTAAAACGGCCATTAGTGTAAATGAAATTTCATATTTTCCGAGTGATTTTTTTGTTACTCGTCATTTTTTTTTCTTCTTTGGCGGTTCTTCGGCGGCGCCTGCTTGTTGAACGACATGAGATGAGGTTGGCTTATTAGTGTAATCCTCATAACGGAATATTTGGGAGTGAGGTTCGTCAATGTCTACTTCTTTTTCTTCATCAAACGTGCGTATGTTGCTGCAATTCTTCGCAGCGAAAAAGTGAAAAAAGTCATTTTTGGCAACTTTGGCATCCTCTACTTTTTGCACTTTTCGTCGTAGAGCAGTGACCCAATGACATAAATTGTAGACAATACTGTCCTTAACAATATTTGAAACAAAATTTATCTCTACAACCTACCGTTTTCGGGTTTTCGCGAAAAATCAAATCCAAAATGTTTTTGGATTTCCCAAAAATTGCAGGGGGTCAGGGGGGTGACAACTCAGTTTTAAGCTCCTTGCATACCCCTCTAACGATTTATGAAAAAAAATTGACTTTGCGATTTTTTTCCATCAAATGCACAATATTTCTTGGCGTACAAAATTATTGTTAAGAGCAAGCGCCACAGCGCGGCCTTCGATGCGTCCTTTCCCGCGTTATATCTCAGTCACCGTTCATCGCACGGAAAACATCGAATACTCATTTTAGAAGGTTTTTTGTGCTCTACAACTTTTCCATTTACACTAAAGATCAAAAAACATTTTTTCGCGGTGAAAAAGTGAAAAAAGTCATTTTTTGCAACTTTGGCGTCCTCTACTTTTTGCACTTTTCGTCGTAGAGCAGTGACCCAATGACATAAATTGTAGATTATACTGTCCTTAACAATATTTGTTAACAAAATTTCTCTCTACAACCTACCGTTTTCGCGAAAAATCAAATCCAAAATGTTTTTGGATTTCCCAAAAATTGCAGGGGCCCAGGGGAGTGACAACTCAGTTTTAAGCTCCTTGCATGCCCCTCTAACAATTTATGAAAAAAAATTGACTGCGATTTTTTTCCACAAACGTCGAATTTTTGTTACAGATTGACTGGACTATAAGGGTTTGCCATTATGTTTTAAAAATGATTTCGGGCAAGTGGCCGCCGCGGCTGGTTCGAATAAATTCCAGTCGATAGGCCCAATTTCCGACCACTTTTGCAGCAATTGGGACCGTATGTCAGCAATAACGCGTCGAATATTCTCTTCCAAGGCGTCAATCGTTTCGGGCTTATCTGCGTAGACAAGCGACTTCACATAACCTCACAAGAAATAGTCCAGCGGTGTTAAATTTAAATTAAATTTAAAAAAATTAAATTTTCTTGTGAAAATCGGGATCGGTGGTCATCTCCTTTTGGACCCATTCACGGACGTGCGACAAGCTTGATGGTCGTTTGGCTTCAATTCTTGCACGAGTTGGATTTTGTAAGCCCGCAAACCAAGAACCTTCCGCAAAATCTTCCATAAAGCGGATGGGAACAGCTCAAATTGTTGCGCGCGATGGCGGATGGACTCATTCAGGTCTTCTTCGATACTCTGCTCCACAGCAGCAATAGCGTCTTCGGCGCGCACTGTACGGCGTCTCTGAGGATGCGCATTATCCACTAGAGTAAACGTGGTGCGAAACCGATCCATGGTTGCTCGAATTACCGACTCTGCTGGGCGATTATGTCGACCGAATATTGGACGCAGCGCGCGATGCGTCGCGCGAACCGAACCATTATTTTGGTAATAAATTTGCACGATTTGCAAACGTTGTTGAGGAGTAAGTCTATTCATTATGAAATGGCAAACCAAACTGCGCATAAATCAAGTGACAGCTGTCAAAAAGACCATCTCCGAAAAAAGTAGTGTCAACTTGAAAACCACATGTCTAAAAAAACACCCTATACTAGCTATATGCATAAGAAACAGAATGAAAGAACTTTCCAATAAAATAATTGGCGAGTATCAGGCTGGTTTCCGAAGCAATAGATCAACCATGGACCAAGTTTTCACCTTGAAGCAAATAATCGCCAACAGTTACGAACATAATCTACCTCTGCAAATTCTGTTTATTGATTTTAAGCAAGCCTATGACTCTATCATTAGAAGTAAATTATATAGTATACTGAGAGAATTACATATTCCCGAGAAATTGGTAAGGCTTATTGAAATGACCTTAACGGGAACAAAATGTAAAGTAATGGTAGAGGGAAAACTATCTTCAAACTTTAGTTTAAAACGAGGCCTGAGACAAGGTGACCCAATCTCTCCAATCCTTTTTAATTTGGTGCTGGAATGGGTTCTAAGAAAAAGTAATGTTTACACAAAAGGAGTAATTTATAGATAAAAACATCAAATTCTGGCATACGCAGACGACATAGCCATAGTTACACGAGGCAAGAAAGAACTGGAGAATGTTTTCAGAAAAATAGAAATGTGGGCGAGGAACGCAGGGCTACAAATTAACGAAGAAAAGACAAAGTACATGCAAATAAATAATAATCAGAAAACAGATTTTGAAGTGGTAGCAGGGGACAAAAAATACAAGTTTGAGGAAATGCAAAACTTTAATTACCTAGGTGTAACACTAACAAACAATAATGACGAAGATGTGGCGATTGCGACGAGAATATCAAAGGGCAGCAGATGTGTAGGAGCATTGTGGGAGTTCCTAAAATCGAAGCAAGTGTCAAGAGCGGCAAAGGTGAGAGTGTATAAGACGGTTATAAGACCTACAGTGACATACGGATGCGAATTATGGATATTAAATAAAACTAATCGAAATAAGCTAGAGATTTGGGAAAGAAAAGTGTTACGGAAAATTTATGGTGGGCATAAAGTTGGTGAAATCGTGTTACGTAGAACAAGCAAAGAAGTGATGGAATTATATAGAAATGCGAGTATAATCGGGATAATAAAATCACAAAGGGTAAGATGGTTGGGACATGTGACGCGGTTACCAGTGGACAGAACAGTTAAAATAGTGTTAAAAGAGGGTATAAAAACAAAAAAGATAGGAGGGCGTCTTAAAGAAAAGTAGTTGGATGAAATGGTAAAAGACTTAGGACTTATGAACATTAAAAAGTGGGAGGAGAAAGCAACAGACAGAGTCCAATGGAGAGAAATTGCGAAACAAGACATATATATATATATATATATATATATATATATATATATTTGAGCGGGAAATCAGAGAATTGTCCAACGGCTGAACCACCTGCTATTACTTGTTATATTTAGATACGCAGAGTGCAAAGTATAAAATTATAAAAATTGTTCTTATAAATGTATAAATCTTCCAAAGTAACAAAACATAAATATTTAAATGTTGATAGAAGAAAACCGGTACTGCAGACAGTGTTTTGCGTTCAATTTCTTAATACTTAATACTTTTCGTAAGTATTTTTTAAAAAATGTTTTCAATGTATTTTTTGTGTAATTTTCATGTTATATATTTATTTATATTTTTATATTTTCCTGACAGTTTCCCTGATGAAGGACACAATTAATGTCCGAAATATTGGAATTTTTGAAATAAATTTAAGTACGTAATAACAACTAGTATTTGAGCCCTGACCGATTCCCGAGATTTTTTAACTCTAATTATACTACAAACGGTCGATAACATTTTTTCTATTATATATATATATATATATATATATATATATATATATATATATATATATATATATATACAGGTTGGTGGAGGTGAAATGCGAACATAAGGAAATATATGACAATGGAGTTATCATGCTAGGCATCTTGATATACGTGGAATAAGTACTGTCAATGTCAAAGTCAAGAAAACCCTACACTTAACGGTAAAAGGGTTACCATCGACTATATATATAATGTCAAAGTAGCTGTCATATTATTCAAATTTTTATTTACATTAAAATATTTTCTTTGCATAATAATGTATGTGTACGAGTAGAACGAGAAAGTTTAAATGCACTTTCAGATTTTATTATTATTTCTGTTATTGATTACTCTTTTTGCCACACTTTGCTTTGTGACACTACTACAAAATATATCAAGATACCTGGCATGAAAGTTCGATTGTCATGTATGTTCCCTATGTTCGCATTTCACCTCCACCAACCTGTATATATATATATATATATATATATATATATATATATATATATATATATATATATATATATATATATATATATAATATTTGAATTTAGCACCAAATTGTGTAACTAGATTGAAAGATCTCCATAGTATAAAACAGTCTTTTAGTTACAGAATTATACTTAGTATATGCTTAACAAAATATCGAAATAGAGAAAATTTCATTCCAGGTTTGCTTCATTTTTGATTTATAGAAGTAAAAATAAATAAGGATTTAACACAAACAGATAAAACAAGTACAGATAAACAATTCATAATGCAACATTTTCAATATAGGTGTTCCTGCTATCTTACGAACATTATTTTTACATAAAAAGTTTACTCTTTAATTATTGTTTTGAACATGTATTATAAAACATAAATATCACACAAAAAGAAACACTTGATTCGATCTATAAATAAGAAAGAAAAGATAAAATATAATTATCCAACACCTCTTAATAAAAGCATCATAACTATAGCGATTTTAAACAAGCAAAGTAAAAGATTGCCCACTAGTGGCTTTGATCAAAATTATACCCACTTGTGTTAGCATAAACTCTCGCATATACCTATTAGTTAATCCACACTTCTGATAATTATTGTTATTAGGATTATTCTCGTCGTTCCTGTAATGTATTTTATCAATAATAAGTTGTCAGGATAAATATACTAATAAAACATAGGAATACAGGCTATGTACACGTATCAATTTATTTACAGTCTTATTTACAACGCTAATTGAAATTAAACTTCCTTCCTACAGGACTCCACGAAATACACTAACTTAAAAATTATCAAACAAACACACACTTGCCCTTTCACACCCCTTACTTCTCGATACCACTCATGCCTATATCTCTAACATACGGTCAGCATCACCTCACTCCAACCCTTGTCACACTTCGTCACACGTTACAATTTATTACTTAAAATAGCTTAAAACTAACATGGTCCAAACACTTGAGATTTTCCTAAAACTAATAAAATCTCTAACATAAACCAAACACAAACACTACATTGTCTTACTACACTTAAAATGTCTGGGGCATTTATTATTTTTAAGGGCGAGTCTGAAATATTGCCACAATTCGGCTATCCTGATATTATTGATGCCCTCATCAATTTATAGCCTTTATTCACCTTTTGTGATACTAACTTTAACCCACTACTATCTTTATAAAGCCTACTACTTTGCTGCTCACCATTTATGTTAGACTCGGTGTCTAATACCAACGCTGATACTAAATATCGGTCACTATCCCGAAAACCTCCACCTTTATACAAATTACATGTTTCACCATTTTCTAAATTACATACTATATTTTTACTTATTGCGTCTGCTACGCGATTACTTTCTGCCTTGTGATATTCTATGTAATCAAATAATTTTACAAACCATCTCCTGATTCTTGGATTTAGATCTCGTTTATTCGCTAATGATTTTGATTTAAACGCTGCACCGCGATCACAAATTATTTTTCCTGAATAAACATAACGTACCATAAACACCTTTACTCCTAAAACTATTGATTTTACATTCATTACTTTTAAAATTTTAAATTTACACAATCCACCTATCATACTCAAAACGTATTCATTAAAATTTAGAGTTAAATTAGAAAATCTAAACCTTTCCAAAATTTCACCTAATTTATCCAATCTTTCATGAATTGTTTTTGAGGGAATAATAATATCATCGAGATAAACCAGCGATGTATCATAATTCAGACTATCCAACACAACTAATTTTTGGCAAACACTGACACTGGGGGCTTTGCATAGTCCAAAAAGCATCTTCCTGAATTGATAGTCATCATTCGCGATTGGAACAACCTTACCTCGCGACGCCTTCGTCATGGGCACCTGGTAGTAGCCATAGCCACTGGACGGATCCAACGTTGTGATACAGCTTTGACCTCGAGGACGGTCCAGCTGATCGTCGCCGTGCAGGATCGGGGATCCACGAAGTTGGCACGCCACTGTCTCCTTTTTCACCATGAGCACAGGATTCGCGATTGGTGAATCACTGGGCTCTGCAATGTCTACAGCTTCAAGTTCCTTCACTATGTCTCTAACATTTTGTCGCTCCGAATACGACAAACGTTTTTCTACACTTTCTTCATTAAGTTCATTATCAACAGCAGTTTCAATAATTTCACTAGTGTATGTTCCTTCACTGCACAACTCACCACGCGTAATTTTATCGTCCTTTCGTACAATTAAATCACTTCCGGTTACATTAAGAACAGGTATAACGGAATTTTCAGTATTGTCTGTAACCACTACTTCACAGCGGGGTATCAGTTCTCCACTTTCATGTAACCCACCCTCAACACATAAATTACTATTCGAAATATTTGACACAACAGTTACATGTCCTACATAAACAGATTCAGAGTCTTTAACTGAATTATTTTCATTGCGTTTCGGACAATTTCGAGAAATATGCCCTTCCTCCGAACATTTATAACATTTGATAGCACTATTTATACCAATACTTGATTTCTCCGAACAGTTAATTGCGACATGTCCCAATTTGCCGCACGCATAACACTTTATACTTTGTTTTTCTTTTACTCCAGTAATACTATTTTTATTGTCTTTTTCTCCGCTATCTCGCGTACTTGCACCATAACTACGATCTTTAACACTTCTTGCGGTCTTCTGCGATAGATCACCAACGCTCTGAATTGCTTGAATCAATTCAAATATTGTCTTAAAACGAAACAATGGACCCAAAAAGATACGATACTGCTCGCTATCTAACCCATCTACGATCCATTCTATAGTTTCGCATTCCTCCATGTTCGCACGATTACAACGCGCAAGTTTCTCATATACATACTCCAGTATATCTTGAGTGTATTTCCTCCTGTAATTTTGAGCTTCCAATCTTAAGCTCATCGGCGATTGTCGGCACGGGAATGTATTCTTCAGAAGTTTCTTCCACTCCGCCCAGGTGCGATCACCAGGAGGAACGCTGTCTCGCCAGCTCCTCGCAACTCCACCTAAGTTGCCCAGGGCATAATGCCGAATCTCCACTTCGTCCCACTGGTAAAGTCGCTGAAACTCCTCCAGCTTGGCAATATACTCCTCTATATTGCCACCCTTTACTGGGTCGAATACCGGCAAAATCTCGCGCACGCCACTCAGATGTACGCCCCTGGAACCTTCGCTGGTACCGCTCCTGCCACTGTTACTTTCAGTTTCTGAGCTCCTCATTCCCTGTCGTTTACCTCCACCCATTTTGCAACACAAATAAACTGATACACGCACTAAAATTCACCAAAGACACTTGGATACTATCCCACTTCTGATAATTGTTAGCATAAACTCTCGCATATACCTATTAGTTAATCCACACTTCTGATAATTATTGTTATTAGGATTATTCTCGTCGTTCCTGTAATGTATTTTATCAATAATAAGTTGTCAGGATAAATATACTAATAAAACATAGGAATACAGGCTATGTACACGTATCAATTTATTTACAGTCTTATTTACAACGCTAATTGAAATTAAACTTCCTTCCTACAGGACTCCACGAAATACACTAACTTAAAAATTATCAAACAAACACACACTTGCCCTTTCACACCCCTTACTTCTCGATACCACTCATGCCTATATCTCTAACATACGGTCAGCATCACCTCACTCCAACCCTTGTCACACTTCGTCACACGTTACAATTTATTACTTAAAATAGCTTAAAACTAACATGGTCCAAACACTTGAGATTTTCCTAAAACTAATAAAATCTCTAACATAAACCAAACACAAACACTACATTGTCTTACTACACTTAAAATGTCTGGGGCATTTATTATTTTTAAGGGCGAGTCTGAAATATTGCCACACTTGTAGGTAAATTATTACTTAGCTTATTGGAAGTCACCATAGAAACGATGTTTTAGGTTGAAACATAATATTTTTAAAATATTTAAGCAGTTATTAAGAGGTCTTGGATGAAACGTTATACTTCACACGTGGGCAAAAAGGAATGACTTTGTCTACTAACTTGTAAAGTAAATAACTATTCCATAGTGATTAGAGAATCTTTATTAGTTTAAAGAAGAGTGCTGAATGAGTGAGTTCATTGAGCATTGTGCAACTGTGGCATGCATGTTTGTAACGTCGAAATGCAACAAATTATGTTTAATTTATTATTATTATGAACACTATTTGAATGCAGTAATACTAGAGAGAATTTCTTACTGTATTTAAATAATCTGAAATATTGGATATAACGTTTAACACCAAAACAGTAACAATAATAAACAAAGTGTTAGTTATAAGTTACAGCGAGTTTGTAGTTACATTTTATTTGTCACTCATGTAAGGTCACTGAAGAGAATGCTATACCGTGTCAATAAAAAATATTGGTAGCTGGAATAATCTAATGTTCTATTTATAATATATATTTAAATGTGACATCGTTTGTGTACCACTAAATTTCCTTTCTGACTAAATGCTTTGTCACATACGTCACACTTATAAGGTTTATCCCCGGTGTGACAGCGTTTGTGTACCAGTAATTTTGATTTCTGATGAAAAGCTTTGTCACACACGTCACACTTATAAGGTATATCCCCGGTGTGACAGCGTTTGTGTACCACTAAACTTGATTTATGATTAAATGCTTTGTCACACACGTTACACTTATATAGTTTATCCCCAGTGTTACAGCGTTTGTGTGTTTCTAAATGGTGTTTCTGAATAAATGTTTTGTCACATACGTCACACTTATATGGTTTATCCCCGGTGTGACAGCGTTTGTGTACCTCTAAATTTGATTTATTATTAAATGCTTTGTCACACACGTTACACTTATATGGTTTATCTCCGGTGTGACAGCTTTTGTGTATCTCTAAACATGCTTTCTGACTAAATGCTTTGTCACATACGTCACACTTATATGGTTTATCCCCAGTGTGACAGCGTTTGTGTACCACTAAACTTGATTTATGATTATATGCTTTGTCACATACGTCACACTTATATGGTTTATCCCCAGTGTGAAAGCGTTTGTGTGTTTCTAAATTATGTCTCAAACTGAATGTTTTGTCACATACGTCACACTTATAAGGTTTATCCCCGGTGTGACAGCGTTTGTGTGCCTCTAAATGGTGTTTCTGAGTAAATGTTTTGTCACATACGTTACACTTATATGGTTTATCCCCGGTGTGACAGCGTTTGTGTACCACTAAATTTGATTTATTATTAAATGCTTTGTCACACACGTTACACTTATATGGTTTATCTCCGGTGTGACAGCTTTTGTGTATCTCTAAACATGCTTTCTGACTAAATGCTTTGTCACATACGTCACACTTATATGGTTTATCCCCAGTGTGACAGCGTTTGTGTACCACTAAACTTGATTTATGATTATATGCTTTGTCACATACGTCACACTTATATGGTTTATCCCCAGTGTGAAAGCGTTTGTGTGTTTCTAAATTATGTCTCAAACTGAATGTTTTGTCACATACGTCACACTTATAAGGTTTATCTCCGGTGTGACAGCGTTTATGTACAACTAAATTTGGTTTCTGACTAAATGCCTTCTCACATACGGCACACTTATAAGGTTTATCCCCGGTGTGACAGCGTTTGTGTGTCTCTAAACTTGCTTTCTGACTAAATGCCTTCTCACACACGTCACACTTATAAGGTTTATCCCCGGTGTGGCACCGTTTGTGTGTCTCTAAACTGGGTCTTTTATTACGTACGTCACATGTGTAGTTCTTGGTTCCACTTTTTGATGTTGTTTCTGAAAAATTAATAAATTAAAATATTGTTACTACAGACCAAAACACTATAGGTTGTCCGAATAAATCATAATATAATCATTCGATATAATTATTATTACATAGACGGCAATTAAAAATTCCCGTTACGAGCGTAATATAGCGGTAATAGGGAAAACAGTGCTATATAATTTGTAAAATATTGAATTTATTGCTAATGTAGGAATATTTGCATTTTTTTACAATAATATTTAATAGGTATTTATTCTACAGTGCCACTTATCGATATTTTCAAATATTGCCATATATAGTATTGTTAAAAACAAATGTCGAAAAAAAAAGAAAAATCGAGAAAAATACTACTTTTACAGGTTTAATTTAGGGCAATAGATACGTCGCACTGTAGGTACAATGTTATACAGTATACCGGGAGTTTTTTTTATAAGTAAACATAGGGTATGTCATTACCATAGTTACAGTGTGACAGAATGACAGCAATGTATTGGAGCGTCTTTTTTATCAGTAAACATAGGGATAATTACATACTAAAATAAATATGAAATATAAATTAAAGAAATGATAAATTATTTATTTATATTTTCTATACTTAAGAACAGGTAGATACCTACATTAAACTAATGAGAATTGTTTTAAACGAATTAAATGCTCAAAATTGGAACCATTAACTTCTAAACAATATCCTAAACGATTATTAAAATAATTTATAGCATTTGCTGGGGAGTAATATTTTGGGAAGCAGCACTAATTCGATTTTTTAATTGTTCAACATTCATTCTGTCACCATTGTACACATTATTTTTTAAGTGTCTACCTAGTTCTTAAATTCTCATTAGTTTAATGTATGTACCTAGTTCTTAAGTGTAGAAAACATAAATAAATAATTTATCATTTCTTTAATTTATATTTCATATTTATTTTCGTATGTTAATTATCCCTATGTTTACTGATAAAAAAAACGCTCTAATGCATTTGCTGTCATTCTGTAACACTGTAACTATGGTAATGAAACTACCCTATGTTTACTGATAAAAAAAACTCTCTGTATAAATAAAATAATGCGTTTGATTATTTCTTTTGTCTTATAAATACAATATTTTACAAATACGGTGCCACTTTTAGAGCGCGTTCGCTATTGCTGCTTTTGTTCGACACACTAAATCAGTATACCTATATCTATCCTTGTTCTCGACGAAATCGTAAACAGCTACATTCCGGCCTTAACAAATAAATTAATTTAGAACATTTTCATGGCTTTGAAGCCTATAAAAGTATAAAAGTTTATGGAAACATAAAAATTTAAGAATCATTCAGAATAAGAGTTGTTTAAAGCTTGAATATGAATTGATATTTAGGTAGGTACTAATTTTTAAATAAAATATCTATAAATAATAGATATTAATGTAACAAGGACATAATTTAGGACTTTGTTGAAGAGCCGTTGTTTATGGCAGAGTGAGCGCAGCGAACAAGGCTGATAAATAAGGTAAGTCTATAAAGTTCGATTATGTACGAGTTACATACAATATTTTATGTACGACTTCATTATAATCAATTTGTATATTATATTAAATAAGTTTTCTGTTTAAAAATAGTATAATTACTCCAAATCAATTTGGTTTGCAACAAAATAAAAGTACTGCTAGTGCCGTTCAATTTACTCTTGAAAATATCATGAAAGAGCTAGAGAATGGTGAAAAGCCTTTAGAAATTTTTTGTGATCTAAGTAAAGCGTGTGATTGTGTTAATCATAACATTTTGCAGTATAAACTTCCCAAGTATGGTATTCGTGGAATACCGTTATATTGGATAACTTCTTTTCTAGAAAATAGAGAGCAATATGTATCACTCAAACACACTGAAAATAATGTCACAAAGGAACTGAACTCAGATCGCATAGTTATAAATATTGGGGTGCCACAAGGTAGGGTTCTTTCACCTACTTAGTTTAATTTTTAATGACGAATGTGTCATAAACTATGTACGCAGATGATACGTCGATGATTATCTCAGATCCCTGTAATGCCCATGTCACACCTATCATACACGCCATACATCACACAAAGTATTACGAAAATGACGAAAATCTCACGAAACGGTGTCACACCTGTACGACAAAATCATATGAAAAATTATGTAAATTATTTACAAATAAATCCAAATATGATTAATATATAGTTATGCCATCTGCGATGGTTTAACAAATTTTATTTAAATTAAATATATTTACCAACAACAAAATTATGATTTAAAATCAGTGGTAAACATATATGTATTAGTGGTATATATTGCTAATACTCCTATCTTCAACACAGCTTCGCTGAACAGAATGAAAGAAGAAAGAGAGACGGAAATATCAGGTCTTGCATAAGTCTGTCTCACACGGCCCAAAGCTTGGATGAACGCATGCGTGTGTTCTCGCTTTATTATTGGCTAATTCTGTTGGTGGGGTGGGTAAACGTGGCGCGCTGCGAGCTCGTTTC
The DNA here is from genome assembly GCA_947534325.1 of Agonum fuliginosum. Lineage (NCBI taxonomy): Eukaryota > Metazoa > Arthropoda > Insecta > Coleoptera > Carabidae > Agonum > Agonum fuliginosum. The sequence goes on along the minus strand of OX384045.1, from coordinate 13,207,392 downwards.
CTGTATAAGTTCAACCGCGTGGTCTGTTAACTGTCAGTGTCAATTTCAATTATTGTCTACAATCAGTGTCTTTGACTGTTTTTTGTTTTTTTTTTAAACGCTCTCAATAATTAGTAGTTATTAATTTTTGTATTCTGATGGATTTAATTTAGAGAAGATAATCATTTTCTCCGCATTAAACTTGAGTTAATTTCAAATTTTCATTCTATTGCGCTCATATTCGACACTCCTACTACGTCTTCATTCGCCAATAATATACCAAGTTTACTAGCATGCGCATATCTGATCTTAGGGTCCTAGAGAGAGATGAAAGTATATTTTCAACTCTCTTTCCTTATGTCACGGAGATTGGAGTATTAGCAATATATACCACTAATACATATATGGTGGTAAAATTGAAAAATAATGACCAACATGAATATAATAACCCTCCTTGATAATAACTAATATAAAATTATCAAATAATAATACGTAGTGAATAAATAAAATGGATATAAAACTTCTGTCAAACATTCAAAACGTCAAACTCAAGAGTGAAGATAATAACATAAATTCAAATTACAAGAACATCGTAGTGAAATGAGCAGCAAATAGTTTCATGAGATTCTGTATCATGGAAATAGCGGCGTTTCTATTTTTCATCGCACACGTCATACACGTCCGGCGTAATACAGAGTTCGATAGGTGTGACATGGGCATTATACATCGTTAAAACAAAAAAGTCAGGATTGTTTAAATCGATTGTCAAATTGGTTCAGCAGCAACGATTTGTTCTTTAACAAAACGCATTATTTACGTTTTCACAACAGACAATTCAACAAAAATCTTAATATCGATATCGTAATTGATAATCACCAAATTTCTAGGATTCATAAAAGTAAATTTCTAGGATTATTGGTACATGAAAATTTTATTTGGAAATCACAAACTGAATGCGTTGCTGCTAAGCTAAGTACTGTTTGCTACCAATTCAGACATCTATGTAATATTCTTACTGAAGACCAACCGAAAGCATTTTACTATGCTAAAGTAGAGTCAATAATTCGTTATGGAATTTGCTTTTGGGGTACACCTTCTTCAGCTTCTAGTGTCTTTGTATGCCAAAAGACAATTCTTCGTATTATCGCAAATGTACCACGTAACTTCTCATGTAGATCTCTTTTTAAGAAATATAACATACTTACAGTAGTAACAGGGCTCTACATTTATGAGGTTTGCAAATTTATTTTCAGCAATAAATCATCATTTAAATTAAATTCGAATTTCCATAGCGTTGTGCTACATATTTACCATTTTATTTTTACCACTCCAACTTTTACCACAGCATTTTTACCACCATTCTTTTTACCGCTACCCTGTTTTATCGTTAACCCATTTTTTACCACTCAATTTTTACCACTCCAACTTTTACCTTTGCATTTGTACCACTATACTTTTTACCGCTATTTCGATTTACCACTAATACATTTTTACCACTCCGTTTTTACCATTACAACTTTTAACATCATACTTTTTTACCGCTATTCCGTTTTACCATTAGGTAATAGTTTGTTAGTGTAGTAAATACCAAAACCGAGTTTGTGGGGCTCTAGTACGGTTTTGTTAGCTTTGTTAGTGTAGCAAATACCAAAACCGAGTTTGTGGGGCTCAAGTACGGTTTTGTTAGCTTTGTTAGTGTAGTAAATACAAAAACCGAGTTTATGGGGCTCTAGTACGGTTTTGTTAGCTTTGTTAGTGTAGCAAATACCAAAACCGAGTTTGTGGGGCTCAAGTACGGTTTTGTTAGCTTTGTTAGTGTAGTAAATACAAAAACCGAGTTTGTGGGGCTCTAGTACGGTTTTGTTACCTTTGTTAAAAAAGAGACGGTGGTAAAAATGGATTGGTAAAAAAACACGTTGGTAAATATTTTGGTGGTAAAAAGAATTAGTGGTAAAAATTGGGACGGTGGTAAAAATGGATTGGTAAAAGAATTACGGTGGTAAAAAAGGGACGGTGGTAAATAGGAATTGGTAAATATGGGGGCAAATCACTTACAGTAACAGAGGGCTCTACATTTATGAAGTTTGCAAATTTATTTTCAGCAAAAAATCATCATTTAAAATTAAATTCGAATTTACATAGTATTGACACTCGTCAAAAAGATAACTTTCATTTGCCTCTGGTAAAATTGAATAATGTTAAAAACGCGCCACATGTTCAAGGGCTTCAAATTTATAATAAACTTCCAAGTGAAATTAAATCTTGTGCAAGTATTAAACTTTTTCCTAGTAAATTAAGAAACTTTCTTTTAAAAAATACATTTTATAATCTGCAAGAGTACTATGATCATGATCAGACATAACACTTTGTCTTGTCTTTTTTTTTGTCTCTATCAGAAATATCTATTTTATATTTTTTAAACTGTAAATGACGATTTCCAAACATGTATAACGTATCAATGAAATAAAAGATTTATTATTATTACCTAGATCCTAGAATGACATTTGTATTTGATATAATCGCGTTGGCAAAAAAATTTGAAAGTATTAGTGCATTTTTACCTCTCGCCTAGAGAGGTATAGGGATCGTGAAAAAATTCGATGTCGAGATTTTTGTCAATTAGCACGTTTTAGCACCTTTAGAACCTATTTTGACTATTTTCACGATGATGTCTGTGTGTGTGTGTGTGTGTGTGTGTGTGTGTGTGTGTGTGTGTGTGTGTGTGTGTGTGTGTGTGTGTGTGTGTGTGTGTGTGTGTGTGTGTGTGTGTGTGTGTGTGTGTGTATGAAAGTCTGTATGTACGCCTACTATAGACTTTCGTCCCGGTTCATTATCTCAAATTCTACTGAACATAAAATTCTAATATTTTGCATTATACAATTATATATGTTAATGAAGAGCTGAAAAGATTTTGGTAAAAATCCACCAACCGGAAATGGTACTTTTCTTGTAGCACTATAACATTTTTTGCAAAAATTGTATAAAATAATGCGATTGTTACAATTTGACATACCACACATGAAAGAAGAAATTACATTGTACAATATTTAATCTTATTTGTTTCTATATCTTTAACCAATAAAGAAATATAATTTTTTTAAATATATAATTTTACCTACCACGATTTGTGAATCCCGAAATAGAAATAAAATTTAAAACAAAAATAAAATTGTCAATGTGACAGATAAACAGATGTCTGTGGCAAGGAGGTTTCTCTGTGGTGTAGGGCATGTGTAGAGTGTGGTGTAGAATTTTGAAATGTAGGATATAGTATAGATATTAATTGGACATAGTATAGTATTATGTAAATATGGTATGTATAAAATAAAAAAATATATTAAACTAAGAGCTGATTAGATTTGTGAAATATATAATTTATTACCTAATTAAAACTTAATATTTGATTTAGTTAAATACGAGGTTAAATAATAATACTTCAATGTCAAGGCGAGAGGTATTGTAACGGCCACGTCAGATTTTTTCTATTGTAGTGGTTACTAAGTTGTTTAATGATTATTTATTTGAAAAAAATATTGAAGCACACACACTGACATTTTTAAAAAACATTCTTATTTTTGGTCTACTAATGAAAGAAATTATAGAAATTGCATTAAAAGCAAAATAATCACTTCCCCTGATTATGTCAAATAATATCGAAAATACCGAAAATACAATATTGTAAGTACAGGGTTCGCCAGTCAAATGGAAAGATTTGATTTGGGGTTTAAAGCTCATAGGGAGGTGGTGGGGAGGAGATTGCCGACTCAACATTATCAGCGTGGTCTACCACTTAGTTTATAATGGATCGTTGGACGGGTGAACAGCGTGGCTACGCAGTTAAAGCGTACTATCTCAGTGGCGAAACTTTGGTGCATACGCGGCGCGATTTTAGACGTCATTTCAACGTACCGCGCAATCAGCCTGTTCCGTCGAATAGGGCGATTCGAACGTGCAAAAACGGTTCGAATTCCTGAAAACATCGCAGCTATTCAACAGGCGATATTGAAGCTACAGTTCTTGTAAATTGATTGAACAGTTTGAAAACTTTTTATATAACATATTGCAAAAACTATTTTTGCTACTTTAGTTTAGGTAATACACACTTTATTTCACTAATTTTCATTAGGTTATAAACTTCATTATTTCACGCAAGTCTTTATTTCACTCTTTTTATTCAATAAAATGTACACATATAAAACTGAATTGTAAAGACAATTCAACTCATGTGTCATCTGTCAAAAATGGACCAATCAATTTTGAGGATTTAAAAATTTTCCACCAATTGAAACGAATTTTTTCGACAATTTATCACTAGTGCTCGCAGCGACATAATTTTTCGACAATGTTCACTAGTGATCCAATGGACAATTTTAAACAATTGAATATATCTTTATTAATCAAAATCCTATTGTTATAACTGTTGTAATGGAAGTGAAGCTATTTATAAATCATTTTCATAACGAAAGAATACATTTTTATTCGGTGAATTGTCCTCCGAATACCATTCGTGTTCCAAGTTATGTCGACAATTTTTGTGGCTGCATCACTCATGATTATTACGCTTGAGAAAATAGCACTCGTGCTAAGCACTCGTGCAATTTTCAATCAAGCGTAATAACCATTCGTGATACAGCAACAAAAATTGTCGACATAACTTGGAACACGAATGGTATTATATATGAAACAATATAAAATTGCTTTCGCATATTTCATGCAGTTTAAATTAAGAAAAACTTGAATACAAATATTGTTTGTAGATAACTAGATAACCTAATTTGGATATTTTTGTCATGTCAAAATTTATAAGTGTCATTAATGGCCGTTTGCACCGGTTTCACTTAAATTTTAAGTACCCCTTATCCAAATAAGTAAATTGCACCAATTTTTACGGTGGCCCTTAAATCACTACAGCTCCCCTTAAATTTAAGCTGACGTTCAGGTGCCACTTAGAGGTACCCTTAACGGTAAATACTGCATTTATAAAAGCCTTTAGAAATATAAAATATACATGTCTGCCTTTGCAGGTTTATGATGAATTTAGATTTGTAATTTACATTTAAAATATGACCATATTTTATATTCTAAATCTAAATTTGTACATGCGTCCAATCATATCACATTATATTAAAGTGATCATAGTGAGTTGAAAAGAGACAATTGACAATTGACACGTTGAAGTGACACTTAAATATTTTGACTTGTGGTTGTCGATTTGCTATAATGAATATCAGAAATATGTATATAAGATTAAGATTAATATTATATGTAGGAAAATATAGATAAATATCATAAAGACAAAAATGTAATAAAGTAATTCGTTACAGGATAGAAGATAATTATACTTGCTAACAGGTTTTATAAAACAAATTTCAAATAATAATTCTGTTAGTACTCACTCAGAACCCACAGAACATAACAAATGTCAAAAATAACCAGAATGTATCATTACTAAAGTGAAATATTCCTACGATTTCTTCTTGTTTTCACAGAAACGTTCCCTTTGCTAAGTATAAACTAAGGGGTACTGGTGCAAACCGATTAAGTTTAAGTTAACCTTAAATACTAAGTACCCCTTTGATAAGTAAAGCATTTATGTGTAAGCGGTGCAAACGGCCATAAATGTAATAAGAAAAATTGCACTTATTCGAACGAAAGTAGAAAAAATATTGTATGCAGCATGGAATCTTGCTAGTTACCTTTCTTATGTATTTACAGAACTCGGCTACGTCTCGCGCTACAAATTTCATACACGTACGGTAACAACCTTCGTTTCCTTAAATGTATACATAAATAGCTATTGAAGTTAGCTGCAACTTGGAACATGATTCAATACTTTCAAATAACTTCGTACGGAATTTTAAGCATGGGCATTACAACAGTGAAAATGGTCTCTTGTAAGTTTGTAAGAAATAATATTTTTTTAAACAACAATTTACCTTCGTTATTGCCTGTTTCATTTAAAATTGCATCGGAATATAACTCGGACTTGACATCAATAATATTATAGTTATCTTCTGTTTCTTCTTTTACAATTTCATCAATAAATTCATATTCAATTTCATCTATAATAAAATAATTAAATGAAAATGGTCTCCTGTAAGTTTCTAAGAAATAATATTTTTTTAAACAACAATTTACCTTCGTTATTGCCTGTTTCATTTAAAATTGCATCGGAATATAACTCGGACTTGACATCAATAATATTATAGTTATCTTCTGTTTCTTTTTTTACAATTTCATCAATAAGTTCATATTTAATTTCATCTAAAATAAAATGATTAAATGAAAATGGTCTCTTATAAGTTTGTAAAGCCCGTATTACATTACACTAAATCTTGAACAGGATAGTGTTCAATTTTTGAAACAATCTAAATTGTGTAGTATCATACAGCAAATTGTGTGAAATATCGCATTGCTTCGTATATTGTCTCATGAAATAGATAAGCGCGGCTGTCAAATTATTATTATATGCGAACTGCGCAGAATCACAAAATAAATATTGTAGGTAAGTATATAAAATTGTCTCAGTATAAAACAGAGTTCATTAAAAACAAAGTAATTTATTGCTCATGATATTGTTCAATTTGTTGCGCAATCTCTTGTTCAATATTTAGCGTAGTGTAAAACGGCCATAAGAAATAATATTTTTTAAACAAAAATTACCTTCGTTTTTGTCTGATTCATTTAAAACTTCATCAGTATAAAACTCGGACTTGACATCAATAATATTATAGTTGTCTTCTGTTTCTTCTTTTACAATTTCATCAACATATTGATATTTAATTTCATCTAAAATTAAATGATTAACAGAAATTTTTGTCATAACTTCTTCTTTGATAACATTTTCTGCTTGTGCTTTATAGTTTTCTAAATTATCAGAAATATTTATACATCGCATTTCCTTACTTTCTTCGTTTGGATCTTCTTGTACCTCACTACTTTGTGTAATTATACAGTCATTTCCACAAGTTTCTTGCTTTATGTTTATATCAATTAGTGATAATTGTACATTTCTGTAGGTTTCATCTGTAGATTTCATGTTATGTATGAAACTATTGAATCTATTTAAGTTCCTTAAACACATCCGCTTGTAGTTGTACACATTGTTTAACTTTTCCAAACAAGGCAAACAAATGCACAATATAGAATCTTCCGGTTCAATTTTAATCTGAAATTTAAATATTTTAAAGACTATTTCCCAAATAAAATTTAAGCCAATCAGAAGTCTAACATTTCTGAATGTCGTCCAATCAACGTAGAATTACTCGATAATTTTGCACTAGTGCAAATTATCGATAATTTATAATCATTTAAATTTTATGTATATAACAAATGTTAATCGATCATGGACTACAAGATACCGAAATACTAAATTATAAATATATATATATATATATATATATATATATATATATATATATATATATATATATATATATATATATATATATATATATATATATATTAATTATTCTTAATGATACCAGATACAAAAATATTTATAAAATACCGATTGTAGGTAATAATCACATAATCTTCCATTTAAAATAAAAAAATTTGTCTTAAATTAAATATTTATCGAAATATTTGAAAAAAGTACTACTTCCGGTTTGTAGATTGAAACCAAAAATAGGAGGTGCACAACTAGATGTTATACAGTCCTAAATACAAAATTTCAACTTTCTATGGCTCACCGTATTTGAGTTATTCGACACACAGACGTCCGTACGTCCGTCCGTACGTACGTACAGACGTCACGACGAAACTAGTCAAAATGGATTCAGAAAAGGTCAAACCGGAGATTTCCATCAAAATCTGAAAACCAAAATTTTTCGCGATTACAATACTTCCTTTTTACTCCGTACAACAAAAAACATTGTTAAACTACAATGTTCTCAAATAAACTAATGCAGTCAACAGAGATGCCAAATTTGAAAAAAAAAATTTTTTTGTTTTTAATTTTTTTTAGATGTAACCCTGAGGATTAGTTTTTAAAAGCTTTACATCCATACGTTCGGGAATAGTAACTGTATGACATATAAAAATTTGAAAAATATTGGAGGTCTGGTTTCAGAGATATTTTGAGTAAAATATTTTTATTGCCATATTACGTCACATTTTATTGTAAAATAGGTACGTTTTAACAATAATAAAAATTATTGTGTACATATTTGAAAGAAAAATATAAATAGATAAACAAGATTAGTACAAGATTAACACATTTTATTGAAACTATGCTGGAAATGTTCAGAATATGGGAACTCTTTTTCCTTAATCAACGAATGAACAAGAACGCATGTGACAAGGAGAGATATACGTAATGCCTGTTTATTATTAGTTCAGAAACTAATGACGTATCGGTCACCACATCGCGGTGCACGCGAATCTTAAGCCGCGTATTCATCTGAGCACGAACGGGAACGAGGCAAGGCGAGGCCGAACGGATGCCTCGTTTGTAAATTTGTTTGGTAGAATATGCGAACGTACGACGTCTGGCGAGGCAACGAACGAGGCACCGATCCATCCCATACATGCAGAAGCTGAACGAACAAATGCCGTCCACATCTGAACAAATTTTTCTTTGAAGTACCGACTTCCATCGGATAGCATCCGAACTGCCTCGGACCGTGCGTCGCACAGCCGAATGCTGTTTGCCGCGCCTCGGTGACACGTCCACATACGTATGATCGTTCGGCCTCGCCTTGCCTCGTTCCCGTTCGTGCTCAGATGAATACGCGCCTATAGCGGAAATTGACGAGTTCTGACAATTCTCTTTAATATCAATTGCATTGATTGTGTTTAATAAAATTTATATAAAATCTTGAATGGTTACTATAATTATTACTATTTTAATTTATAAAATATCAATATAATAGTTATTTACGATACAAGTACGTAAAGCAAATATTTAGTCACGAACGGGTTCGAATTGAAACACGAGCGCAGCGAGTGTTTTAAGACCCGTGAGTGTGAAACAGAAATTTATTCGGAGCAAATAAATTTTTTGTGTAAAATACAACGAGATAATAATTTAACTACTCTTTCAGTTCCACAAATATTCTCAAAATCTAATCATTTTGTTGACAAATATTAGAAATATGAAGCAAATGACATTTTTAAGTATTTTGTTTGGTTGCTAAGATAAAGGTAAATCAGGTTTTATGACTTGCAAAAAGATACCTTCCTTTTTATCCGCTGTCAAAGCGATAAAATTGTGTTTTGTTTATGGCTTACTTTATACAGGAGCAGTGTTGTAATAGATATAGTTATTTATTATACCGTGAGTTTATTTTTACGTGAAACATGGGTATATCATATGCATGGTTACGAATTTGACAGCTATGTATTAGAGCGTTCTTTTTTAAAATGAAACATAGGGAATAAATTTAAATTTGTTAATTGGTGTCACACAGCTGCTACCTGGAAATACGATTTATTCTTTGAACAATTAAAAGTTTATGTTGAAAGCGTTTCTTGGAACTATTACAGCTGCCCAAATATCTTATATTTTTCAAGAATACTTAATACAGTTAAATTGATTCCCTATATGTTACATTTTAAAAAGAACGCTCTAATACATTGCTGTCAAATTACAAATACACTATAACCACTAAAATATTTAAAAAATTAAGAAAAATGAGCAAATCATGACGTATTTTTCAAATAAATTTTAGAACAGTAGGTCGTTACTCGTTACTTGTTCTAATGTTATAGAAATTGTCAATCGTGAATTGGTGACCAAAAGTGACAAAACAATAACTGTTATTTTCTCAAAAGGTAGAAGTATTTCTTTCCCTGGAGAGCAACCGGCAGCAGGTATGAAATGTCATCATTTTATGACGAGTGAGTAAGACGGTTGCCGGACGACGCGCAGTGGAGTTCGGCGATCTTACGAATCTCAACAAGCATTTTTTGAGGTGCGTGAACTTGGCAGAACTACATGAAGCACAAATTCTGAAACTTATGTAAACATTTTGTGCCCAATTTGTTCCTATTTGTGCTTTATAAATTATTGCATAATTCCTGCACGTTCAGGAGTAATTACAGTATGAATGACTTTTTTGCAAAGTTCACACCAACAGATGAAAAATTTAATATGTTAATTTTTATTTTACAAATAATTTGTGCCTAATTTGTGCCCATAAAATTACTAACTTATTAGTTATAAGGCTTTAAATTGATTTTCTGCCTAGTTCACACCAGCAGAAAAAAGATTGAAAATGTTAATTTTTATTACATAGATAATTTGTCCTTAATTTGTGCCTATTTGTGCCTTATAAACGAATTTCAAATCTCTACAGGTTTTTGATTTATTAACAATTACTTTTTGGAAAGTGTGAAGTTGGCAGAAAAGTTTTTTCATTTTCGAAAAATTTATATACCATTACAATCGTCATAATTTGTGCCCATTTGTGCCCCATAAATAAATTAAATATCTCCATAGGTTCTTTATTAATAAGCAATTAAATGTGCGCACGAGTTAGTGCGGGCCCGGTACGAGGCTGATGCCGACCAGCGAGGGTACATGTCCCGACAAACGTTACACACTGCGAGACGGACTAATTATGGGTAATAGGAAGCATAATATACAAACAGTGAACATTATTCTTTTATCATTATTTTGTATGTATTATTTATGCCGTATTTTCGAGTTTGATATTTATTAGAGGTTGGTATATAAATCTGATATTTTATTAATGAATAAATATTAGGTACCGTCAAATGGGGTTTCTTTGAACCCCAAGGTAACTTTGAACAAAATTACACCCAAAATGGTTTTTGGGCGTAACTTCTACAAATTTTCACATAGAAGCAAAAATAAACAAATATGATGAAGCTAAGACTGTCCATTTTGAAATAAGATAAGAAATAGTATATTACTTTACTAGTGGGAGAAGTAAAATGCCTCTGTCATGAGTGTCTGATTGGTCACGAGCAAAGCGAGTGGCCAATCAGAACACGAGTTAGAGCAGCATTTTACTTCTCCCACATGTGAAGTACGATATTTTTCCTCACTGTGAGGAAAATATTATAATATAATAGTTAATTAAACTAAAAAAAAATAAATTGTAACTTGCAAAAGAACAACAAAAAAACTTACCCCGAAAACTTTTGTCTGTATTTTGTGAACTATGGCAATAAACGTACTTTTGTTTATATCACATGAAATGCTATATATTTCTTATTATTATTTTTGAGTTAATTGATTTATAATAACAATTTTACAAATAAAAAAATAATTTTTAAAAAAAATGACGTCATCTCGAAGTGTCGTGGGGCAGAGGCGCACTCAAGGGGGGGGGCTCGTGGGGCTTGAGCCCCCCCCCAGACGATTGGACTTTAAAAAAAAATTCATTAAACATTTTAAACATTATGTAAGATTATTTAAATTCACTGAAGACTAAAAATAATCGCCTTTTTTCTGTTTTTATGATTATCTTAAATTCAAATAGTTCAAATATACAATAATATACACTCCGTATAACGCATCTGTACGATTATTGGGATATTTTAATTAGAATGCAAACCTTGTGGTGAAATTTTGAACTTAAACAACGGTGCACTTGGGAGTGAAAAAAAGATGAAAGAAAGAACTGGTACATTAAATATGAACTAAAATTAAAATATATGTTATTGGAACTAATATCAACATTTATAACTGACATGGCTCTGCTCAGAGTCGTTCTTATGAAATTATATCAAGAGAGCTGCCGAAAAAACAATGTGTGTGCACAAGAAAGAGAGTAAAACGTGCAACTGTTTATCTTTAAAAACATGAAACTTTCAATTTAAAGGTGTTTGACCTTAAACTCTAAAAAAATTTCACCTGCGGCGCATTTTTTCCTTGTGCCGTACTACAGCTTTCATTAAAAAATTATTCTTAGCCCCCCCCAAGATGCAATCCTGGGTGCGCCACTGTCGTGGGGTAACTTTGAACTTGCATATTAGCCCTATTCAACGTCGCGGGTGCGTTTTTTCTTAGTTTAGTGCAGGCCCCTGTCAGCCTTATGTATTCATCTGTCGAGTAGTTTGTAACTCAAGAACACACCGCTAGTTGTGCTAGCATCGAATTTTGCTTTGTATTTCGTGGAATCTCGACAGGGGTCGGTCAACTTCGGGTATAAGAACAGCAATGGAGGTGTTTACCATCAGTCACAAACAGTAAACAGTTTTATTCTGAACTGTTTTAAATTGTGGATATTTCAGACAGTAAGTTTTGTTTTGTGTTTGTGTTTAATCAGCTATGCCATCAACTGTAAGTATCTACTTTTTATACTTTGTTTACTTATTCAACGGGCGGGTGAAAATAGTGAGTGTAATATAACTTTCGCCCATTCGTCTTTCATTACGATATTAGAAATAATCTACAATATATTTCATAACATTTATTACATTTTTGAAAACAGTGTGGCTTTAGAAAACGTACAGCAGTATAAACCTCTTTAAATTATGTCCTCTTAAACAATGCCATATTTTCACAGTCCTCGTTTATAAATGATTTTCAAGACAGTGTTTCCTTGCTTATTCAAATCATTCCAATCATAATAATAAGTTTTCTTTTTAGATTACTTGCGTCCACATTGGTTGTGCGACCAATTTGGAAGTAGAAGAAGTTCGGCGTGAAAGAACATTTTCCTTTCCACGAGACGATAATTTAAGACGCGAGTGGTTGGTGCTAATGAATCGGGTAGAATTGACCAATATGTCACACCAAGAAATGCACAACAGGGGCCATCGATTGTGTTGGCTACATTTTAGGGATGACCAATTTCAAACCCCTCAAAAAAAGAAATTGAATTTTCGACAAAAACCAATGAGTGTTTTGCCTACAGGTATGATCTGTTTCTTATCTATGCACGTGCAGTTAACAGTAAATAAATAACATTTTTCTACTAATTGCTATTATAAACAGGATACTTATACGTATACCTGCGTTTAATGATGAAATAAAGTAACAAGAAATTACGTATAATCCAGGTATTAAATATTAAAATTATATACCTGTAATTAACACACAAATGAGTTATCCAGAAATTCCTAAGACATACATCTTCAAATATAATACCTTAGAGGATTATTTACCAGTTATCCTTTTTTAAATTTCCCTAAATTAGCCATTAGCATATTACGGTTATTAACAGCTTAGCTGAAACGTAATTATATCTATTTCTAGCAGTGAACTGTTATTTTAAATAAATCTGTTACATTAATAATTGATGTTTATGTTTCAGTTGCTGAACCAGAACCAGATATGGTTGAGGAAAATGTACCACCAAATATGCAGGAAACGCAAGAGGAAACGCGACGAAGAGCAGATAAATCAGATGCGACTCCGCAGAACTTGCCACCAACCAAGCGCCGACGTAAAGGTAATATATCATTATTTATTTAATTAAAAGAAATTCACAATATAATGGTATACAGTACGGGAATGGAAAATTATAAGATATATTTACCAGTTTTAAATTGTACATTTTCATTTGAGCGATATTATTACAGTTTCCCAGATTAGATGTTCAGAAAGCTAAAATATTAAAGATCAGGAAAATCCCGTATGCATTTAATTATTGTCAATTTCGTTAAACTGTTGGAAAATAGATTACCGGATGTTAGAATATTTAATTAATTCAGTCAGATAGTTTCATGCTTAAACAACATTATTATTAATTATATAAAAGCTGTAGAAGAATTACAATTTCTAATGATTATTTTTTATTTCCAGGAAACACAACTATGCGTGAGATGTCAACAACAGAGAAAAACCTGTACGCCAGGCTGCAGACAACAGAGCGGCTTCTTAGCCTCAGCAGGAAGCGAGGAAGCCGTCTTCTCCAAAAGTGTAAGAACAGAACATGGACAATTTATAACAAAAAAAATGACTAATCTTTTGTATTTAGTAATGATTCATCACTTTACTACACTTTGTAATAAAGCTGTTCACAAAATTGATTCAAACGTAAATCCGGTTGTAGCTTCATTTTTAAAAACATTTTCTTCGTTTTTGCTTTACATTATTAAATACGAAAGGTTAGTCATTTTTTAAGTTTTTGACAAGGTAACTTTTGTTGCCATTTTTATACCATATTATTTGTTACAAGGTAATTTTTTACCGCTGATGTAAATTATATCCGAATAAATATAATATGTATACTTTATATTGAAGCTGTTTTTAATTTCAATCAATTCACCAGTATAAAAATTATTTGAATTTTGTACCTACAGATTTTGCCGCGGTTATTTGAGAACACACCGCTAGAGACCGCTGAAAATCGTTGCTTTCCTTTACTGCAGGAGTTGACCAGTCTTAAGCGGTTTGGTCTGTGGTTTAGTGCTAGATATTCGTCTGTTCGGTACCTAGTATAATGTTTTATATGAATTGTGAATATGCGTGTGTATTCAAGAAAATTAGGTGATAGAACTTATACAAATTATACAAAAGAAAATTTATTGTTAAAAAATTATTTCCCGATGTCCAAAATGTAAAACTAAACCACTTATCTTATACTTACTTTTTCCCATCTTTCACGTGGTGGGGTTATTTTGAACATATTTGATACAGAAAAGTAGATATATGACATTTTATGCGTTGTTCAAAGTTACCCCCAAACCCGGGGTAACTTTGAAAATTAACATTTATTTTTTTATATAATGACAGGTAATAAAATGTGACGTTTTGACACCACAACTTTCTTCTTCATAGTCTAACCTGTTAGGCAAATTTTTTTTCAATGAAATAAATGCAACGACAACAAAAATATGAGCATACATATAATCAAACTGTTCAAAGTAACCCTATTTGACGGTATGCAATTTTTACGGAAATAATTATTATAATATACTTACTTTAAAAGTGTTATATTTTCAGCTGTTCATAGAAATAGGTAATAGGATTAGATTTGAAAATTTTGGGTAAACTATTTTCCTGGGAATTCGGCTTTCGGTTGGAAAGTTATAATCCGTAATCCTATTTTAACTGTAAATTAACTCCCCACTAGAGCCTGTCGATTGTTCTAAAGAATATAATACTACAATAGAAAAATCTGATATGGCCAACACATGACCTCTCGCCATACTCTACTATTTTTATTTTACTAATATAAGTATATAATATTGTAGTTGTAGGTCATATAATCATTTTATAGAAGGGAATTCCGGATTTGTAGTTTTTATAATATTATTAAAGTTTATCATAACTTCATAACCATATAAATAATAAATGACATTTTATATTTTTAATTTGTCAAAAAGTCAAAAATTTATTTGACATTAACTCTCAAATATTTTTTTTCTATTGGTAGGCAAATAAATCAAATTTGTAGAACTTTAAACTTCTTATAATTGAAAAAAATGGTGCTACATAGAAACAAAATTTTAAATACAAAATAGTAACATTTTTTTAGTATACATTATTACTAAAAAAATACATGAGAATCCATAAATTTTGAGGATATTTCAGTAAAACTCTTCAGATCTTCAAGAAACTTCCACTTCTTGTTGCACAATTAACAACCAAATCGAATCAGATCTAATGTAGGGTGTCAGAATATTATATGCATAATTTCAAATTCCCAGTAAAACAGTTTACCCAAAATTTTCAAATCGAATCCTATTACCTATTTCTATGAACAGTTGAAAATATAACACTTTTAAAGTAAGTATATAGTAGGTATATTATAATAATTATTTACGTAAAAATTGCATACCTAATAATTATTAATTTATAAAATATCAGATTTATATACCAACCTCTAATAAATATCAAACTCGATAATACGGCATAAATAATATATACAAAATAAAAAAAATAATGGCTGTTCACTGTTTATATATTATGGTTCCTATTACCCATATTTAGTCCGTCTCGCAGTGTGTAACGTTTGTCGGGACATGTACCCTCGCTGGCCGGCATCAGCCTCGTACCGGGCGCAGTCGAGGCTATGAATCTAGCTTATTATCTAGCTGTATTTTTTGCCATGTTAAACACATTATTTTTTCGGCGATTGTTATTAATTAATATTAATTTAGTGATTATTTTAAATATATTGACAGGTAATTATGTTGCTATGCATATGTTGACAATTGCTTTGCTATGAAAAAACAAAATAGATTATAGGTATGTTGATGAATTTTATAATGTCAAATTTGTTGATTCACCATAGTAACAATAAATTACTTTTGCTGCCTAGACTTTTTTTTATTATTTTTGCTGCCTAGGCAGCAAAAGTGACACTTTGCTCACTGTAAGCAGTCAAAAAAACAGCACTTTTAATGTCAATCGCCGAAAAACAATATTTTTTATCTAGATAAAGATAACTTAGTTTTTATTTATCTAGATAATATAATAGCAATTGAAAAAATTATTTAGATAATACATAAATAATTATTATCTAGATAAATATTAGACAATTATAAAGAAATATGAAGGACGCAATGTTATAAAGTATAAGCGGTACCAGTTGGCGAGCCGGCAGCGTTGCAAGCTTGTGCGTTGTATGCTTGCACAGTTTGATTACATTTGAATTCGATAAAAATTACAATAATTGAAAAAAGTTGGTTATAATTTGACTAAAATTATTATCTAGATGATAATATGTAATTTTATCTAGATAAGATAATACCTAGTTAAATAAGAAAAAAATACCTAGATAAGTTACAACACTGTACATGTACAGGAGTAGAATTATATCAACTACAAAACGCTCACACCTCACACCATACTTACAATATAATTTATGGTTATGCGAAGTTATGTATACTTACATGTTTAAATATTAAAAAATGTATTTTTTCTTTAACAACTACTCCATCGCTGTCTGTTGATAAAATACTTTTAATATTTGTATTCTTTGTGAAACATAAGAGACACAGATCACTTATTGTAGATATGATTTACCGCAACACAAAAAACGATTTTTCGCAATTTGTGAATACACGTTAGCTCACGTTAGGTAAGTGGTAAGTGGTCTGTCTGACAATTTATTCCCGCCCGCTTACAGCCGGTAGTTGGCGCTGAGGCCGCGCGATGCTAGGATTGGTTCAGTTCTAAGCAGTGGCGTGCCGTCATGTTGGATAGAAGGGAACCACTGAACTGAACTGAAAAAATCTTTGTTTCCACTCTTTTGAAGTAAAGATTTTATTTTTACCTTCCGCTTACCTGTAAAGGAAGGTATTGGAATCATGCAAAAAATCGGGTAGTGAGTTTTTAGTGGATGAGCACGAATTAGGGTCCTTACAACGCATATTTGATAGTTTCACGATGATGTCTATATGTATGGTGTGTATGTGGTCAAGGCCGGGGTGCAAGTCGGATAACCCAAAAATTTTGATATTTGGTATTTAACATTTGTATATAAATTGGCAGTACGGCAGTGTGGTAACGTGACAGCGTTGTGATTGATATAGTCAAGCACGCTTCACAGCGGTTAATACTTGGATGGGTGACCATCGAGAAAAAGTAATACCCACTGCGGCTCGGTGTGCCCGGCCCCCTTACACCGAAAGGTATAAAAAGGGGTTACTGACTATATATATATATATATATATATATATATATATATATATATATATATATATATATATATATATATATAAATTGGAAGAGCTCATTAGATTTTGGTACAAATATCTTCATCGGAAGTGATACTTTTTGAAGATTGAAAAGGTTAATTGTCAATATTGTATATAAATTTGGATAAATATAGTATTAATTTGTAATAAGAATAAGAGGAAAAGTTATTTGCAACTTACGTTATAAATAAATGGTCTTTATCTGGTAGAGACGATTTAAATTCATATAGGAGTGACGTCATAAAAAACAAGCAAATTATTCGTATGAATCAAGATTTTACTTTTTAGTACAGCATGAGTTTGGTAGATGGTGCTGGCAGTCTTTCTCTATACCCGAAATTTAGAAGCAATAGTTTTTATATACAGTTTTTAAATTAACCTTTATTTTACCATTTTTATACATCGTATGATTCTGTAGAAAATGATCAAAGATTAATAAAATAGAACAAAACTAAATAGCAAAACACGTTAACCTAAAATTTTTATGTTGACACTTGACACAACAAGGCGGAGAAAATTGACAAGTTGTCAGCAATAAACAATAAATGGTATATAACGAACTTCTGTGAATCTAAAAGAAAACAATAATATGTAAGAATAGTTATTTATTACATAAGGAATAGAAATAACAGATTTTAGCGCAAGGTGTGATGTTTGTCGCCCGACGCGTAGCGGAGGGTTACAATCACAGAATCACACCGAGCTTTAAATCTGTTATCTAGCCCGTGTATAATACAATAGTTTTTCTTTAACCACTAATATATATTTTAAAGAATCAATTTAAACAATGCATAACGTATTTTTAAAATAAATTTTTATAATACTCGTAGTAGGTAGGATACCAATTAGGCGGATATATATATATATATATATATATATATATATATATATATATATATATATATATATATATATATAATTGTTTTATTCTGAAAGTTTTATAAATAGTAAACATATCACAGAAATAACAGAATGCAGAAAATGTTATTACTGACATTATATTTCAAATAAAATATACTATACTACGTTCTAATAAAATTTGACGACGTAGGTAATCAATTACAGGAAAATTAAAATCAAGAATTTTAGATTTGGTATAAATACAAGATGCAAACACAGAAAATAGCAAACGCAGGAAGATTTAAACATTTTTTTGTTTTGTTTATAACCGTTGTCATGATAATGATCGGAAACCGCGCTATAATTGAATTGTTATAAGCACGTTTACATCTGCCATCTGTCAGTTGAATTTAGTTTGTCACTTCTAATTATTATTTCAAAAATAAAACTTAAATTTTATTAAACATTTTAATTTTGTAGTCATTCATTTAGCGATTTTATAATATTTATAAATTAGATGAAAACTTATATTTTATATTTACATATGCACTTACCTGACCTGATGATTTGAAATCACTATATTTGAATTTAGCACCAAATTGTGTAACTATATTGAAAGATCTCCACAGTATAAAACAATCTTTTAGTTATAAAATTCTTTAAAAAAACGAACTATAGTAAATGGTTAACAAAATATCGAAATAGAGAAAATTTCATTTCAATTTTGCTTCATTTTTGATTTATTGAAGTAAAAATAAATAAGGATTTAACACAAACAGATAAAATAAGTTCAGATATTTAAACAATTCATAAGGTAACTTAAATTCTCAATATAGGTATTCCTGATATTTTGTGAACATTATTTTTATATAAAAAAGTTGACCCTTTTTAAAAATATTCGATAACAAATGTCATCTGTCGCATTAGTCCTTAAACAAAGTAGGTGGAAATGGCCATCTAATAAATAATCATTATGTATTGCGCCTTAAGCACAAATCATTAGGTATGCATTAAGCACTAAAACAATCGCTGGAAATGAAGCTGAAGAGTGTTGAATGACTTGAACTGTGGCATGCATGTTTGTGACGTCGAAATGCAACAAATTATGTTTAATTTGACGAAGTTATTAATTATTATGAACACTATTTGAATGCAGTAATACTAGAGAGCATTACTTACTGTATTTAAATTATCTGAAATATTGAATATAACGATTAACACCAAACCAGTATCAATAATAAACAAAGTGCCGGCCACTTTGGTCGCGCGGACTAACGTGCTGAAACTCACTGTGGTCCGATCGGCTGGCGAGGTCGTGGGTCCGAATCCCACTGAAGAGCATGGACGTTGTGATTGTCTAAACATTTGATTCATATGTATATCTAATTCACATGGTTACTGGCTGATAGGCACTGGACCTAAAGCCATAGGGGTTTCCCCTTTAAAAAAAAGTGTTAGTTATAGTTACAGCGAGTTTGTAGTTACATCTTATTTGTCACTCATGTAAGGTCACTGAAGAGAATGCTATACCGTGCCAATAAAAAATAATCAACTTATTGGTAGCTGGAATAATCTAATGTTTTATTATAATATATATTTAAATGTGACATCGTTTGTGTACCACTAAACTTGATTTCTGAGTAAATGCTTTGTCACATACGTTACACTTATATGGTTTTTCACCGGTGTGACAGCGTTTGTGTACCACTAAATTTGATTTCTGACTAAATGCTTTGTCACATACGTTACACTTATATGGTTTTTCACCGGTGTGACAGTGTTTGTGTAACACTAAAGTTGTTATATGATTAAATGCTTTGTTACATACGTCACACTTATATGGTTTATCCCCGGTGTGAGAGCGTTTGTGTGTCTCAAAATGGTGTTTCTGAATAAATCTTTTGTCACATACGTCACACTTATATGGTTTATCTCTGGTGTGACAGCGTGTGTGTCTCACTAAACTTGGTTTCTGACTAAATGCTTTCTCGCATACGTCACACTTATAAGGTTTATCTCCGGTGTGACAGCGATTGTGCACCACTAATTTTGATTTCTGATGAAAAGCTTTATCACACACGTCACACTTATAAGGTTTATCCCCGGTGTGGCAGCGTTTGTGTAACACTAAACTTGATATATAACTAAATGCTTTGTTACAGACGTCACACTTATATGGTTTATCCCCGGTGTGACAGCGTTTGTGTGTCTCTAAATGGTGTTTCTGAATAAATGTTTTGTCACATACGTCGCACTTATATGGTTTATCTCCGGTGTGACAGCGTTTATGTACCACTAAATTTGGTTTGTGACTAAATGCCTTGTCACATACGGCACACTTATAAGGTTTATCCCCGGTGTGACAGCGTTTGTGTGTCTCAAAATTGTGTTTATGACTAAATGCTTTGTCACACACGTTACACTTATAAGGTTTATCTCCGGTGTGACAACTTTTGTGTGTCTCTAAACTTGATTTATGACTAAATGCTTTGTCACATACGTCACACTTATAAGGTTTATCCTCGGTGTGACAGCGTTTGTGTTTCACTAAATTTGTTTTCTGACTAAATGCTTTGTCACATACGTCACACTTATAAGGTTTATCCCCGGTGTGACAGCGATTGTGTGTCACTAAATTTGGTTTCTGACTAAATGTTTTGTCACATACGTCACACTTATAAGGTTTATCCCCGGTGTGACAGCGTTTGTGTGTCACTAAATTTGGTTTCTGACTAAATGTTTTGTCACATACGTCACACTTATAAGGTTTATCCCCGGTGTGACAGCGTTTGTGTGTCACTAAATTTGGTTCCTGACTAAATGTTTTGTCACATACGTCACACTTATAAGGTTTATCTCCGGTGTGACAGCGATTGTGTACCACTAAGTTTGATTTCTGATGAAAAGCTTTGTCACACACGTCACACTTATACAGTTTATCCCCGGTGTGGCAGCGTTTGTGTGTCTCTAAACTGGGTCTTTTATTACGTACGTCACATGTGTAATTCTTGGTACCACTTTTTGATGTTGTTTCTGAAAAATTAATAAATTAAAATATTTGTTACAACAGACCAAAACACTATCAAAAGTAGGTATACCCAAGTGTGATGATATTAATTAAGGAGTAGAAAGGAATAGATAAATAAAATATCCTTATGTCTTAATCACACTGTTCTTTAATGAATAAATTTTACCGACCGGTTTCGATCATTTAGATGATCATTATCTAGGTAAAAAACCGGGGAGACTACAAAGACAGATAAAATTTAATTAGAAAAGCGCAACATACAAAAATTTACAAAAACTTTTTAAATAAAATAACTTACACAAAAAACTACAGGAGAACATCTCATCGAAACGGGACACAATTTCGATATTAATTGCAATTATGAAATATTCCATCTGAAACGAAACGGCAAATCCCTTGATTTCCTTGAAAATTTTGAAATAAAGAAATCGATTAAACGGAATAAAGATCTCTGCTTAAACCTAAAACATAGCCCACTGCTCGATCTATTGATCAATTGACACACTATTATTTCATGATCCAGCAGAATCGCTAGTTTTCACAAAGTTTCGCATTCGCAAAGTTTGGTTTTTCGTTTTTTAAATTTCTTAGTTTAAGACTAATATAAAATGTTTTTATATTTTTTCATCTACTTTCAACGTCTCCTGTAGTTTTCTAATAATATTTTTTCTGTCTTTGTAGTATCCCCGGTTTTTTACCTTGATAATGATCATTTAAATGATCGAAAACGGTCGGTAAAATTTATTCATTAAAGAACAGTGTGATTAAGACATAAGGATATATTATTTATCTATTCCTTTCTACTCCTTAATAAAACACTATAGGTTGTCCGAATAAATCATAATACAATCATTCGATATAATTATTATTACGTAGATGGCAATCAAAAATTCCCGTTAAGAGCGTAATATAGCTGTATAAAAATAGGAAAAACAGTGCTATACAATTTGTAAAATATTGAATCTATTGCTAATGTAGGAATATTTGTATTTTTTTACAATAATATTTAATATTTATTCCACAGTGCGACGCATCGATATTTTCAAATTTTGCCATATATAGTATTGTTAAAAACAAATGTCGAATAAAGAGAAAAATCGAGAAAAATACTATAGCCCAGAAGCCCCACTCCAGTGCTGACGATTTATGAAAAATTCTGCAGTCGTTGATGAACAGAGGCAGAAGATACAAAGCAAAAGATAGCTATATTCCCAATTTTCTCGGAAAAACAACATTAGCAACGGTAAACAGAGGCTTAACATTTTGAAATATTTTGTAAATTAGGATTCACTACTTTAGATGATACCTCGGATAGATACTTTCTTATTGAATCACTTATATTTTCAGAATTTTGCATTAAAATTAGAACTCATCAATTCATATCTATTTATTTATGAAACATATTGTTACTTAAATAAAATTAGTAGATCATGAAATTATGCATTGAGAATTATCATTAAAAAAATAATTAAACGATGCTTTTTATATTTACATAAATGTATTTCTAAACTTTGTAATACAAAGACAGTAATAGGTAAATTAATAATAAAATATATTTAAGAATAATTTAATTTTATTACATTATAACGAAATATTTTTATAGATCTTATATTCAAATAAAAAAATCTGACGTGGACACCACATGACTTCCTTGTACGCCTTATGTGTTCATACATTTCTTAATAACTAAAATGTAGAATAATATAAAAAATTCTTTTATTATACTAGTACTACTACTACTGCTACTATACTCACAAATATATTTTAGTCATTTTATTTAAACTGCAGAAGAAGATATAAAGCATATTTTACTATTGTCAATGTCATGTCATAATCATTTAAATTTTACGTAGTAACAAATGTTAATAGATCATGGACTACAAGATACCGAAATACTAAATTATAAATATATACTTTAGTTATTCCTAAATGATACCAGATACAAAAATATTTATAAAATACCGATTGTAGGTAATAATCATATAATCTTTCATTTAAAATTAAAAAATTTGTCTTAAATTAAATATTTATCGAAATATTTGAAAAAAGTACTACTTCCGGTTTGTAGATTGAAACAAAAAATAGGAGGTGCAAAACTAGATGCTATAACAGTCCTAAATACAAAATTTCAACTTTCTACGTCTAACCGTATTCCGTATTTGAGTTATGCGACACACATACGTCCGTACGGCCGTCCGTACGTACGTACGTACGTACGTACAGACGTCACGACGAAACTAGTCATAATGGATTCAGAACGGGTCAAAACGGATATTTCCATCAAAATCTGAAAACCGAAATTTTTCGCGATTACAATACTTCCTTATTACTCCGTACAAGGAAGTAGAACTTAATATTACAAAAAATGGTCGTCAGAAGTAAAAAACAAAAAGTACCATATGCAATGAAATATCATAATTATGATCGTCGAATAAACAAAAAATAAATTAAATTAAGATAAATGTAAAAAATATATATATATATATATATATATAAACAAAGGTGTATCATATAATTATGGTTGAATAAGTCAAATAAAAATTAAAAACAAAAGAATGCCGTCAAACTAACAAAAAATCACAAGTGGGTAATCCTATTTATATTTTAATTATTTCGCAATGTAATTATTCTCTTTCGTTTTTCTCATTAATCTTAAAAATCCATTCAATTTTTTAGATTTAGGATTTCCAGGGTAAATTTGAAAAGTCATTAGGTATAATTGTTTTTAGAAGCCGTCGACCTTCATCTTACACCGAAAACGGAATAATCCTTTTTTTGATAAAATTAGGTAGGTAAATACTTCTAGTGTAATTCATGCCTTCAATATGCGCTTGCATTGACAAAGCTTTTTGTTAAACTTAAAAATGTATGACTCAATTAGAGTTAAACAAGAGAAAAATTCAAATTATATTCACCTGCAGCGTGTATGCTATTCTCTACGATAATAGTAAACAATAATTTCTGTTTCAACGTTTACCTACCTATTAACATTTTATTTAAGGAGATAATGATATTCAGAATTCTATACTTAACATTTAATATTTATGACCAGTTGCACTGCTTTCACTTAAATTTTAAGTCTTCCTTTTAAATGAACAATATCGAATCAAAATCACATTGTCAAACGTAAAAAAAAACAATGCTGTCATTAATTCGATTCGAAGTGACATTTAAATTTTAAGTGAAGGCAGTGCAAATAGCCATTAATGAAATATTTTCTTGACTTCCAAAATTAATTTATGATATGAAACATTTGAATTTACCATAATAGTGTTTATAGAAAACGTTCCAAAAAAGTTAGTCATTTTTCGCGACTTTTTAGACAATGATTACGCGAGCTACACCAAGTTAAAATTTTAAAATTTATTTTATACCTAGGTAAACATAAAAGGTCAAAAATATTTATCCAGCTTGAATTAGATTTGTTAATTTAATCAGATTAAAACCGAAAGAAAAATCTAAACATTTTTATTTCTTACGTTGTAGGTTACAGTTTAACTCTCTGGTTAAAAATTCATTTCGATTTCATACACTTGGCGAAATTCAAAGTCAAGGTATTTTCTTGCCTCTCAGGTACAGAGGACACTTTAAATCTGGTTCTATTTTCTTGGAATTGAAGCAATATACCTTTCCTTTGCTACTTATCTCTCATCACCCTCACTCAATCGAACGTATTTCGATTTTTTCATAATCTGTCGGCGCTGGAGTGGGAGTGGGGCTTCTGGGCATTATTTCTGAACATTACGTACATCATAAGTTGCATCAAGTGGGGATAGTTAGTAGAGATGCGCATTTTTTGAAAAAATGTAATCCGGCCCGAAATATACCTGGCACTGAACTGACCCGAACCCTACCCGACCCGGCCCAACCCATATCCAACTCGTCGCGACCTGTACCCGACTCACCCTGAACCCGACCCTACCCGACCTGAACTGAACCAACTCGAAATGAACCAACCCGACAAGAACCAACCCGATCTGAACCAACCCGACATGAACCAACCCGACATGAACTGAACCAACTCGGAATGAACCAACCCGACATGAACCAACCTGACTTGAACCAACCTGACACGAACCAACCTGACATGAACCAACCCGAAATGTACTGAACATTTACCCGGCCGACCCTGTCCGAACCCGTTCGACCCGACCCGAACCCGTCCGAACCTGCTCGACCCGTTATCACCCATGAACATTGAACAGAACATGAACCAAGATCCATGAATCATTCAGAATCGAATAGATTTGAACGAATACGAAGTACGAGACTCGTTGATTGTACTTTGTATTATGTAAATATATTTTTTTGGAAATTTATTAAACATTTTAATTTTTTTTCGTCTACCGATTCTTTACTTAGATATTAGTTTGGTTGTAAATCCTTGTTTTGTTTTGTAACTTCAATAATAAATGTCGAAAATGTCAGAAATTAAAAAAATCGGGCACCTCTATGAACGTTAAAAAACTTATTTCAATTTTCACGATATATTACCTTCTAAAGATGACCCACGTGGGGCTGAAACCGGTCGAGGTTGATTAATTATTAATTTTAAATAAATTGAGTATTATTTCTAATAATCCTGCAGTCAAGAAGTTTCCATTATTTAATATTTTAATATTTTCTTAAATATTTCTGTTTAATTAACCACTATTTCTATACGACATAAGATTCTTCGGGTTTTCAGTATTCTTAATACCCTTATTTCTGACAGCTACTGACAGAACAGATTCCTAAAAATGCCTAACTTAATAAAATAATTTTCACAAAGCACTTTTAGAAAAATTGGACTACTAACTATACAAAACGTGTACACTTGAAATAGAAGAGATTATTAGCTCTTGAGCACTCGGGCTAATAGTTAATCTATGTCTTCACTTAGATGTTTGTAATATGTATAATCCTATTAGTTGATTTTCAAAATCTCCAAGCAAGTCTGTAAGCATGTCATTATCGGTTGTTTGATTCTTAGAAAGGAACAAACATTTAATGCGGTCCCGAGAATTTTCAGGATCACCGGCCCACGTTTAGTAAGTAGGTAGTTTTGGAAACAGACATTTTTAGAAAATAAACAATTAAAGCAAATTAGCACTGGCAAGTGGCCCAAAATTATTGCATCTAAGAGGGAATTTAAATTTTCCCATACTGTTCTCCCCAGACCAGTTCAGAATTCACTTTTATTTAATAACGCAATGCAGTTATTCATAATCATACAAATTATAAATTGCATCATCAATTTAATATAATAGGGATTTTAATTA
The DNA here is from genome assembly GCA_947534325.1 of Agonum fuliginosum. Taxonomy (NCBI): domain Eukaryota; kingdom Metazoa; phylum Arthropoda; class Insecta; order Coleoptera; family Carabidae; genus Agonum; species Agonum fuliginosum. The sequence goes on along the minus strand of OX384045.1, from coordinate 13,180,716 downwards.
GACGAACCTAATATGCAGAAAATTGTCATATAACCGATTGTAGTCAGCTTAGCTTTAAAAAAGTTGTTGAGTTTATTCGATTTTACGATTTATTAAAATTCTTAAGTTTTTAACCCACTTTTAGACAATCATTATTTTGTTATAAGAGAAAATTGTTCATAAGAATATGTAAGAATTAAAAATATTATTTAAACTACCTAGCTTCATTATCAAGGACCAACTAAGTAAACACAAAATCTTGAGTTGCCATTATTGTGTAAGAAATATCGATTGCAGACCCTACAAATTATATTGTTCATTGATCAATAGTAAACAAACTGCCAGTTTCTTTGAGAATAATAACAATAAAAGATATTATGATATATATATATATATATATATATATATATATATATATATATATATATATATATATATATATATATATATATAATAGATAATAATAAGTAATAGATATTTATGTAACAAGTGCATAATCTAGGACTTGGTTGAAAAGCCAATGTTTATGACAGAGTGAGCGCAGCGAACGAGGCTAATAAATAAGGCGAATCTATAAAGTCCGATTATGTACGAGTTACATACAATATTTTATGTACGACTTCATTATAATCAATTTGAATATTGCCTAGAATGACATTTGTATTTGACATAATCGCGTTGACAAAAAAATTTGATAGTATTAGTGCATCTTTTCTATTGTAATGGTTACAAAGTTGTTTATTGATTAAACGTAATAAAAAAGTCATTACATGTTATAAGAAAAATTGCACTTATTCGAACGAAAGTGCTACATCTCGCGCTACAAACATACACGTAAGGTAACAACCTTCGTTTCCTTACTTGTTACATAAATAGATATTGAAATTAGCTGCAACTGAAACATGATTCAATACTTGCTAATAACTTCGTACGGTAGTTTAAGCATGGGCATTACAACAGTGAACATGGTCTCTTGTAAGTTTGTAAGAAATAATATTTTTAAAAACAAAAATTTACCTTCGTTATTTTCTGTTTCATTTAAAACTGCATTGGTATATAACTCGGACTTGACATCAATAATATTATAGTTATCTTCTGTTTCTTCTTTTACAATTTCATCAATAAATTCATATTTAATTTCATCTAAAATAAAATGATTAAATGAAAATGGTCTCTTGTAAGTTTGTAAGAAATAATATTTTTTTAAACAAATTTTACCTTCGTTATTGTCGGTTTCATTTAAAACTGCATCGGTATATAATTTGGACTTGACATCAATAATATTATAGTTATCTTCTGTTTCTTCTTTTACAATGTCATCAATAAATTCATATTTAATTTCATCTAAAATAAAATGATTAAATGAAATTTTTGTCACAACTTCTTCTTTGATAACATTTTCTGCTTGTGCTTTATTGTTTTCTAAATTATCAGAAATATTTATACATCGCATTTCCTTACTTTCTTCGTTTGGATCTTCTTGTACCTCACTACTTTGTGTAATTATACAGTCATTTCCACAAGTTTCTTGCTTTATGTTTATATCAATTAGTGATAATTGTACATTTCTGTAGGTTTCATCTGTAGATTTCATGTTATGTATGAAACTATTGAATCTATTTAAGTTCCTTAAACACATCCGCTTGTAGTTGTACACATTGTTTAACTTTTCCAAACAAGGCAAACAAATGCACAATATAGAATCTTCCGGTTCAATTTTAATCTGAAATTTAAATATTTTAAAGATAATTTATTGTAAAGTAGTTTCTGCAGGGATTTACAGAAATATATAAATTGCCACGCATAGCAGGATTCATTGGGCAGAATGTATATTTAAAAATTTATCAGTTTGAATGGTTTTGTTTGAAAGTCTTGAATTATCCAAGTGTTATATTGGATTAGATTATTTTTAATGTTAAGTTCGGCAGCACCCATAGTAATGAAGGGTGTTAGAAGAACAATAATGCCTGAGATCAACAATGTATTTTTCGAGAGTCATTGGTCCGGGGTGTGTAAGTTGACCGTAGGCATTCCGTAACTTATCGGGGAAATAAGTATAGTCAGTCGGATGTAAATATGAATAACTAGTTAAAAAATAACCAAAATTTTTTAAATAAAACTTTATACTAAAGTATGCACATTTCTACGATATTGTATAAAATTTCAAATTTTTAAATGTGTTTGTGTAGAAATAACAACAATTTATAGCAAAAATGAGCTATGATTTTAACACATTTTTTGAAAGTGTTAATTTCAATGACGTCTATTGTCAATATATCATCCAAAAATGCATATTTTGGTATATTGTAATCATAAGCTTTGTTAAGTAATTTGTTAACGTAAATTTTTAAAATGTTTATATTTTGTTTATAATAATTAAATAAGTGAACATGTAAGATCTTGGTTACTGGTAATCTTATAAGATTTAAATTCAGGTTAAATATTGCCTTACATAACTATAAGAAAGAATCATTATTATTTTAACCTATATGAATTTTAATATTTTTTTTCTGAAAAAGTTATACCGCAAGGATCCATAAATTTCAGAAAAAATTATTAAATTTTAAGTAATAATTTTAAATAAAAATTATAAACAAATCTTTTTTATAATTAATCGCAATAAAATTTTATATCGATAAACTAGTCATAAGGAAGCATCAAAATACATATCATTATTTTCAAAAATATCACTTCCGGTTAAACCGGAAATGACATCAACTTTCTGATTTTAAATGGAACAGCATATTTTTTATATAGGTACCTATTTCAATTCAACATATAATTCTGAATTTAATGATGTATCACAAGTTTATTTCATGCAAAATATTTCACAAAAAATACTATCAAAGGATTAAGTATTATTTAATGAAATTCGAATAAAAGATAAAAATCTGCTGTGTCCACCACAGTACTTCCCCGTCTATAAGTTTTAATAACTTACTTTCGTAACGTCTTTAATTTTATGCTTTATTCAACAAAATTCAAATAATTTTTTTTCCCAAACTATTTAAATTGATACCAACTTCGACATAATTTAAATAACATATGATAAAATCTGATATGGCCAGCACTCTTTTTAGTTTTTAATATACTATAAGTACATACTCACAAAAAATATATTTTTTTCATTTTATGTAGTAGAAGAAGATATAAACGAAGTGTGATATAATACAATATTTTTTCTATAACCACTAAAATATTTAAAAAATTAAGAAAAATGAGCAAATCATGACGTATTTTTCAAATAAATTTTAGAATAGTAGGTCGTTACTTATTCTAATGTTATAGAATTTGATTGTTAACCAAATGTGACAAAACAATAAGTGCGTGAACTTGGCAGAACAACAAGAAAAACAAATTCTGAAACTTATGTAAATATTTTGTGCCCAATTTGTTCCTATTTGTCCCTTATAAATTATTGCATAGTTCCTGCACGTTCAGGAGTATTACAGTATGAATGACTTTTTTGCCAAGTTCACACCAACAGAAAAAAAATTGAATATGTTAATTTCTATTTTACAAATAATTTGTGCCTATTTGTGCCCATAAAATTACTAACTTATTATGAATGGTTTAAAAGTTATAAGGCTTTAAATTGATTTTCTGCCAAGTTCACACCAACAGAAAAAAGATAGAAAATGTTAATTTTTATTACATAGATAATTTGTGCTTAATTTGTGCTAAATAAACGAATTTCAAATCTCTACAGGTTTTTGATTTATTAACACTTACTTTTCGGAAAGTGTGAAGTTGGCAGAAAAGTTTTTTTCATTTTCGAAAAATTTATATACCATTACAATCGTCATAATTTGTGCCCATTTGTGCCCCATAAATAAATTAAAAATGTGCGCACGAGTTATTGCGGGCCCGGTACGAGGCTGATGCCGGACAGCGAGGGTACATGTCCCGACAAACGTTACACACTGCGAGACGGACTAAATATGGGTAATAGGAAGCATAATATACAAACAGTGAACAGTCATTATTTTTACTTCCTTGTACGAAGTAAGGAAGTATTGTAATCGCGAAAAATTTCGGTTCTCAGATTTTGACGGAAATATCCGTTTTGACCTTTTCTGAATCCATTATGACTAGTTTCGACGTGACGTCTGTACGTACGTACGTACGTACGTACGTACGTACGGACGTATGTGTGTCGCATAACTCAAATACGGTTAGACGTAGAAAGTTGAAATTTTGTATTTAGGACTGTTATAGCATCTAGTTGTGCACCTCCTATTTTTGGTTTCAGTCTACAAACCGGAAGTAGTACTTTTTAAAAATATTTCGATAAATATTTAATTTTAGACAATTTTTTTTATTTTAAATGAAAGATTATGTGATTATTACCTACAATCGGTATTTTAAAAATATTTTTGTATCTGCTATCATTTAAAAATAATTAAAGTATATATTTATAATTTATAGTATTTCGGTATCTTGTAGTCCATGATCGATTAACATTTGTTACTACGTAAAATTTAAATGATTATGACATGACAGTGACAATAGTAAAATATGCTTTATATCTTCTTCTGCAGTTTAAATCAAATGACTAAAATATATTTGTGAGTATTAGTATAATAAGTTAAAAGAATTTTTAATATTATTTTACATTTTAGTTATTAAGAAAAGTATGAGCACACAAGGCGTACAAGGAAGTCATGTGGTGTCCACGTCAGATTTTTTTATTATTACTTCTCCGATCTATGTAATAGAGGGAAGTATTGTATTTTTTGACAGTTCGAGATTTTGGTGAATCTTCACGTTTTAGACCCTACTGAACCCAAAAAACATAATAAAAAAAAGTCGGTCTGTGGGTCTGTCGGTCATTATTTTTTTATTATTATTTTGTATATATTATTTATGCCGTATTATCGAGTTTGATATTTATTAGATGTTGGTATATAAATCTGATATTGTATTAATGAATAAATATTAGGTATGCAATTTTTACGTAAATAATAATTATAATATACTTATTTTAAAAGTGTTATATTTTCAACTGTTCATAGAAATAGGTAACAGGATTAGATTTGGGTAAACTATTTTACTGGGAATTCGGCTGGAAAGTTATAATCCGTAATCCTATTTTAACTGTAAATTAACTCTCCACTGGAGCCTGTCGATTGTTCTAAAGAATATAATACTACAATAGAAAAATCTGATGTGGCTAACACATGACCTCTCGCCATACTCTAATATTTTTATTTTACTAATATAAGTATATATTGTAGGTCATATAATCATTTTATAGAAGGGAATTCGGGATTTGTAGTTTTTATAATAGTATTATTAAAGTTTATCATAACTTCATAACCATATAAATAATAAATGACATTTTATATTTTTAATTTGTCAAAAAGTCAAAAATTTATTTGACATTAACTCTCAAATATTTTTTTTCTATTGGTAGGCAAATAAATCAAATTTGTAGAACTTTAAACTTCTTATAATTGAAAAAAATGGTGCTACATAGAAACAAAATTTTAAATACAAAAAAGTAACATTTTTTTAGTATACATTATTACTAAAAAAATACATGAGAATCCATAAATTTTGAGGATATTTCAGTAAAACTCTTCAGATCTTCAAGAAACTTCCACTTCTTGTTGCACAATTAACAACCAAATCGAATCAGATATAATGTAGGGTGTCAGAATATTATATGCATAATTTCAAATTCCCAGTAAAACAGTTTACCCAAAATTTTCAAATCTAATCCAATTACCTATTTCTATGAACAGTTGAAAATATAACACTTTTAAAGTAAGTATATAGTATATTATAATAATTATTTACGTACAAATTGCATACCTACCTAATAATTATTCATTTATAAAATATCAGATTTATATACCAACTTCTAATAAATATCAAACTCGATAACACGGCATAAATAATATATACAAAATAAAAAAAATAATGGCTGTTCACTGTTTATATATTATGGTTCCTATTACTAAATATGGATTTAGTCCGTCTCGCAGTGTGTAACGTTTGTCGGGACATGTACCCTCGCTGGCCGGCATCAGCCTCGTACCGGGCGCAGCCGAGGCTATGAATCTAGCTTATTATCTAGCTGTATTTTTTGCCATGTTAAACACATTATTTTTTCGGCGATTGTTATTAATTAATATTAATTTAGTGATTATTTTAAATATATTGACAGGTAATTATGTTGCTATGCATATGTTGACAATTGCTATGAAAAAACAAAATAGATTATAGGTATGTTGATGAATTTTATAATGTCAAATTTGTTGATTCACCATAGTAACAATAAATTACTTTTGCTGCCTAGACTTTTTTTTATTATTTTTGCTGCCTAGGCAGCAAAAGTGACACTTTGGTCACTGTAAGCAGTCAAAAAACAGCACTTTTAATGTCAATCGCCGAAAAACAATATTTTTTATCTAGATAAAGATAACTTAGTTTTTATTTATCTAGATAATATAATAGCAATTGAAAAAATTATTTAGATAATAGATAAATAATTATTATCTAGATAAATATTAGACAATATTATAAAGAAATATGAAGGACGCAATGTTATAAAGTATAAGCGGTACCAGTTGGCGAGCCGGCAGTAGTGATGCCGCGAGATCTCGTCAAAACGAGATCTCGACTCGAGATTCTCGAAATTTCGAGACGAGAGTAGCTTTATTCTCGTCTCGATTTTTCGAGACGAGACGAGAGTAGCATCATTCTCGTCTCGATTTTTCGAGACGAGACGAGAATATAATTCGAGATCTCGATAAATCTCGAATTTTTTTATGTAACGTAAGATCTACTTAGTTACAATATATACGAGTACATACGAGATAAAAGATTTACCTATACAAAATGCTTTTCTAAATATAAATAAAATATGCTTAAATCTGATTTAAATTAACAAGTTTTAACATAATTTTTGCGTTTATTATTCTATTTTATTTGGCAATAAAATGTATTTACAAAAATTTAAAATAAATTAAAATCACTTAATTCTAAATAATATAAAAATGGTAGATTCTTAAACAATGAACATAGGTAATAGGTAATGCATTTTTTAAACAAATAAGTATTTGAAAAATCATAAATTCAGGCATTTTGATGAGCTGGAAGAATAATGGCTGTTCCGATGGCTTTCCATCTAGGAGGTGCATGTTCTTACCTCCCACCTTAGAATCTAATATTCCAACTATTTTCACAAGGATGTCTCGCTGTGTATGTCAGCGGTGTATTTAGGTGCATACATACATAATATGAAGTTATCTGATTTAGAATTAGAACTTAAAAAAATTTCATTCATTTCGAATTACGTTATTTATAATCACCCCTTTTGTCAATTATATTAACTATTTGATACTTACGTAATTAAGTCATACCAATTGCGCTAGAGTAGAATAAAGCTAATATTTTACATAACAGATGACGTAATTAAATTTTCGAGACTCTCGAGTCGAGATCGAGATTCTCGCCTCGAGATCGAGACGAGATCGAGAGTAACCGTGACGAGACGAGAGTTGTTTCAATCTCGTCTCGAAAATTCGAGACGAGACGAGAGTACACTAATTCTCGTCTCGTCTCGTCTCGCGGCATCACTAGCCGGCAGCGTTGCAAGCTTGTGCGTTGTATGCTTGCACAGTTTGATTACATTTGAATTCGATAAAAATTACAATAATTGAAAAAAGTTGGTTATAATTTGACTAAAATTATTATCTAGATGATAATATGTAATTTTATCTAGATAAGATAATACCTAGTTAAATAAGAAAAAATACCTAGATAAGTTACAACACTTTACATGTACAAGAGTAGAATTATCAACTACAAAACGCTCACACCTCACACCATACTTACAATATAATTTATGGTTATGCGAAGTTATGTATACTTACATGTTTAAATATTTAAAAATGTATTTTTTCTTTAACAACTACTCTATCGCTGTCTGTTGATAAAATACTTTTAATATTTGTATTCTTTGTTAAACATAAGAGACACAGATCACTTATTGTAGATATGATTTACCGCAGCACAAAAAACGATTTTTCGCAATTTGTGAATACACGTTAGCTCACGTTAGGTAAGTGGTAAGTGGTCTCTGGTCTGGCTGGTCTGTCTGACAATTCATTCCCGCCCGCTTACAGCCGGTAGTTGGCGCTGAGGCCGCGCGATGCTAGGATTGGTTCAGTTCTAAGCAGTGGCGTGCCGTCATGTTGGACAGAAGGGAACCACTAAACTGAACTGAAAAAATCCTTGTTTCCACTCTTTTGAAGTAAAGATTTTATTTTTACCTTCCGCTTACCTGTAAAGGAAGGTATTGGAATCATGCAAAAAATCGGGTAGTGAGTTTTTAGTGGATGAGCACGAATTAGGGTCCTTACAACGCATTTTTGATAGTTTCACGATGATGTCTGTATGTATGTGTGTGTGTATGTGGTCAAGGCCGTAAGTCGGATAACTTAAATACGAATTACCCAAAAATTTTGATATTTGGTATTTAACATTTGTATATAAATTGGAAGAGCTCATTAGATTTTGGTACAAATATCTTCATCGGAAGTGATACTTTTTGAAGATTGAAAAGATTAATTGTCAATATTGTATATAAATTTGGATAAATATAGTATTAATTTGTAGTAAGAATAATAGGAAAAGTAATTTGCAACTTACGTTATAAAAAAATTGTCTTTATCTGGTAGAGACGATTTAAATTAATATAGGAGTGACGTCATAAAAAACAAGCAAATTATTCGTATGAATCAAGATTTTACTGTTTAGTACAGCATGAGTTTGATAGATGGTGCTGGCAGTCTTTCTCTATACACGAAATTTAAAGCAATAGTTTTTATTTCCATTTTTAAAATTAACCTTTATTTTACCATTTTAATACATCGTATGATTCTGTAGAAAATGATCAAAGATTAATAAAATTGAACAAAACTAAATAACAAAACACGTTAACCTCAAAATTTTATGTTGACACTTGACACAACAAGCAGGAGAAAATTGACAAGTTGTCAGCAATAAACAATAAATGGTATATAACGAACTTCTGTGAATCTAAAAGAAAACAATAATATGTAAGAATAGTTATTTATTACATAAGGAATAGAAATAACAGATTTTAGCGCAAGGTGTGATGTTTGTCGCCCGACGCGCAGTGGAGGGTTACAATCACACGAGCGTTAAATCTGTTATCTATGGGCGATTTTTCGCGAACCAAACTGTTCGGTCTTTAGTGTTCGCTTATATTTGGTTTTGTTCGTATTGATGACGTCATACAACAAAACAGTTTGGTTTAGTCGCGAAAATTTATATATTCGCTGATGAATCTACACTGCACTCTACAGATTAAATCGATGATTGTGCAACAAAAATAACATAATAGGGCTCTTTCTAAAAGATAGTATTATCTATAATAATTAGAAAAAAAAAGAAAACCAAATAATATTTAAACATAAACATACCATCCATAATAACTATGAACCTGACTTTTTTGGGTTTGTGCGTTTTTGGCATATACCTATTAGCTAATGTGACACATAGAAACGGATAAAATCCAATTAAAAGTTAATAGCGAAATTACTATAAAACCATATAGAAATCACAAAGTGTGTAATGCGTATAAATTCTCATAGAAAATAGTATCCCACTTTGCTCATAGGATCAAATAGAATGTGTGTCACATAGAAACGGATAAAATCCAGATAGAAGTTAATAGGTAGCGAAATTAATATAAAACCGTATGGAAATCACAAAGTGTGTAATGCGTATAAATTCTCATAGAAAATTGCATGCCACTTTGCTCATAGGATCAAATAGAATGTGTCACATAGAAACGGGTAAAATCCAATTAAAAGTTAATAGCGAAATTACTATAAAACCGTATAGAAATCACAAAGTGTGTAATGCGTATAAATTCTCATAGAAAATTGTATCCCACTTTGCTCGTAGGATGAAATAGAATGCGTATCACATAGATACGGATAAAATCCAATTAAAAGTTAATAGCGAAATTACTATTTTCGAAGTGCTACTTCTCCGCTATTTTTACCAGTAGCTTCTAACTTATACCTTCTACCGATATTCGTATAGAAACAGATAGACTGTAACCAGCAATGAATGGTAAAATACATATTAAGTACCATAGATTCCAATAAAATCCGTTCTACTTGTGTACCATTATATCCTATACGAACGGATAGACTTTCATTCGTATATGCGGATAAAAACCAATAAAATAAATAACTGGATTTATGGTAAAATGCGCGTTTCAATACACATATTAAATACCATAGATTCCTATAAAATCCATTCTACCTGTGTACCATTATATCTCATACGAACGGATAGACTTACATTCGTAAATGCGGATGAAAACCAATAAAATATATATCTGGATTTCCAGCAGTTTATGGTAAAAGACACGTTCCAATACACATATTGACTACCATAGAATCGTATAAAATCCGTTCTATCTGTGTACCATTAAAACCCATAAGATCGAATAGACTTACATGCGTATATGCGGATAAAAACCAATAAAATATATATCTGGATTTCCAGCAGTTTATGGTAAAAGAGGTGTTTCAATACACATATTGACTACCATAGAATCGTATAAAATTCGTTCTACCTGTGTACCATTAAAACTCATAAGATCGAATAGACTTTACATTAGTATATGCGGATAAAAACCAATAAAATATATATCTGGATATCCAGCAGTTTATGGTAAAAGAGGTGTTTCAATACACATATTGACTACCGTAGAATCGTATAAAATCCGTTCTACCTGTGTACCATTAAAACTCATAAGATCGAATAGACTTACATTCGTATATGCGGATAAAAACCAATAAAATATATATCTGGATTTCCAGCAGTTTATGGTAAAAGAGGTGTTTCAATACACATATTGACTACCATAGAATCGTATAAATTTTTTTATGTGTTTCTATGTGGCATTCTAACCAGGGATGGTTCTTTGAATCAAAAGCATCTTCATCGAAGAAAACACACTACACAAAGCGAAACCAGTTCGATTTCGGCATTCTCCAGACGTGTCCAATTACTACAGGGCTAAGACCGAAAATAGCACACCGCATCAGGAACAGGTTAGTGGTTGCCATTCATTTACAAAATTATCCGTTTTTTCCTATTTCAACTCGAATTCAAAGTAGTTATAACTCAAGATTTAATACTTTGTTATTGCTTTCATATTACAACTTCATTGTCTACTGTTTTATTTAAAATGGCTAAGCTGGAAACTTATAAAAACCAGCGCAATGGCGCTCAGTTTAAATTAACTCGCGTGAAAGATTATATTGCGTCCTCTGATGTGTCGATTGGAAGCTTAAATCAGTTAAAGGTACGCCTAGAAATCCTTGCCGATGCTCGTAAAGATTTCGAAAATATTCATTACGAAATAGAGCAACTAGATAAAACAACTTCCGCTCAAGAACATTTAGCTGTACTAACTAAATTTGAAGATGAATATTGCGATCTAGTTTCAAAGATTAGAGATATACACTAATTGACAAGGCAAACACGCATCCGATTCCGGCAGTAAGCAGCCAAATTAATAATAAGACAAACGATACGATTAATTTGCCTGTTTTGAACCTTAAAACATTTAACGGAAATTATAAAGACTGGTTAAATTTCGAGAATTCCTTTAAATCAGTAATTGAGGAAAACAAGGGTTTGAACAATATACGACGTTTTCAATATTTAAAATCTTGTTTACGCGACGATGCGTTACGAGCAATAGATTCACTAGCTATAAATGATGCTAATTACTCAAAGGTTTGGGAAATTTTAGAAAACCGATTTAAAAACGTCCGTCTTATCCAGTGGCGTAACTAGGGTGTGGCAGGCAGGGCACGTGCCGCGCCGCAACCAAGGGGGCCCCGTGGCTCAGTTGGCTTTCGAATCATTGTCGCTAAGCCATCATCATTGTGTTTGAATTATGGTCTAAATTTATTTATTGATTAAGAAAATAATATCAAATTTTAATTTTATTTAAAGTTATGAAATCTATTATATGTTGCCAGTTTGTAATATTATTATCTGTTAAAAGTATTCTATTTTGAGTTGGCAGTTCTATTTTATTTAATAGGAGATTGGTCATTAGTACTTTCTGTGAGACCTTGTACTGGGGACAATTAAACAGGGCATGGCTAGGGAGCATAGCATGGTTGAGGTAAGCATTGTATGTAAACCTCGTATTTTATCAAAACAAACTATGTTTAATGATGCACATTGCTAAATTGACGTTTAAACACATGATTTATTTTTATAAATCCACATTTGTAATGTTTACATAATATTTACATAACGTCGAGCGGGAAGAAGTTGAGAAGACTGATTTCAATCTCATTATCAACACGTTTGCATCGACGAAGGCGAGAAAGATACTCTTGTAAAACTGAATGTAAATATTCAATAAACAAATATATTTAATCATAGTTATTTTGTTGTTTTTTACCCATATTTGTCAAAATAACAAAACGAATAAATATGATTTTCGAGGGGAAGGGGGCGCAATTTCAACTCTTGCCATGGGCGCTACTTTTCCCAGTTACGCCACTGGTCTTATCGTTCAGGATCACGTGTCAACAATCTTAAACGCACCAACAATTACAAAATCTACGTGAACTTTTGGACACTTTAACATCAAATATAGCTTCACTGAAAATGAATATACCCGTCGATAACTGGGATGCTTTAATTATACCCATTGTTGTTGAAAAATTAGATTATTCCACGAAACGCGAATGGCAAGTGTCGTTGGACAAAGCCGTACCAAAATATTCGGCATTTCTGACATTCTTAGAAAAACGTTGTGTAGTATTAGAATCCTTAGGGACAATACCATCAAACAAACCCAATTCACTACAATCTAATAATAATTAATTCAAAGTTTCAAAATCAAAACCAGAAAACTAAAGTTCAAACAGTAACACATCATGCAACTATTCAAAATAAAAAAATGCTATGTTTATTTTGTAAAAATACAAATCATTATATTAGCCAATGTGAAGACTTTTCAAAATTAAAGAAAAATTAAAGAAAGATCCACACAAGTCATTAATCTCAAATTATGCACAAATAGTCTAAGAAATAATCATTTAATTGCAAACTGTCGCTCCAATTCAAAATGTCGTGTTTGGGTGTTTGCAATGAAAAGCATCATAGCTTGTTGCACCCAACCACTGAAGGTGACAAAATTCCTGGAATAACATATAACGCGCATTCTTATTTGGCAGAAACAAAAACAAATTCAGTTCTATTATCTACAGCAATTATTTTGATCAAGGACCAAAAGCATGAATATCATCCATGTAGAGGGCATTCTTAGATCAAGGTTCATGTTAAATTATATCACATCCTCTATGTGCAACAAATTAGGACTCAATTTAGCTCCAACGAATGTAGAAATTAATTGTTTAAATGGCACATCATGCAACACCAACAAACAAACGAAAGTTATTGTTAAATCTCGCGCGAATGCTTTCTCGGCAAACCTTAATTGTTTAGTACCTAGTATCTAGTAAATAAGATAACGGATAATATTCCAATAACAGCCATAAACCCGACACAGTTAGAAATTCCCAGAAACATCAATTTAGCTGATCCCTACTTCTATGAACCGAACAAAGTAGACTTGCTAATCGGCGCAGGTTTATTTTGGGATTTATTGTGCATAGGGCAAATTACGGTACCTGGCGGGTTAGTGTTTCAAAAAACTCATTTCGGCTTTATTGCAGCAATACTTCAAAACAAACATCTTGCCATCTGTCCAATGTAGATATCAATAACCAGATGTTAGCTTTCTTCGAATTGGAGAACAATGTAAACATTTCTTCGAAGGATCCTACCGACGAAGAAACCGAGTGTGAAAATCACTTCTGTGAAAACACAATACATACCAACAATAGATTTATAGTAAAATTACCTACTATTAATAATCAAATGGATATCGGAGATACTAAACAAATGGCTCTTAAACGATTCTATAATCTAGAGCGTAGGTTAAACAAAAACTTTGAACTTAAAACAAAATACTCAGAATTTATAAATGAATATCACAAGTAGTGTTCCCGCGAGAATCGAGACTAGTCTCGGTCTCGTCTCGTCTTGTCGAGAAAATCGAGACGAGACCATGAGGCAACTCTCGACTACAAATTCGAACCGAGACGAGACCAGTATCAAGTCTCGCCGAGAGTCTCGTCGAGACTATCGAGTCTCGTCTTATATAATTGATTAGTAACTATTTGCTTAATATTAAAATAACAGAAATATGCTTTTGTGAATATGATAGGATTAAACAATTATTCTCGAAAAATTTTCACTTCTTATTGTCCGTGATGCATTTTTAGATGCTAATGAAGCTGGAATATCAGAACCAGATCATAAATGGGATCTTTCACAAAAAAGTTGTATTTTAAGTAATATTCCCAAGATCGACAAACAATAAATGTAGGTATACAAACTTACATGTTTAAAAATAAAATCTTTATTTTGATCTACATAAATCAATTAGATATGTAATAAAAATAATACCTATTCCTAAAATTATGTAAAAGTTATTAGCAAAATAATAAGTTTAGTAAAGATATATAGGTATACGAAACATTCTTATTAATTAACAAAAATTAATTTTAATTATAAAAATTATAAATTTAGGTACCTAACAAGTCTAGTATAGATGAAGTACCGTGGAATAAAATAAACATAAAATAAAACAAAAGAGTTATTTCGTAATTCGTACAAAATACGTATAAGTAATCCCATAAGACTGGGCCTAGGCCGCACTAACACTAACAAACTAATACTGACTTGTTTTGCATGCCAAATAAATAAATACCACACAACCCAAGTTGATTCGATATTTTCGAGACTCTCGACTCCATGTCGAGATTAGTCGAGAAATTTCGAGACGAGACGAGAGTGACTTTTATTAGTTTTGGAAATTCCGAGTCGAGACGAGAGTCGGGTGCACTCTCGACTACTCTCGACAAACGGCATCACTAATCACAAGCTTAATCATATGGAAGAAGTCGTGGAACCGTTAGATACTAAATGCGTTTATTTACCCCATCACGCGGTTTTTAAAGAAACAAGTAGCACAACGAAATTAAGAGTATTCGATGCGTCCTTAATTAGTAGCAACGGTCGCAGTCTTAATGACAATCTAATGTACCGGTAATCCAATCTGACCTTTTTAGTATAATTTTACGATTTCGAATGCATCAATACAAATGTACCGTCAAATTCGCTTTCACCCTGATGATACGAATCTACAGTTAATATTTTGGCGGAATAATTCGTGTGAACCTATTAAAACATTCAAATTAACAACCCTTGCATATGGAACTAAACCAGCAAGCTTTTTAGCAACACGTTGTCTAAAGGAACTTGCTGATAAAAACGAAAACGATTATGCAGAAGCTAGTAAAGTAATCCGTAATGATTTTTACATGGACGATCTGCTCACCGGTGCAGACTCGATATCAGATCTAATCAAAATAAATATATTACATCAAGGCGGTTTCGAATTAAGAAAATTCCAATCTAATTGTATAGACGTTTTGTCAGGTAACAATGTTCAGCAAGATAGAGATGAAAATATAAATTTATCAAAACCAGAACTTTCAAAGATTTTAGGTTTATGTTGGAATTCTAATCAAGATATATTTAAATTTGAAATTCAGCTAAATTCATTACCAAATAAAATAACTAAACGAACAATACTGTCTGCTACAGCGCAGATTTTTGATCCCCTAGGATTACTTGGACCGGTGATAATGAAAGCAAAAATAATTTTGCAACAACTGTGGTCGATAAAAACAAGCTGGGATGAATCAGTTCCGAGCAGTATTCATACTACTTGATCACTGTTTCTTAATCAATTACATAATATTAAAGATATTCATATACCTAGAAAAATAATAGCAAACCATCCATCAAATTTAATCGAACTTCACGGTTTCTGTGACGCATCACTGCAAGGTTATGGGGCAACCATTTACATAAGAACTCAAAATTATGATGGTAGTTTTGATACACGATAATTATGTTCAAAATCTCGGGTTGCACCATTAAAGGTAATCACGCTTCCTCGCTTGGAACTATGCGGTGCATTACTGTTAAACTTTGTTCAGAGTGCGAGCGCCGAGCGTAGCGGCGCGTCAAGCGTTTCGACCGCGTTGCGTCAGTGCCGCGTGGGTGTATTCAGAGTGACAGCGTCTTCCAGGCGTTTGGCGAACAAAGCGGCAAATATTATTAAATTTGAAAAACGTTTCCAATAAGAAAAGTTGCATTCATGTTATTGCTAAAGACACCATATTACACTAGGAAGATTAAAAGAAAGTTGGAATTCATTCTAAAATGTGAATGACGTTTATTTGGTTTGTTCCATTGTTTATGTCATAATCTGTGAAAATAGCTGGATATATTTTTAAATTTCAATTATAAACAGTTCTGTAATATCTTCTAAACTCATGTTGAATACTCAGAACGCCGAGGTAAAGCTACAAAAAACAATCCGGATTGTTTCGAACGCTGACGCTATATGGGACGCTTTACGTACGCTAGACGCAACGCTCGCACTCTGATTCATTCTACTTAAATACATTGGATTGTTTTATTTTTGACGCGACGCTGAACGCGACGCGACGCTCGACGCTCGCACTCTGAACAGGGCTTTAGCCAACTTACTAGATAAAGTTCGTCAAGCCATACAATTAAATATTTCGCAGCAATTTTTATGGACAGATTCAAGTATTGTTTTAGCATGGATCAACACATCCCCTTCATCTTTAAAAACATTCGTAGCAAATAGAATAACTCAAATAAACTCGCTAACTAATGCAAGGAATTGGTATCATGTTAAATCCGAAAATAATGCTGCTGATATCCTTAGTCGTGGTGTTTTGCCTTCCGAATTGGCGGCAATACGCCAACGTTATTGGGTATTATCAGGCAGAAGTATAACTAGACAAGTCTTACACACGTGCGTTAAATGTTTTAGGACAAATCCTGCAAATGCTAATCCAAAAATCTGCTGTGTCCACCACAGTACTTCCCCGATTATAAGTTTTAATAACTTACTTTCGTAACGCCGTTAATTTTATGCTTTATTCTGCAAAATTTAAATAAATTTATCATTTTTCCCCAAACTATTTAAGTTGATACCATAAATACCATAAAAAATCTGATACTTATTCACTAAAAACTCACACTCGAAAATTTTAACCCGTCACAATACCTTATAGCCTTATAGAATATAATGCGGGAAGTAAGAACAACTGACCATTGTTTAAATGTTGTTATTGATTCTTCGACTAATATTTTTTCTAGAAAACTTTAATTTGATAATACACTTAAACAAATTTGAATAATTTTTTGAGAAACAATAATTGATTATCGCATAAATGTCATTTTTTACATTTTTACTAAACTTATCTCCCCCGAGAGCTTTAAATTGACACCAAACTCGGTATAATTTGAATAATGTATGATAAAAAAATTGACGATCAGTTAAAGCTTTAATTTGATACCACACACGATAGTATTTTAATAAAAATAAAATAAGATATGTTTATAAAGTTGGTACCACTGGTTGAATAAAAAAATTTGAGTAATTTTTTGAGAAACAATTGAAAATCGCATTAATGTAATTTTTTACATTTTAACAAAACTTATCTCCCTGAGCGATTTAAATTGACACCAAACTCGGTATAATTTGAATAATTTATTTAAAAAAACAATTGACGATCATTTAAATGTTATTTTTGTTTTTCTACTAGAATTATTTTCCCAAGACCTTTAATTTGATACCACACACGATAGTATTTTGATAAAAATAAAAAAGTTTTGTTTATAAAGTTGGTATCACTGGTTGAATAAAGCTCATTAACGAACTTGAAGTCAGATTTTGGCTCAAGATCTTTAATATAAAATTTCAGTCCAAAATTCCAACGCATTTTTAAGTTATCCAACATCCAGACAGACCGACAGACTAACAGACCGACTTTTTTAAAAATTATGTTTTTTTGGGTTCAGTAGGGTCTGAAACGTGAAGATTCACCAAAATCTCGAACTGTCAAAAAATCACGATTACAATACTTCTCTCTATTACATAGATCGGGGAAGTAAAAATGGGAGACCTTCCCGCGACTAGAGTTACACCTTCGCGACCATTCATTATAACGGGTATTGATTATGCCGCACCAGTGCTAACCAAGGAATCGCGAGGGCGTGGTAAACGTCTTGTCAAATCTTACATTGCAATTTTTGTATGCTTTTCAACAAAAGCGGTTCATGATGAGTTGGTCCCAGATTTATCTACGGAAGAATTTTTAGGCGCATTAAAAAGATTCATTGGTCGTCGTGGCTGTCCCACCGACATTTATTCTGATAACGCAAACAAACTTTGTCGGTGCAAATAACGCGTTAAAGGACTTAATAGAATTTTTTACTAAAGACGAATTCAAAAACACATTTCAAAATGAAGTCGCTAAATTAGGTATTACGTGGCATTTCATACCTCCCAAAGCCCCACACATTAATGTTAAGGCGGTAAAAACTCATTTGAAGAGAACCGTAGGCAATGCTAATTTAACTTTTAGTGAAATGAACACGCTTCTTGTTAGGATCGAATCTTGTTTGTATTCGCGCCCCGTAACACAAATGTCGTCAGATCCGAATGACCTGGAAACCTTGACACCCGGTCACTTCCTCATAGGGCAGTCGCTAACTGAAATTCCAGAATACGACCTCAGCGAAGTCCAAGAAAACCGGCTTTCAAGATGGCAGCTGCTTGAGCGTATCCGCGCTCACTTTTGGAACCGATGGAGTCGCGAATACCTGACACAACTCCAGGTTCGTACAAAATGGCGTACGACTCCTCCATCTCTCCAGACCGGCAATCTGGTCATCCTCATGGAGGACAACGTACCTCCTCTGTGTTGGAAAACGATGGAAACGTGCGAGTTAGAGGTGGGAAAACTATCGATAGTACTATCGATAGATCGATAGTTTCATAAAAAAAATAACTATCGATATATCGATAGTTGCACTTTATCGATAGTACTATCGATAGTACTATCGATAGTTAAACGATAGTGAAACGATTGTTAAACGATAGTTTATCGATAGTTAATCGATTGTTAAACGATAGTTTATCGATAGTTAAACGATAGTTTATCGATAGTTAAACGATAGTCAAACGATTGTTAAACGATAGTTTTTTTGTTTTAGTAATTTAATTATTTTAATGTTTTGAATTTCAAAATTTTCCAACAGATATCCTTTCAATTCCAGGCTCGGTATCCTGTTATCGTATAGCAACAACTATGGTATAGCAAAAACTATCGTTTAACAAAAAACTATTGTTTAACAAAAACAGTCGTTTAACAAAAACTATCGTTTAACGAAAACTATCGTTTAACAAAAACTATCGTTTAATAAAAACTATCGTTTAAAAAATATATCGTTTAACAAAAACTATCGTTTAAAAAAAACTATCGTTCAACAAAAACTATCGATAGTATCGAATAATAAGGACAATCGATAGTACTATCGATATATCGATAGTTGGATCACTGGACTATCGAACTATCGATAGTTTCTTATACGATAGTTTTCCAACCTCTAGTGCGAGTAGTGACAGTGCGCACTAAGCAAGGAACTTTCAAACGCGCTGCTGCAAGAGTGTGTGTGCTCCCAATCGAAAATGAACAATGCAGTGCTAATTATTGTTA
This sequence comes from Agonum fuliginosum, assembly GCA_947534325.1. NCBI lineage: Eukaryota > Metazoa > Arthropoda > Insecta > Coleoptera > Carabidae > Agonum > Agonum fuliginosum. Next base: position 13,160,974 of record OX384045.1, on the reverse strand, counting down.
GTGATGTGAAAAAATCGTTTAGTCTTATAAGAAAAATAATATCCTTTACAATACTTTGTTTGATTGTTGAAGTATTATCCCTTCAACGAGGGGAGCCTATGTTCAGAACTATAGAACTTTCCCTAAATACATAACTGTATTACATCACCAGGGGTCCTATTCTATTTCATTTATCAACGTTGATAAGTTGGGTTGTCTTGATAACCCCCCACCATGTGTGACGTAGTAGCCAAGCGACTGTCGCTACGACTTATCAACCCTCGCTACGGTAGACTTGCGCGTTGCGTTGATTTTTGTTCGTTGTGAGGTTAAAATATTTATTTTATAAATATAAAATACCAATAAATTATGGATTCATTATATGTATTTAATATTTTTGATTAGTTTATTAAATAATTCAACTTACAAATTGTAGAAATAAGAAATTGACATTTTTCTTGAAAAAATAATTTACTTTGAAAATCAAAAAAATGGCTTATTTTAAAACAAATAATACGTTTATGATAAGTGATAGGAAAATTGGTGGTTTAGCAGTTTTTCTTGCCAAATTTCACAGTAAATGTAAAATCTCTATCAGTCGTTATCAACTGGAGACCAAATATCCCTAACTCTTGATATAGTTACAAACGGAATGACGTCACGAAGTTATCAACTGAACTTCGCTAGCGACTGTCGCTATGAATTAGAATAGGTACCCAGGGCGATCGGACATCTTCGAGTAAGTCCGTTCACCCCCACTCTTATGTTTCCACCCTAATACGATTTCTGTGACTTGTGAATTATATTGTATGCATCAGTCAATCAGTCTATATGTATCAGTCTATAAATAAATGTTAATAAGACAACAATTACTCTATTAGTATGCAACCTCAGGGTTCAACAACAACATTTAATATAAGGACTTACCCACATGGCGTTAGTGTCAACGCGTCACCTGTCAATATTTTTTTACGCAGAAACAAAAATCAAATTTTACTAGTTCTTTAATGCTACCAGATAAAGACAATTTTTTTATAACGTAAGTTGCATTTAAGTTTTCCTCTTATTCACATGACAAATAAATGCTATATTTATCCAAATATTTAGAAATGAATCTTTTACTCTAGTGTGCACAGCAAATTATAGCAAGAAATCGAAGAAATTTTTCTACTCATTAGACTTAAACGTGTTAATACCTTTTGATTTGTTTGAACATATGTATATTTTTGTGTATCAAGTACGGATAGAGCATTGTTTGTTGAATGCGGCGAGAAATTTGTTCAGTCGAGGCGAAGCCGAGATTGACGACTCGCCAAGGACAACAAACAAGCTCCATTCAACGAGGTATCTAATAGTATATTATAATACAAGTGTGGAAAGAGCTTCATTGAAAAACTAGTATGACAGTTGGAGCACGTGCATTAGCGAGTTCTCCTATCATACTAGTTTTTTTAATAAGCCTTTCCGGAAGTATGTTACATACTACTTATTTTTTCTACGAAAGTGGGAAATATTCAAAATTATTTAAAAAATTTATAAATATTATATTAGTAAATTTGAGAAAAACAAATCAGGTAGCTATGACAGATAGCTGAAAAAATAATATTTGAAAACTGACAGTTCATTTTTGTAATTATTTGCATTTATGGTGTGATTTATGATAAAATAAAGACATTTCATGCAGAATGTTGTAGTGATAGTGGAAGTGAGTTTATTTGTACCCCTTCCGACATTTTACAGCAATTGTGAATCTAAACATTTGTCTCTGAAGTCAAAAATATCCTGACAATTTTAACCTTCCAGTAAATACACAATATCTAGTTCAGCAAAATAATTTATGCCTCAAGTTTAGTGAAAATCGTCCATTTGAATATTTATTATAAAGATTACAACAAATAATGTGTTTTAGCTATGAAAAATGTACTTTTTGAAAAATTCTCACTCAATGCACAAATTGAGTGTGGTAATTATTTTCACTAGTCAATGTTTCAAAAGCCTACTTTCACTACCAATTTTAATATCTGAAAACATGTGAATTCGCACTTTTGTAGAAAAAATTATTATTTGCCGTGCTTATAACAATTCTATTAAATCGTGGTTATCGTTCATCATCTTGACAACGTTTATAAACAAAACAAACATTTTTCAAACAAAATGTTCGCAATCGTAATTTGACGAAATCAATTTAATAGTTTTATGTTTTTGTCGCACTAGTGTGACAAAGCACTGTTGTACATTATCCTAACTAAAAATTGAATAACAATGTTCATATTGTACAACGATTGTAGACAAAATAAGATTTTAAATATCATTTTAATGAAACTCCCATGTACATACGTATAGTACGTTTACATGTCATTTATCAGTTGAATTTCGTTTGTAACTTTTATTAAATATTTTGATTTTGTAGTCTTCATTTAGCGATTTTATAATATTTATAAATATATATATATATATAAATAACCTACCAATTTTATATTCACATGCACTTACCTGACATGATTTGAAATCACTATATTTGAATTTAGCACCAAATTGTGTAACTAGATTGAAAGATCTCCACAGTATAAAACAGTCTTTTAGTTACAGAATTCTTTTAAAAAACGAACTATAGTAAATGCTTAACAAAGTATCGAAACAGTTTTGCTTCATTTTTGATTTATAGAAGTAAAAATAAATAAGGATTTAACATAAACAGATAAAACAAGTTCAAATACTTAAACAATTCATAAGGCAACTTAAATTCTCAATATAGGTGTTCCTGATAGTAGTAAAGTTGACCCTTTAATTGTTTTGAACAGTGTATTATAAAACATAAATAACACACAAAGAGAAACACTTGCTTCGATCTATAAAGAAGAGATAAAATATTTCCACCGACTGTTTTAATACTTAAGAACTGCAAATTCAAAATTGTATTGGATATTTATTTTATTTGTTTGTATTGACAAAATCTTATATTTCATGGACATCTCTACAAATGTACAGAATCCATATATGAACAGTTTAAAAATAAAAGAAAACTCATATTATCTTCATACCCATGTAAAGTCTGACGCATAAAAAAAATCACGAAATATGTGCTCACCACGCAATGAAGTAGGATTTTTATTGAACTAACTGTATTTTATTAATAATTTCAATCTATATTTCGATTTTGTTTACCAATGTAAGTCAACCTTCCTTATTTAAACATTCAGAAGTCGACATAAGCAAGTCGTAGGTACAAACTTCGACTGAGACGGGTTATTGGCCTAAAATCTTATTTTTGAATAATAAATTGCTCATTAAAAGTCCGTGAACCTCGGATTATGGTAGATAAACATGCGAAAATGGCCAGTTTTGATCGGTTTGACAATATCCGATTATACTGACAAGTTGAGCTGCAATTATAAGAAATGTTTTAAATCAAAATATATTTCTTAGGTTAATTTAGTATTAACAAACTGGTTTCAGTTTTATTTATTTATTTTGAACCATGATGTATTATACATCGTGATTTGAACATAATCACTTGTAGGTACTACTTACAATAATAAAACAAAACACATAACTATACTTATGCTTATTTGATTTATTAAAATCAAAGTCTACGCCGAAAATCTTGTGAATGCTAAGAAATCAGGATTAAAAGTCAAAGATCATTAAATAGCAAAAGTTACAACAGTAAGTACCCAGAGTTATTGATCCATACCAGGTGTCTATTATTTTTGAGCTATAAAAGAAACAATGTTAATTTCTTTATTTTGCTCTAAGTTTTTACCTATTGATATTAAAGCAATAATCAATATCGTACCTAAGTATAGAAAGTTATAGAATTAAAAATTGGATCCAACATGCCTTTGATGAAATAAAACGTTCCTGTCACGAGATAAACGAAAATTTCCATATTTAGCTGTTCGCAGAGTGCCATGATGAGAATTTGAACGATTTAGACGGATTCTTATGATCCAATAAATCAATATGAAAAAAAATTCGAATCTGTCAACTGTCAGAGTGAAGGAATAATTTTTTTTTTCTACAACTGTCAAAAATCATTTAAATTGGTGTTTTTTTTTTTTCACAATCTTGTTTTTGATATGTTACTGACAACCATTAAAAACCATAAAATAGTATATTGTTTTACAAGTGTGGAAAGGGCTTCATTGAATTACTTATAATTGTTAGAGCACGAGCAACAAAGCGATTTCTCCTATCACACACTCAAACGAGTTTTTCAATGACCCTTTCAATGACCCCAATGTTACATAGGTACTACTAGTTTTTCTACGAAAATGTGAAATACTAAAAATAATGAATTTAAAAAAATAACACTAACCAATTTTTTTTAAAAAAAGTCAGGTTGGCTTGCTGTCATAGTTGAAAACAATACCAATACATAAAAACTGACAGTTCATTTTTGTAATTTTGCATTTATTTTATAGACGTTTCAAATCCATAGGAGTGAGGTCATATCAGATAAATTCTATCCACCGCTTTCACAAATTTCTTTCTTACACATTTTAATCAACTATACTAAATAACAAAACACGTTAACCTCAAAATTTTATGTTGACACTTGACACAACAAGAATAAAAAAATTGACAAGTTGTCAGCACTAAACAATAAATGGTATACCGTGAGATTTATTTAACGTGAAACATGGGATCTTTCATATCCATGGTTACTAATTTGACAGCAATGTATTAGAGCGTTTCATTTAAAATAGAACATAGCAAATGAATTATGATTTTAGATATAAAAAAACTTGCAAGAAATATAAACATTTAATATATATTTTTTCAAAATAAAATTTATATCAAATTTTGAAATAAGTACACGAAATAAATCAGATAGGTACTTGTCTGAGGCTAACATCTGCATAACGTATCATTTGCACCCTTTTATTCAATTGCTTACCTTATTTTCAACAACGCAGCCCTAATTGACAGCTGACAGGTAATATTTACTTGATAATGACAGCCTATGTTCTATTTTAAATGAATCGCTCTAATACATTGCTGTCAAATTCGTAACCATGGATATGAATGATCCCATGTTATAACTCACGGTATAACGAACTAAAAGAAAACAATAATATGTAAGAAAATATACCTATTTCATATAATGAATACTATATTATATGAATAATAATAATTGTTCTGCTACTGCCGTTAAGACACAAATTGATAAGCCTCGCGCCTCGCCTCTTATGACATACGATATGCCTATAGATTTATACGAGTAAAATGTGTAAGAAAGAGATAACTTATTTTGTGAACGTGGTGGATAGAATTTATCTGATATGACGTCACTCCTATATGAATTTGAAATGTCTATATATTTATAATAAAAATAATGAAATTTCTTGCAGAAAGTAATATTGATAGTGAAAGTGAATTTATTTGTACTCCACCGGACATTTTACGGAAATTGTAAATCTGAAATGTTGTCTCTTAGAAGTCAAAAATAATCTGACATCTTTGGCCTCCTGTAGCACAATTCTAGTGCAGCAAAAATATTTGTCTCTCAAATTCAGTGAAAATCAATCATTTGAATACTTATTATTACAGATATTACTACTACAAATAAAGTGTTTAAGTTATGAAAAATGTGCTTCTTGAAAAATCGCACTTAGTGCACAAAATGAGTGTGGAAATTATTCTTAACACTTAATGTTTCAAAATCCTACTTTCACCATCAATTTTAATAGCTAGTGAGTTTGTACTTTCGTAGGAAATAAACATTTTTATTAAATCGTTACTTTGAAAACTGTTTTATGCCCGCAAAATTATATTTTATCCAGTCCTTTAATAACGTAAACTAGGCAATTTACATTTTATAGGATTACATTCATTATTTCATCGCCCACGTTTTTCAAAATTTTATTTTCAAGTTATATTTTAGAATAATTTCGCATAGTTACTAAACAAATTTGAAGAGTACCAATCATACACTAAAATATTATGTAACACGTACACAAACTGAGTTTTAGAGGACTAACCTAATTTAAAGACTCGGCCTGCGCCTCGTCCGTAAATGTATTCGTCCTCTAAAACTCTATTTTGCGTACTTGTTACATAAATAACTAATTTTGAACATTATTAATATTAAAATCAAGTTCAAAAGTTTTAATAAGAATTTAGAAATAAAATACTGTTGTAGAAAAAATATTGTTTGTATTTCGAGCGCGGAATGTTTTAGTGTGTTCGAATAACTTATTTCGCTCGACAAGTCTCATCAAATAAGTGACATTCTCACGCATAAAAAATATCATCTTCGCATACGTAATACAAAATAACAAATATCAAATATTATTGTTTTATTCAATTTAACATGGCAGTCTGAAAACTAGCCTAAATTGTTTATTTCTATCATGTTTATTTTGTGAAAGAAAACAATTTTATTAACAAATTTAAGCTTAGTCGATGCAGTTTTATATTCTGAATCTGAACATCTTTGGTATTGGTAATTTTTCTCAATACCTAGGTAAAAACTTAGAACAAAATAAAAATTTTAAAATTGCATTTCCTATAGGTCAAAAAAGTCTACACCCGGTATAGGTTATTTAGGACAGTATGAATTATGAATCGGCGATGGGATTTGGGAGTACTTCATTCACAAATTTATACCTTTGAGCATGCGCATGCGCATGTACCCGACAGATTCCAGAGATAAATAAACGTTTTATTGTGTTTTATGTGGTATGTACTTGTGGTTTGTGGTTTATTGCATTACTTATTCTAAACGAATTTAACTATTTTAAGTAAATATTTATTACATTTCTAATGGATTGTTTTGAATAGTGTTAGTTTAACTGTATGAATTTAATCAAATTGTATTTGTGTACAAAACTGAACGTTTAATAACTTTTATAACCTATAATTCACAAGTTCGTTGTGGTGACCCGTGCAAGAGCTGGGAGCTGGCGATTAAGGAAGATTAAGGTAGATTTTTTACATTAATTCTTAGTTATTATCTACATGGGAGTTTTACTAATTTGCTTTCTTGAAATTTAAAAATCTCAACAATATCAAAGAAACGTAAAGTTTAGTGAAGAGTGTTAAGCATTTCACTTTTCGTTATTATAATTACAGATTTTAGAAGTACATTTCATATTTCATATCATAATATTCGTCACCTCGCAGCAGTCGACTAGAGCGGACGTGTCTGCTCCCCGAACAGTTACGTAGTGATTACTGAACATAATACGATTACGTAGTGCTAAGTGTGCATAACACGTTTGTGTAGTGCACAGTCCTTATACCAAGTGATTATTTCCTTAAACGGATAGTGAAGTGAAGTGAATCAAACTAGTGAAAATGCCCGAGACCAGTGGAGGTATAAACTCACCAATCACCCAAATCGTGACAACAATTACAACAACTTCAGTTACTACTCTCGCCAATTCCCTCCAACCTCTAAGACCTCCTATCATGAGTCTCTTTCCCTCACCCACTCAATTTCCGAACTATCCAACCCCAACAACTCTACAATCACCTCTCCCAGCCTCACTGTACCCTGTGGTTCAAGTGATGGAGACAGAGTCACAACTACAAAATCCAACACTCTCAGACATGACATTCATTAACCTAACAAATGAAGACAATGACGAAAACCAAATATGCTCCTGGCAAACTATAAGGAGAAAGAAAACTGCAAAACGCTCCATGACCGAAGTAAGTAACATCCTTTCACCAAAAGCTAAAAAACCACACTCCATTAATACAAACAGATTCACCATTCTTAAACACGCAGAATCACCACACAACTCTACAAACGAAGACGAAACTAAGAAAGACAGACCACCCCCTGTGTTTATCCAAAACGTAACAAATTACTCAACTATGCTCAACTGTATCCAAACCTCACTCGACCCTACAGAATTCCTATGTAAAACCTTATCTAACGACGAAGTTAAAATCAACACAACAAATTCAAGCGCGTACAGGAAATTAATTCATCTACTAAATCAAAACCATGTAGCCTTCCACACATACCAACTACAAGAAAACCGAGCCTACAGGGTCGTGTTAAAAAACCTACACCACTCAATGCCCATCGATGAAATAAAAGAAGCCCTAGAAGAGAAAGAGTTTAAAGTCAGAAACATAACCAACATTAAAAGCTGGCATACCAAACTACCCCTGCCAATGTTTTTTATTGACCTCGAACCCAACACCTCCAACAAAAACATCTACCAACTAACTAATCTACTTGGAACAAAAATTGTAATTGAACCCCCCAGAAAAAAAAGAGACATCCCCCAATGCCAAAGATGCCAGGAATACGGCCACACCAAGGCGTACTGTACTAAACCTTACAGATGTGTCAAATGCACAGACTACCATCCAACAAACCAATGCACTAAAAGTAAAACCTCAGCACCTAAATGTACCCTGTGCGGAGGGTCACACCCCGCAAATTACAAAGGATGCCCAACATATAAAACAATCCAACAAAGAAGAAATAAAAACCAACTCCAAAATAAACCATACAAAAACCCAATCCCCCTCGAACACGACTCAGAAATTATACAGAACGAAACCGTCGACCCAACACAATCCCACGACTACAACACCCCGTTCAACAATAACGGAAATACATTCGCAAAAGCCACTAAAATGCGAGATAACGAACAGAAATACTCGCTACAACAATTCTTAAATAAATTTGAAGAAATGTTCGCACAACTTATGATACAAAACAGTAACATCATCAACATGTTATCCACACTAGTTAAACATCTCACTAATGGATAACACTCTGAGAATAGTACTTTGGAACGCCAACGGGCTACCACAACACCGACAAGAAGTCGAAGTCTTCCTCAATCAGCAAAAAATCGACATACTACTAATTTCTGAAACTCATTTCACCGAGAACACCTACTTTAAAATCCATAATTACAAAACATACCATACCAACCACCCAGACGGAACCGCACACGGGGGTACTGCAGTCATCATAAAAGAGAAAATTAAACATCATGAAATGGAAAAGCATGAAAAAGACTACCTCCAAGCAACCACCATCAAAATTAAAGATGCATACGGCCCACTTGCTATTGCAGCCATATACTGTCCACCGAGACATGCTATAAAACAACATCAATTCGAAGAGTACTTCAAACTGCTCGGAAATAGGTTTATTGCAGGAGGCGACTACAACGCCAAACATACCTACTGGGGATCAAGGCTAATTAACCCGAAAGGTAGAGAATTAATAGCTACAATCAATGCGAACAACTTTACCCCCATCAGCACTCGAAAACCAACGTACTGGCCAACCGACACAAATAAATTACCAGATCTACTTGACTTTTATGTTACAAAAGGAATCTCACCTAATTACACAAAGGTTGAAGAATGTTTCGACCTCTCATCTGATCACTCTCCAGTCTTAATCACAATCAGTGCAACAATAATCCAAAAACAAGCTAAACCCTCCTTAAGTAACAAATTTACAAACTGGGGAATGTTTAAAAAACTCTTAAACGATGACATCAACCTACAAATTCCTCTAAAAACCGCAGATGACGTAGACAAAGCTACTGAACTACTCACAAGCTCTATTCAAAAAGCCACCAAGAAATCGACCCCAAAGAACAATAAAACTCACGAATTTATACAGAATTACCCTAAGCATATCCGGGATCTCATCGCCATTAAAAGGAAAGCAAGAAGAACTTGGCAATCAAGCAGACTTCCACAAGATAAAACCACACTAAACAATCTTAGCAAAAAACTTAAAAAACTCATCGCAGAAGCGAAAAACGAAACCTTTGAAGAGTATATCAACAACCTAACCCCAAATGCAGACACAAACTACTCACTGTGGAAAGCCACCAAAAAAATAAAAAGACCACAGCAACATATTCCTCCCATACGAGCAGACAACAACACCTGGGCAAGATCCGACACCGAGAAAGTTGAAACTTTTGCCCAGCATCTATCAAACGTCTTCCAGCCCCACCCCTTGAATCAGACAAGTGACGCAGAAATCATAAAATCACTAGACATACCCCTACAACTCTCACCACCAATCAAACCCTGTACTCCCACAGAATTACTCAACGAAATCAAGAGACTAAATAATAAAAAGGCCCCCGGCCCCGACTTAATTACAGCCACAATACTCAAAAACCTACCCAAGAAAGGAATCGTCGCAATCACCCAAATCTGCAACGCAATTCTGAGACTTCAATATCTCCCTATTATGTGGAAAACTTCACAAATAATACTCATCCTTAAACCAGGCAAACCAATACACGATCCTTCATCATACAGACCCATCTCACTGCTACCTATCCTAGCTAAAATCCTAGAAAAAATTATTCTAAAGAGAATAGCACCCATAATCGAAGAAAATAACTTAATACCTAACCACCAATTCGGATTCAGGGCACAACACTCTACCACCGAACAAGTCCATAGAATTGTGAAGGAGATCGAAGAGGATCTCGAAGAAGGGAAAGTTTGCTCAGCGGCTTTTCTCGACATTAGTCAAGCCTTCGACCGTGTCTGGCATCCTGGACTCCTACTCAAAGTTAAGGAACACCTACCACACAACTACTATCTGCTAATAAAGTCTTACCTCTCTGACCGTCAATTTCGAGTAAATATTGAAAATGCACAATCCGAGACCTACCCAATCGCTGCCGGCGTCCCCCAGGGTAGTGTCCTGGGACCAATACTCTACCAAATATACACTGCCGACTTACCCTGCACTAACAACGTAACAGTGGCAACTTATGCAGACGATACTGCAGTCCTCTCTTCAAACCTCAACCCCACTACTGCCTCCGAACACCTACAAGTCGCTCTAAATGAAATACAACACTGGGCCAATAAATGGAAAATTAAAATCAACGACAATAAATCCGTGCACATTACTTTCACAACGAAACGAACCCAATGCCCCGCGGTGCAAATCAACAACAAAAATTTGCCGAGAAAAGACCAGGTTACGTACCTAGGAATGCACCTGGACCCCAAGCTTACATGGAGAAAACACACTACTACCAAGAGACAGCATATAGACCTTAAAATGAAAAAACTATACTGGTTAATAGGCCGAAAATCAAAACTCAGCGTATACAACAAACTCCTAATATATAAAACCACCATAATCCCAATCTGGACCTATGGCATTCAGCTTTGGGGATGCGCAAAAGCCTCAAACTTAAACATCATACAGCGAGCACAAAATAAAATCCTCCGCATAATAACAAACGCACCATGGTTTGTCTCAAACAAATCCCTACACAACGACCTAAAAGTTAAAACTATCCAGGAACAAATCAACATACACGCAAAAAAACACGAAAACAGACTTCACAACCACCCCAACAACCTTGCACTCGATATCCTAAACAATGAGAACGAAAAAAGAAGATTGAAAAGGACCAAACCACTGGACCTGGCAAACTGATGATGACCTAAATACAACTAAATGAAGAAGTACCACTGGGAACTTCCTTCACTCACGTCATAATAAAATGTATCACAATTACTGGTTGGCCTTGAAGGCCAGTTGTATATTATAGTACCAATAAAAAAAAAAAAAAAAAAAAAAAAATATCATAATATTATTATTATTCATACTTATATCAATTAATAATCATTCTTCGTTATTTATTGAGGCAAGGTTAATTTAGATTACAGTATTATAAGTTCTTATATCAGGAGCCACAAATCTATCCAAACAATCTTGATACATAATTATAAAATCTGGCGTGGGCTGCATAGGTTAATGAAATGATAGTTAATTGGTGCATTTGAAATAGATATGCATCAATTCATACGTTTATTTCAAGTCATGTAGTTATATACAAGCTGTATTCTACATGTTCTTCAAAATTAGCTACTTATATTATTAGTGACACTAAACTGCCGAAGAGATACCACCTAATTCACAATTATTTGTGTAAGCTGAAGATGATAATCTTATATTTAATGCTTGTGTCTTAGTATTTTATTATAGTATATTATTTAACGAGTAAATAATGTAGGCTATAATAATTAATGAGGATGAAAGTTTGTTCACGAGCCGAAGGCGAGTGTATAAATCATCCGAGTTAATTATAGCCATTATTTTCGAGTCAAATACGACGTTTTATCTAGAACTTTTTAAATAAAACAACATTTTCTTACTACAAATTTGTATTGATATTAACCTAACCTCAAAATTTGATGTGATGACAATTTATCCGAGTAATTTAGAACTATTATGGGCTAGTCATATACAGCGTTTTACAAATTTTTATTATTTTTACTGTTTCTGCTTACAACGTCATAAAATGATAACTTGATGTAACACTAATATTAAAACAGATGTGATGGCAGCGGATGGCAGTTTGACAGTTCGACAGAATAAAGTACTCATTATTTAACAGTGTGAAATAATGAATTAATTATTTCATAATGTGTCCTTATGGAGGGGTTTATTATACTACTTTCACGTATATAATGAATACATTATTCTATTGTTGTAGATAAAGTTTATTTAATTTACACCAAAATACCTATCAACTAACCAACTTTAATTTTTATCAAGTATCTACTGTAGAGCTACGTAACATGAAGTACTTTAATGTACTTTAAGTATTTTTTACCTCCCGCCTCATATTTTATAAGGGAGGTATTGTGATGGGTCAAAATTTTCGAGTGTGAGTTTTTGGTAGATAAGCACGTTTTAGGGTTCCTAGAGTAACAGAGTAAGAATTTCACGTTAGAGATGCGTGTAATGCGAATCATAATTAAGCCATTACAATCGGTATTTTATAATTTTTTTGTATCTGGTATAATTTAAGAATAATTAAAGTATGTACTTATTTAGTATTTCGGTATCTTGTAGTCCCTGATCGTTTAACATTTTTCTTACTACGTAAAATTTAAATGATTATGACATGACAGTGACAGTGACAATAGTAAAATATCGTTAATATCTTCTTCTGCAGTTTAAATAAAATGTATATAAAATATATTTGTGAGTAGTAGTACCTATATACTTAATAATATATTTGTATAATAAGTAAAAAGAATAAAGTAAGTATGGCGGGGGGTAATGTGCTGGCCACATCAGATTTTTTATAACTTCATCCAGATCGGAATTTCAATAATGTTGTTATTAAATACTTATATCTATTTTATTTGTAGGTACTTATTCATAAAATTACACCATTTATACAAACGGGTTGGTATACGAAACTCAATATTTTTTTAATAGTTCAAAAATTAACCTACAATAAATTTATATGAAACATACCATTTTCTGCATTATTATTCAGACATATTTCTCGTCAATGTGAAACTTTGCTATATTTGTTTCGTCCACTTCAAAGATTTTTTTTATAAACCGCAGAGTTCTTTATACTGGCTCTATTATGGCCTTTGCATCGATTCCACTTAAATTTTAAGTAAAATTTCTATATTTGCTAATTGATTTTGAGTCGATATTGTTCATTTAAGGAAAACTTAAAATTTTAGTGGAAGCCATTAGGCATTTAAATCTGCTTTAAACTATGAATCCTTCTGATGAGAACACTAGAAATTAAAAGTTTTACTTTAGTGGCACTTATAAAAGAACAAACTTTCAAAGTTTAGAATACATATTAAATTGTTTTAAATACTAATTAAATATTTTCACGCAGATGCAGAAAGCTATGACACAATTCAAATTTAGTTTATGTTTAAAAACCGTCAGTTTATGACGAGATAACTGTATATAACATACTGCGCACCACACGCACATATGTATCTACTACGCATATTAAAATGCAAACGTATTTCATTCATTAGTTGCTTTTATACGCCGCTAATGGAACAGTTGATACCAACCGATTAGGATTGATATTAATTAGCTTCTAAACTAATTGGACTTGGAAGAATTAAGCCCGATTGTGAAATATGCATGTTTCACACTATTTCCTAGCATGGGACTCTGCAGGCTGTCAAGTTGATACTTTTACTTCTTACGCTAATAAATGAAATAGATTTACATTGATTATTTACATTTTTCATGGTAAAAATAGTTGATTAACCGTTTAGTATTTCGTTAGAATATTAAAATTTATGCAGTTCTTATTACTCATGCGTGAATGCGTAGATTAGAAATGTTGAAATCAGTTGATTGCCTTTTAAGGGAGTCGGTAAGGTTAACGAGGGAAAAATGCCTTTGTTTAGAGTTTAAGTTTAGATATATCTAATGCGTATAAGCGTACTCGTATATTATTAAAAGACAATAGTATCTGCAACAGTTTTAAATACACATATTGCAACAATATTTACTGCCAATTTAATTATCTTAAATATGTTGCGCAAACTTATAAATGCTTGCACAAATAGATACAAGTATTTATTTTACAAATTAATATTTTCATTTGCAATGTGCTTTCTCTATTTCTTTAACTAGTCTTAAAATACTTCTTGAAAAGCTTGCTTGTTGCTTCATTTGTTTCATTAAAATTCAAAGGTATCCGCGTAACAAGTTACTTCTAATTATTTGTGTAAATATGAGTAGACACAATAATTATATTGATTGTTATTCATCTTATGTACTATTAGTTCTGACACAATTTCAATATTTACTTACAACGTGCCAGAAAACAGACAAAAACATGGATTTCGCTCGCCATTCCACATGTCTTGTTTTGTTAAATATAATAATCTAGATATTGTTGAAGATAAAAGTACAATCTAGAAAATGGTCGTTTGAAATCGAAATATGTTAATTTGACAATTTCTGTAGTTTTGTAACACAAATATATTCTATTTTAAAACGAATTTTAAAAATTCGATCGGTTATTTCGCAGATCCAAGCTTTGTTGACAACTTATTAAAATTTGGGTGCTATTTAAATGCTATAAAAATAATTTCAATTGCAATAATTTTAATTTTAAAATGCCATTTAAAAAATTGTAAATGCAAATGTAATAAATCAGATTGCTATGTGTGCAATGCTATAAAAATTATAACTTTTGCAATAAAAAGAAAATAAAATGAAATAAAAATAAACCATTTTGTCACTAGTTCTTGTGCTATAAAATAAATCAACTTTGCCACTTGGATTTAATATTTGTCACTTGGGTTTTATATTTGCTACTTGAATTTAATATTTGCTAAACTGAACTAAATATGTAGACCTAATATAATATGACCTATATAAAATGTGTTTTAATTATAATTTTGCTATCATTGTTTAAACTGATCTGCTATTAAATAGTGAATTTTACAAATTTAATTTCAACTTACAAAATACTCATGCTCTTGACATAAATTAATATATGCTAACAAAACCCTTCTTGAGTCCAACAGAACTCCGTTTTTTGACATAAACTTTTTTGTATTAAATTAAAGTGGCAAATATTAAAACAAAGTGGCAAATATTAAATCAAAGTGGAAAATATTAAAACCAAGTGACACATTTTAATTTCAAGTGGCAAATATTAAACTCAAGTGGCAAATATTAAATGCAAGTGATAATTATTTAATCCGAGTAGCAAATATTAAATTCAAGTGGCAAATATTAATATCAAGTGCAAATATTTAATTCAAGTAGCAAAAATTAAATCCAAGTTGCATTTATATTATTTATTATAGCATGGTGTAAGTGACAAA
The DNA here is from genome assembly GCA_947534325.1 of Agonum fuliginosum. Taxonomy (NCBI): domain Eukaryota; kingdom Metazoa; phylum Arthropoda; class Insecta; order Coleoptera; family Carabidae; genus Agonum; species Agonum fuliginosum. Next base: position 13,145,395 of record OX384045.1, on the reverse strand, counting down.
TTGAAAAATATTTATAGCAAATAATTTGTGCTCTTAAAAATTGAAGTTAATTCATTTATAAATAAAAGATGTACAGTGCCGGGCGAAAACTCTCATTTTTACAAATATTGCAGTTTTTTAAAAATATGGGTGACAAAATTATTTTTTCACCTCAAACATTAATTATTTGTAATGTTTAATAAAACAATAAACGCTATAGAATAGCGTGCGGAATCAATGTTTTTGACTGTTTTCTGCCATGATTTAAATTTCGTTTTAGTTAGATGTTTAATTTTTTTGCAAAGTTAAAAAATTTGTACCTGAAGGTACATTTTTAATATACTTGCTCCTAGAATAATTCTACAGAATTTAACCTAAATTAGAGATAAATCAAAATTTCATAGTTTTTTCTTTGTACTTCCGATTAATTCTCAAATTTTTAATTTGTCAAAAAATATTGCACATTTATCGCATTATCAATATACAGCTAGTTTTATACGTAGGAATTGAAAGCTTTGAAACACTTACTTGATAATGAATAGGTACTTCCTAGTTCCTACTTACAATAGAACCAAGATAATATGAATCTAATCAAATCAGCGCAATTCTTTTGTATTTCATTTATATTCCTGTTCTAGTAGTCAGTAACTACGCACAGCCAGCGCATAGAAAATAATTTAGCACAACACAGTACAGCGCACAGCATTTTCGTTACAAGAGTTTTATAAATCGCACAGATTATTGACGGGTTATGACAGCTGTTTTGCAATTTGATTTGGAGGCTTTGTGTATTTCTTACTGTATTTTGCAAATATTTCTTTAAAATAATAGACAACAAAATAATTCAAAACCGTGTTTGATCAAAAAATAACTTTGACATAAATAGTAAATGAATAAATGGCAAATAAATAATTCGTATGCTGTGCTAAATTATTTTCTATGAGCTGTGCGTGTTATAAATCCACCTTTATAGTTCGTCCTATAAAATGATTTGGTTTTGCATTAAAATTATTCACCATCATCTTCGTAGGAATGTTTCTCGAGAATATGAGTTCCATTCCCAAGAACCGCCTCCATGTGGTATTTACGCCATACTTCATAACTTCATCCATATTACATGAGACTAGTCCACAACTTCGTTACTGCACTCTGTGCTCGGCTCTGTGCTAACTTATTATAATATAAACCACACTTTGTCTCTTGTAGCTGTTGTATTACCTTGTGAAGGCCGCAGGTGGGTCTAATATTGATATACAGCATGTCCACTAATGCACGATGTCAAAACTTAGTTGATTCGAAAACCAACAAAACGACAAACAGTAGTAGTTAGTAAGTATACTACATAATACTCGGATGATAATTAAATGAAGAAGTTGTTGAATAATGAAAAAATCTGATGTGGCCAGCATAAAACCTCTCGCCATACCCTACTCTTTTCACTACCTACTTATGTACTATACAAAATAGGTATTTACAAACATATTTTAGTCATTCAGTCAACTTTAGAACTTTAGAAGAAAATATAAAAATGATGTATCACTATTGGCACTGTCATTATCCATCAAATTTTTCGTAGTAATTGTTAAACAATCATGGCATGGTTCATGGATAACAAGTTACTGAAGTTTCATACTCTAAATTATAAATAATGCTTTAATTCCTAAAGTATTATGACAGAACAATTTACAAAATGCTAAAAATTGTAGATATTAATAATATAATATTTCATTCGAAATAAAAAATATTGCGATAAATTAATTATTTATCAAAATATTTAATAAAAGTACTACTTCCGGTTTGGGGATTGCTTCCAAAAATAATAAGATTTGTATGTATTACGACGCACTTGTGTTTTATACCGTTGAAAAGAAAAAAATATCTCTATTAAGACGGGTCATAGCCAACTATGAGCTTCATATGAAAATTTGAATTTGGTTTGAATTTCTCTATATCTGTAGGAAATTTGTGGACTGATGTAAATTTCTCGTTAAAAACTGCCTATAGAGCGTGCAAATTAGAAACTTGAACTAATTCAAACTTTAAAGTTATAGGTGAAAAACGTAATTGGCAAAATTTACATTTTTGTGCATATCTAGTCACCTATGCATTTTTGTGGGAAAACAAAATCATTTCTAAATTGGATCCCTAAAGGGGCAACTTTTGCCTAATTTACCCAACTTCGTATCTCTTATGGTTCTCGAGATCCCCATGGTTAAATAGTTTCATAGGACACTGTATATTCAATCCATCGATCTATACTTATGGCGGGAATGTAGCTGTATAAAGAGGAAAAACAGTGCTCTACGGTTTGTACAATATTGAATCTAATACTAACGTAAGAACATTGGAAATTTTTTACGATAATATTTAATATTCATTCTACAGTGCGACGCATCGATTTCACCAAATTTTGCCATAGTATTGTTTAAAAAAAATGTCGAATAAAGAAAAAATACTACTTTTTCATGTTTAATTTACGGCATTATAAATACAAAATATATTAAAATTCATGCGTCGCACTGTAGGTAAAATGTTATACAGTATATAAATAATGCGTTTGATTATTTCTTTGGTCTTATAAATACAATAATTTACAAATACGAAGCCACTTTTAGAGCGCGTTCGCTATTGCTGCTTTTGTTCGACACACTAAATCTGTATATATCTCTCCTTTTTCTCGACGAAATCGTAGACAGCTACATTACGGCCTATATCTGTTATCATTTCGGTTCGGTTTTCAATTCCCAAATAATTTCACTGCTCTAAACAGCTTCCGCCATCTCATATTATGATCTGTATATTTAGTGTTTCGGTCGAGACGAGAAATTTCTCGAATCTCGTCTCTTCTCGAAATTTCTCGTCTCGCCGAGACGAGAAAGCTTTTTAAAAATGAAGGTCGAGACGAGACTGGTATGTCGAGATTCTCTATTCTCGACATTTGGCTCGAGATTTCTCGACAAAATCTATCATTTTTAAAAACTATTTAAAATCACGTTTTATCAAGAATTTTTTTTAAATAATTAAACAAAATAATAGCTGTTGGTAACGATTTTTGATTAGCGTTCAATCTTACGTACCTATTACACTTTATATAATAATAATGAGTGTACAACTATGAAGTTGGGTGAATAGCATTGTTTTTCTCATGTGAATAATTTCATGGGGTAGTTTAGTTTGGCTGACACGCTTGCGTTCTTGCGTATACCTATATCTGATGGACATTTTATCACTAAAAATTTTGAATAATAATTACCTACTTAATTTTATCAAAATTAAAAGTATTCACATAACCGCACATATTTTTTTTATATTCTATATAAGATAATTAATTCATCTTCTTAATTTATTGTCACTATCTAACAAACAATTGCAGCACATATTTATAGGTCAGTTACAAAAATATTAACATTTTTACATATAAAAAATAAATATAATATATGTATTTTAAAAAGTCGAGAAATCTCGACGAGATTCTCGACCGAGACGAGACTTAATTGTTTGAGACGAGAAAAAATCGAGACGAGACTTGATTTTTTTTCTTCGAGACGAGACGAGACGAGACAAGGTGATTTCTCGTCTCGTCTCGTCTCGACAGAAACACTATGTAAATTTGTAAAATATTTGTATGAGTGCTAGACTTTGTGACATTCTGTATAATATTCTACAACGATATTCTGGGTGGTGACCCCATGCGTGGGGAAGCTACGAGACAATGTAAATCCGAGGCAAGACTGGTGGGTGATAGATTCTGGGTCAAATGTGTTATATTATAATCTTGTTAATGTAGAAGTCAGCGCTAGGTGTTTGCATATTACGTTCACTTGTTGTGGAATGCTAACGCAAGTCATAACTCAGGTGCAAGGCGATGGTGACTGGGATTCATTCATGTATCGTATCGTGTTTGTGTTGTAACAGTTCATGTGGTTAGCTTCTTCAGAATTATATTGTAATAAGTAATTAGGTACTTAAAGTAAAAGGAAATAATTGCGTAATAGATAATATTGTAATTAATGTAAGTGTTATTAATCTACTGTGTGATGTACTATGTACACGAAGAAATTATTTGTGGTTTCCTGAAAAACGTTGTAGAAAATTAGAAAACTAAAATATATGTTCATGCATATACCTTGAATCTCGAACTAGAATGTATAAGAAAAAGTATAATGTAATTAATAAGAGCTAGTGTAGTAATCTAATGAAGTCTAGTCTAGTTCTAGTCTAAGATTGTTTACGTTTGTTACTCTAATTCTTTTGCATGTAGGGGGTAGTAGGCAGGGAGTCGAATCGTAGCTGAACCCTAACCCAAAATTCTAAATTTATCGAATATATTTAAGAACCTGAATCTGAATCCGTACACAGTAAAATTCTAGTGTTAAATTTAACACTGAAATAACACTGAAAGTGGTTCCAATTTATCCACACCGAATAGTATTAATTTCACCAAAATTCATTTTGGTTACTTTACTCACGCTGTTTGATTAAATATTAACCAGATTGTGGGTGTTGGGTGTTCCGTTTTCGGAGTAGTGTTTAAATTTTGAACCAAATCTAGTTTTAAGATTTGGTTGACGGAACACGCATTCGTGTATTTAACACGAAGACATGTAGGTACTTTTAATATTATGAATGGTTAAATATCTAACACTACTATATGGTGCTTCTATATATGAGTTGTTACAAAATATGCATCCTGGTTAAAATTTTGTATTAAACTTTTTTTGTAAAATATAAACATTACAAACATTATTTTTTAAATTACCTATACTATTTTATTGATTAATATTTACTGGATACTATCACTCCTGGACAGTCAAGATATAGAGCCTGTTGTTCTGAAGTTGCTGAAGAGAATTATAAATCTGCAATAATTATTATAATTAAATACATGTGGCTAATGGATAATCTTCTTTCAACGATGACAATTTCTTAACCGGTTAGCGGTTACCCAAAATACTCATAGGTTTTCATCATAATTTAAGTAGGTACATCTAAAAACTCAAAATATTAGGTATCCCTTAAGGAGGTAATGTAACTATAAGCAAAATTAGTTCAAAAATGTAAAAAGTATTCCATGGCTTGTGCTTTCGTGAGGATAGTAAGGACCTCTTTCCCCGTTCACAAAGCAGTCTGCAGGAACTATTGAAATATTATTTGAACTAAGATTGCATTATTTTATTTTCATTATATAACAATAACTATTTTTTTTTTAAATTAAAAAAAAATGTTTTATATTGTTTAGAAATACTTACTGTGCGACGCATTTATTTTGATAATTTTTGTATTTAAATTTCCCTAAATTAAACATGTAAAGGTAATATCGATGAGTCGCATTGTAAAAATATTAAATATTGTTATACAAAAATTCCAAAATGTTGTTAAATTAGTATTAGATTCAATATTTTACAAATTGTATAGCACTGTTTTTCCTATTATAAGAGAAGGTCCGACTCCCCTAGTAGCAAGATCATGAAAGAGGAATGGGATGCCAAAATAATTTTTTTTTAAATATTAGTCCAAGTTTTGCATCAGTACCTATAGAATCCCAAATAATATATCTGTTTATATTTATAAAATAAAATAACTTGAATTCTCAAATTATAATGTATAGTTTTGGCAATGACAAGGACAACCATGTACTTATGTAAAAAGTCTTGTAAAAAGTATATTTACTATGCTGTGTCTCCCAAAATATGTACCTATTAATAATGGTATAGAACAATGTTGATTTAATATTTATTCATTTTCTTAAGTCGAAATATAAATTTTTTTGTAAGACTGCATTCTGCTTGAAGTACAAAAATAATTATTTCCTTTGTGAAAGTCATATTTTATTGTTATAAATCGTATAATTTTTAAAATAAATTTTATATAAGTAATTTATTATATAGCATTGCACTATTATTGAATTAAGTTATAGTCTTGATTATTGCTTTTAATAAAAAGTAAATAAGGAAATAATTAAATAGTGAATTTTGCATAATAAAATATTCCAGCTTGTAGAATTTCTTGGAAATTATATAAAAATATTAGCTATTAATAAATAATCCATCGAGTAATTCATAGAATGCAGAAGACATGTGGTATTTATCCTCACAAAATATTGTAATAAATTTCTCTATACACCTTTATTGAATAACAGATTGCGCAACCGTTATAGAGCAATATATTACTCTAAACAGAGGTCATTTAAAAAATACCGACAATGAATCACAGTTGGCCATAGAGAAATCCTTGCATTTCGCATCGGAATGGTCTGATTAAAAATAAAAGAATGAAGGAACAAAAGCACATGCGACTGTCCATTGTCACACAGGGAAACGCCCAGTTACTTAATATTCAAAGCTATGCTTACGGTTAGAGATAGGTTTATGGAAAATACTATCGATATTTTAGATTAAACGTGCGTAGTACGAGTATTATACCAAATGAAGTGACTTTGGTTGGATAACGGCCAGAAAATAACTCTCAAGTTTATTTTTATTGTTTTACTGCTTATTTATTTGCTGTACACGCCGTTAAGGATTAAAATTTTGTTAGGACGATCCTGATCTATCATACAAAATATCTGATGTGGCCAGCACAAAACCTCCCGCCATTACCCTACTCTTTTTACCACTATAGTCCATTTGAGAATGACTGACAGTAATAAATCATTATTTGCAAGAGTAGTATTGGATTTTTGCCAGCAATGCGACAAATAAAACTACCAGAAAAATCAGTTGTAATTAGGTAACTACACTAGGATGGTCAAAATAAGCCACACGCTTTGTACCTGGAACGAAACTTACTTCTCGAACAATAGAAATCCCGTCATAAACTTTCTGATAATCCCCGTCGGACTGTGTCATAGTGTCATAGACGTAGATAGGAGTGATCTGTTTATACATTTACAAAAAATAAAAGTTTTTAATATTTAAATATAACTTTCTCACTCATTATTATTAAAATAAATCTTTTCCCTGAAAAAGAACTTAGACCTAAAACGATAGTTCTCTACCGAATTTAGTCATTTTGACTATTCCTGTGCAAACAATTATTGGCACGCCACTGGAATGTCTTTGACAGAATGATTTATTACTGCCAGTCATTCTCAAATATAATATTTATAAATAGGTAGGTACTTACAAATATATTATAGTGATTTAGTCAACTGTAGTACTAATCTACTAATCTAATACTATACTACTATAATAATAATAATACTAATAAACAATGTAATTGCATTTGTATTTCAAATTTTTTACCTCCAGCCTCATATTCTATAAGAGAGGTATTGTGATGGGTCCAAATTTTAGAGTGAGTTTTTAGTGGATGAGCACTTAGGATCCATAGAATACGAATAAAGTATTTTCGAGATGATGTCAAAAAGTTACAAACATTTAACAACCAAATTTTGTATATAACGTCGTAATACAAATCTTAAGAACCCATAGTTATTTTTATAGAAGAAATCCCCAAACCGGAAGTAGTACTTTTCTTAAATATTTTGATAAATAATTAATTTATCGCAATATTTTTTATTTCAAGTATATTAGTGTATTATCTACAATTTTTAGCATTTTGTAAATTGTTCTGTCATAGTATTTTGGGAAATAAAGTATTATTTATAATTTAGAGTATATGAAACTTTAGTTTCTTGATATCTATGAACCATGATTGTTTAACAATTACTACGAAAAATTTGATTGATAATGACAGTGTCAGAGTAACAGTGCCAGTAGTGATACATCATTTATATCTTCTTCTAGTTCACTAAATGTAGGGTATGACGAGAGGTTCTGTGTTGGCCACATCAGATTTTTTATCATGGCACTCAGATCAGATTATTTGTTTGCATATTGTATATAAGTTTATCATAATTGCTATTGCAACACATTAGAAATTAATAATAACCTTTTGGCCATGCACGATGACAGAGTCAGCAGAATTATTGCAATCTTGCGATTGTTTATATGTTAATACAAGTAGTGTTCAATAGTTCAGTTAGATTAGGATAGAAAAGACTTTCATGATTAGTAAGTACTGAGCATTCAGTCGTAAAGTCTTAGTCAGTCTTCGAGATCAACAATGTTGAGAAAAGTTTTCGGTAAGTCTATTTCAAACAACAGTAGTTTTCGTCATTTTGTCAAAAGTTAAGTGTGTTTGAATGGTAGAAGTAACTTATAAATCTGCGTCATCTTGTCAAAAGTTTAATTTGTGTTCTATTTTAGTAATAAATAAAACATTATATTAGGTTGCCGTCAGCAACCAGGTTTGTTACACTAGTATATACAGGGTGTTTCATAACTTCAGGTACATACGTTAAAGGTATACTCGCGTATATGAAAAATATTTTTTTTTAAATCGCAAAATTAATTTTTATGTTTCCCAGACAAAAAAAATTAATTACCACTGCTACTGGGTGGAGTAATGTAAATTAAATTTTGTTTGTTTATTTTACTAGTATTATGTAATTTAAGATGCTTGAATACCTATTTCTCTTGTTTGTGTCAAATAGGAAAACGAATCCAGTGCAGTACTACAAAAAATGCTGCAGGTAAATTACCCTTAATTTTTCGAATTTAAAAAAAATTCTTTTTGATTCGTAATCAGAATATCAAACAACATAATACCTTTAACGTATGTACTCGAAGTTATGATACAGCCTGTATACGTCGATACGTAGGTTCTGGATAGATAAGTTAATAAAATATACCTACTTAGAATGGTTTTATCAAATTCACCTCGAATTCGTTTCCCATTACAAACGCATTTTATATTTCATGATCTACAAATATTGTATTGTTCTAATGATTAACATAATAATCATGACATTTCTTATTATTTCTTCTTCATATTTATACGAATTATTTGAATATACATACATACATACCAAAATCTTTTCAGCTCTTCATTAACGTAAGCGCATATAGTAGGCGCACATACACACACATACACACATTCTCGTGAAAATAGTCAAAAATAGATTCTATAGGTACTAAAACGTGTTTATTGACAAAAATCTTTACATCGATTGTTTTCACGATCTCAATACCTACCTCCCTTTTAGGCGGGAGGTAATAATTAGTTTGACAACTGTCAATTTTTGTTTCTTAAAATATCTTCAGGAATAAGCAGTTAAAATTTTTAAAAAACAGCCTGTATAGGTAAATGTTCTATTGCCAAATAAAATAATGCCTTCTTTCAACACCTGTGAAACGAAAAAAGTTTCTTGAATAACAAGTAGCTAACTTCTGGTCTACGTTCAAGAACTAAATGATCTTGTTCCTTGCTCGGGTATTATTTATGCATTAGAAGCATGCGTATATGAATATATTTCTCTTAAGGAAGGAATTTAAATTGTTGTTCTCTAACCCACATACATGAACACATTATGAGCGCGTTCAATTGCAATCAATTATATTTTGACAAGGCGAGATTTTTTATTAGTGATAAGTGTAACACCCAGTACATTAACAGCATTCTTGAACCCTACTAAAATATTCCTTACAAGTACTTTCATTTTTTACATTAATGAGATAAAACAATCGATGAATCAATACAAGTTTGTTCATTGAAACAATTGAATGATATTACGAAAGAGACAATAAACAATGACAAATAACAGGTGAAAATCGTGATTGTCGGTATCCTGATAAAAAGTAAACAGGAAGAATAATTACTAAACAAGACGCAAGACGTAACGTTATTAAGTTGATGCTTTTATAATTTGTCTGTGATTGTCAGTGTTTTGAATCAATTTGTTCTAAAATGAAATATTTGTGGAAGGTAGATATTACATATTTTGAATATGCTATATTTTATATATATATATATATATATATATATATATATATATATATATATATATATATATATATATATATATATATATATATATATATATATATATATATATATATATATATATATATATATATATATATTATTACAATTAATGAAATAAAAATCAAACAGAAGTTACACCGCATACATTCCTGAAAGTTTAGGGATATTTTGTGTTTCGTAAAGTGAAATTATTATAAACTACTAGGGGAAAACGGGAATTCTCCAAAAAATTTGACATCTAATTATTTAATCCATCCAACATCAATCTAATTATTTAATATTTGATTTATTTGTCGTAGGTAACAATATAGATCATATTACACTATGCATTGAATCGTTAATCCTTATTTTTAAAGTTTACGTAATAATTACGAAATATGATAAGCAATACAACAACAACCTAATAATGCATTTCAATTTTAGTTTTTAATTCTTGTTCTAATTGTTTATATTATATCTTATATCTATTTATTTGATACCTACTATATTTAATAGTTTTTGAAGATAAAAATTACTCTTTTAGGAAATTTTACATACATTTTGATTAGACAGACGATCTAAATTATAAATATAATAATAAACTAAGGTAATTGATCAAGAAACGTGTGTACAGAACGTACAGAACAATATTTGTGATTTAATAATTTAGTTTGGATATTTAAGATAAAGTCGAAATTTCTTAATCTTTTGGAACCGTAAAAATTCTTACCAAATTAATAAAATTTAAGTTTGTTCGACTATTTGTTTTTCATCTATATCTATGAGTAGACCGTTTATCCGATCCTCTGATCGTCATGAAATTTTGCATGCAAACTTCTTTTGATCAGAGTCAGATATGAGGATATGTTTGGACCATTAGGGGGTGAGGGTTAAAAATCTATATCTAGACCTAGACCATTATTTGTCCGTTCCTCATGGAATTTTGCATGTATGTCTCATTTGACCAGAGTCAGATATGAAGGTATGTTTGAATTTGATGGAACCATTGGGGTAAGAGTTAAAATCTAGCTCTAGACTGTTTGTCTGATCTTCATGAAATTTTGCATGTAGGTCTCTTTTGACCAGAGTCAGATTTGAAGGTATATTTTAATTCAATTGAACTATTAGGGATAGGGCGAGTTAAAGTCTAGACCTAGCCGTTTGTCCGATCCTCATAAAATTTTGCAAGCATCAGTTCTCTTCTGACCAGGGGGTGGGAGTTACACAAAACTTTTTTTTTCGGGCAACGCCGGTCACCTCAGCTAGAAAATTATTAAGTTACTTGTAATCATTAGCAAAATTATCAAAAATATTAATAGTATACTGGCGGAAAAAAAATGAAACAATTGAAATTTGTAAAAATATCTACCATTTTCAAACCGCCATAACTCGGTGTATTTTCAATCGATTTCGATGAATCTTCGAGAGCGAGAAACTTTGAAGTGTCTACTTTAAAGTCATGTATGCAAACTTAAGCGCAACCCCTTCCGCCCCCCACTAGCACCCATGTGCAAAAAAAGAATTTTAATTTTAAAAATGTTCAACTTTGACGATGTGTACGGAGTTTAAACATTTTTTTTGACTTGATCCACCAAAAGGGCACTAAAATTTGTTCAATTCCCTGTGCAGCACTCAAAGAACGAAGTTCCTACGATGATTTGGCACAAAGTTATGATTTTTTTTTTTAAACTGCGACTTTTTAACCAAATTAGATGATTCTTTCAGGGAAAAAGCCATAGTGGCTCTACTTTAAGAGGGTAAACTCAGATTAGAATGATCTCTTTTATTTTTTAATTAATTTTTAAAATTTTAAAAAGGCACATCAGTATATCCATTCTTCTATTAAATGTTTATAAAAACATTATCTTGAAGTTAATAATAATCTGGCAGTTTACTCGCAACGACAACACTTTTACAGTATTTTTCAACTTTAAAATGACATTGGATAGCTTACGATGCGACAAAGTATGAGTTTCGGGCTGGTTTCAGGCAGCCCTAGTAGTGGGGAAATGAGTGGAATGGAAAAAAAGTAAAATAGAGAGTATTCTAGGAATTCGGTAAAAACGTAGACGAGCCGCTTGAGAAGGTACTATTATTATTCTTCTAGAACTAGATACACTTACAAACTGAACTTCTTATCTTGGTGATTTGGATCAAATATGAATTATTTTAGATAATGCCGAAATGATAGAGAGAGAGAAAATGGAATGAAAAATAAGTGAATAGCTTAGTGAAAAACTAATCCATTCGTTAAATACAATAATGCCTCAAATGGACGATGGTCGATTCATACAGTAACTGGATCTGAGATCTGATTCAACTGATCGACAAAGACGATGACCACTCGCAGGTCGCAGAATTAAACAATGAACAAACATAGAAATTCCCATCGTGTTTGTGGGTTCAGCCATTCGGCGACAAAAGACAAATCACAGTCCAAAGAATGCAGTATCAGTATTCCAGTTGTGGAGCGCTGTTGACAATGTGCAATTTGTTTGTCAGCAGAGGGTGCGGTTGGAAATTCGCTTATGGAATTCCTTGACCGCCTACGATCCATGCGTTAGCACTTGTCAGCTGGACGTCTGTCGTAACTAGGAGCAGACTTCATGTGTCGTTGAAACGTTGATAACACGTGGGAAGATGCAGTTGCCCTCGTATGCGATTAGGTTTGTGATAAAAGCTAGGATTATGATTATGTGCGGAATGTTTAGTAAAACTTGGAATCGGTGAAGAAAGAGGGGATGTAGCTCAGTGGTAGAGCGTTCGCTTTGCATGTGAAAGGCCCCGGGTTCGATCCCCGGCATCTCCAGTTTTTTCGTTTTTCTTTACAAGCTCGGGTTGTGCGTGTGGTCCATACCTCTTATCGCTTCTTATTTACTGGCTGGTATTAATTAATTAAATCTTTTTCATAGTTCCGCCAAAATGTGATTTAACTACAATTTATTACAATTAACTTAAAATTTAAGTTTTATTGATACGTAAAGCTTAAATTTGAGTTTAACGTTGTAAGCACTTTATATATTTAGGGCACATGTGGCATTGTCATTGATAAAATAAGCTTTAAAAAAATTAAGGCTTCGTTTAATGTGAGCTGAGATTACTTCCAATAAAATTGCAATAGTTTTAGGATTTGTATGCTTAAGTACTCAGTTTAGTACACGTCGAATAAAGTTTTATAGTAATTTATTATACAAGACGATAAAGAGATCATTTATCGAAAAGTGAAAGATGTTAGTTCACGAGTGACGAAGGAACGAGTGGGCTATCTTTCACGTGTCGATAAAGACTCTTTATCGTCGTGTACAATATATTATTTTATTTTGTACTTAATGTTAATTTGTGTAAAAATATTCTTATTTTACTTAAATTTTATTTTATCTACTCAAATTTTACTTTATCTACTCAAATTTTACTTTATCTACTCAAATTTTACTTTATCTACTCAAATTTTACTTTATCTACTCAAATTTTATTTTATCTACCCTCGATGTTAAAGTAATACTTTATCTACTGAAAATGAACGTATAAAACCAATTTTTAACATTAAGTACAAAATAAAATATTAAATTACATATACTTAAATATTAAGTTATTAATAAAATTAGTCCTACATTATATTATGTTTCACTGAAAAATCTTCTATTTGCATAAAATTCTAATAAAACTAATTTAAATGAAACGTGGTAAATACTCATAAAAATAATACATAACCAAGTAGGTAACAGGAGCAGCAGCTACTAAATACTGCATTAATTAATAAAAAAATTGAAATAACCAGAAATAACTTAAGCACTATTTTTGTTTGTCAAAGGATAATTTTTAATGAATATCTACTCTGCAGTAAGTTTAGAAATTCTTGTACGGTACTTGAATTGTAATATTGTAAAGTGTAATAATGAACAATAAACTATTTAAATAATTAATTTTTGAGTTGACAACTTAATTTATTACTCAACCTCTTGAATTAAATTATTAGAATGTTAATGCACTTGCAACAATTTTAAGTATGCACAAGTAAGAAAGTAAACGTCAAAGTTTATTCGTAAACCTAATAAATTATTCGTAATATGCATGACATTTAAACATGCAAAACATAAATCTTGTTGCATTTAATTAATTGCTCATGTTACGGCTCTAACTTAATTTAATCAACGCACTAAATAGGATTGATTAATTTATAGTATCAGGAGCACAGAAGTTGACAGAGATACCAGCAAAAAATTAAGAAATTTTAAAAGTTTCCGTAGTATCGGGAAACGTTTCTGGAAGAAACTTGGCCAATTATTGAGCAAAGAGAATTGGCTAATTGCTAGTTTTGATATGGTAAATTTAAAAGATGCAAAACAAAAAGCCTCCCCGACGGGGAATCGAACCCCGGTCTCCCGCGTGACAGGCGGGGATACTGACCACTATACTATCGAGGACTTGCGCAGTTTTGTAGTACATGGTTCATAAGATTTTATTTACGTATAAAGGGCTGAAAGACAGATTACGCCTGGTTTGAAGTCCGACGCTTACGAGGGCCTTTCGGTCTGAAGTATGCACGCACAACGTTTTACGCTCACAACTGTATCAAAATATTTATGTAGATACTTAACTTACTAGTGAATTTCTCGCAATTTGTTATTCAAAACATGCAAAAATACTTATTACTAGAAAATTATAAGGTGGCGTATGGTAAGAAAAAACATTTCATGTGTCAAACAATTTTAATTTGTTACTTTACCGACAATACGCGACTTTTTCTATTTTACCTCCCCAACCCCAAGGGCCAAGGGAGTGAATCAAAAGTTTCTGCGTTTTTCGGTATTATTTTCTCTATTTTTACCTCCCGCCTAAGAAGCTATAGGGATCGTGAAAAAATCGATTTCGAGATTTTTGTCAATAAGCACGTTTTCAGGAGGATGTCTGTGTTTATGTGTGTGTATGGAAGTCTGTATGTGTGCCTACTATGCGCTTTTGTGCTGATTCATTATCTCAAATTCTAATGAACATAAAATTCTAATATTATGCATTATACATTTGTACATCTTAATGAAGAGCTGAAAAGATTTTGGTAAAAATCTGACAGCCGGAAATGGTATTTTCTTGAAGTATTCTAACATTTTTTGCAAAAAATACAGGATATTCTGCGATAGTTACAAATTATCTCTTACAATATTTATTTAACATCTTTTCTATGTGTATATCTATTACCAATAAAGGAAAATTATTTTTCAAAAATATGTAATATTACCTACCACTATTTGTAAATCATAATATAAGAAAAAAATTGAAAACAAAAATGAAAATGTCAATGTGAGAGATGAACAGACGTACCTACTTAAATTTCTGAAATTTTTGTGGCATCATTTTTCAAGAAATATATAAATATATTATTAACTGGGTATGCAACTAGAGTTCATGCCAAATAGAAATGGGAATTAGATTCGATGCGCAGAAGACGCATTTGCGTTTGCTCCACCCTCCTTACTTGAACGGGCCAATGGTATTTCTTAGTTCGCTGCTGGTGTGAGACAGAAGATGCGCGAGGAATGATTGACATTCCCATTTCTATTTGGCATGAACTCTAGTACCACAGGAGCCGAAATTTAATAAATAAAAATCTGACTACACTAAATGCCTGAAGTTTTTATCCTTGCATTAAACGTATCCAGTCAAGAAGCATCATCGATTCATGATTAACTGGATATAATGTAATAAGGTAAAAAGGTAAAGTAAAAATTTTATCTACAAAGAGCTAATTTGCTTGAAGAACTAACTAACAAAAAGTAGCCTAACAGAAACCAAATTCATACATATTATAGGTGAGAGGTTATGTGCTGGCCACATCAGATTTTTCAAATAAGGATTATTTATTTTGAATCAAGCAACGTAAACTAGATACTAGATCGTGAACAAACAAAAACATCTATCCATCCACGTGTTTTGTATTGTGTTATGATGCAATTAAAACGTGATTATGCATTATTTACCTGGCATTTATGTGCGCAAGGACTTCTTAAAAATTAGTTATAATGTCACATATTTTGATATTTTATGAGTAACTTACCTCAAGGATTATTTAATTTTTAAAGCGTAGATACTGAAATTAGTCTAACTACTGAGCACAAAATGTAGATTTAAATGGAAAAATTTAACCGTTTCAAATTTTTAATCTTTTAATCACTGTACCATAACATTTTGGTTTTAATTATAATATTTAATGTGTAAATTTAGCCAAACCATTGCGATATTAAAATTATAAGAGCTAAAGCGGTCTGTTATAAGGAACTGTTTTTGTTTGCGGTGCATTTTAAGGGATCATTTTAGATCCCTGTTCCTTTGTATGTTAAATGTTTCCTAATTAGTCCAGTCAACGAAAAGGTATAGAGGGAAATGCTTGGAACACAATTTTTGACTTCGTAACTTTGTTTGGACTAGTTAGGAGGTGAACATATCAAAAGTCCCCGCCCGTAGCCCTTAAGCCGAGGTGTGGCGGAGGGTTTGAAAGTCTCATTTTTCGGTTTTTTGCTTATATCTCGGAAGCTATGCGTCCTGCCGACATGACCACTCTATACAAAATGAAAGCAATGAATTTGCAACAATTTAAGACCAACCGCAGCTCTGTACGTCCTTTAGTTTCCGAGATATGACACTTCTAAAATTAGCAATTTTTTCAAAAAAATGAAAGTTGAGAAATTTTAACTTTTTTCGTTATTTTTGTGTTTAATTAACTGTAACTTCTGAATGAATAAAAATATTGTCTTCCGGTTTCTTTCATTAAATTTCAGGAACATTTCTCTATAAAATACGTTATTTTAAATTTTTTTAGGGCGTTCATTAAGCCAAAATATCAAATTTTTTTCGACAGAAGTATTCAAATATTTTGTTTTTATTATGTTTAATGAGCTGTAACTTCTGAACGGATAAAGTTATCGACATCCGGTTTCCTGCATTAAATTCTACGAACATTTCTCCATAAGATGCAGTATTTTAAAATCTTTTTTGGGTATTTATTAAGACAAAACACCAAATGTTTTTCTGAGAGAAAATTGAGAAATTTTTTAATTTTTATTATTTATTGTGTTCAACGGATAAAAAAATGACTTCCAGGTGATTTTATTATATTCTACGACCATTTCTCTATAAGATACATTATTCTAAAAAAATTTAGGTGTTCATTGCGCCAAAATATCAAATGTTTTTATAATAAATAAAAAATTTCTCAATTTTCTCTCGGTCATCATTTGGTGTTTTTTCTTAATGAATACCCAAAAAAGATACTGCATCTTATGGAGAAATGGTCGTAAAATTTAATGCAAGAAACCGGATGTCGATAACTTTATCCGTTCAGAAGTTACAGCTCATTAAACACAATAAACATAAAATATTTGAATACTTCTGTCGGAAAAAAATTGATATTTTGGCTTAATGAACACCCTAGAAAGTTTTTAAAATAACATATTTTACAGAAAAATGCTCGTGAAATTTAATGAAAGAAACCGGAAGACAATATTTTTATTCATTCAGAAGTTACAGTTAATTAAAAACAAAAATAACGAAAAAAGTTAAAATTTCTCAACTTTCATTTTTTTGGAAAAATTGCTAATTTTAGAAGTGTCATATCTCGGAAACTAAAGGACGTACAGAGCTGCGGTTGGTCTTAAATTGTTGCAAATTCATTGCTTTCATTTTGTATAGAGTGGTCATGTCGGCAGGATGCATAGCTTCCGAGATATAAGCAAAAAACCGAAAAATGAGACTTTCAAACCCTCCGCCACACCTCGGCTTAAGTGCTACGGGCGGGGACTTTTAATATGTTCACCTCCTAACTAGTCCAAACAAAGTTACGAAGTCAAAAATTGTGTTCCAAGCATTTCCCTCTATACCTTTTTTTGAGCATTCGTTGCCTGGACTAAATAGTGTTACAGGGTTTGGATTATCGACTCTATTTTGCAATCTAGTTAACTTATAAAATAAAAATTTACTATTATTATTTTTATCATATATAATATCATAAGTGGTAGCTAGAAAATTTCAGATTGTTACGAGAGTTGTTGCCTAGCAATTTATTGGGTGCATGACATTGACAAAAATCATGATTTTTAATCAATGTCACGAAATAAATTGGCAACAAGCTCGCGTAAAACAATCTGAAAGTTTTGCCAAGACAAAATTTTACAACGAATAATATTCGGATGTCTATTTCACGAATAAAAAAATCAATTTTGAAACTAATTAAATAAGATGTTGCTAAGGAAGTTGTTGAAACGTCAACATTTTTTCAATAGAAAATACAGCAGTCTATTGGCTAGAAAAATGCGAAAAAAAATTGTGTGAGGATGTTTTGTCAAAATGAAACCAGATAACTAGGTAAAATCATGAATTTTTGTTGGATTAGAAATGTATGAGTGGAATAGTCCAATTAAAATTGCCGAAAGTAAATAATAATCACTTGTGTAACTTTGTAACATTGCTATTTTTGACAGCTGACATACTGTGAAATGTCACTTTAGTGCCTTACCAATAAAATTATTTTTAATGCCTAGACAATGAAAGTACTTGTTGCTATGGAGATCTAATAACAAATTTTGAAAATATAAATAAAAAATTTGTTTTTTCACTCGCTCATCAAACGCATAGCAACCGTTCAATAAACGCGCATAGCAATATAATTTGATAGCCTACCTAGTTATAAATAACTATTGATTTATTTTTGTTCCTTAAATACCTTCTTAATTTGCAGTTGATCAAAAATATAATAGAGAAAAATGTTTCAAATGAAAAAGGCAGATAAAATTATAGAAGTGGTGTGCCTTCATTTATTTCTTGTGCCACATTTTTTGAGAACTGACACAATATAAATTTTTTTGTGACAAAAGGGAAAAAAATCGCCCGAGCAGGGACTTGAACCCTGGACCCTTGGATTAAAAGTCCAATGCTCTACCGACTGAGCTACCCGGGCTCGATAACACGCGTGAGTTTGAAGACGGAACAAAAATCAATCCAAAAACAGATTACATCATTTAAAAAAAAAACTATAAAAACGTTAACAGAATACTTAATAACTTTTTTACCATCTAAAAATACTTCCATATTCTCGATACCGTAACCACATGAATATGCAGCAGTTAATATGAAAAAATCTTCAAATGTTTTGTCATCTGACATTTTCTTATAATCTGTCTTCTTAGCGTTGCCTTATTTACTCCTTCATTAGTTGAAGGTCTCAACAATTGAAGATCGGGTAGTGGGGGGTACTGCACGTACTCGGGTCAAAGGTGAATCCACTTAAATGTAATAGTGAATGTTGCAGTAACATATGGTTTATTATTCACGCTATTTGTCTATTGTTTTTATTAGTTTATAACAAAAGAATGGTAAATGTTATTTATGAGTTTTTGCACGAATATGAAATGAAGTTTTTTAATAAATCTGACGACGGTATGTCTAACATGATGGTAAAGGTAGGCGATTAAAATTTATTAGTATGAATAATTAATACCAGTACTTACAACATACTCATCGGGATTTTATGTTTGTTTATTTTTAATCATTATGTAATGTTTGGTAAATATCTACACACAAATGCAAAAACAGTGATTTAAACTTGGAATTTTAATTGTATTTGATCAGAATTTTTCAAATATTTAAGTTTATGTATGTCAAATAAGCAAATATGAATGATAGGTACCTACATAATTTTTCAATTTGGTATAACCCATACCCATGCGACAAGTGACAAAGAAACAAAGGTTCAGGACTCGCTTTTTGTTATCCAATACCTCAGGATTTATAAGTTACTAGAGATTCATCAAGTTAAGTAGTTTTTGTGAATTACTTGAATTGACTTTAAAATCAAGCTTTATAAAAAATCATTACTTGATTTGACTTGATTTTCTATCGTTACTACTTGAATTGATATCAAGTAATTTGAAGCTACTTGATATTATTTGATAACGAACAATAATATTTGATGCGCAATTATTAATTAAATCAAAATGTGGTATTGTAAGTAACTTGAAAATCAAGTCAAGAAACTTGAAAATCAAGTGAAGAAGTGAAACCCTAATTGTTACATTTTATGTAGCTTACTATATAATATTGCCAATATAGGTACTGTAAATTTGTTATTGTGTATGATTTGATGCAAGTACATCAGGGGGTGGTAGGTTATAGATAAATACTCAATTACTCGTACATCCACTATTAGTGAACAGTCAAAATTTAAAACATGAGGTTCTATAGAGTGAACATGGTCAATTTTGATTATATGAACACAACAGTGCTAGGTACAAAGAAAAGAATAGATCTATTATCTATTTACTTACTAAATAAACTGGGACTTCCTCTAAAAACCAAGTTTTAAAACGTTTATTAGCTTTTGAGCTTCTTTTTCTATTTTGAAGCCTATGCGAAAATAATATATTTTTTATCTTGATTATTTACGTACTTGTATTAAAAATAAATAACCATAATTATCTTGTATTATGAATATGAATATGCTTCGAATAATATTAAATGATGTATTTAAAATACATTTTTGCTCAATTGGTCTTTTTTTATCAACTTACCATGCCTGTTTCCAAGACAGTATGTTGATCTTACCGGTTGCTAGGTTAAACAAAACGGTACGTAAATTTAATATTAATTATGAAGAAATTAATATTTGCGTATGGATAAAAAAGACCAAAAAATGATAAGCATCACGAACGTTAAGGAATTACCGATGGCAGACAAAATTGGAGACTGAGCAAAACGAAACATTATCTTCCACCAGTAAACTGTCCATACCGTTCTCGATACTTAATATACTATTTCGATTTTATGAATTTCCCTGGTTTTTATTAGTTCATATAACCGAGCACCCACTGTATAATTACCTATTAAATTCTATACTAAAAATGTCTTGTTACCTGACAAATCCTGTTCCGGAAAGCGTTAAGACTAAAAATAAATTTGAGCTTTATTTCAGGCTACATCCGTTGCAAGTTTAAATATTTATAGGTAAAATATGAAATAATTTATATTGTTCCTGAAAATAGAAATCTACTTTCAGTTTAAAGTATAAAGAATTCAACACCAAATCAGCTTAAAAAGGATGAAGCCAACCTACACACTAAACCTTTTACCAAAATTGAAAATTCACTTTCAATGGCCGACAGCTCACGTCAAGTGAGAATACAGCTTCTCTCAACAATACATTAAATAAATACTTCAAGTCATAAACATATTCTCAATAATAGAAGTAGTTTCAAATATGGTATAAACTAAATCCACTCATAATAAATCGTGTGCTGACACTGAAATGTAGATAGTGTTATTGACCGCGTTGCGTTGACACTGAATTTTACAAGTTAGTGTAATTTCACTACCATATTTGTAGCACAAAAATCACCAGTTATTAACTTGCAAGGTCTGGGCCTTCGCTGATTCATGCCTCGAGAAAACCGAGAAGATATAAACAGATCTTTGTATTGCAAGAGCAAGAATTGTAATTATTTTTAATAATTCGATTATTGATAGGTAACCCCAAATTAGATCGACTGTTACCCTTGATCCTACGTCAGATTAATTATGAATAATTTACTCTTTGATTATGGGTTGCCGGTACTAATTAATTAGGTATTGATTGCAAATTTAATTCTGTATAAATGGTTTGGTTTCAGGCAGTTTTTGGCCCATTATATATCATTATATTTTGTTTTAAAATTGTCAAGACATGCGATTTCTAAGAAATTGTTGTTTTGACATTGTTTTCTTTAAATAGGTAAATGTTCCAGATATAAAGTTTTTGTTAATTCTATTTGTTTTTATTATATTTAACAAAAAATAGATATATCAATGGTTAGGACCACACAAATATGCTATTGCAACACATGTTGTATTTTGCTACAATATAACGGACAGTTTGATACAAAGTTATACAGGTACTCAAATATTTGTATAAAGCCCTTTTCGCACGGGAATCCTGGAAAAGAAGAAGTTTTTTTCTTTCTAGTGATAATTACGTGGTTTTAAAGCAATCAATAAATTACAAGTTCTTCTTTTCCAAGACTCATTGAAGATTAAATTTAGCGACACCGCCATTTAACAGATAATTATCACTAGAAAGAAAAAAACTTCTTCTTTTCCAGGATTCTGAATCTCCGTAGAATCTCCAAAGATCCCCGTGCGAACAGGGCTTAACATGGAAGGAAAGTATGTAATTTATTTCCGCGGATGAGAGAATGGTGGTTGAAACGTTAAAAGCGAAGAAAATACATTTTAACACTTTATTCTAGACTTTAGATGTATGTACACATGTACAGTACACCTATATGATTTTCTAAGATCATAATTTCGTAATATTTTACTACAATTTAAATAATATGATACACATGACAATATAACATAAATAATAATAGTCTGTGTCTGTGCTAACCGAACTGCATATATTTTTAAAACTTTATTATTAATTTATACCTTTACATTAGAAGTAAAAAAAAATAGATAAGCGCCAAACTTTACGTTACATCTCGTATCATGTGCCTACAATAAAAAATAATAGTTACCTATATTATAAGACAAGATAATCTTAAATGTTATGGATGTCTTTAAAAGAAAATCGCATTTGTTCCTGGAAATACTTTATTTTATAAACGTCATGTTTGAAAAGTAAGTAGTAATGCGATTTTGTTTCCGAATACCCCTCGGCATGTATTAAGAGCATTTTGTACAGGAAGAATATACACGTAAAAAGCACTTTTCACGCATACACCTCATGGACACATGGTTGCACATTTTAACAAAAACTAATTTTTATATGGTAGATAAGGCATAAAACTTCGTTCTATTAGTGCCATTTTTTCTGTTTTGTACCGAAGTTTTAGTTTATAAAATAAAGAAAACTACAAAAATTCACATTTTTTACATCTAATTTTCTCGAAATCAGAAAGTTTTTTCTAAAAATTAACACTACCCCAACGTAGATTAAAATTTAAACTACATGATTCAAGTTTAAAATATCATGTTCTGCGCAATATAAAGAAAAATCAGTAGGTGCTTCTAAACGCCTGCAAGCGGTTGAATGTAAGCAATTTCGACCGTTGAACGTGCTGATAAATTTTTTTGCACTAATAGAACGAAGTTTTATCCCTTATCTACCATATAAAAATTTGTTTTTGTTAAAAAGTGCAACCATGTGTCGATGAGGTGTATGAGTGTAAAATGCTTTAACGTGTACATTCTTCCTGTACAGAATGCTCTTAATACCCAGAAAATTTATTGTCGTGCATTGCTGCAATATAATTTCACTGTAGTCTTCAACTCGTGAAATTGACATATTGACAGCAATGCACTCGAAAAAAATTATATTAATAATCCATGTACTTGGGATATTACAAGTGAGAAATTGTATAGTAAAAACGAAATAGTAAACTGCAATATGAATGAAAACATTACATCAACGCACAATATGCAAATGTACAAGGAAATGTAAGCTTACGTACTAATCTGTTTTTCAATATGTCAGACTAAAATATTATACAGTGCATGTTAATTAATGAAAATGTAAATACATATCAGGCTTGTAGAAAAAGTTGGATACCATAGTAGAAACTTTTACTTCAAGTACATCGTTGGGTGGTAAAGTAAAAACAACGTGCCCAGGGGCAATAAAATAAAGAATTTGTCCAATCAAAATTATATGTTTGACACATGAAATGTTTTTTGTTACCACGTATTTTTGCGTGTTTTCAAAAACTATTACGAGAAATTTTGATACATTTGTGCGCGTAAATCGTTGTACGTTATTAGTACGTTCCTCAGACCGAAAGACATATTACACTGGATATTTACGCTTGAATGAATAAAAAAGGCCCTAGTAAAAAGCCTCAAATTTCGTATGCAGGCATAATCTTTCGGCCTTACGTAAATATCTGTTATAGTATTTTCAAATTTTCTTGACACCTACGTGATTTCGTGACGTCACAAATAATCGTATGATTAAAATAAGAGATTTTAGTTACAATTTTACTCGATTTGGCGCAACTGTCAAAATTAAATAAGCTTTTTAAAAAGGTACTAAACTTGATGAAAATATTAAATACATTTGTGCTCTCTCTCTTATATATATATACATATAATGCTCCTTTTAATTATATTACTTCGGATAAATGTATCTGAAATTTCGAATTGTAAACATCAGTTTGACAGAATTTGAAACAATTGACTTGCTAACTTGATTTGCCATTGGAAGCTTACCTATTTATGTTTATTTAAGGGTATGTTCCAAAATTAAACCACATGTACCATGGTAATTTTTTTCAGGATGTCAGTACTAATTTGAAACGCGGTAACTGAAAACGGCGGTAAATTTTCGCAAATATTCGTTACCACGATCACCGTGCTAGAGAGCACGATATTTGTGGTAAATTTGTATTTGTGTATCGCGATCTCACAGTTTTAACTTAAAAACGTTGGTTTGTTTTGCTGTTGAATGGCTGATTTTTCTCTGTTGGAAATGATTATATATAAACGGATTTATCTATTCGAAAAATTTGCGAAATTGTATGTAAGCATGTATTATTTGTGTAATATCATATTATGCTTTTATTTAAAGATGAAAAAGTATATATTTGTGACTTTTGTGCTTCCATTTCAATAAATACTCTAACCTAAATGTCAAAATTTTACCGAAGCGTTTCACAAGTTTCTGAGAGAAACGTCACATTCAGTTACCAAAGAATTACCGTAGCATAATACCACGGTAAACATGGTTTAATTTTGGAACATACCCTAAGTTTATTGTTTCAAATAAATGAAAAGTGTGTGTTAAACAAAGACAGAATTTATACAAGTTGTATTTATTTTCAAGGAACGTAGAAAAGTCACATAGGTGCCAATAAAATTTGAATCGACTATACATGCTCAAGATTTTTGCGGAATCGTAATTAACCAACTTACAAAATAAACTATAAACATAAAGTCATAAAAACATATAAAGTTATGAATGATCTTTTACGTAATTACCTTACAATTCACTTTTTATCTCTCCATAATTCCTTAATTTAATTAAAAATTCATCACACTTTTTTCATCGCAATCAAATTAAACTTTTTACATTGCTATTACAACTCCATTTAACAATTACATGAGTCATATGGTTCATTTAATTGCGCAATGTCGTAATGATCATTTCATTCTTACATCTTACCTTCAAACCTGAGTAGAGGAAAAGCAACACAACATGTGCTAATTCTAATGAATCATGTCTCTAAGGCCCGCGTGCCATTTGCAGTGATGTGATCTGCTGTAGGTCTTGGCTGTCTAGATCTATTACCTTCAGACATTGCTGCTGGGGACAACACAGACAGGAGACAGATATTGTTAATTTTTTATTTTATTAAAATTCTGAGCGGATTTAATAATAATTGTTTGATTATGTAATGCCATAATGCCACACACATTTGTGGTTGGAATTAAAAAATTAAATAAAACAATGAAAAGTTACTTACCTGTTCATAATTTTTTACTATTCAATTGTTAATGAAAAATTGTATAGCCGCAAGGTACAAAATGACAGTTATAATTGAAATATGTCAAAAATTTATTCAATATTAATATTAAACTGCGTGTTTGTGTTTAATTATTTTATTTTACTTACTTATTAATTTATTTATTTTGATTGACATTCGAAACAGAAACAAAATTATTATTCTATATTTACCTTCAGTTAATGAAGAATGAAAGTAAATATTTTGTTTACAAGATACGTAAAAAATTATTAATTAAAATTGATTTCCATACTATAGGTTGTAAAAATTATTTTTTATTATTAGGTACGTGAATATTATTTTAATACTGTGAGAAATACCTACTATCGTGGACATAAAAGTGCTAGAATAGTTATTTTTGTAAGAAGAACACGATTCTGAAACGAATATAGTTCGCCAAGTCGAGCGCAGCGAGTTTCAGAATTTGCAGGAAGTATCAGAATCACGTTTTCCGTATACGTTACAAGCAAACAAAAGTTGTTTACATAACCATAGCAATAATTAAATAAAACAAAAAAGTTTCATTTCCCGCACTAGTGCTAGAATTGGCTATTTCCCGCACTCATTTTCAGTTTCGGAAGAAATAATGTATGACATACATCGAGGATAGATAAGATAAAAATTACGCCCTAATAATAAATAAATACCGTAGTATTCCTACGTGCATTCCAAAACTTTGTCTACGATCATACTTTTTCCAACAACAAATAATATCAATAATATTATAATATTCTTTTTCCTAAGATTATAATAATTTATGAGAACAGAGAACTACTAAAAAAAGTTGTGTTTCTGCTGTACTTGCTGGAAAATAAACTTTTCTTTTTCGCATAAATTAAGAAAGGATTTCCATTAATATAAATAATAGTATGACATGAATGATTGTTATTATATCATTAAGAAAAATTTATTCACTAAACAAAAGATTATTGTTAGGTGTTACCACAGTAATCCCTTACCTACGCATAGGAGAAAATATTTAATTAAATTAACGGTAATTTGTTTCTGAAAAAAAAATGTTTTTCTTGCGTAGGTACTTTTGAACATTTTATGCTACCTATATGAGATACTATGTATGCATATTAGCCATACTAAATATTTTAATAATATGATATATTTCGAGGACAAATTTTAAATTTACATCAAAGTATTATGTTTCAGTTTTGCATAACTGCATAGAAAGAACCAAATTATTGTATTATCTTTCAAAAATTTGCAAATATCAACTTCTAATGATAATTCCTTTTTAATCTCATCAGCATTTTCTCTCACAATCTATTTTCAATTCTTCGAAACGACGTAATTTAAATAATTTAATAATTTGTGTCACAGAGCATTTAAAATCCTTTTAGCAAAAATCCATAATTGACATTTTATTTAAACTGCTGTGAGACTTGCTTTCCGACAAGATCAATTTAAGAACAGGTTTGAAGCGAACTTAGCGTTAATAATAAAGATGATTCGAATGTTTTGATTGCTTCATTGACTGCTTTTCACGAAGATTAAGAACCGATAGACTTCTTGGAAATTTAGTCCGTGAGACGATTTCGCAAGGAGTTGAAATTGTTGATCGGAGCTTGAATCCTAACTAGAAAATAGAGTCATTAAAACTTGGAGTTGGATATGTCTGCCCACGAAAACATTTATTGGAAAGGAGATAAAATCATGGGCGCCGTTGTTACTCTCTACTCTCGCTAGCATTTGAAGAAAGAGAATTTGTTTTGACCAGAAAATGAATTATTTATTCTGTAAATCTTTGCGATGCGAATCGTGCTACGCATGCAATAATATGTTTCTACCTTTCGATTAAATCACGAATAATTTGATGGTATTCAAATAAAGATATTCCAATGAAATCAAGGCACAAATAACAATGGAAACAAATGTTTGTACTCATCACCTAGGAAATGACATATTAAAAACGCAATTGACAATCGGAAATGTCAATTTCCCAGTGTAGTCAATCAGGAAAAATGCAAAGAACACTGACTTTTCTAGCCATTTCAGAGGAAAATCATCTTAAAAATAATAATATTTAGTTTATAAAGTGAGACTTCTCGGAATTATAATTAGTGAAGGCCACCGAAAACCGCCAATATTTAAAAATAAAACTTCTGTGCAGCGCGCCATCTGTCGGTAGTAGTGAGTAGCAAAAAACATAGTAACCTCAAATTTAATGATCAGACTACAACTACAACTTGAATGTATTTGATTATAGTTTTATTTGTTACAAAAAACATTCTACATACAAACCTCTTGCGGGAAGCCACCATCCCAGCATTCGCGTAGATGAAACCCTCGCTTCGCTCGTGTTTCAAAAGACCGCTCATGTGGAATCAAAATCTTCCCGCATTTGGTTCGTAAATAACAATTTTGTACTCATCACCTAAGAAATGACATATTAAATACACAACTGACAATCGGAAATGTCAATTTCCCAGTGCAGTCAATCAGGAAAAATGCAAGGAACATTGGCTTTTCTAAACATTTCAGAGTAAAATCATCTTAACAATAATAAAACTTTGTTTATAAACTGGTACTTCCCGGAATTATAAGTAATGAAGACCACCGAAAACCGCCAATATTTAAAAATAAAACTTGTGTGCAGCGCTCCATCTGTCGGTAGTAGTGAGTAGAAAAAACATCGTAACCTCAAATTTAATGAACAGACTACAACTACAACTTGAATGTATTTGATTATAATTTTATTCGTTACAAAAAACAGTGTACAAACCTCTTGCGAGAAGAAACCATCCCAGCATTCGCGTAAATGAAACCCTCGCTTCGCTCGTGTTTCAAAGAACCGCTCATGTGGGATAAAAATCTTTCCGCATTTGGTTCGCAAATAACTATTTCCTAACCACAGTTTAAGTGTACCTATATATTTGTATAGTGTAGTACATAAAAACGAACCCGTAAAAACAAAGTTTTTCACTATATCCTTTATATATGAGATCGGTGCAGTACATTTTGAGATAGCTAGCTGCCATTTTGTTTTAAGATGGCGGACTAACATTTTAATATACCTATGTTTCAAGACAGATTCTTAGCTATTACAATATCAAATTTGAACGCAATAGTTACAGTACATTTTGAGATATATGTCCGCCATTTTGTTTCAAGATGGCGGACTGACATTTTAATATATCTATATCATAAGTTAGATCCTTGGCTATTACTGTACCAAATGTAACCGCAATCGGTGCAGTAGATTTTGAGATAGCTAGCCGCCATTTTGTTTCAAGATGGCGGATAATCTGAAATTTTGCCAAAGTGCATTGTTAGGTGACAAAAGTCTATTTGCAAAATTTCAGTTCGATAGGTTCCCGAGAAGTGGGTCATTTTTGACTTTTGTTTTTTTGACGTAGACAAGACGGTGAAGTTAATATAAAGGATTTAAAAAGAGTATGGTATGGCGGAAGGTCTGGACACATCAGATTTTTAATGAAAATTATTCTAACCCTATGACTCACAGTGAACAGTGGAACCGAACCTGGACAATTTTTTGCGGTTCAAGTCTCTGGTTTTAATGCATTGACGACATTATTTTCATTATAAATTAGAACAACTTAAAAATAATAATAAATGTTTTTCTCATCTCCTTTTGAAAAAACTCTAGCACCGTCAATGCACAAAACATCTTATGCAGTTTTACTACCAATGTCTTTATAATTTGCATGTAGTATCTTAAAATAATTAACATATTTTCTGATTTTATGGTTTTTATTTTGAAATTTTACGGTTCCACTGAAACCTTCGACTATACAAACTGTCCCGTTACTGGTTTATGTATGCTACGCGTTGCTTTTGATACTATGTAATATATCATTAGTAGATTGCTATTCAAATTCAACGTCATTGAGAAATATAGAGTTAGTGAATAATAAATAGTCATAAATCATTGATAATTTTACTTTGTGTTAAAACGTAGAACCATGTAGAACGAAAGAATTTGATTCTATTGGCAAATGTTTGGTTGTAGTACAATACAAGTAACATTTTTAATGTTTTGTAACTTTTGTTAATATATTGATATTACAAAACTGCTATTTGTACCTGTTCTAAACGTTTGAGAGAAAATGGGCATGAACATTAAAAGCTATATGGATGGATCAGTTTCTAAAGGTTATTTCAATTTCACTATAATAAAGGTAGAAATAATTTCTAAAAATAAATATGAATGAGAAATACTTTAAAAAGAAATATTCCAGTTAAGAGGCCCGTCGACCTCAGAAAATCCAGAATAAAATGTTTTAACGTAAAGAGTGCTTTGTGGCCAGTACAAGAATGATAAAATTTTATTTCAACAAGGATTTAATAGAGATAGAATGGATCTACAGATGTACCTTCTTAAAATATTAATTAAAAAATTGTACTTGATCATAAAAATTCCGAAAAGTTCAAAAAAATTCCAATTTATGCAAACTTTACACGGTTATATCTAATGATAGAAATTAAATTAATACGCTTTAACTGCGTAGCCACGCTGTTCACCCGTCCAATGACCTATTATAAAATGGTAGACCACGCTGATAATGTTGAGTCGATTATCTTCCTATCTGATACATCGCAGGTCTGCAATTTTGTTTTATTTCAATAATGGTTGTTGTAATATAATTTTAATATTTGTGTCTATTAAACTGACTTATTCTCTAGCGTTTTAATTTATTTTAAGGTCGTCATAAGTGTTGCTGTGTGACAGTTTTTAAATTTTTTAATAATGTAAGTTGCGTTGCACATAGTTATATAAATAAAACATTATTTGTATTCATATCTACCTTTTCTAGTACGTATTCAAGGCAGGCGCCAGGCGGGAAGGCAAACATAAATTCTTCTCTAAAAAAAATTAGGTTTTTGGAATGGAGAGGATCAGTTACATTTTTACCTTCCGCCATACCTTTAACGAAAGGTATTGGGATCATGCTAAAAATCGGGTAGTGAGTTTTTAGTGGATGAGCACTAAACTCAGTTTTAATAGTTTCATGATGATGTCATGCCGGATTTCTGGAGGTGGATAACTCAAATACGAATTGTCCAAAAATTTTTATATTTGGTATTTAACATTTGTATATAAATAATTGGAAGAGCTGATTAGATTTTGGTATAAATATCTTCACCGGAAGTGATATTTTTTGAAGATTGAAAAGATTAATTGTCAAGAATTTCTATAAATATAGTATTTATTTGTAATAAGAATAAGGGGAAAAGATATTTGTAACGTACGTTATAAAAAAAATTATCTTTATCTGGTAGCATTAAAAATTTTAAAAATAAATTTATCAAATAAAACTTTCAAATCTTGTAAACCAAGATCGCTTGATTTTTGTTTTTGCGTAAAAAATATTGACAGGTGAGACGGATGACACGTTGGCATACTAACGCCATATAAGTCATAAGTAAGATATTAAATGTAGTACTTAATTGAACGGAGGATGGCTTCAACACAGAAGTGTTTTCCTGTGAATGAATCTTTTGATTCGGTGATGCAAATTTCTATATGTTTGAATATTTTAGATTTTTATTTGTATATTTAATATGGGCACCGCATTGTAAGTACCTATACATTTATGTTTATAAGTCTAGATATGGCGGGAAGTTGTGTGCTGGCCACATCAGATTTTTAGCGTGAAAGCAGTGAAAGATGTAGGAACCTAAGTATGTACTTTAAAATATGCAAAATTGTGATAGATGACAACAAGTATTAAAGAATCCAAGTATTAGCAATAAATGTCACTGAAAAGTGTAAAAGTATGCAACTTGCATTGCGCCAACTTTGGTTTCTCTTCTCATTTCCCACTATCTCGCTACATTATTTAGGTAATCAAAGGTGTCTAAGAACATACATGATCTAAATGTCTTTCTCCGTGTTTCCTATGGTCTTTCTAATCGACATGGTATCTAATAAAACTAGTACTATTAAGTACTACAAGTCCTCGATAGTATAGTGGTCAGTATCCCCGCCTGTCACGCGGGAGACCGGGGTTCGATTCCCCGTCGGGGAGGTTTTTTGCGAGTTTTTTTTGCAAATTCTTAGACAAGAATCACAGGAATCGATGTATAGAATCATAAAAAACGAATAAATGAATTGATATTTTGAAGAAATGGGTCGTGTTATCAAGAATATCGAGGTATCAAGTACTGAATGTGGCGGAAAAAAGGGATTGTCAGGTGTGGGGTTCGAACCCACGCTCCCGTTTGGGAACCAGAGCTTAAATCTGGCGCCTTAGACCACTCGGCCAACCTGACTTGTACTAAGTATAGAATTGCATAATCATTATAAGATAGAGTACTAAATAAAGTAATAAACAAACACAAGATTATTTTTATCATTTAATTACTTCTTTGCTTTAAAATTTTTTTAAAGTGTTGCGATTTCTTTGGTATACTTTTTTGCGTTTAGGGACTAAAGACTTAAGTACATTAAACATACCACTTTTTGTAACCTACAGACGTGACTCTAGTAATAAATATGCGAAAACAAATAAAAACAGTCTATAAATAAAATGTTTCCACAGAGATTCGATAAGAAAAATTTTATTTGACCTAATTCTCCATTTGTTTTCATTGTTGTTCATAAGTTTAAATAAAGTACGGTTACTAAACAAGTAAGTAACCGTGCCTGAAAAATCTGTGCGAAGGGGAAGCCTGAGTGAAGTTCAATTCATGTTCCAATTCTGTTTGAGATTCGGTCTCAATCGAAGTCTCAATAATATTGCAATTATTATGATAGTTTGCGTATTTCGTGATTGTCTGGGATCCTGCCGATCCTTCTAGGCCAAAAGGACCGCCCGAGCAGGGACTTGAACCCTGGACCCTTGGATTAAAAGTCCAATGCTCTACCGACTGAGCTACCCGGGCTCGATAAGGATAAATATGTAAGTTGTTTTACAAAAATGTGGCATGTGAAACAAAATGAAATGACGTCCAAGTATTAGGAACACATGTTTCAAAGAAGTATTATGAAAATTGCTCCTAAAACTTTTGTACCAAGCGTGAAGCGTGTAGCCATGTCATATTATTTAGTTCTGTTCTTTTATGATATCCGATCATTAAAAATAAAATATTAGTACCTATATAAACAATTTTAAAATACAGTTTTAATGTAAAAACATTGGTACATAATTATTATTACATGATAGAAGTTTTTTACATTTTTGATATAAATTTGATTTTTTGATAAAGTTGAAACCATTTGATTTGATTACCGATTATACATATTATGATGTGTTAATTCACATAAACATAACAAAAGGGTAGGTAAGGTAGGTAGTACTTCTGATTTTTTTGAAAATTGAGTAATTGTTACCTGTACTCTTTTACCAATCAAAAGAATAATTTAGATCCTTTAAATATTCACAGTTTCTGAAAATCTAAATTAAAGTTCTAAAGGAAGTTGAGAATAAAACATTGTGTTATTCCTCAATAGTTCTTTACACAAGATTCACATTCTTCATAAAAACTTACTTTAGCTGAAAGTTGCTACAACCTTCCTTAAGAATTCTTTTACGCCTAGTGCACACGGATAAACAATTTGACATAGTTTCAGGAAACTTCAAAGTTTTAACGGCGCCTACAAAAATGAGGCGTGCAACTAACTTCTTATTTGTCAAATCGTCGAATGTGACATGTAATCATAAACATATTTATTGTTTTTCAAAAAAAATCTCCACTTTCTGGAAACTTTTTTCAGGAAACTTGTCACAATGTTTCTCCGTGTGCACTGGGCATTAGAAAATTCATATCGCATGAAAAGTATACTTCCGCATGGAACAAGATTCGGTCGTTCTGTCCTGAGCGAAGCTCTATTTATTTTTTTTCAAGTTGGTACCAAGTAGGAACTTACAGGTACTGAAACAATATGGAAGGTTTTTGCGAGTTTTTGTGGGTTTTCCGAGTTATTTCCGAGGTTATTTCGTACCTCGTTTCGTACTAGATTTCGTATTATTCGTATCGTATACTATACAGATTTCGTAATAGATTAGGTACTTAATAGGATTTAAAACTGGAGATGCCGGGGATCGAACCCGGGGCCTTTCACATGCAAAGCGAACGCTCTACCACTGAGCTACATCCCCTTATACCTCGCCTTATACCTATATACCAATAAGACAATATTTTTAAACATTTATTAATTGCAAACCATTAACCAATAGTAAATAAATCAAGTATCCATACATAGCAAGGCACATTTCCTTCTTGTTCGTTGTTTATAACGTTGCATGTAAAAATGCAATATTACAAATTGCTCTTGATCTGTATTGCAGTACGGCAAATTGCATTGTTCGTTGTTCATGAGAAAAATGAATTCATGTTTACCATATGTATTCTGAACGCTGCTTTGCTACAGAGCTGTTGCTGTAATTGTATTGGACTGGACACTGGCTTTTGTGGAACACACACAAAAGTTTTATAGTCTTTGCAAATTTTCTTGACACCCACGTGACGTGACTTTTTGACGTCACAGATAATCGCATGATTCAAATTTAATAGCGTTTTCGATTGGCATGCTCGCATGCTCTAAAAGTAATTTCGATTTTGTGTAATTACGTCATAACTCCAGTGCAGAGCAGCATAATATTTCCAGAGTGTTGTTCGTTCAATCGAACAAGTAATAATATTTTAAAGTATTAGCATAGAGTAGTAAATTTAAATGTGGCGAATGTTATCTGTCAAGATTTATCAAAACCGACTTCCATCGGATGACATCCGAAATTTTGTATGTAACACCACCTAATTTGAAGACTTGGCTTGCGCCTCGTCCCTAAATGGATTCGTCCTCTAAAACTCCATTTCGCGTACTTGTTACATAAATAATTATTATATGCCTCTGGTCGGCATCGCTAGTTTTCCATATCTCAAAATCCGCCAGAAACTCTTTGTTGCCAGCCTAGGCCGGCAAACAACCGGAAGTTATAGGTTGGCATCTTGACATTACTACAGTTGTCAAGCATGCAGATGTCAATTTTATGCGTTGAATATTTTTTATACAAGAATTAACAAGATTTTGACAAATTTTAGACGTAAATCGTTGATAGAAACTGAAATAAATATATTTTAAGCTCAAATGTAAGTATTCAGTGCACAATTTTTTAGGTTATGTATAATAATTTTATATTTTTGTAATGAAATCGGCACATAAAATATTGTGTATTACACGTTCAGAAACTGTTATGCTAGTGCTCGTAATTTGCAAGCCTCGCCTGTGGCTCGGCGTGTCAAAAATACTCGCTCTTGCAAAAGGTCAATTTCTGGCCTTGTGATACAAATAACTATTAATAAACAAAATTGTACCTCATTATGAAAATTCAGAAAAAAATTATTAAAAATGTCTAATTTTTCCAAACTATACACGATTAGGTATATCTCATTGTAGAAATTCATTTTTACAATTTATTAAAATCTGATGTGGCCAGCACACAACCTCCCGCCATATCTAGACTCATAAACATAAATGTATACTTACAATCCGGTGCCCATGTAAAATATACAATTATACAAATTGAAATCTAAAATATTCAAGCACAGAAATTTGCATCACCGGGTCTATATATAAGTCTAGATATGGCAGAAAATTGTGTGCTGGCCACATCAGATTTTTTGGGGGGAATTGAAGCCATGAGACGGAAAGGGGTGTGCTTCTAGAGCGTACCAATATGGCGGATATATTTATATATATTCTGAAAGTTTTATAAATAGTAAACATATATCACGGAAAGAACAGAATGAAGAAAATGTTATTACTGACCTTTCATATAAAACATATTTTATAATACGTTCAAATATTTGAGAGGTAATACAAATAATTTTCTTCTGTCAAATTCTGAGAAATGTCAATGTCAAAATAACCTAACTTACTGTTATTTTCTCTTTTATTTATTTATAGGTGTCTTTCTGGTATAGCACGGCGAAATATTATGGTAAAAATTTGTATCACGCCAC
Organism: Agonum fuliginosum; assembly: GCA_947534325.1. Taxonomy (NCBI): domain Eukaryota; kingdom Metazoa; phylum Arthropoda; class Insecta; order Coleoptera; family Carabidae; genus Agonum; species Agonum fuliginosum. Next base: position 13,110,152 of record OX384045.1, on the reverse strand, counting down.
TAACATTTAAAAAATACATTACTGGGTTCAAATGTGCAAATAGAGCATACCAAAATGGCGGTTATCTTTATCCAAAGTTGCTTCATTCTCTAAGGGTAAAACTCATTTCAAAAGCTTTACAAATCCGCGAGATACAATATTTCCCAATCTCATTCCTGCGGTTTTCCATTTCTCGTTGTAAGTTTCGTGCCGCACTCATAACACAGCACCTGTGTTGTGTTGTGAGACATTTCCATCCGCGTGTTGGAACTGGCTGACCATGCGCGCTCCATATAAGAGGAAGCACAGAACACAACGAGAGAGCGACCGCTGCACCAAAGGCCGCGTGAATCACAGCTCCGAGCTCCAGGAGCGCCGGATGTGGGGCATGAACACGGGGGCCCAACTGGTGGCGAAGTATTAGTACGGGAGTAAATGGTGGTGGAGTTGTATTGGAGTGATAAGTGTTGGATCATCAGGTTTAAAAATGAAATGCACGTTTGAATTTCTAACTTATTTTATTTATGAATAAAATATTTATTCCAGTTCTTTATTTTCACACAATAAACACACTTACAAGTGACTAACGTTACCATGCCATCTGTATATCATTTTTACGGAAGTTAGAATTGGCGCGATATTTAAATACATTATTCGAACAATAAGAGCCTGAATTGCGGCTGTGCCGAATACACTCTAAAAAATGTATGCGTGTAAATTGAACTTATGCCATTGGTTAAAAATTTAGTGTTAATTTTTACACTAAAAACTCGTTAAAACAACACTACATTTTACACTACGCATGTGGTAAAAGTACACTAAGAAATAGTGTAATATTTTACACTAGATATGGAACTTTTCACAATAATAGTGTGAAAGTAATTATTTCAGTGTGATATTTCTGAACATAGTGTAATATTACCGTTATAAAACATTAGACTAACACGTTTAGTGCAAAAATACTAGAAGTTCTGGTCACGTTATTCCTGTACAGTGTTGGTATACTACAGACCAGACGTAGTGTCGTGGGTTAGTCTATATTATATTGTGTTGTTTGTGTTTAGTTTTTATACGTTTCATTTGGTTTTAGTGTTTTCTCTTTTTGCTATACTTCCATATTTGTGAATATATAAACCTAATTATTGTGACTGCACGTGAAGATATTTTCATGTAGGATGTGACCACTTCACCCGTTCCCATGTTTGCTTCAGTTAAGATGTTACCAGCTACCTACCTACCTAAAGAATCTATTAGGAAAAGTCGGAAAAATAATTTCTTTTTAAACAGGTAAGTTAAAAAAATCATGTTATTTAAATTAACTTATATATTTTTAATACATATTTTATATTTTACAGAATAACTTATCAAATTAGGAAAGGATATACTACAAAAAACAACCAATTTACCATTTCTAATCACAGAAGGATCGATTTTGTTGTCACCGATAATACAAAATACAACACCGATCCCATGCGTAAAGCAATGTAATGCAGCAAAAGCGATCATAACCTTATTTCAATCCTGTTACGTATTTCAATTATTATACATATTTCTATATACTACATAATATAATACTATATATTGTAGGTACCTAACCTAATGTATTCTTAATCTGGATGTAATATAATATTTATAGTATATTTTGCATTAAATACTAGGTACTTTTTATTTTACCCTATTTTGACACTATTTAGTAACACTAATATTTTACACTAAATATTTTACACTATTATTAACACTCTCAACGTGTAACTTTTAACCGTTTGTGATTCCGTTAAAGTACACTAAAATTAACCATTCTTGAAAAAGTAAAAGTTAACACTAAATATTCTGTCCTCGATGGTACACTATTTTTGGTTAGTTTAGTGTTAAATTTAACACTATATTTTTTAGAGTGTACGAGTATTAAAAATACTAATACAGTAGTAGGAGTAGCATTCAAGCATTTTAGTGTAATGCCAACTAGTAAATAATCAAGATCAAAAATATAACTTTCGCATAAGCTTAAAAATAAAAAGTCTGATCTGGCCAGCACACAACCTCTTGCCGTATATAGAAAACTGACTTATAAACATAAAAAATGTATACGATACGCACAGACGGTGCCCCTTTAGCACAAACAAATAAAAATCTAAAATATTCAAACACAGAAATTTGCATATCTGAATCAAAAGATTCATTCAAAGGAAAATTCAAATCAAGAATTTTTGATTCAGTACAAATACAAACACAGGAAGATTTAAACATATAAGAAGGTGCAAAATAAGGTCGAATGATCTAAACGAACAACCCAGAGCCATTTCTTGACTCTCACATACTCGGTGAATGAATCTTTTGATATGCTTTTGATGCAGGTTTTTCATTATTTTATTACTTATTAATTTTTTAGATTTGGATATTCTAATGTGTTACGTGTAAGAAGTATACGTCAGATTTTGATTCTATTTTCTTCAATTGTCCGTTATCGTTCGTCTCTTTCGTTATCTTTCTTCCTGCCGCCACTGTAGCTGAAATAAATTCTATGTTTATCACTATTTTAGAATAATCTACTTACCTCTGATTCATTTATTCTAATTAGATTCGTTTCTGTAAATACATCAATCCGCGTAAATGTATCAACCTAATAACATTCATAGTTTTAGGTTATATTTATTATTTATCTGTCTATACATTCATTATGATCTTTTAACTTTTAAGTCTCATTCACATAAGCATTTAGTTTTAAAATTTAGATTTATGTTTACGTTTAAGAAACTTTGAATACATCTAACTAAATATGAGCATTCACAGTGCTTGAAAGTGGGCAGTGTGAATGCTCGTATTTAGTTATATGATTTTTCTTAAACGTAAATATAAATGTAAACCTTAAAACTAAATGCTTATGTGGATGAGGCTTTAGTATCATTCATTTAGTGATTTCACTAGCTTTTGTGTCGGTAAGGTAGATGCCTAGTTGTTATTCTTCTCTCTCTCTTCTCCTCAATTGTGTTTGTATCTCTTCCTCTCTCTCTTATGTTCGAGTTCGTCTTTACCGGCCACGCGAGCTTCCTTTGACTTCGGGTGATTTTGGCGCGTATTTTGATTGTCTTCTGTCTTTTGTTCACCCTCTTCCGTCCTTCTCGTACATAGGCGCAACGACATAGGCGTACATTTTTGCAGGTCTCAGTACCGTCGAAAGTACCAGTTCCGCGGAAAAAGAAAGGAAAGAAAGCAACCCTTGGTAGTTGAGGAATCGCGTTTTATTTTGTAGAAAAGTAGTATATTTTACATCGTGAAATTACAGATTGTCGGGATTTTACTTTTTTTCGGAAGTTTAGTCCGTGAGCGATTTTCCGTTTCGTTGTCGTTTGGACGCTCCGGACGAACCCTTAAAGGGATTTGTACGTTGGGCGCCAATTTTATTACGTACCTACCTGGTGTTGGCTATAACAAAGATCTCATTGGGGTGAGTGCCGGCTTCTCAGCGAAGATGGGATGGTTCAAATGGGGCGCCACGCAACCAATAGTTTCGTTCTCACCCGCTAGGTTGCGGTAGCAGCGAGATCTGATCGAAACTATATCACTGAAGAAAACGAAGAACACAGAACGGAAACGAGGATACGCAGGCAGTGTGAAGGTATCTAAATTTTTAATATAAAATAAAATCGAAGTTAACTTAACAACGAGATTTATTGACAGCATACGAAGTTTGTTGGAGTTAAAATAATTCAATATAAATATAACAACAAGATAAAGAGGCTCAAATCACGGATGTTCACGGGCTGCAAGAAAAAGGTGGGGGAAAGAATAATAGATGTAGAATCAAATAATACACAATGAATTAACTTTTGTTTTTCGTTATTTTATTAAATAATTGTTCATAATACACAAACACAAGACATGACACATTACTTGTCATTAAAAAAAAACGGACATAACACTATCTCTCTCTTTCCGGCACATAGTTGCCAACTGCGCCATGCGCAACCTTTCGCCGGAGTTACTATGGCGCGGAATTCAAATTAAAAATTTTGGTAACCTGAAAAATGAAACAACAAATCGAGCGCGTGTCTCAAGTTTTCACGCAAGCCCTGGACACCTAACACCTAACTGTAACTGAGTACTACAAGAGCCCTATCTACCTAACTGGCCAGCCGGTTTACAAACAATCTGGTGGGAGCGGTTTCGCAGAACGAGGCGAACACTCGGCGCATGCGCAGTCACGCGCACATCCAATTTTAAAATTAAACTCATTACAATAAATACTATATTTATCCAAATTTATAGAAATTTTTGACAATTCACCTTTTCACTCTTAAAAAACTATCACTTACGGTGAAGATATTTGTACCAAAATCTAATGAGCTCTTCCAATTTGTGTACAAATGTGAAATACCAAATATCAAAATTTTTGGCTAATTCGTTTTTGAGTTATCCGACTTGACCACATTCATACACACAAACATTCAGACATACATACAGACATCATCGTGAAACTATTAAAAATGAGTTGCAAGGACCCCAATTCGTTCACATCCACTTAAAACTCACAATCCAATTTTTAGCATGATTCCAATACCTTCCTTACAGGTAAAAATGGAGCCCTAAAGTTAATAAATGTTTAAAATTTTGTATTTTGGGGAAGTCCCAGTTTATCTACCAAGGTAACAAAGTAGATCTGTACCTACTTCAAACCAAGCACTGTTGAGCTTGTGTGTGGAACACGAAAGTTTATAAATGATAGTAGGTACGTTTGAGGCATCAATATGATTGTTTATAAGATTGAAAAGAAATGTACAAGTTTGTAGGGTTCTCCGATCTTCAAGTCGTATTATACTAAATTCATTCAGGGCAATATTCTAGTGAAACTCAGATTGATACTGTACATGTTTGTATAGTTTGTACCAATAGAATCGTAAAATTTTTCTTTGTATTGCATTAATTACCCTAATTGAATTTGCAATATTGTATACTAAAGATATTAAGAGGCCCGTCTACTACTTAAAATCCAGCATAAAATGTACTAACGTAGCGAGTGTTTTGTAGCCAGTACAAGAATGCTAAAATTTTATTTTAACAAGGATTCAATAGAGAAAGAATGGTTCTATAGATGTGCCTTTTTAAAATTTTCATTAAAAAAATTGTTCAAGAATATAAACATTCTGAAAAATTTTAAAAAAATCCTATTTTATGCAAACTTTACACGGTTATAAGTCATGATAGAAATTAATTTTTTAAATTTTAAAAAGGCACATCTGTAGATCCATTCTTTGTCTATTTAATGTTTATATAAATATTATCCTGAAGTCAATAATAATCTGACAGTTTACTCGCAACGAAAACACTTTTACAGTATTTTTCAACTTCAAAATGACATTGCATAGCTAGGATGCGGCCAAGTAAGAGTTTCGGGCTGGTTTCAGGCAGCCCTAGTAGTGGGAAAAGAGTGGAATGGAAAAAAAGTAAAATCGAGAGTATTCTAGGAATTCAGTAAAAACGTAGCCGCTTGAAGTGGAAGTGTTGCGAAAATTGCGTGAAATACGAAAGATGAAACCTAAACTTCTATGAGATGTTTTTACAATTTCGTTTGTACGACAGTTTCAAAGGGATTGCTATTTAGATCAATGTACGTAAACCGTAAACAAATTAAATACAACCCTCTTGTCAAGAAAACCCACATCATATCTAATAATAATTGTAAACCGTGATATTTCGATCCATGAATGAGCACCCCTTTCCCGTCATCACCCCCCGTCTTCTCAATTCTCGTGGGAGCCATCAACACGTGGGTGCAAATACGCACAGGCAACTCGTATCAAGTGCTCGGCGAGCTCTGACTCATCCAAACACACAATCAAATGCAGAGTGTATGAAACATTGTCGAATTTGCTCATGGGATAAACTAATAAAATAAGGGGTCTATGCTTGGTCGGACGTATGTGTGGTCGTATGTTGCTGTAAGGGTACTCTGGGTATGGGTAGTCTGGTTCAATCTTGAGCAATTAGATAAATTGAGCTTGATGCCTGTACTGTATGTGCAGAGGTTGATACAAACAGCAGATGTTATTGAAAGTTGTGAAGTCTTTGAAATATAATGGATCTCTAATTCGCCACTGTGTCTGATCTGATAAAATAGCTTTTGTAATTCAAACCAGCACACAATGAATGAATTTTTACCTCTCGCCTCATACCTATTCTATAAGAGAGGTATTGTAATGGCAATGGGTCAAAATTTTCGAGTATGCATTTTTGGTGGATCAGCACGTTTCAGGATCTCTAGAATACGAATTTAAAACATGTTGGAACACAATCCTTGATTTGGAGTAAATTCAACTTTTCTTCGAAATGACTTAAACAAATATGATATCCATTGTAAATTTTTTATGCAGCCATTTCAAAGAAAAGTGAATACCTAATTTGATTTATTCAAATCCCAAATTGTTTAATGTTTCTTTGGATTCGGAAATATGGACATTCACTGTAAGTATTTATTAAAACATGTTGGAAGACAACAACTTCTGTTACCTGACGTCTGGAAACATAATATTATATTTATGGAAATTTAAAAAATACGTTTGTATTATTTACTTACCTTTATACTTATTTAATGTCCTGCAATTATAAATAGCGTAACAACCAATCCACAGCTCAAGCAGACACAATTGACTTTTTGTTACAGTTATTATTCAGTTACAAATCAGTTGCGTTACAATAATGCATAACCAATATCACAACTTGATCACAACAAACACGTCAAACAATGCCGCCTTTCTTATCCTGTTGTTTTTCTTTATGTCAGTATTATAGAAATCTAACTTATCTACTGACAAAAAATAATTTTGTCCATGTTAAGAGATGTCTCTAGTAACAAGCATGTCAAACAATTGCCGTCTTTCTTTTCCTCTTGTTTTTCTTTATGTAATGTAAGTATTATAGAAATCTAACTTTCCTGACAAAAAATAATTTTTCCCATGTTAAGAGATGTCTCTAGTATCAACAATCATGGGGGGGATATAGAATGATCTTGATCACAACAAACACGTCAAACAATTGCCACCTTTCTTTTCCTGTTGTTTTTATTTTTGTCAGTATTATAGAAATTTAACTTATCTACTGACAAAAAATAATTTTGCCCATGTTAAAGATGTCTCTATTATCAACAACCATGGTGGGGATAACATCTTTTTCTTGCATCTTGGTTTACATTATCGTTTATTATAATTACATAAACAGGAAACTATTAAAATGTAAGTAAAACTATTTATTAGATTAGTAGAATAAGCATTATTAGGCGAGAGGTCGTGTGCTGGCCACATACGATTTTTTATATATATGAAGAAATGTTTATCCATATACGCAAATGTTATTTTAGATTATATCATTCAAAAAAAATTTGACATGTCTGTCAAAGATAGGATTAAGGCGTAAAATTTTTGAGCAAAAAAACCACCCTTACTTGTTTATCTATCTAAATGTGTTCGATGTTCGATTTAGTTAATCACCTGAAGATATTCAAGGGTTAAGTTTTCCATAAAGGCCGATGCAAAGCGAAGTTACTTGTGTTATTAAGCAAGTACCTATCAGATACACTCTTAATAAATTAGTCTGAATTTAGCTAAAGTAAGTAGTAATTTATTGAGTTTTGCTCTGTTGTTATAAACTTCAAACGAATCCGTTTCCACAGCAGTATGCAAAACTAGCCTACATAAATTTGATTCTCCACAAAGACGATGACCGCACAAAGTGCTCGAAGTAACAATAGTTCATAATTACATTCACTTGATTTTTCTGCAGTATGACAACTGCAACTCCTTTGCATACAACTCTCGTATTTCAACGTTCAACTACTTGTACTTGATGTTTGTTTTACGAGTATTATTTCCAGTAAATAATAACAATAATTCGCATAACGGACGTGAAATTTGCTTGCGACGTAGGCAAATCAAAATAGATCATCGATCGGGAACAAATAAACGAAGTTTTACATAATTACATAGCGAGCAGATAGTGTAATAACAATATTTCTATCCTACCGTTAGGTCTAGCATTTCTTAGTGGGTGTCAACTGCTATTGTTAGCAGAAACCCCTGTGATTTTAATAAATCTTGACAATGGAAGGTTCTATGTGATCTTGATCGGTGATCTAAATTGCAACCGCGCCTAGCAGCATTCAGGGACGGTTTGCAATGGAATCAATACAAGTTAGAGGGGATTTACACTTTCGGGGCTATTTTTGGGATTTAATATAACGGTGATGATGTTTGTAACGGGTAAATGGAGGCTACTTGTTTACCCACACGAGAAGTTGTGCTAGGTAGGTTTGGACGCTTCTGTTTCGTACTGCGATATTTTAGTCATTGAAGTAATCAGTAAACCAATGGTTTGGAGTATATCTACTAACCTAATGATAGTGATTCCTTGCAAATGATCCTATTGTTCGATTATAGCAACAGATCCAAATGGTTCACTCCACCACTATTTCGTAATTGGAATGCAAATTTTGTTTGATAATTATAAATATTCAAAATGTTAGACATTTTTCGTTGTTGCAAAGGCACAAATCATAATAAACTTTTGTAACTTATCTCATGTTTTGTTTTAAATGTCAAGTAACTTATAATCAAATGTAGGTACTTACTTATAGTTGCTGGGTCGAGTGCTAGTAATAAAATATAAAATATATAACAAGTAGTCAATTATTATTTTTTGGCAGATTTTATTTTACTTATTCTTACTTATAAGTTAATTTCCATCCTTAAGCACAAATAATAATTTTTTTAGACAACTACTACAAAAAATAATATATGTATCGCGGCAACAGCCTATTAAAGAAAGTTGCAAATATCATGAAATAGCATTATATGAATATCGTGCAAGCACGGTATGGTATTGTCATCTATAATTTCCGTTTGACATTTCAAGTTTATATAACCTGAAAATAGTAAAACAACGTGTGTTTCTTTTTTATTTTGACAATTTTTATTCATCTATAGAGACGATTTAAATCCATATAGGAGTGACGTCATAAAAAACAAGCAAATTATTCGTATGAATCAAGAGTTTACTTTTTAGTACAGCATGAGTTTGGTAGATGGTGCTGGCAGTCTTTCTCTATACGCGAAATTTAAAAGCAATAGTTTTTATTTATATTTTTAAAATTAATCATTATTTTACCATTTATTACATCGCATGATTCTGTAGGAAATAATCAAAGATTAATAACATAGAACAAAACTAAATAACAAAACACGTTAACCTCAAAATTTTATGTTGACACTTGACACAACAAGAAGGAGAAAATTGACAAGTTGTCAGCAATAAACAATAAATGGTATATAACGAACTTTTGTGAATCTAAAAGAAAACAATAATATGTAAGAAAATATATTTCATGTAATGAATACTATATTATATGAATAATTGTTCTGCTACTGCCGTTAAGACACAAATTGTTAAGCCCCGCCCCTTATGATATACGATATGCGTATAGATTTATACGAGTAAAATGTGTAAGAAAGAGATAGCTTATTTAGTGAACGTGGTGGATAGAATTTATCTGATATGACGTCACTCCTATATGGATTTAAATCGTCTCTAGGTAAGTTTAACACTCTTTATGATAGGAATACGCAGGGCCGGCGTAAGCGGGCATGCAACGCATGCGGCGAATGCGGGCGCCGCTTAAATGGGGGCGCCGCCGCCGTACTTCGAAAAAATGAACTATTCTAAGAAAAATGTATTAACTTGTACCTATAAATAACGCAAGCTTATCAAACAAAAACAACGAAATTATTACTATACAGGTTGGTGGAGGTGAAATGCGAACATAGGGAACATACATGACAGTCGAACTTTTATGCCAGGTATCTTGATATATTTTGTAGTAGTGTCACAAAACGAAGTAATGTGAATTTGTGTGGCAAAAAGAGTAATCAATAACAGAAATAATAATAAAATATTAGTGCGTGTAAACTTTCTCGTTCTACTCGTACACATACCTACATTATTATGCAAAGAAAATATTTTAATGAAAATAAAAATTTCAATAATATGACAGCTACTTTGACATTGACAGTACTTATTCCACGTATATCAAGATGCCTAACATGATAACTCCATTGTCATATATTTCCCTATGTTCGCATTTCACCTCCACTAACCTGTATGTGGAATACGTTATGTCTTTGTAGTTCGCGCCAAAGTTTAAACTAATAGAATGTTTGGGTGTAGAACGCACTGCATTCACAGTGCCATCTACTATTTTCTAAGCTGAAATAGAGTATAGTTAATTATGGGACTAAGGACTAAATCAACATAACCAGGCAGCTTTGTTCTGTTTATTGATTGGTAGAAATGACAGTAGAAATGTCATTTTATAATAATTGTGTGTGGTATAAAAAAATGAAAAGTTATGTCATTTTTTGTGGTCGTCTAAAAATAGCGTCCATGACTCGTTTGAAAGTAAATATCGTATTGCACGTGTGTTGCCTCATTCGTCAAACTTTACTCGCACGATATTTCTCACTTTCTCACTCGTTACGGAATATACTATTTATTATCATGTCTTTATTTCGTCAATTTCAAAAATACATTACTTTAAGTTCAGAGGCGGAATTGAAAATAGCCATAGAATGTCAAAATAGTTATTTACGAACCAAATGCGGGAAGATTTTGATCCCACATGAGCGGTTTTTTGAAACACGAGCGAAGCGAGGGTTTCATTTACGTGAATGCTGGGATGGTGTCTTCCGCAAGAGGTTTGTACAATGTTTTTTGTAACGAATAAAACTATAATCAAATACATTCAAGTTGTAGTTGTAGTCTGATCATTAAATTTGAGGTTACGATGTTATTTGTACTCACTGCTACCGACAGATGGCGCGCTGCACTCAAATTTAATTTTTAAATATTGGCGGTTTTCGGTGGTCTTCACTAATTATAATTCCGGGAAGTAACACTTTATAAACTAAATTTTATTATGTTTAAGATGATTTTACTCTGAAATGTCTAGAAAAGCCATAGTGTTCTTTGCATTTTCCTGATGACTGGGAAATTAACATTTCCGATTGTGAATTGCGTGTTTAATATGTCATTTCCTAGGTGATGAGTACAAAATGTTGTTTGCGAGTTGTTTGTTTATTTATATACTAATAAATATTCATATTATTAACATCAACACAATATCATAAAAACAGTTTAGGTATCACTGATTTACTAATCTAAAATCTAATAATATTTTGAGCACAATATTTGTATCCATTTGTAAAGAGGAAAAAACTTATCCTGTTGAAACTTTGTTTGCGTGAACGCGAACTGATATTTTCAAGTTTAGTTCACCGATATTTGTCGTAATGCGTATCAATGTTTATAAGATAAAATTAATCATTTTGTGTAGGTATATATTTGATGTATTTCAGTGTAGAAATATTTATTTGAACTTTTTAATGCGTATAATGAAATAAAATTAACAACGACTATTTTATATTGAAAGTGTAGTGCCATAAGCAATTTAAAGATTTTCTGGGACACCTATATAAGATGTACCATCGTCAGAGTACATCAAAGGTAAACATTTTTATTTATAGGATTATAAAATATTAACGCACCTTAAGCTAGCAGGGCCCATTGGGCAGAATTACCTACTTCAACCCATAATGAAAATTAAAAGGCTAATTAACTGCCAGATGGGTGTTGCCAACATTTACAATGGCAAAAAAGATTTGTTCTATAATAAAAATAATTTACAAAATTTAGTTTTTATTTTGAAATATAGTCTCAAATGGGGAAGCCATGGCCAAATGGCCTTTCCCTTTTGGATCCACTCCTGAAGTGGTTAGTTTATAAATAGATAACTACTATTAAATTTGTGATCGAGAAATAAGAATGACTATTCACATCATCTGTCATCTTGTGAAAAAGATCAGTAAAAATGTAGAATATCGAATTTCACAGCCAATCAAAATAAGTAGACTTGATTATTTTGTACTAGTAAGGTTTATTCACTACTATAGTACTTTTAGGTGACTATTTAACCAATGAACATTTTTATTATAATCAATATTTTCGATTTTTATTGCATCATTTCTGTCTCTGACAGTTTATTATACACAGTCATGTACCATGTGCTCGCGAACATTACTCGTGCTACGCACTCGTAATATTCACATCCAAGCACAAGGAACATTCGTAATACTACCAAAAACTAATCGGCATAACTATGATTACTTATGGTAGGTATTATAAATGAAAATTAATATAGTAAGTAAATGAAAATTAATATAGTAAGTAAATGAAAATGTGCTGTATCTTTATTACACATTAATCTCTGCCGAGGTTACTAAAGATGTCCATAGAATATACAATGCTCTCTCAAACATTACCTACCTTAATTATGTTATTATCCGTTATTGACATTTATGATTACCATCATTTGACCGGTCATTGCAACAATACAATGCAATAAGTAAAAGCAAAAAGTATACCTATTATCTATTGAAACTTTTATATCTACAATCTACCACACCTAAAATTATGTAAACTTCATGATGATTTTAAGAGTTCTGATTTTTATCTCCCATATAATTATAATTTAGTATAATATCTTAATGAAGTAACATTTAAGCTAGAATAGAATGGCTTCTGGAAAGAAAAAGGTGTGATGATAAATGTATATAAAGCTACTGCATGTTTTCGAATTACGAAATTACAGGTACAGAAGAACATTTTAACTGCTTTAAACTGTGTATTATTTTTGTGCAAGACATCTGGTCAGTGAGAATCGTTACTTAACATCATTAATATTTAAATAAAAACTGTTAGAGATGATGAACGAGCATGTAAAAGGAAATTTCACTTGTATGATTTTCTATATTAATTAATTTGTCATCATTTACATGCAAAATGAAATATGACGGTTTTACAAATATTTAAGGTAGGTAAGTAGTATTTGGATATGGAGAGATTGTCGAATATTGATTTCAAAATATTTCTATAACAAAATTATATTATCAGCTATAATGACCCAAGAACATTGATAATTACGAAATAATTTTGTGACATTCCGAAAGCACGTTGCTTGGTAACCGCCCGACGCCGCAGGCGGAGGGCTATTAACCTAAAAGCATCGTGCTTGAGGTAGCTGTCACAAAATTACAAGTATTTATCAATGGTCGAGGGTTATTCGGACAGAAAATTTTATTAATTGAAGTATCATTTTCATTACCAAAACGTGCAAATGACATTTTTTGTATTCAATTATTATTATAAACATAAATAATTGTAACCTAGCAACATATTTGACATATGTGATAATGTCCCATGGGTTGTTATCAGTTAAATGTTGTATTCATTGGTCAATTTCGTACACGTGATCAGAAATGAACGAAATTAATTAGATATTTAGTTAACCAAAAAATTTTCAACTAATTATTACACTAGAGCTTTTTATTTCGCCGAATAAATTTATGTTTGTAATGAAACCTTGTTGCCTAGCAATTTGAAAAAATAAATTGTTTAATAAAATCACGACACCGTAGGTGCAGGTGGAGTGATTTTATTTTAAAACAATTTTTCGAGTCAAATTGCTGTCAGGTGACAAGGTTGAGATGTCAAACAGAAATTTATTCGGAGGAAATAAAATGCTTGAGTGTAATTCAACGAGATAATTTAACGACTCGTTTGGTTTTTCTTCACAATTATTCCCAAAATCTAATCATTTCACTGACAAATATTAGAAATATGAAGCAAATGACATTTTAGTGTTTTGTTAATTGTTTGGTTGCTAAGAAAAAGGCAAATAAGGTTTTATCACTTGCAAAAAGTTGCCTTCCTTTTTATCCGCTGTCAAAGCGATAAAATTGTATTTTGTTTATGGCTTACTTAATACAGGAGTGGAATTGTCTTTAAAATACATATTTGTAAAATCTAAGATGTGTATCACGTATCAATATACTATTATCTTAATAATATCTTAACTTTAGTTAAGTTATTTATAACATAGCATTAACAAAATATCCTTCAATATCAAAGTGGTTTAAAATGTTTTATTTTATTGCATTTTTATTACCAGCATTCTTGATATTTTATTATGGTTGTTTTAATAAACATTTATGAGGGATTTTATTTCCCAAACAACTTCGTATAAAAATAGAAAAATTGAATTTTCATCTATTGTAAGCAGAACTGGGCAAAATACTCCAAAAAAGTAGTTAAATGTAAATACAGATACTTAAAGCAAAAATATATTTTAAATATAAATACTAAATACTTCATTTTTTCAAAGTATTTAAAATTTCAAATACTCTAAAAAAGTATTTAAATATTTTTCAAATACTTTTTGTTAAAGTTTTGTATATGATAAAAAAAGTTCAAAAATTATTTCAATAAACATTTTTATCTCGATTGAAACACTGGACGAGTTGTTACATAACAGGAACAGGATAATTTTATTATTTATTATTATATATTTTAGGTTGCATCCATTCAAATAAGTTTCCTTTATGGCCAATATAAAAAATGTTTAAGTTATTAGGTTTGCAAGAATAGTTATTTTGTCCGTTCAAGCACAAGTGGCACAAAAATCGGTTTAAAAAAAAAGTTATTTTGTCATGGTATTTAAATACTTTTGTATTTAAATACTGTTTTTTAGTACTTGAAATACTATGTTTAAAATACTTTTTAAAAAATATTTAAATATAGATACAAATAATGAAGAAAGTATTTTAAATAGTATTTAAATACTTAAGTATCTAAATACTGCCCAACTCTGATTGTAAGTACTGCTGCAATTAGCACAAAATAAAATCGCAAAGATGACAATGTTTCTCATGTAGTTCTTTAATAATTATTACAATTACATTCGCTGTTATTTAGGAAATAGTGTAATATAAAGCGAATAAAAACATTTATATAACAGCAATAATCATAAAAATTGCGATGTTAAATTTTTATAGTATACCAGTTTTTTGCACATTATTTAAAGAACAACATTATAAATGAAATTATTTATAGTAGTAATCATTAACTTAATATCTTGATATAATAATTAATTACAAATGACAAGAAAACTGTTGTAAATTGATTCAAATTAACTTTTTATGATGTTAAAGTTCAGCATAACATAAAATTTTATTACTGCACAAACCGGACAGGTACAAATTTACCTGACAGGAATTGTATTTTGTTGCGCCCTTTTAAGTCAAGTCGTATTTGCCTCTTAACTGTAGTTTCTTAGGATTGACCCATTTTGGATTTTTGAACTTGGTTATTTTTATTTAAATTCTCTAAAGCGTGTAGGCATAAATTAAGTTATGCAAAAATATGCTCGTAAAAAACTTGATATATTTCTACACAGAAAATGAATCGTTTATTCACTTGTCAAATTTAGTAATAGTGTGTTTTGTTTATGAGCGTTTGTGCAGTCATAGCCCACGTTGCCTTTTTATTGCTGTTTCTTAAACAATTTTTTTGTTAAAGTCTGCTAATTTAAATCTATCAAAATGTGTACTTGTCACATGTAATTACTTACGGGATATTGGTGATTTTATTAATTTAGAGTTGGTAATTGTGTTTTATTGCGTGGCACAGTGATTTATATTGTTTTTTGCTTGTATATCTTAATATAGACAAATTAATTTATTTGTTGGAATTAATTTTTGCGCAACTTATATTCGCTTAATTAATTTTACATCGTTAGTTTGATCGTTATAACTTTATAATGTTATTTATTACGGAAGTAAACAAGTGTTGTTGTGAAAGAAATATGTGTAAATTGAAACTTTTTTCATAAAAATGCAATTAATATTATGTTATTTCATGTATGGTAAATGAATGCCTGTGCCTAGTAGTGTTGTGTTGTGCTTATGTCTACATCATATAATATTATACAAGTATCGATTTAATTTGAGAGTAGATGATATTTATGATATAGTCTTTGGTTTGTAATCAAAATAAGATCATTTTCATGTTCATATTCGGAGAGTTGTAAAAGCGCATTTTTGGTCATCAAAACGTTTGAAAAGCGCAGAAATGTAATCAGTAAATTTATGTTCAATAAGCGCAGATCGTAACATTGAATAAGCGCATTTTTCGAAAATGAGATTTCTGGCCATAACAAGTTAGTCCAGATCGTCTTCGAGTATGATGGGGTTAAGTTCAGAAACTCGGCGTATTTTCAATCGATTTAGATAACTCTTTGCGGGCGAAAAACTTTGAAGTGTCTACTTTAAAGTCATGCATGCGAACTTAAGCGCAACCTCTTCCGCCCCCTCTAGCATCACTGTGAAAAAATGTTTTTAATGAAAAAAATGTCCAACTTTGACGATGTATACGGAGTTGAAATTTTTTTTACCTGATCCACCAAACGAGCACTAAAATTTGTTCAATTTCCTGTGCAGGACTCAATGAACGTAGTTCCTACAATGATTTGGCATAAAGTTATGGGTGTTTGAAAAACAGTGCATTTAAAAAACATATTTGTAGAAGTGATATTATATATATATAGTGGCTTAACACTCCCGTGGGAGTAGCGCCGCTTCTCACGAAGCTTTCTAGATCCTTTTATCGGAGGGGATCAGTCTCCATATTCTCTTGCTCTATTTACCCATTTATCTTGGTGCAGTCAGAATCTCAATCCGTGCGACGATCTGTGGTTTCAACCACAGCGGCAGCGGAGATATTCTTTGTGCAACCAGGACTACATTTAAGGTGAACAAGTGGATAGCTTGTAACACCCGAGTGTGATTGAATGCCAGACCTTGGGCATTTTTTATTTTACGACAAATCACACATTGTCGCCCGACGGAGACTCGAACCATCGATCTCACATTGACTGACGTCACAGCACGTTAGCCGGCCTAGCCAGCTAACACACTGGACCATGCTGTCGGGTTAGAAGTGATATTATGTTTTTTAAATATTTAGTTGGTAAGTTTTTACTGTTCAACAATTTAAAATTGTTACACATATTTTTGACTTTGTAATTTATTTATATACCTGAAGATGGTCATAATCATGAGATCATGACCGAAACGTTGTCATAACTTAATATCAATTAATAAAACTAGAGCCGTGTTATCCAAAAACGTGCATTTTTTCCATAACATTAATTTCGGCTCAACAATATCCATTTTTACTTTCTTGTACGGAGTGAGGAAGTATTGTAATCGCGAAAAATTTCGGTTTTCAGATTTTGATGGAAATATCCGTTTTGACCTTTTCTGAATCCATTATGACTAGTTTCGTCGTGACGCCTGTACGTACGTACGTATGTACGTACGGACGGACGTATGTGTGTCGCATAACTCAAATACGGTTAGACGTAGAAAGTTGAAATTTTGTATTTAGGACTGTTATGCACCTCCTATTTTTGGTTTCAATCTATAAACCGGAAGTAGTACTTTTTTCAAATATTTCGATAAATATTTAATTTAAGACAATTTTTTTTATATTAAATGAAAGATTATGTGATTATTACCTACAATCGGTATTTTATAAATATTTTTGTATCTGGTATCATTTAAGAATAATTAAAGTATATATTTATAATTTAGTATTTCGGTATCTTGTAGTCCATGATCGATTAACATTTGTTACTACGTAAAATTTAAATGATTATGACATGACAGTGACAGTGGCAGTGACAATAGTAAAATATCGTTTATATCTTCTTCTGCAGTTTAAATAAAAATATATTTGTGGGTATAGTAGCAGTAGTAGTAGTACTACTTATATATTAATATATTTGTATAATATAATTCTACATTTTAGTTATTAAGAAAAGTATGAACAGTTTAATAGGCGTACAAGGAAGTCATGTGGTGTCCACGTCAGATTTTTAATATAAATTTTCTAGATTTGAAACTTCTTGTGCTTGCATTTTACTGGTGTTGAATAGCCTGGCCACCGTGTATCACGCTCACAATTTTAATTTTATTTAATTCGGCCCTGCGCTTAGACTTAATTTCTGACTACGCCACTGACTGTCACTTACCAAAACAATATAACCCATTACTTATTTAAAACAATCGACCACCAGGTTACTGCGTAATGCGTAGGCGTCTTCGATCGCACTCATTTACGTTTCCACGTTTACGCGGAACTTGTCACTGTGACTTGTCTTTCTCCTCGCGTCCTTGCCTAATAAGGCACTAACCTCGCGTGGAACTGTAGCAAATAGCTAGGGCTGGCTGGTCTAGCTCTGCGTGTGTTAGTCCTCACCCTGACCTGCGCAAGGCAAGGTGAGGCGCAGGAGGCCTTGCCGCTCTGGCGCCGGCACTTGTTTGCGGTCTGCGCGGTGTCAACATGACGAGGATGGTCACTGCTACCTGCCTCACCTGAGATTTATGCGCAGGGTAGCTAATGGCTGGTTTGTCCGGGAATTATAGGGTGCTGTGCTAGGTGTAAAGATATGGAGTGACTGGTTCTTCTTCCTTCAATTCAAATTTAAAACTGTTTCTGGGGTACTTTTTATCAGGGACGGCGCTAGCCCAAAATATTTGGTGGGTCAGACACGGGTCAGTAGTTTTTTAGGTGGGTCCGTATGAAATAATAAATTGGGTTAAAAAAATGCTTTTATTAATTTATTTAAAAATAAATCCAGGTACAAAAAAATACCTGAGAAGAATTCTTATTTAAATCAAGAACATTTAAAAAAATCTGATGTGGCCAGCACACGACCTCTCGCCTAATTCTGCTTATTCTACTAATCTAAGAAATAGTTTTACTTACATTTTACTAGTTTCTTGTTCATGTAATATGTAAACGATAATGTAAACCAAGATGCAAGCAAAAGATGTCAACTGTACTGTCACTGTCATAATCATTCAAATTTTGTGTTGAAACAAATTTCATATGATCATGGACAACAAAATACTGGAATTTCAGAAAAGAATATTAGTTGCACTTTATTTTATTGTTAAATACTACCAGATTCTGTAAATTGTATTTCAAATTAACTGTACCCATAGATAATTATATTATCTTTTATTTTTCATTCGTATTCTAGAGACCCTGAAATGTGCTTATCCACCAAATACTCATACTCGAAAATTTTGACCCATTATAATACCTCTCTTATAGAATATGAGGCGAGAGAAGTACATAACATATACACAGTCTGTTTCATAATTTCTGATGTGGCAGCACATAACCTCTCGCCTTGACACTGTAATATGTGAATTTGGTTTTAGTTAGACTTTCTTAAATTACAATTTTGTAATAAATTTCATATTTTTCAAACTTTTTGAATTTTTTTTATAGTTTTTCGAGCAAAGCACCATATATCAATTTGGCATTAAAATCTAATTAGCTCTTCGTAGATAAAAATTTTACTTTGTAATTATTACCTTGTTACCTACATTATGTCCAATTAATAATATTTATGCAGGTCTTTAAAAATAGTGCCACAAAAATTTCAGAAACTGTCTAATATACGGATGAGCCTAGAACTTTTAGGGTGGGCCCGGACCCAGACTCCCCTCTGGCGCCGTCCCTGTTTATCATGCTAGCCAGAGTCAAGAAATATTTTTTTATATCTTAAAAGCGAGTAATTCGCTATATTTCTCACTTTCCTCCCCAGCCGTTGAAATAATATTGTTGACAACATAAACGATACACATTGCAAAGAAAAAACTGTTATTATATGAGCCCCTAGCCGTAGAAAAAATGATGCCCTAATAATATAATTTGCAGTTTTCGATAGAATTTTTTTAATTCCTGCTCAAGTCCAGTAACCTAGTACATCGTAAGTTGCATCAAGTGGTGGTAGTAGGTTTCTATTTTTTTTCTTGTATAGGATGTGACTGAGATGCAAAATCCAAGTTTTCGACCTCGGCAACCCTCCGGAACACTTTTGAATATCTCAAAAACTGCTAAATTTTTGCACTTTTTTCGGATTCTTACCATTTTGACTATGAAGGAGCACGATTTCGACAAAAACCATTCTATACATTTTTAAACTAGATTAAATTGTCTACAATCTAAAACCAGAATGGCCTCGGTAGCCCTAATAGTTTCCGAGATACAGCTTTTCAAAGTTTGGCAAAATATACAGATTTGAAACACCAACCGTTTCTCTTCTACAAAAAATTTACTATATTCTCTCGGGGAAAAACTAACTATAATATCTGAAGGAATAATGATATTGACTTCCGGTTTGCAGCACTGAATTCCTCGTACTTTTTTCTATAAGATACATTCTGTCAAAAATTTTCAGTGGTCTTCCTTGAGCTGAAATTTAAAGTTTTTCCGCGAGAGAATATAGTAAAATTTTTGTTTACTCTTTTGTTCATTGTTTTTAATCAACTATAATATCTGAACGAATAATTATAGAAACTTCCGGTTTGCAGGATTGAATTCCTCGGACTTTTTTCTATAAGATACATTGTGCCAAAAAATTTCAGTGGTCTTGATTGAGCTGAAATTTAAAGTTTTTCCCCGAGAGAATATAGTAAAAATTTTGTTTATTATTTTGTTTATTGTGTTTAATTAACTATAATATCTGAACGAATAATGATATTGACTTCCGGTTTGCAGCACTGAATTCCTCGTACATTTTTCTATAAGATACATTCTGTCAAAAATTTTCAACGGTCTTTCTTGAGCTGAAATTTAAAGTTCTGCCGCGAGAGAATGTAGTAAAATTTTTGTAGAGAGAAACGGTTGGTGTTTCAAATCTGTATATTTTGCCAAACTTTGAAAAGCTGTATCTCGGAAACTATTAGGACTACCGAGCCCATTCTGGTCTTAGATTGTAGACAATTTAATCTAGTTTAAAAATTTATAGAATGGTTTTTGTCGAAATCGTGCTCCTTCATAGTCAAAATGGTAAGAAACCGAAAAAAGTGCAAAAATTTAGCAGTTTTTGAGATATTCAAAAGTGTTCCGGAGGGTTTCCGAGGTCGAAAACTTGGATTTTGCATCTCAGTCACATCCTATACAAGAAAAAAAATCTGACGTGGCCATCACACAACCTTCCGCCATATCTACACTTTAAACATAAATGTATACGTACAAACCGGTGCCCATTTAAAATATACAAATAAAAATCTAAAATATTCAAACACAGAAATTAGTATCACCTGAATCAAAAGATTCATTCACACGAAAACTCTTCTGTGTTGAAGCAATCCTCCGTTCAGTTACTACATTTAATAGCTTACTTATGACATATAGCGCTAGTATGCCAACTTGTCACCCGTCTCACCTGTCAATATTTTTTACGCAGAAACAAAAGTCACCCGAACATGGATTACAAGATTTCAACGTTTTATCTGATAAATTTATTTTTTTAATTTTACTGCAGTTCTTTAATGCTACCAGATAAAGACAATTTTTTTATAACGTGAGTTGCAAATAACTTTGCTTCTTATTCATATTACAAATAAATACTATATTTATCCAAATTTATATAAATTTTTGACAATTTTCTTTTTCAATCTTCAAAAAATATCACTTCCGGTGAAGATATTTGTACCAAAATCTAATGAGCTCTTCCTATTCGTATACAATTGCAAAATACCAAATATCAAAATTTTTGGGTAATTCGTATTTGAGTTATGCGACATCCGGCATCGGCCCGGACCACACACATACACACACACGCACACACACACACACACACACACACACATACATACAGACATCATCGAGAAACTATCAAAAATGAGTTGTAAGGACCTTAATTCGTGCTCATCCACTTAAAACTCACAACCCGATTTTTTGCATGATTCCAATACCTTCCTTTACAGGTAAGCGGAAGGTAAAAATAGAAACCTACTACCACAACTTGATGCAACTGGACTATTAGTTATTCATCCTAAAAAATATTTGAGAAAAATAATTTTACCTTAGTACCTCTCTGCTATATCGAAACATGTGCCCCAAGAAATTCGATAACTTTTTATATAGTTTACAACTAGAAATAAAAGAAATGGAGCAGCTTTTTGTGCTGATTCACTTCATAAAAATAAAATAAAAACATCGAATTAATAATTTCTGGTTCCTGAATGCGAATTGCTTTATTACAAGCCGCCAGCACTCAGCTTATAATTTAATTAACCGCTGACTTAATTGGTCTATTTCAACTTCGATCATTTCATTTACTCAATTCTCTCTTCAACATAACAAAATTGGACGGCATTATGAAAATTAATTCAATTTCCGCATTGTATAACAGCAAATGTCACATCTTGATTTCAAGATGAAATAGGAGATAAATAATCGATTAAGACACGGGTTACGATCAGTGAAAGACATAAACAAGAAAGTGACAGATTCTGAAGAAGCGCTAAAGATAAGAACCTTTGCTGCATTTGTTGCATAAGACCGTAGAACAGCCATAAATCTATCATACAACCAATTGATGCCTATTATCTATTTAGTTACACTTGTAATGCTTTTCTTTATCTGCATGAAATGTCAAAATGTCATTGAATGATTAACTTCTCTTCAATTGCTCAATTATTAGGTACCATTCAATGTCTGAGATATTATTTCTTCCATTCCTATTTCTAGCACTTAATTTAAAATTTCAGAAAATATGGACTTCGTTTAGCTTTTTTGCGCAAATCTTAAGCAATGCGATCGCCTAACAAACTCAAACTGCAATATTTAATTTATTTTTAGTGATATTTGTGTTTTGATAAATTCGTTTGTGCTAGTTCATAGTTAAACCCTGAAATCTTACCTAACTCACCCAACAAACTCATACTAAATAAACCAATTTTTAGAGGACTATTATTTAGATTTGTGTATTATTATTATTATTATTTAGTCATACCTAAAATCCAACGATCGTACTACAAAGTCAAGACCTTATATCTACTTAATTTTAAAATCCATCAAACTAAAGCCTCATTTTTCATTTAGCTTTAAGGTTTACATTTATGTTTACGGTTAAGAATAAGAATTTTTAAACTCGTGTAAGTTTGAAAGCTTCAAACTTTAGCATTTACATCAACACAATACTAATACAAAAACATTTTGGGAGTCACTGATTTACTAAACTAAAATCAAATAATATTTTGAGCATAATAATCTTATAGAGGAATAAACTAAACCTGCCAAAACCTTGTTTACGCTAGGAACCAATATTTGCAAGTTCAGTTTACCCAGGTTTGCCGTCGTAGTGCGTATCAATATTTATACGATAAAATTAATATAATTTTGTGTATGTATTTGGATGTATTTAAATGTAGAAAAAGTCTATAAAACTCTATAAAATTATATAAAAATAATTACGACTATTTTAATTTTAAAGTGTAGTGCCATAAATAATTTAGAGACTTTCTGGGACATCTATAAATAAGATGAACTTACCATCGTCAGAGTTAGCATTTAAAAATAATTTACAAAAAAAATTATTTTATTTATCTAGTGAAACAACTAATTCCATCACAAATAAGTAACAATAGTGAAGGAATTGCTTGGCTCGCTGGACAGACTTTATCTCTAAAAATAAGAAACTTAAACTGTGTTAATCGGTTATAGCAGTTTTTCAATGCCGCTGATTTTACCCTTTTCATAGTAGCTAATGGTTGCAACAAATTTTACTGGCCTAATCAACTACAAATTTTATTATCGCCCAAAGTGGTAACGTCTCAAATGGAAAATCTTTACCTCTCATTCTCCCGACACTAAGAATTTGAGCTCATTTAACGGAAGATTTAGGATAGCAACCCCTGTTTATTTCACAAAAGACGTTCTATTGCTCTATCTACTTCTTCGGAAGCATTTGTGGTTATCCTATAGCCGCACACAAAGAAATTTAGAAAATCCATTGTAGTTAGGGTGTTCACCACCATAAAATTCTTACGCCACTTTCAATGGGAAAAGTATAGGGGGTCTGAGAAGTATTTTGACGTTTCTTGAAATGAATTTTGTGAAGGTTCAATAATAGCAGTGATTTCTGAAGCAATAAGACACAATGTATTATATACCTACTTTAAGTATAATATTTTAGATTCTGTTTTGTTTTGATAAAAATTATAAAAATGAAATATTTATGAGAACTATATTATTATGAATTTACTTTATAAAATATGTTAAATTATTATTAAATGAGAGTTAACGAGAATAAAAGTTTATTACTGTTATGATTGTATATTGTTATGGTAGTACAAACTACAATTTTTAATAGTCGAAGAAAAATAAATTATACGGTAGTAGTCGTAATGTCGTAATTAAAGGAAAATATTTTACTTTAGTTACCTACTTACCTATTTAAAAGATTACCACTTACGATTAAAATATTTGACATTTAAACAAATTAGGATGAATAAAAACAAAAATTTATAGGTTCTATATATATTTTCATAAATTGTTCATTTTTAAATCCTTTATATTAAATTCATCGTCTTGTCTGTCTGTATACGTACGGCAAAAAAAGTCAAAAATGACCCACTTCCCGGGATTCTATCGAGCTGAAATTTGGTAAAATTTCAGATTATCCGGCATCTTGAAACGAAATGACGGCTATCCCAAAATGTACTGCACCGATTCCAGTCAAATTTGGTACAGTAATAGCCAAGGTTCTAACTTATGATATAGATATATTAAAATGTCAGTCCGCCATCTTGAAACAAAATGGCGGACAGTATCTCAAAATGTACTGTAACTATTGCTTTAAAATTTGATACAGTAATAGCTAAGAATCTGTCTTGAAACATAGGTATATTAAAATGTTAGTCCGCCATCTTGAAACAAAATGGCAGCTAACTATCTCAAAATGTAGTGCACCGATCTGGTTTAAATTTTGGTACAGTAACAGCTAAAGATCTAATTTAATATATAGGCATATAACAATATCAGTCCACCATCAAAAACTGGGCTGTAGTGTAAAAATTAGTACGCGGTGAAAAACGAAACAAAAATCTGTGCACAAACATTTTTAATAAATATCGATCGAGTTTCATATATAAAGGATTTATAGTCAAAAACTTTGTTTTACGAGTTCATTTTTTTTCCTATAAATTTCGTTATACCTAATACTTACATGTATTCCTGTCGCAGTCTACAAAGATCTACAATATGTATCCGTTCTTTCTGAAGCTAATGATCATAATAGTTCAAATTAAAAATGTGTTGTCATGGTCTTGATCTTTTATTTTCATTTTAGTTTTGAAAAGATTTACTTTTCATTCTTTATATTTAATATAGGTAGGTACTACATAAAGAAGCATAACAACAGGTTCTCAACAAAGCAAATATTTAACTTGGTTCCTTTTTCTAGGAAAATAATCCCATAAACTAAACCCCACAAACAACGAAGTTTTATTCTATATTCAAAACAATCCCACAGGTCTCAAGCAAGAAACTATGTATATTTTCAGCGGGTAGCCGTCAAACTGCGGTTTACCTTTGTTAATAAATTGTATTTTAACGCATGGAAACAAATTATTTTACAGCCTACCGAGCTTTTAAAATATTTTCCCAGGATAAATAGAGCCCTAAAATACAGTAAAACTTGCTGACAGCTTCCATTTACGGACAATTTATGAGGGTTATAATAATCAACTTCATTGTATTTATTAACTACCTAACTATTCGACGAGATAGTAGAGTAGGTGTAAATAATTAAATAACACTAGAGAATTATAGAGTTTGAAAAATAGATAATATAAATATAAATTTTGACTGTAAACTAGGAGAAGTCAAAACATATTTGTTAGGTGATTTCAATGTAATTTCTGAATTACAGTTCAGGAAGCACAAATTAATGTCATAAAAAATATTTAAAATGTTATTTTTCTAGTAGTAGGTACGTAGTGAATTTAGCACAAAATGTATTTCTGTTAATTATTTTCCAAACGCGACTAAATTCTTAAAAATTTCTATGGACACAAGTTGGCAACAAAAATAGACATCAGGCAGACAGACAGACAAAGATTAAACTTTATGAAATAGATTTTCCTTAGAAACATACCTACCTACCAAGAATTTTTATATTAATTTAATATAATGCTTAAACCAAGTGCAGAATTTAAAAAATTAAAATTTACAGATGGAGAATAAAATAATATCAACTTAATTTTATCGCTGTACACAGTTTTAAAGTTAAATTTTTAAAGTGGGTAAATCAATGTGGTAAAGTACAAGTACAAAAACATCAAGCCAGGAAAATAATTTAAGTTTAAAGTTAAATTTTTATTAGTCCATTATTGTCTGCACACTCCCAGATAATAATAATAAAAACATAATAAAGTCTACATCCAAAACAAAATCTGATATTCTTTGTTCAGTGCAATATTGCAGCATGCTATGTATGTTCTGAAACAAACAATAAAAATTCCTTAGAGGCAGACGCGCAATCTCACAAAATCAGCGCACAAGTATTTGCATCTGCTGGTAGCAATGGAACGAAAAATGAGAGAAAAATTATTTACAGGGCCGTAGCTAGAAGACAAATTATAATATTTCAGAGGAAACTTATATTTGTTATTATTATTACTTAAGTTATTGTTTAATTGTATGTAATATATTTTATTTTTAGTTCAGTTTAACTTTTATTTCTGTTCTACCGAAACTAGTGATAATAGTAATATTCATCGTTCTTACTTCTTCTTAATTAATTAGAATTATTCTATGTAATTTCTTATTTGTCTTTTCCTAATATACATTTATAATTATAATTTTATAGGTTAGATTGTTTTTCATAACATGTCACATGGTATTTCTGTAATTGTGTCATTATAGGTTGTAAAAAACCTCGACACTTATTTATTTCAATAATAATAATAATATAGGTATTATCTAGATAATTAGGATATTACCCAAAAGCCTTTTTTAATAGGAGACACTTTGTGAACACCAGGTGTCGACTTTGATAATCATAAGATTTAAATTTTGAATAGAATAATAATTATTTTCCTGAAGTCATCTTCTAGGTGGCTATACGCACTACTGTGTACCGGGTGTAGACTTTTTTTGACCTAAAAAATACAATGTTAATTTTTTTATTTTGCTCTCAGTTTTTACCAATTGATTTTAAAGCAAATAAACATGAAATAAAAATTAACAAATTTGGCTAATTTCAGACTGTCATGTAAAATTAAACAAAACAATAGTATATTACATTATAAGTCATGAAAATGTTTCATTGCAGACGAGGAGGCGCAACGTCCGAGCGTTTCTTCAAAGCCTCCGAGTCAAGCAAAGACACTTTTATAACGCGTGATGTATTCCATTTTTTTAAAATCGGCAATTAAGTATGGAAGCTTAAAATTATAGAAAAAATTAGGCTTGCATAAATTAGTCAAACTGTGACAAATTTTAGGAAACGTTGTCATGACAAGTAAACAGAGTGACAAATTTTAAAAGTACTATGAAAAATACTGTTGACATTTCTTCATTCAGAAAGCTACCTTACCTGCGATAAATGTCTCAAATGCCCAAAATACAAACATTAACATTAAAATACAAACAACTTTTCTTAGTAAGTTTTTTTGATTTGGAGCCCAAGTTCAGAGTTATTGGCGTTTTTCTGTTTTTCGAAAAATTGTCATTACTCCGTTATTTTAAGGAATATTTAAAAAAATATAAAAATTTTCATATAATTAGTTCATTGTTTCTAAAGAAAGTTTTTGAAAAATTGTTAGGTATTCCTGTTATTTGTGTTTGTTTCTACAGACAGTGAAAAGTAAAAATGAAGTCATGAAAATTTTATTTATTTTATTTTCAAGACTTAAATTAGTCCGGAAATGAGGATTTTCATGCCGATTTTAATTTTTTTTATTTCGTCACTCTGACAGATGACAGATTTGAAAATATTATTGTTGTTCTAAATGATTTATTATATCATAAAAAGGATACACTAATCAGAAATAAATTAATAATCATTTTCCTTTTCTTCCTAAAGGGTACATTTAAACATTATTAATTGAAGTATTTATTTTTTTGATCTGTCTAATTTGTTATATTTCTCATGGCACTCTGTAAAAAGCTCAAATATAGAAAATTTTAATTTACGTTTATGTCGTTACAGGCACGTTTTATATCAATAAATAAGGGCTTGTGGATGTGTTTTATTCTGAACATCTTTTGTATTTACAGTTTGGCTCTAAAATCATTTTATGCTTATGCTCATTGCGAATTTGGACTAAGAAGTTATTTCCAGAACTTGATACACAATATAATATTATTTTTCGATCGGAATTCGAAGAAAGTGCCTGGGGGGCTTAGCCCCATTTTCCTCCCGTTGGGTACGGCCCTGGTTTTTGTATCTCAGTCTGGACGACTGGCGGCGTCGTATCCATTCAAGGTTGCCATGCAACGCGCAAACATCGCGCTTTACTTCATTAATAAATTCTCTATAATAGGCCAAGAATATTCTACTGAAATTGGCGACGTTTTAATCTAGCGCTCTGGTGATGGTGACCTTGAACTCGCCAACTGCACGAGGTTTCTCCTTCGGCGAGATGAAAACGAAAAGAACCGCTCTGCGATCTGCGTGCTGGACCAACGATCACGAATACTTAATTTATTCATAATCATAAGCGATATTAATTGAACTATAGATCATTGGAAACGTAGTTAATCAAATTGGGAAAAGACAATGGTTTCAAGGTGGCGTGACCCCTACTAAAAGTTCTAGGTTCACTATTAATTTATTTTGTTTTATGTTGTATCATATTACTTTCATTTATTTTTTAATCTGCATACTTTTATTAAAAGGGCGAGGTGTCATATTGTATTTACTATTTATTTATTTATATATTATTTATTTAAAATCAATTATTTTAATACCTATGTTTAAAGAAGCAACAAGTTTTTGAAATTTTTTTTATTTCATTTATATTAATTTCACAGACAAAAACTATAAAAAACCAGCTCCTCAAGATGATCCTTAGTAAAATCGAAACGTTGAGAGGGTTATTTTATATAAATTGGATGAATCCCAGTAGGGGAGAGGGGGGCTACTGTGGACATATTTTTAAAATTGTTGCATATTATGGTATAGGAGTTAATAAATGCTACTTTTAAAGGTTTAATATAAATTATAAAGTTTACACTTATCACTATCATATGCTGTACAAATTTGCGATAAATTTTATCTGTAGAGATTATAGTCATATTTTGAAAAAAAAAAAGTTTTTTGTCCACATTGGCCCCTTGCTGGGGTTAATGTGGACAATGCCTTTTTTCATAAGGGGTTACTGTGGACATCTATTAAAATACATTATTTCGCTGCATATATTTATTGAAATAACTGAAAATATAATTATTGTTAACAAATATACTGTAAATTATTCAGTTTACAGCATACATACTAAAATTAATATTATACGATAATAAATTAGAGGTGCGTGCACATTCGTTCAGTATAACAGCTTTCATCACGTCTTGCTCTGAAATTTTAGTCCGGTCGGTTTTCCTTTTGTAGGATAGAGCCATTTTGTTTATGTATGTCTGTTAAAATGTAAAAAAGAGCTGTATTTCTTCAAAATGATCCCACGGTTTAATGTGGACATGTCCATATTATAGCCTCGAGGGTTATGTGGACATGTCCAAATTAGCCCCCTCATACAATGTCCATACTAGCCCCATCAGACCATTTTCATATAAATAATTTATTTTATAGATAACAATAGTTATTATTCAAAAAAAATTACTGGAAAAGATAGGCAATTTAATGAAGAATTATATTAACTAACCGTTAGTTTTAACAAAAATTACTAAACTACAAAAAAACGCCTTCAAAATATTATTGAAAAACTTACTTTTGACACACGATATCACTTCCAAGCCAGTTACTCTAGTACTAAGGGATGGATCGTGAAGAAATTTCATATGGTGATACCTACTGGTATTGTCAACCTACATGAATTATTTCAAAATTTTCCTATTCTCCAGTTTTGAAATATCGTTGATGTCCACATTAACCCCATGTCCACACTAACCCCCCTCTCCCCTACTAGTACCCAAACTCCCAAACAGCCAAGAAATAATCATTGATCATTGTATTTATATTTTATGAATAAAATTTAAGCATAAAAATATTTATATATACGAAACAAACAATTTCTATACAGTTACCTAGCTACGAAAATAAAGAATATCAAATAACCGTTCAACCCGTTCGATATACGTATGTTATTAATGTTATCGAACATGTCATATCGCCACTGTTTAAATTTTTGTTTCACCTTTTTTTAGTAGGCGTGTGTTGCCTTTCTGACATTTCATAACTTTTTCCTGATATTTCGTGATAAATTGCATTCTTCCATTAAAATGAACAAACGACATTAAAAGAGATTTATTTACATAAATTAAAGTAGTATTACTTTTGCTGTATCTGGTAGATATAATTTAAAAATTTAAATATATTCCTGTTAAGTACTGAAAATCTAGTATCATGTATTCTATGATCGTAGTATTTTTTTTGTAAAATTTAAATAATTATAACAGTGACAGTGACAGTTGACATTAAAATATATTCAATATCGCAAGTGCATGACAAATACCTGAATATTTTTCGTGCACGAGAGAAAATATTCTGATGTATTTGTCATACACGAGTGGTATATTGGTAGAATATTTCTCGAGGAAAATTCTATATTTTTAATACAAAGTAATTAGTATTTTATTTGTCACATAAACGTCAGATCAATGATATTGACTCTTTGTCCAATGCTTTTTCTATTTTTTGATAAATAATTTAAATAGTAAAAATACCTGTATTTACCATTATACATAGACTGTAATTTTAATAAAAAACTAATGTCTTGATTATTTCTTTCTTCTGTTGACAGCTGTCAAAAATACTCGCATATGCACTTGTGCAAATACCCGCGGGTACTACACTTGTGCACGTACTCACTATACTTGATTGTTTTGGCACGAAAAAAAAAATTGTTACCTGATTGGTTTAAATTTTTTGAGGGAAATATTCACTGATTTGATGATTGTTTTTGCTCGAAATTACTGTAACCTGATTGTTTGAAATTTTTCGAGGGAAATATTCATTAATAAAATGTTTAATATTTATGGATTATGGTCGTGTGAAAAATAGTGTACATGATTCCAAATAAATTTATTCAAATCGATGAAAGCGTTCTTTTGTTAGAAGCAAAATTTATTTTTAAGAACTTGGAAGCATCAGAAGAGAAACGATTTACTTCTTTGAATATAGATATAATCTAAGTTTACTCGTCTTTATAGGCACATAAACCATAAACCACCGTACGATAAACTAGTTATTGCATTTTAGTGACGTCTGTATATTTTATATAATAATTGCAAGACTGCTAAACCAAATTTAAAATTGCCCAATATATTTTTAACAGAAAGTTGTAAGTGGCAGTAAAACAGAGCACAACTTCTGACATCATGTTGAAATTGAAGAAGGTAAAAGGATATATTTTTTACTATCCGTGAAACACATATCATGTCTGTCTGCCACGACTCACAACTTATCAAGAAGCTGTCAAAATTCAAGGGCCAGAATCCTGAATTTCAACCTTGTACAAAAAACTAAATAAATAACAATCTGTCAGTTACATTTCCAATCAAAATCCATCCCATTTGTCATAGCAATACTATTTATAGAATTTAAATTGCAACATTTTGTATTTATCAAAAATACCTACATCAAAACTAAATTAAGAAAAAACTCCTTCAATCTAAATTCAAATTTCTTCCAATTAATCAGCACTTCATTCCAGCGGTCGTCAACTGGTGTCCACAACCACTGGTGTAATATGCTAATGTGGAACGTTTAATGTGTACAGAGAATAATTACAAGCGGTCGCATTTGCCCCTATGGGGTTGGTGGCTTAGCGGTATTACTCTACTGGATTGCACCCCTAGTGGGATCAGAAAATGGCTTTACGCATTGCACATATTAAAGCTTTCAAATAGGGGGACGTATAGGGGGAGAATGAAATTGTAGACCACGGGATAGATATAATTTTTTTGTGGGATTAGCACCTTGAAAGATGTCGTTTATTATTAATTTTTACCTTCCGCCATATCTGTAAAGGAAAGTATTGGAATCATGCTAAAAATTGGATAGTGAGTTTTTAGTGGATGAGCACGAATTAAGGTCCTTACAATTTATTTTTGATAGTTTCACGATGATGTCTGTATGTATGTATGGGGGTGTGTGTGCGTGTGTGTATGTGTGTAGTTATGTGGTCAGGACCGGATTTCTGTCAGTCGGATAATTCAAGTACGAATTACCCAAAAATTTTGACATTTTTTTGGTATTTAACATTTGTATATAAATTGGAAGAGCTCATTAGATTTTGGTACGAATAACTTCACCGGAAGTGATATTTTTTGAAGATTGAAAAGATGAAGTGTAAAATTTGAATAAATTTAGTATTTATTTGTAATAAGAAATAGGGGAAAAGATATTTGCAACTTATTTTATAAAAAAATTATCTTTATCTGGTAGCATTAAAGAACTGTAGTAAAATTTAAAAATAGTTATTTATATTACTAGTGGGATAAAAGCATAATTACAGCACTCGAGTGTGAAGATTTGCACACGAGTATTGTAATATGCTTTAGCCCACGTGTGATATACTAAATTTTATATACGACTGCTCAAAATAAATAAAAATCCAATTTTTTGATAAAACATCAGATTTGACATTTATAAAAATATATTTTGACAGTTGATGATTGTTTGTTTTTAAAATTTTGATTTAAAATCAAAGCAACAGGGTACAAATATTTTGTTCGCTACCAGGACATCAACGCATTTGTTTGTAAACAGATTTATAATTTTCATGTGACATTGTGAATATTTTTGCTTCAAATTCTTCTAAACTTTGTTTAAAATTAACGAAAAAAAGACAGTCTTGCCCTCCGATATAGAAGATGCCGCAACAAGTGCCGTTTTTTCATTATTACCAACAAAATCAAGAACAAAATACGAAAAAGCCTATGAGCGCTACGTTAAATGGTGCGATGGGAAGAATGTCAAGAATGAAACGAATGAGAAGGTCTTATTAGCTTACTATGAATATATGTCGAAAAATTACAAATCGTCCAGCCTTTGGGCTTTTTATTCAATGTTAAGAGCAATGATGTCTATGAAGCGAAATGTAGATATCAGTAAATATAGCCAATTGGTTGCATTTTTAAAAAGGAAGTCGGAAGGATACAGACCCAAGAAGTCAAAAGTGCTACGCACTCGTGTTTATTTTCGACGCAACAAGCAGTCGTGACCAGACGGTAAAAATTGCCGTCAAAATCATAGTCACTAATGATAGGGGAAGGTGGGGCGGAATGGGGTAGCATCTTATTTTGGGTGATAACATGACGAATTTATTAGAAATTTTAAAAAATATATTTTTTTCTTTTATTTAGACATTGTAGAACATTTTTATAGTAAAACCATTATAAAAAATCAATAAATTGTACTTGAAAAACGCAAAGGAAAAAAGATCAGCAAAATTGTAAGAAGACTAAATAACAAATGTACTGGATAATCATCGTTATGATAAAACTTAAAAATGACGCTTACCTGCATTCAACATCCATATATTAAATACAAATCTAAGAAAATTTTCGCTCACACGTAGAAACCGGCAGAAAGTGAAGACCAACACTAACAAATAATACTTCTAACCAAACTTATTAACTTTCAAAATATTATTTAATGGATCCCTACACTCATGCGCACGCGCTAACAGCGTTTTCCCATTCCACCCCGCTACCCCATTCTGCCCCACCTTCCCCTACAAATAACAGCCAATGGTAGAATTGATTACAATTATAGTAACCATGGTTATATCAAAATTTAGCGGAAATCTTTTACTAGTAGCTTGTGGAAATTAATACCTAATAATAATTAATAAGCGGAAACTTTATTGTCATATGTCAGTTTGACATTAAATAAAAAATTGGTTAAATTGGCATTTTTAGTGTAAATAAGCAATTGATAAGGTAAATAATACATATTTATTAATGTTAAATACAAATTTAGAAAATATTTCAAGTTTCTATTGTAAAAAGAATTCAAAAATAGAGCGGCCGTGCCATTACGATTTTCTTACCGAATATGAACTCGTGCATTAATTCATGTCCAGGATTTTTTTTTATCGTGCATTCCAACAACGTCTTAATTAGCTCGAGTGGTACATAAGAGCTAAGTACGTGTACCATTTGAGCTAATTAAGACGTTGGTAAGCACTCAAAAAAATTCCGGAAATAATTAATGCACATTTGATATCATGATATTATAAGTGAAAATTCATGCAAGTAGCTTATTACTGTGTGTTACCTAGAGATTGTTTAAAAAAAAATTTTTTTTCAGAAATAAATACATGATAGTTTTTTATATAGTTTTTAAAGTTTTTGTCCTTACCTTTAAAAAGTTACCTACTGTTTTATTAGAATGATATATTGATAGTTGGTAAATAACCTTCCAGATCCATTAAGACTTAAGATGCATGTATCCTGTTTATAGTCCTGGTATTTTTCATAAATTAAGTGACTAGTGACAATAATGTTCTAATTACTATAGTAAGAATTACCTGTCAAATTGCGGTGCCACTAAATTGAATCTTCTTGGAAAAGAAGAATTTATAATTTACTGATTGCTTCGAAGATTCAGAACCTTGGAAGAATCTTCAAAGAATTCTTGTCTGAAGAGGGCTTTATACTGATTTTTGTGGAACTCACTCCACATCCAAAAATATAAAAAATGATTACTCATCTCTCACGCGCATACCAAACAGATAGCTCCATATTAAACATCCCCTGCAAAGGGGTTATAAACACAGTGCATAACTCACTCTTTTGGGGTAGGTTCACCCCAGTTACATGCTCACCCAGGCATAAATTCTCTTCTACGCCACTGGGTGAACGATGTACTGCAATACTGCAAACATGTTCGGAATATTACACTACCGTTCAATTATTTGTCTCTGATTGCAATTATTGTAAAACTTGAATATAGCAATTAAGTGCGGATTTTTATCAAGTGAACATGTTTTCGAAATCATGTTTATATGTAGCTAATATTTATCATAAACGATTATAATTATTCTGTTGACATTTGACAGCGTAATTGGATAAGTTCTTATAAGGAAAGAAGGTTTAACGAAGAAGAATACGATAATGAATTAATACTCAATGATTTCTTAGAGGTTTGCACTTTTTACGCGCCTTTGTAGGTTTGTGAGATTGTAAGTGGATTAATGTTATTGTTCTGCTCAAATCGGTCAAGGAAATGTTACGATCTAAGTGTATTATTTATCTGTTGTTAAAGAAAATCTAACGTTTATGTATTTGATTCATTGTAGCCAAGAAAACTGTTTTAACTTAGGAAAAAATTTTCTTCTTTTTAAATTATTTGATAAATATATAGAACGATTTGAGTTAAATGGTACAAAAACCGAAGAACAGAACGAGAAGCAAAATTAATAATATTATTGACACAATAAGTTATAGCTGTATCAGCTCAGTGCCTTAAATTTTTATAGCTATTAATTGCTGCGTTCAATGAACTTAGCAAATCTATCGAATTTCTTTACGTTGATTGGTGTACAAGTGAAAATTTAACAGTTTTACTAGCAAATTATGTCAACAGTGCTAGCAAAAAAAACTGCTGCTTTTGCTGCGCTAGCGATATTAAAAAAGATAGACAAACCATAGTTACATTATTAAATTTACACTGTTGCACCAATCAGCATAAAGAAATTGCTAGCTTCATTGAACGCAGCTAATATCGTCGTCAATATCACGAAACTACGTAACTCAGTTTTGTTAATTTTTCAGGAGAGCGATTTAGGCCCGGTTGTACAATTTGAGTTTAGTGTTAGCTTAAACATAAACTCAAGCTTAGTTAAACCGAGTTTTCCCAGCCAATCTCCAGCGTTAAAATAAAACAGTTAACCAATGAGATGCAACAATACAACAGAAAAACTGGGTAACCATGGTTTTGACATAAACGTAGTTTAAGCTGAGATTGAACAACCGGCCCTTAAAGATTTTAATAGATTAAATAGATAGAATAAGTATTAATATAAAAATAATGAAGTATGCCTTTAGCTTTTTTCGTTATTGGGGGATGCATGTATTTACTTTCTGAGAGTATGAACATTTTTACATAACATTTTTCATTAAAATTTCAATAATTTAAGCCATAATTGAGATTCGCCTTTTTGTGAAATTTATTCTGTATAATGAAAACTATGAGGAATTTGACATACGACGCTTCGTGGAATTGTAAAACTCTCCATTTTATGCCTATGACTGACATCTCAATTTTCGATTTTTTTGAGTTACGTCGTTTCGTGTTATTGACGACGATATAACAAGAATATTATGCGATTTATAATACCGAGCATGTTGTTATAAGCCTAATCGTATCATCAACGACAGCGATGTTAAAACAAATCAACAATTTTATCTGTCAATCAGATGACAGATCGTATATTATCATTATGTAACGTTTTGATGTTATTATGGTTGTATCTAACGAATTAAATCCGTAACTAATATGAATTATAAGTATCTAACGTATTATAAGTAACTAATGTATTATGTTGTTGATAATTATTATCAATAAATGTTGCATATTAAAAGGTAATCATAGTTGATGATACGATTAAAGAATAATACTCGTAAGTTATTTGCAATGTCTAACTAAAATGTTACATCTGCGAGTTGTTACTGTAAATCTGGCTTCACAGTTTCTGTAACATAACGATGTATTTCACAGTTTTGAGTTTTATCATTAAAAATATTTGTCAAGTTAATTTTGGTAGATTGTAGGTAATCATAAAAATAATAAAGTATGACACATTATTTCAGTTTCATTGATAAATTAAATTTCATAGATATTTTATGTAATTTTGTAGTGCAACTTAAGCCTACGTTTTTTTTTCCAAATTCCTACAACACTCTCGATTTTACTTTTTTTATTCCACTCTTTTCCCCACTACTACGACTGCCTGAAACCAGCCCGAAGCTCGTACTTTGCCGCTTCCTAGCAATGCAATGTCATTTTGAAGTTGAAAAATACTGTAAAATTGTTTTCATTGCGAGTAAACTATCAGATTATTATTGACTTCAGGAGAAGGTTTTTACAAACATTTAATAAAGAAAGAATGGATCTACAGATGTGCCTTTTTAAAATTAATTTATATCATGAGATATAATCGTGGAAAGTTTGCATAAATTGGAACTTTTTTTGAATTTTTCGGAATTTTTATCATCATCTGCAATTTTTTAATCAAAATTTTAATTTTTATCTGTAGATCTATTCTATCTATTAAATCCTTGTTGAAATAAAATTTTACCATTCTTGTACTGGCCACAAAACACTCGCTATACGTTAGTACATTTTATGCTGCATTTTAGGAGGAAGACGGGCCTCTTACGATATAATAACTAAAAGTGTCTATTTTACGAAATTATTGGAATTTTATTCTGGATATGATTTACATATAATATTTACTTTTGTTCTTACGGTACCTATGCGCTTTGAAAATTATGATTTCAGCCTAAATCTCTCAATGCTTATAATTGCCGTTTTTGTTGTCTTTATTTTGTCAAAATAACATAAAATATAGGCAAATGTTTTCTTTGTATACCTATTATAGATAAGGTGCAAACGAGTATACCTAGTGCAAGTTTTATAATAAATCATTTCATTTACTTGTGTACAATTTAGTAAAAACTATGGTAATTTAGTTTTGCATGAATAAATTAAATGACGGTTTTAAAATCATAATCCAGTTAATATACATTTAGTGTTACTTAGATTTGTAATCTGATGTTTTTGTGTGTATTACCATAACACTGTGGAATTCTTTCTGTCATTTTTGATAAGTGAAATAAGCAAAAGATTCATTCAAATTTCAATTTGCTGCTAATTTAAATTCCATGGAACCAGCGTCTTGTAAAATGTCCTTTCCAGTGTATGAATTTTGATTACTTACTTACATGAACTTGAGCTCGTTTTTTAGTTTATACGCCGCATGAAAATAAATAAGATACATCAGTATACTTAACTTAACTCACTACTCGGAGTGTCGAATTTGATTTAGTAAATAATTATTTTATTAAATATATCAGATCGATGAACTTAAGCAGAAAATAACTAAATTCTAAACTTAATATAATATGTATTAAATGGCTAATTTTACATCAGTAATAATTAATGATGTTTATTATTATCATACTCGGAACTTGAAAATAACCAATGTGAAATTTAATCTAAATTTTAAATGTTATATAAATTAAATTTGTAACTTGTTTCTGATATACCGTTAATTTATTTTAACGTGAAACACGAGATTTCATATACGTGGTTACGAATTGGACAGCAATAAATTAGAACGTTCTATGTAAAATGAAACATAGGGAATCAATTTGAATTTGGTTATTATTTTTACACTGCTGTTATCTGAAACTACGATGTTTACTTAGAATAATTAAAAGTTTAAGGGGAAAACGTCTCTTGAAACTATTGCAGCTGTCAAAATATCTTATATTATTCAAGAATAATATACGATTAAATTGATTTCATTTTAAAAAGAACACTTTAAGGGCGCGCTTTAACCCGATAATAGACAAAATTATATTATAGGTCATAATTTGATTTTTTTTAAATGTTTTTTTTTCTGTAACTACTAGTGGCTTCACATTCAACTTTTACATGGCTCATTTTGCACATGCTTTCTGCATAAATTTCGGATAAACGATGTAACCTGCAATGAAAATTATGTTACACAATGAAAATATATACATTTTTGATTGCCGATTCTAAAAATTATGTCTAATAATAATTCATTTTGAAAAAAATTCATTGCAATTTGATGAATTTTGCTCTCTATTCTTTCACTTTTATACTGCAAATTATATTTTTTATTTTCAGGAATTCTTATAGCATAAGGCAATCTAGAAACTCAAATGATTCTATTGATATATTATTTATGTCTATTGCTTGTTCCTGTTTACGGAAATTTATGCAGATAAAGTGCAAAAATGACTATTTAAAAACGATTTCGAGCGCGACCTTAATATAATGCTGTCAAATTCGTTACCACGGATATGAAATAGTATATTACATACCGAGCAGGGAAATGCTGCATTACAGCCGAGCACTGTATTAGATGACTAAGGTGCGTAGGTGGATGATTTTTAAATGTTTCAATCTAAATAATGCTATAACCACGTAAAACGGAGTAAGGTAGACTGGGGCAAGTGTCAAATCGGGGAAAGTGGGATATTGCGATGTAGCTAAAAATTATTTATAAATAATAGTATTATTCACCATAGTAGGCAACAAATGATCCTTCTATAACATTACAACACATATACAAACTTTATCAACATAATAATATCTAACTTACTGACTAGTTTTCACATAACATACAAATTCGGTGCGTCAACGAGTGTCAGAGGCTCTCGAAACTGTTGAAATTTAGACTAAGTAAGGTAAGATTTTTTATTTTTTTGATAGTGAACAGCTATGAACAGATGCTTTTAGACGATTGGTAATGTATTTTGCTTATAAACTAAAATCTTATTTGTACAATGACATCTTTCCACTTACCCCAGCAAAAACCTCCTATGGGGTAAAAGTAAACATTCATTTTTACACTTACCCCTCATATTTCATATATAGGACAACAATGTAAAAAATTATCAAACCAAATATATTTGGCCGGACATAGAAGACATGGATAGTGTGTCTTTTGAAAATATAATGAAAATGTTGCCTGAACCAAAAGTAGACAGAAGAGGCATGTTGGAGTTAAAAGTTGGATTTCAAGGATACAATGTCTAAACATGGATTTACCTGCAAACTATTTTTATAATATTGTTACTAATATATGATTTCAAGAGTTTAACTTTATTTTTGTTAGCATTTAACATATTTTTTGTTATTCCACTGTTTTTTTTTTAAATATTAACTTTGTGTGAAAATAAAAGATATCGTTTTGTTTTTCGCTCATCAGTAGTATTTCAATAAAAGTTTATAGATTTTCAATGAATAGGATTTGTTTAATTCGGTAAAAACTGACTTTCTTAGATTCAAATCCTACATATCCCATTTACCCCATGAAATTTAACATACATCCCTATGGAAAGTTCCCAGGCGATTTTACACTTGCCTCGAATTGGGGAAAGTGTAAAAATGAAAATCCAAAAAAATATATATTGACCTATTTTTTCAGTAATATCAATGATGACTATTGTATTCACGGAACTTCTTAAGAACATTCTAAAGTATGTATAAAAAAAATTGCAGCAATTAATAACAATGAAAAAATGTTATTTTACAAAGCTAAACTTCAACTATCCAAAAATCGCTTGCCACTTGCCCCAGTCTACCTTACAGCACTTTAAATAAGGTTCGCCTGCATTCTTCATGTCTGCCATCTTTATGACGTCACCAAATCTGTATGCATTAGAACATGGAATGACTCCATTGAAATTATTAATCTATATAGGTAGTTTGCGACCGAGCAATTTCGGTACATGCCACATAATGCCTTATGTCCTCGTACTATAAGTATTCTTTAAGTTCGTAGTAATTTTATTTCTCTCCAATTCCCAAAACAGCAGAAAAATGACGTAGGAATTTTATTTTTAATAGTAGTGACGTCATAAAAAACAAGCAAATTATTCGTATGAATCAAGATTATATGACATACGATATGCGTAGGTATAGATTTATACGAGTCAAATGTATAAGAAAGGGATAGCTTATTTTGTGAACGTGGTGGATAGAATTTATCTGATATGTCGTCACTTCTATATGGATTTGAAACGTCTATACCTATCAATAAATCCTTAAGATTATTTCAAATGGGTCGTCTATACTCAGTGAGACAATTTCAGATTGCTCCGTTCAGAAATCAACTATAGTAACTTATTACAGTATTTACAATTTAATTATAGGTACTTGATGAAGCAAAATGTTGGTAACAGTAGGTACCTACCTACTATTCCTGCTACTTTTTTTATGTTATTGCTTTTTGCACTTGCTTTGAATAGTCTAGAAAATATCAAAAACTATTGGACTATCTTTCTTAAAGAAACTGAACATAATCTGCTATACCTAATCGTAGTAGTACCCAAGGCTGGGCACGTTACTCAAAAAAGTTATTAATTAGTAATTACCATCAATAAATGTAATTCAATTAGTAGGTATTCAGTAGTTTACTTACCAAAAAATGTAATTCAATTAGCAATTACTAGAATTTAATAACTTAAAATAATTTGTTTAACTATTTTTCTTCTTTAGGCTTTAGGCTATGAAGAATTTTTTATTTTTTATATCGAATGTAGAGTACCTATTATATTTTCACAAACACAAATTATAACATTATAAGGTTTGAAGTCATGTCGAAATGTTTTAATTTTTTTTTAAATTATGCCAAATTCACACCTCACAATTATTTTCGTATATTATTATTAATAATAATAATAATAATAACAAATTTATTTGTTGGGCATAAAAAAGTAATGTAGATTTTTAAAAATTAAAAAAAATTGTGCTAAATACACACCCATAAAAAAAGAATTGCACATAACTTGGTAAATACTAAAAATAAAAAATTTATTTGTAGGGCACAAATGTTTGGTCAAAACAAAATTTACAATTTTAAAATTTATTGCGCTAGTGTAAAGTTGGCACAAAAATTCTAAATTGTTTATAACTCTAAGACAATAAACATGTATTCATTTAATATAATAATATTTTAAAATTTTAATGAAATTTGTATTTCGCGTTCTTATAAACAATGGTAAATTCTAGGCCACTTTAGCTATCTCTCCCGCACCTGACAGATGCATAGAAACAATTTAAGATTAGATTTGGAAATATCGAATTTAAAATTATAACTAATATTGTTCATTAAAAATAATTTAAATCGAATTTATTAGTTGCATCTGGTGTGAAATAATTATATATTTCGATTGATACCTTTACCATTTCTAAGTGGAATAATCAACATAAATATCAAATGCAATGCTATGTACATTATTATTCGCATATTATTATATTAGTAAAGTACAATTTTTAGAGAGTTTTTTCTAGAGTTTCCATAATTTAAAAAAATGCGGGAAATTGGAAAAGCCAATACATACGTATAGGCGTAATTAATTTAATAAGCAGGTGCACTATTAAATTACACGAGGTACAAGGCAGAAACGATTACAAAAATACTCCAATTTTAACTAAAATGAATAAATTTTAGTAAATAATGAAATATACTTAACTTCAAATAACTCACAATCTCTAATAAAACTCAAAAATGACTTTTCCGACATAATTTGTCTTCGGCTAGACAAGGAAGTCAGCAATCCACACCGAAAACAAAACAAAAAACAATATTTTATTTCCGTATACTTCCAAACAGGAAGTATAGGTAAACAATGAAAAACATAAACATGGTATTTGCTGACACAACAAAATTTGTTCGTATATAAGTGCATATATTAACAATGAAATTAAATAAAGTTATTCATTTTGAAAATGTTTCACTCGGCAGTCCTCATGCTCATTTTAGTGAGTGTGAATCAGGCTGTATTGTTTCCACTTGATGAAGACATTTGTGAAGAAAACAATTACAACAGTAATCTTGAGTGTTTCGATGTAGACGAATTTGGGCTCTATGAAGACGCGTGTCAAATATCAAAATTATATAGAAGAGATATACCAAATTATAAAGAACTTGAAGATAATGTGAAAACTCCAGAAGAAGAAA
Source organism: Agonum fuliginosum (assembly GCA_947534325.1). Taxonomy (NCBI): domain Eukaryota; kingdom Metazoa; phylum Arthropoda; class Insecta; order Coleoptera; family Carabidae; genus Agonum; species Agonum fuliginosum. The sequence continues at coordinate 13,067,517 of OX384045.1, read as the reverse complement.
TTGAAGAAAGCAACTATCATACATATCCAGGTACGTCTAGAGTCTAAAGTTTTACATCATGAACTTATTGCGGTAAATTATTAGAAATAGGTATAATCAGTTATTATACCACAAGAGCTTCGAAAATAATCGATAATACTGCCGAATGATGAAACGTATTTCCATAGAAACAACTCGAGACCGGGGGTCGAGAGGTGTTTTTCGGAAATACGTCGAACCAGGAGGCAAAAGTATTTTCTATTATTTTTGATGATCGAGTGGTATACACATTGACTACATGAATAAAACTTTAACAATTTTAAATAACACAATTTTATTTATTAGCATAATTTTTAAATTCATATTAAATATTTTGATATTTGGTGAAAAATAAACAAACATTTATTATTGTTTGTTGTGTCATGGTTACGGTGAATATACGCATACTATGCGTCAATATTCAAAAATATGCACTGAAATAGTTGTTTATATACAGTTTCTATGGTTTTTGTGAAAAATAGTGCATTTTAATTGGTTAAAATATAATGAGGGAAATAGTCAGAGCCATGAATTGGTAAAATTACGATTATTTGTTGCGTAGAACAGACAAACGAGTATCAAAATTGTTATTTAATTTTGATTCGAGTTTTCGTTTCTACACAAGAATGGGGTTTCCAAGCCTATGGTTAAGAAGAAATAATACTAAGAAATACTTATTGGATATCAATTTTGAGCATATATAAGTTATAGAAAAGTGATAATAATAAATTGTTAATTTTGATAGATTTATTACCTTTTTATCGTAATGAATATGTAACTCTTTTGAAACGTGCATTAAAATGCGCCATGTGTGACGTAGGCAACATTCAAACCAAACCGCGAGTAGATTTGTTCGTGTAAGATCGTTTTATGTCGTTTTAACTACGGAATGGACGACGGACCTGTGTTGAAATAAGGGAAGATCTACGTATCGTATTCTGTCCTTGTCAGCGCGGTGAACATATTATGTGATGTCACACACGGCATCGTTTTTCGCGGCAGCTATTTGGCAAAAAATACTGGTCTAATATTTTAATGTATAGGTTAACATATAAAAAATCCAAAAAATCGTGGAAATTCCCATTATGAGTACTATAGGTAAATGTACCAAATTAATTTAGGACTCGAATCATATTTGCTTCATTATTCACATCATCTTTCTGTTATCTGTCAATAAAAGACCAATAAAAATGCAGAATATTGAATTTCACAGCCAATCAAAATCAGTAGAAATGATTATTTTGTAGTAGTAAGGACTATTCACTACTATACTGGTAGGTAATTTAACAAGTGATCATTTTTATTATAATCTTTATTTCCATTTTTAATGCACAATGTCTATCTCAAGTTTTTCTTTAAGATTCTAGTTTACTTAAAATTCACTATTTTATTTATAAAGAAACGTAAAAAACATATAAAACTTATTTAACATTGGCCTCTAAATTTTATCAAAATTTTTCAAGAATTTGTTCTCTGAAACTATGGATAACTGCATTTTTTGGCATTTTAATTTAAAACTGCTCAAGTGCTCATGTCTACGTTTCACTCATTTGAAATTTGACCAATTAAATTGTCTCATTTGCCATAGTTTTGCATTTTAAATAAGTGATTAAATGGTACCAAGCTATTTACCAGCGATTAAATTGAAGCTAGTTTTTTTAAAGCAATTTCGATATAGGTACATATATCTGTTAGAAGTAAAAAATAACAAACGATTTGCTATCGTTACAATGGTTACGTAACAACAAAATTTATTTATTTAAATAGATGTCAGATGGATGTTAGAATCAACGTTTTGGTAGCATAAAATGTTGCTATGAATTCTCCTTCGGCTTGGAGAATTATTTTTATATGTCAAAATTTATTTCTGTATTCCAAAAACGTAAACGGACCTTCGGATTACACTTTGTTCGATTAATACGATATTGAGAAAACAAAAATCTGGAAAAAGTAATTTTCTAATGACGTAATAATTACTTAAAATTTCAAATAATATAAAAACTTAGAATGAGTCATTTTATTTAAATATCTGTTGATTAAATTAACATTACATTACAATATTTTATTTTTTGTTTTAAATCATACTAAACATTCTTTTATCTTTTAGGTAAAACAAAACATCACAAAAACAAAAACACGCTAGACCATCACAAAGAAAAGAAGCATCATTATATGAAAAAACACCATAAATGCACAAATGAAAAGAGCTACCGATTATCACCATTTGAAAGTTACTTTAAAAGTGCACCTCAATATCGGTTGTCAGAATTAAATGCACAAAGTGCAGAAAGTGCAGAAAATGTTCAGGAAAAGAAGTCTAAACCCAGTAATAACAGAACAGTGGAGGATATAATAAAAGAAGAAATCATTGACAGACCTGCAAGCTGTGAAGAAGTTCATGTGGATAAAGTTATTGAAGACCAATGTCAAGAAATGGAGAATGAAGAAAAGGTTGAAGAGAAAAAAGGAATAGTTGTTGAGGAAAATCAAAATAAAACTGAAACTGTAACGAAAGAAAATTTTATTCAAAATTGTACAGAAAAAACAGTCAATGAAAATAAAGAAAAAGTCACGACTGAAAATATTACAGTTAAAGAAGAAAGTACCACATCGAAATAATTAGTGTAAATCTTATTTATGTTTGTATCGTTACAATGAATATTTTGTTAAATAAATTGTTTTAAATCCGTATTAAACAAAACAGTGATTTATTTTATCTCCCGCAGTAGACCATAGACACAAATGTAAATTAGCCCCTCCCAAATAATTTTCTAAAATGATCTTTGCTTCTTTTGATCTCATGTAAATTTATTTTTCTACGAAATGTTTTCTGATATTAATATTGATGGTGAGTGTAGGCTTTAGAAACATTGAGTGCAGAAACAAATTTCTACACTCATTTTGTGCACTGAGTGCTAATTTTTCAAAAGGTACATTTTTCATACCTAAAACACTTTGTTTGTTGTAATCTCTGTAATAAATATTCAAATGGAAGATTTTTATTGAATTTGTAACTAGAAATTGTGCAGTTACTGGAAGGTCTAAGCTGTCAAAATATTTTTGAACTCAGAGGCAAAAGTTTAGATTCACAATGGCCGTAAAATGTCCGAAGAGGTACAAATAAACTCACTTTCATTACTACTACTTTCTGCATAAAATTATTTTCATCATAAATCACACCATAAATGCAAAATTACTAATTAGTCCAAGCAAAGCGTGATTTAACCGTGCATTTTGGGTAGGCAGCGATTTTATTTTTTTGTATCGTAGGGGGGTTAGCCGTGATTGTAAAACCGAATTTTCAGGACGGGGGGTGGTGTCATTTGGCCGCTATCTTGAAATTAAGGGTGTAATTTATTTTTTAATTTATCTCCGTAACCGTGCGGCTGACAAAAATTTTGTACAGAGCATTTTTGTAGCTTATACAATTATCTATAACTTTGTAAATAACTTTTTCGCATAAGATCAATAATAAAAAAAATTATGAGCAAAAAAAGACGAAAAATACCGTCGAGGTAGACAAGTTTAGAAAAAATGTAAACAATGACATTTATGCGATTTTCAATTGTTTCTCAAAAAATTATTCAATTTTTTTTTATTCAACCAGTGGTACCAACTTTCTAAACATAGGTACTTAACTTATTTATTTTTATTAAAATACTATCGTGTGTGGTATCAAATTAAAGCACTCGGAAAAATAATTCTAGTAGAAAAATTAAATATCATTCAACCGATCGTCAATTTATTTATTATACATTGTTCAAATTATACCGAGTTTGGTACCAATTTAAAACTTTCGGGGAGATAAGTTTAGTAAAAATGTAAAAAATGACATTTCAATTGTTTCTCAAAAAATTATTCAAATTTTTTCAAGTGTATTTTTTTGTTCCTACGTAAATTTAAATTGATTATGATACTGACAGTCGTTTATATCACACTTCGTTTATATCTTCTTCTACAGTTTATATAAAATGAAAAAAATATATTTGTGAGTACTCAAAGTAATATTAAAAACTAAAAATCTGACGTGGCCATCACACAACCTTCCGCCATATCTAGACTTATAAACACAAATGTATACGTACAATCCGGTGCCCATTTAAAATATACAAATAAAAATCTAAAATATTCAAACACAAATTTACATCACCTGAATAAAAAGATTCATTCACAGGAAAACTCTGCTGTGCTGAAGCCATCATCCGTTCAATTACTACATTTAATATCTTACTTACGACTTATATAGCGCTAGTATGTCAACTTGTCACCCGTTTCACCTGTCAATATTTTTTACGCAGAAACAAAAATCAACCGATCATGGATTACAAGATATCAACGTTTTATTTGATAAATTTATTTTTTAAATTTTACTGCAGTTCTTTAATGCTACCAGGATAAAGACAATTTTTTTATAACGTAAGTTGCAAATAACTTTTCCTCTTATTCTTATTACAAATAAATACTATATTTTTCCAAATTTATATAGAATTTTGACAATTAACCTTTTCAATCTTCAAAAAATATCACTTCCAATGAAGATATTTGTACCAAAATCTAAGGAGCTCTTCCAATTTATATACAAATGTTAAATACCAAATATCAAAATTTTCGGGTAATTCGTATTTGAGTTATGCGACTAACACCCGGCCTTGACCACACACACACACACATACACACACACATACACACAGACATCATCGTGAAACTATCAAAAATGAGTTGTAAGGACCCTAATTCGTGCTCATCCACTAAAAACTCACTACCCGATTTTTTGCATGATTCCAATACCTTCCTTTACAGGTAAGCGGAAGGTAAAAAGAGTGGGTAGAGTATGGCGGGAGGTCTTCTGCTGGCCACATCAGATTTTTTCCAAAAATGTTATTTAAATTATGTCGAAGTTGGTATCAACTTAAATAGTTTGGGAAAAAAATTAATTTATTTAAATTTTGCTGAATATAGCATAAAATTAAAGGCGTTGCGAAAATAAGTTATTAAAACTTATACCTAGTCGAGGAAGTACTGTGGTGGACACAGCAGATTTTTTTATCATTAATCTTATGCGAAAAAGTTATTAACAAAAGTTATAGATAAAACTAAGCTACAAAAATGCTATCTACAAAATTTTTGTCAGCCTCACGGTTAAAATTACACCCTTAATTTTAAGATGGCGGCCGAATGACAACACCTCCCGTCCCGAAAACTCGGTTTTACAATCACGGCTGACCCCCCTACGATACAAAAAATAAAATCGCTGCCTACCCAAAATGCACGGTTACCCCCTTTTTTTAGCACGCTTTGCTTGGACTAAATATTAACTGCCAGTTTTTAGATATTGTTATTGTTTTCAGCTATGACAGCAAGCCTACCTGATCAGTTTTTCTCAAAGTTAATATTATATTTTCAAATTTTTAAAATTAATTTTGAATATTTGCCACTTTTGTCTTGGTCTCAACTTTCCAAAGCACTACAATATGTACAAACATGTACTTATAGGTATGAAAGGATGAAGGGTTCTGTTTGCTAGGAATAATTTAATTTCTGTACACCTACCTATCTTACCTTTGGTAGACATATATATCAAATATTTTTATATCAAATAATTTTTATTAAACGTGCAGTATAAATAAATAGTACTTATTTAAAGTCGGTCAAGCAAGCACTGGGCTAGACACGTATACAAGGGGGTGAAAGTGGGTAAAAACTCTCCCATGAGCCTTTACTTTTATTTTAAGAGGCGCGTTCGGAAAATACCGAACTCCTGAACGTAAGTCGTCATTTCAAAGTGAAGCGGGTTCAGGTGACGTCAAGTCCTTCTTTTTGCAGTCAATCGAACAAAAAATCTAAGTTAAGAAAACTGATCATAGAATCTACAATTTCAACAGCGAAAACATAGCATCGTTGTCCCATCATATCTCATTTAATTTATAACACAGACGAATGAAAAAAAACTTCTTGTTAACAAAGATTCAATTTATGTCGCTCTCTATTCAGAAATTTAAAATAGCTTTTTGTTCATCAGAAAAATCTTAAAAATCGAGAAAAATGGCTGATTTCAAATTCATTTTTTCCAAAATCATAAGAAAGAAGAAATATGAAAACAGAGAGATCTTCTAACATCTTTTGGTGACATGTTCATATGTTGTAAATAAAGGAAAACCCACTAAATACTAAATGATCATGGGACGCTCACACCTGTTTTTTAAAAAAATTACTACCAGACGGACTCCTTAAGTCTACCTCTGTGATTTGACAATTTATTTTTGCACTTAAAATTACCGAAAACATGTAGTTAAACATGCCATGAAAAGAATATCTTTCAATGATCAAGCAATTGACTTTGAATGAAAAAATTTTTCGCCTGTGGCGCATTTTCTTTTCCTATAAATACACGCATACACATCCAGGAAAAATTTTTGGGTTCCCTACTCTAAATTTTTGATCTGGCTACGGGACTGCCAAAACTTGTCATAAAAATTAAGTATATTTTATTATTTTGTTACAAGAGTATAGGAGTAATTATAACATTTCTTCACCTACCTTTCGTAGACTATTCTGGCAAATCTTTTTTTCCTGATTTCTGAAGACAAAAATAGGAAGACATAGGAGAAACAATTATAAGAAGGAATAAACTTTTTGCATTTTATTATTTTGTTACAAAATACAGAGTACGGTACATTATTTCAGCTACTTGTGCACTAAATAAAACCGGTTTACAATTAGTATTTGGTTACACAACTTAAAAAGTAAAGGTATATATGTATAATAATTATGTTAATGTAATGATGGACATAGTATAATTAATAATTATACAGAAAGCAGTCTGAATCCTACAATGGCACTTCACTAATGCGCTCTCCTATAAATGGTTGCGCACGCCTGCGATTTCTTATTACTTAGATAACGGGCAACGGGAGAAAGAATGTGTGATATTGCCATTGAGGGCTACGTCTGCATTACAGGACAGGTAACTGTTTTATAAATAAGCTTGCACTGTATAATTACGCATTTAATATATTCATCGCCTACTACCTCCCTTTCACTGAATATCACCAATACCAAACAAAAATCAAACATTCAAATGCGAAATTAGATACAGAGAATTTATATTGTCATCGGAAACATTGTCGAGAAATATTAGAGAAGTTTTCAAATAGAAAATTATTTTCTTTCATTTCATGTATAAAAATATATACACGGTTTATAAAAGGTCGACAATTTGAACAATTGTTATAAAAATCGTAAAAACATTAAAATTAATCTAAATTAAATTCTTGAAAGAATTAAGATATCGGGTTTTAGTTTATGGAGATGTGTTTCTTTTTTCATTACATTTAAAATAAGGTGAAACTCTTTAGTAATCCCTAAATTTTAAATTTTATTTCTTCACTCATTCAAAATGGATATATTTTAAATTACATGAAAGATAAGAAATAGGTATCTGTTTGTTTCTGTCTTTCTTAAAAAGTTTATCAAAAGATAAAATTTTGAAAATACTGAGATACAAATTCCGGTCTTTTAGGAATGATCTTTTTAAAAAACGCACCAATATTGTTGTATATTATTATTATTTTAAAAATTTTAATTATTTGAAAGGTTTTGTTTTAAGGGTATCGACACCACATAGCTCAACACCAAGTTTGTTCTATGGGAACGCATGGAAACATTCGCCTAAAATATGTAAAAACAGTCTAGCAATTTTTAAAATGCTTACGAAGTTTTGTAGATAAAGCAAAATTCATAAATTTATTTACAGACGAAGAATGGAACTAGGTTTATGTAGAGTTACATTTTCTAATAAATCTCTTAAGATAAACCATGTAAAAATTTCTTAAAACACTTTTATTAATTTTTTATATGGATTCCAAAGATTTAATCAGAATTCTAACTGGGCATAAACCTAGATTAATTCTTTTACAAACATCTAGTTCGTGCTTTTCCATCAAATTTTTAATATGCAATGAGTAAAGCAGAAACTACTACACCTCTAAAAACGCAATATTTTATTAGCTGACGAGACCCTTAAACATAATGAACTAAATGGACGGTTCTACGGAAATATTGATTTTTGAAATTAAATTATATCTGCTATTTACTGACAAAGTGTGTGAGTTCTACAAATCTACTTTAGGCACTAATTTTATTTATGGTGAATTATTGCTTCAAATTTACTTCGTAATACGATTTAGGCCTTTTCATAAAAATTTGTTTTAAGTTATTTAATCCACGTATATTTTCATTTGTACTTAAATTTGTACATAAATGCCTTCAAATTTTGAAGGCATCAAATAATATTCAGTGAAAGAGACGGTGCGGGCGATGACTGAACGCAATACAAATTCAGCTTCTCAGAGGTATTCAGATCTCTCTCTATTAGAAAATTGTATAAAACTACAAAATTCTGTATCTATCTTACATGGACGTTTCCGTAAACCGTGGCTAAGCATAACGTTGCGAACATAATATCCAAATCGGCAAATTTGAAGGTCTGGCAGGTAATTTTGTGCAGATGGCAGGACAAGCGTGTCCAGGACGGACAAACAATCACATTGCGCTGTTTCCAGGGCCACGGTTTATGGAAACGTTGGAATGCTTACCGTGTTATCCAGTAATTATTGAGCATGAATATAATGCACTATTAGGACTTATTTATATAGAACATTTTGAACAATTTGTGAACGCGGATTTTTATAAGCCCAAATTTGAAACTTTATAAGTAAGACTAAATCCACACTATCTGCCAAAACAGTTTTCGACTTTAACATTTTGTCTTTTGTCTTCGATAATATATCGATGGATTTTGAAGACAGTTAAATATAGATTGTCTTGTCATTATTATATTGTGAAAACCACGTAACTTTGTGATCCAAGATTTCGACAAAATGTCGTAAGTGTTTCTGTCGAAAATTGTTTTGGCTGATAGAGTGTGGATCCAGGCTAAATGTTATCACTGTTTTGAATGATTGAAATTTTAATTTTACAGATCTTAATAGTAATCAACTCTTATTAATATCAATCACCAATATAATTATAATGAAACGATAATTTTTAACGAATTTTAATAAAACATCCGATGCATAACACTGATTTTTAACATAGTGCCAATCAACAAAAGTACGTTTTTATACAAACAAATCCATCATAAAATTTAACTCATATTTATATTGTCATTTTTGATATTTTGTTGAGGCAAATTTTATGACAATTTTGTTGCGGTAAATAAAATCTAATAACACTTCATAAAAAAATTATAATCTAGCACCATTATATATTTTTTAACTTAGTGTAAATACTATACATGATTTCGAGGTAGTTTGTCCATCTCTCGATAATATTCAAAACGTTATTGGGAAATGGATAAACCAGCTCTTTTAATTAAAAACTGGTAAATTTATAAATGAAAATATCAAACCCGTATTACTGAATTTTCACAAAGAAAAATTAATGAATTTCTTCTCTGAATTTTCAATGAAATGACGAATAAAAAATAATAAATTAACAATACATTAACCTAAACTAGCACAAATTTAAAGTGGACCTTTTAAAAACTGGCGCAGGTATTTTAGACACCTTACCGTCACCTTTAGAGTCTTTTCTTGGACTTGAGAACGCGGCGTTTTTCGGTTCAACCACGGTAGATTTTTTACTATTTTGCACCCAAGTATTCAAATCTTCCAGGTTATCATCGTCTTTGTCGTTTAAAGTACTGTATTGCTTCAGCAAATCTTTAAGTTTCTCCAGCATTTGTGAGTCGTCGTTGACTGTTTCAGCTGTCTTTAAAATCTCTTGACACAGAGGACTTTTCGTCGGAGAAGAGTTAGTAGAATGAACCCTTCTTCCATTTTGGTCGTAGTTAGAACGCACACTACTTCTTGATCCGTTGTTTCTGGTAAAGTTAGACTTATTGAACGTTTCGGAAGTAAGACTAGGCCTCTGTTTCTGTTTAGGTCCGTTCCAGGTGTTGTTAACCTGTTTGGTACTTGGTTTAGCAGATCGGTAGGCGGTCGACTGTCGCTTGAATGGGCTGCTACGTTCTGGTTCCTGGTTGTAGCGGTCGATGCTGTTTGATCGACTCCTAGGGATGTGAGTGTCGAGAGATCGACCGCGGGTTACTTTTGGTTTTTCGGGGCTTTCGTGAAATATATCAGAGAAGTTGGTCTTGCGGAGACCGGTGTCGTTTAACGGGTCGTCGACTTCGTCGGCTTTCGTTGTTTCGTTCGAATCGGGATGCTCTGAATTAGGAGGAAATTGTTACTACCATTAATGACGATCACAAGCAAAGGGAATTATTTTTAAATATTCATTGTGTTTTTGTCACTCAAGAAAACTAGATCTCTAAATTTGGATACATTGATTAAACTAAATGCATCAACATTAGTGATGCCGTGAGACGAGAGGAAACGAGAAATAGTCAACTCTCGTGTAGTCTCAAATTTTCGAGACGAGAAATTTAAGTATTCTCGTCTTGGCCATTTCTCGGCTGTTCAAATCTCGTCTTAAAGAACACGATTCTCGTCTCGTCTCAATTTCTCGAAAAATTTTGGTTACTATCTAATACTTGAAAAGCTAGAAGTGAATTTAAGAACTGTTTTTAAATTTCTGTTAAATTTGCACAAAATTCCATGAACAAATTAAAATAAAAAAATATTTTGACAAATTGAAGAGAATAATAAATATCAAGTTTTTTCAAGGTTTTTTGTTTCGAGAATTCTCGATTTCCCGAGAACTATTTCTCGTCTCACCTGGGAAATCCGAGACGAGAAATTTGGTAGTTCTCGTCGCGTAATTTCGAGATGAGACGAAAATGAGATGTGAAATTTCTCGTCTCGGCAGCATTACTAATCAACATGCAATATGACTGAAAATGAATCAAGTAAATTCAATACAAATTCGGTCTTTTTGTTTAGGCAAATTATATAACCGGATAAATTATGTGATCGATTGTGGATCTAACTGAAATTCGAATTAATTACACAAAATTTATCTTGTAGTGTACTCTCCAGTCTCCACTAACAGTCTTGATTAGCTATAAGCTGACGACTGGTAATCACAGAGTCAGTAAAAAATATGCATCTGTACCGATGATTTACAATATATGTGAGGCTGCCACATCCAATTTGAATAAATGGCGCGATAGATTCAAATTGAACAACAACATTTTTATCCTAATTTTTATTATCTAATTATTAAGAATTAGCTTTCGTAAAATAAACCGCCAATGTTAAGGATCTTCAATGTTAATTCAGGGCTCATGACGATCTTTATAAAATTAATTTTCCTTTTGTATTTCGACTGAGGAACAAAGAGTCACTTACCATTATAGTCTGCATCTTCCACGGAATTTTGGCTGTTATACGACAACCTGTTCGCTGCCTTGGTCTTCTCATTGGTTTGAATCACCCCCAGACTTCTATACCCTTCGTCCGACACTTCAGACGCATTATCACTGTGGTCAGTCGAAGTGGGGTCAGAAATTTGCAGACACGCCTCAGAGACCAAATTCACTTTCGTCTCATAAATGGGGAGCCCGGTCAAGAGAGAAGGTTTAGGACTATGATGTTTGACAACATTAGGTGTAGGGCTACGACTTCTGGGACTAACACTTCTGTTTTTCATCTTCGGGGAAGAATTTGGAATGTAGCTAGGGGTAGGACTACGGGATCGATTTTTAATGTGTTTAGGGCTGCCTGACTGGGCGATTTTGCCAACTTGAGTTGACGAAACAAAATGAGGAGTCGGGCTTCTACTGCGTGGGTTAGGCGCGGCTAAAGAAGTCCGTGGTAAATTAGGCGACCGTCTGGTGTTAGGCGACGTCGATCGACGGTCATTTGTTTTAGGGCTACCCGGCGTAGGTGACCTTGATCTAGACCGATTAATCGAATTCATCGGTGGTCCAAGATAATCCTTCTGTTGCTGATGTGGTGCATTGTTGTTAACCGAGTTTCGTCTGGTTCTGGGAGGTGATCTGTCGTAGTACACTTGGGCTCCTTGGAGGTCGGCAGCACCGGGGCGGTTGACCAGCCTGGCACTCTGGGTGGTGCGGTGCTGGGAACGACACCTGCAGGGGTCGTGCTTGTCCAGGTAGTGGGCCAGAGTGTCCCAGCCGCCGCCCACTCGGACCATCACGTGAGCGCGGAGGATGCGCACGAAGATCAGGACCTTGGTGTCCCCGATGCGGTACTTGCCTTCAGAGACGCGGATCATCGGGAACTGGGTCGGGCAGGTGCATTTCTCTACTAGGTCTCGAACCTGGAACACAGAACAAAATAGAAATTAGTAATTAAATATAAATAATAATTGGTTTAAAGTAGAGTACGAATATTAGGCAACTATTCGGTATTCTGCCTATTGGGCACGTTTTTCATTATTCGCCTGAACACCAAATATTAGTTTACTATTCGGCCGAATACCGAATAGTTTGACGTCACATGTAATATACAATACATAAACAGGAATTGTCTATAACAGTGCTTTATTTAGATATTTTATTGACAGACTAAAAAAAATTATGTTTATACTTTTTCGTTTTTATTAATCATTATTACTAAAATAAGAAAAATAACGTCAAAAACTTTATTTTGTAATTTTGATAAAAATAAAAAATATAAGTTTCTCTGCATTCAAAGCAGCTTCGTCAGTCCTTGTTATAGTTTTTCATTTGACGCCAAAAGGGTGCAGAATATTTGCCGAATCTTTGTTTTTCGGCAAACAGTTCTGCATAATATTCGTTATTCGGTATTCGGCACTTTTACTATTCGTTCCATCTCTAGTTTAAAGCTATAGCTCTTTTGTTCTGAAATTGGATAATCATTTGACAGTCATTGATCATGCAATTACACTAAGGTCTGGTTCCCCAAGTAATGTTATTGCAAAAATAATAATACATAAAGGTAACATTTTACTGACTGCTACATGAATAATGTAATAAATATAGTATCTAAAAAATATATTATGTCTAAACCAGAAACTGTGGAAAAATCAGCTCAAATTAAAAACTAAGGTATGTATTCTTTCTGTTCAACGTCTAAGTCTTTCAAACTCATAGCTATGAGTGCTCAAGAAATTTTATTACAATTTAAGAAGGTTTACTACCAAACTTATTTGATCCATAAAATAGAAAATTCGCATTTTTAACTTAACTATAGTGTCCGTTCGAAGATACTATTGAAATTTATTAGGTAATACTTTAAATAAGTTTCAGATTCTAAAATTTCAACAAAATTCTCGCAATGTAAGTATACATCTCGGTAGGTATACGAGTACGTGCTCAATTTTGCTTGTTGCATAATTTTTTAAATTGTATCATCAACTGTTATTACCGTTTAATATGCAACATTTATTTATAATTATAAACTACATAATACGTTAGTTAGGTACTTGTAATACCTTAGATACTTAATTCATTAGTTACGAACTTAATACGTTAGATACAACCATAATAACATAAAAACCTTCCATAATATACAAACTGTCAACTAATTGATAGATAAAATTGTTGATTTGTTTTAACATCGCTGTCGTTGATGATCGTTGACGATTAAGTTTTGAATCATAACGCGAATATATGCGATTTAAGCCCCCTTAGATGACTCGGTTTCACCTCGGCGCTTAGCAACATCCTCGGTATTGTAAATCGCATAATATTCTTGTTTATTAATTTAGCTATAATCAACCAAATAATATTAAAATGATTAAAATTATTGTAGGTTACTTAACTCTAGATATATGTTTGAATATCATCGATTAGGAATTAGAATTTAGCATTACAATGAAAGAAAGTGCAAACAGAGCACAAAAAAGAAAAAGTTAACTTCAATCTTTATGAAAATAGTGTCTTTAAGTTATACAATCCACAGTACGGAATAGATTTCATAAAATTTACTTCATAATTATGGATTATTTTTGCGACACTCGGTATTTAGGTTACCAAATTATTAAGACAATAATATCTCCGTATCTGACAGAATAATAAGATAATTTTATGATGTATTGTTTAGTTATTAATTGATTAGCACACATGTGTTATTAGTATTTCATAACAGGACATGAATGAAACACCGTAAACAACAGCAACATGAAGTATTATTTATGATTCTAACCTAAATATCCATCGCGTTATTGTCGACATCATTGTTTCTCGGATTGTCGAATGTTTGCTTAGATATCTGCGACTTTCTATGTACAAAGAGCCCGCATCATTGCTCCAAGGCACCACGAAATGAAATGATAGTGGAATGGGAATATTTGTGGTTAAAACTGACTTCATTATATCATTAAAACATTCCTTGAATCGGAATTGTATCACTTTGAAACGAAATCTGTGTTAGGAAACAAATAATTTATGTCTGTTGATGTAAAAGTAAACATTAAACATTTACCAGTGATTGTCTTGTTACGATTTGAGACAGTTCTTGGAAATGTTGTTCATGAAGCCCATGAAGCCGTATTTAATTATGACTTCACAGACTATGCGGTTCAGCTATGCAGTAAGTAGAAATGAATCAGTTTCGGAAAAAATAAAATCTGGATTGTAGATTATAGTATAGCTATATTGCTTTTTTATACGCTTATGTTCGCTGAATATCATAAAGTACATGATTTAAATCATACTCTTGAATTGAAGTAAGATTTATTATTAGCCAAGCATGCAATATCTATATTTATAATCAATAGCTGTAGTACTTATCTTATAATATCAATTATTAAAACCAGGGACTCAAACCGAACCGGAACAGGAACGAAACGAACCGCAAACCAAACGAAACCGTTAAGACATAATTTGACAAACCCATAATCCAAGCAAAACCGATGGTTGTGAACCGAGCCGAAACCTTTTAAAGCATAAATCGAGCATAAATTAAAATTTAATATTTTTTTTATGAAAAGTGTTATAGTTTCTATGTGATTCAAGTTTTGAATTTTTTTAGAAACTTATTATAATTTAGACGAAAATTGTAGAAAATTTGTTTAATTAGATGCTTGTTATTTAATAAATCATTGAACCGAAACCGAAACTTTTTGAAACCGGTAACCGGTTCATTTCAAGAAGAAATATGAAAATCGGAACAAAACCGAACCCTATTACCTAAGCACAGTAAACCTCGAACCGAACCTGAACCGCACAAAATATCGGTATTGAAACAATACTATAAGTTGGTCAGATCTTACTATAATGACTGGATTACATGAATACATGGAAATCAAATCAAGAAAGTGTAAAGCAAGTGTCCGTTCATACTTGAGCAAGTGTTTGAGGTTAGTTTAGTAAGTTTCTGTTTTGCGCTGGTAAGATAGATTCGTATTTCACTCGGTATTTGCAGTTTAACTAGCAAACTTACAGTGTAGCATTTCTCAAGTACCTACGTCCCGACGACGTGTCAAGTAAAGCTAGATTCAGAGCTACCCATTTATAAGTATAAGTGGCTAATTTAACCAATCAGCGCTCAACGTTCGCACTTATAATTGAAATTGGAATTTTGTGGAAGCCCTGATTGGTTAATTTAGCACTTATACTTATAAGTGGGTAGGTCTGAATCTAGCTTAAACCGGCAAGAAACTTGCATAGACGCAAACTTTTGGTAGAGGGCAAGTCGGCAAGTAAATTCACTTGACTTTCTTTATTAGGTAGCTTTCCTGACAACTAGCATTGTACTTGCCTTGTCTAAGTTCTAAGATGTTTCCACATTGCAAGTAACTTGTAGCAAGTTACTTGTTCACTTGACTTGCTTGTCTATTGGCTTAGTGTAATCTTTTAGAATCGCTTGTTGCCACCTGTATCATAACAAGCAAATAAAAACAACCTACAATATTATTTCATATCTCCAAAATACGACATATCTTTATATCTCTCTTTCCTAATCCCAAAACTTGTCAAGTTAATCTGCTGCCGTCAATTGTCATCAAAAACAATGTGTCGTTATGTGATTTCATCATCACAAGCACCATTTTATTATTGACACAAGACAAAGTGTATTGTCTTTAAATTGAATTAACTTCAGATGAAATTTAATTCTCTAATTTCGTTTAAGTGTTTAATTAATGTCAACAATGGGCGCTGCAGTGTGCTCGAGCTTGTTTCTGTCAATTAGAAACAATTGCCGAGTGCTGGAAAAGAAGCCTGGCCTACTAAGTTAAATGAGGAAATTTTATTTATATGTTTACATGTACTTTGTACGTTTGTACAATGCTGATAATTGGTTATAGATACTTGTTACATGTGTTTAGAAATTTGTTAAGTTTTCTCTTATGTTGTTGTTTTAAATCTTGACAGATTGAACATGACAAGAAGGAAAACATACATATTACAAATTTCAAAACATAAGCTAAGTTTTAGTAGATAAGAACGGAGTTACAATTTATTTTGACAGTTTCATGATAATGTGTATGTTTGTCAGTTAGTAGAAAATTTTGGCACACTATTTGAAAAGAAGAAGACCAAAAGAGTTCAGACAAATTCATCTTCTTATAAAAACGATACGATTTTTGATTGATTTTAAAATTGTTGAGCGTGAGCCATAAAATAAGAAGTGCATTTATAATTTCAACACAGAAAAGTAGAATCGTTCTAGTCTTACAGTATTCTCATTTATTGATATATTGCAAAAGTTAACAAAAGTGGTAAGGTACTTAAATATTTTTGCTTCCCAGACTTTATACTACTTTAAACTGAACTTTAAGTGACTTCATTATTTTATTTATAGCTGTTAAAGAAAAAAGGAATATAGATTTATACTTAATAACTTTATGTTAAACATGTAAATTATTATAATATTTGAGGGTGATCAAAACAGTAAATTTCTTTGTGCATGAAAATTAATGATAGGTAATCCCTGTGTGGCCAAAACAATACTACTTAAAGAATCAATTAACAGTTATGCCTTTTTAAAATTTTAATAAACAAATTGTACATGATTATAAAAATTTCGAAAAATATAGAATAAGTGCCTATTAATGTAAACGTTACACGGTTATATCTCATGATAGAAATTTATTTTTTAAATTTGAAAAAGGCACATCTGTAGATTCTTTCTTTCTCTATTAAATATTTATAAAAATATTATCAATAATAAACTTACAGTTTACTCGCAACGAAAACACTTCTACAGTATTTTTCAACTTCAAATTGATATAGCATTGCTAGGATGCGGCAAAGTACGAGTTTCGGCTAGTTTCAGACAGCTGTAGCAGCGGGAAAAAGAGTGGAATAGAAAATTAAGTAAAATCGAATGTATTCTAGGAAAAAACCTAGACAAGCAGCTTAAGACTCGATTTTTTATCTCCGGCCAAAAGAACTGGCTTACTTAAGCTTGGTTCAATGGATGTAACACGCTTACGTATTCTGTATTATATAAAGTTCAACTATAGGCGTTTCTATGTTACGTTTACATCCATTATAATCAAATCAGCCTTTATTTGGGTATTTGGCAGATAAGGTGAAAAATATGACATGAAATCGCAAATTAGAAAAATAAAATCTTTTAAACCGACATATAAGTGCATCCGTTGCATCAATTTAGATAAATGTATGTATGTAAATCATTCAAAGTATAAAGTAGCTACTTACTAACGACTTGTCAAACAATTTGTCAACTTTTTATACTGCCTCAAGCAGTACTAACTCGATACAAACTTATTCAGATTTAAACATTTCATCGAACTCGTACAACTCATTAAAAAGATAAACTTAATCTCGTCTTCTCTTTGCTCATCATCATCCGACTCACTGAACCAAAAGACGAATCATTCAAAACGAAATTAGAATCATATTGAGAGAGCAATAATAACTTGTAAGCGAAGTGTAACTAGTTATTGTCTTCAATCAGTGACCGTTAAATCCAATGTGACACATGGTTCTTGCAACACCATTAGTAAGTAAAGGCGTGGAGAATAACGATAAGCTCAACCATCGTTAGAAAAGGAGGCTTAGTGAGTTTAAATTACATTGAGAAGCAAATAATTTAAAGAAGAAATCTTTATTTATTAATAATAAATGTGTTTGAAGAAAACTTTTAAATTTCTCTGACGCTTTAGCATGATTTCTCCGACATGTTAAATATATTGAAAATTGAAACCTTATCTTTTTTAAAAAGATTATTCGTAATTTAAACACCGTACTGTAAGATAACAATTATTGCATTTATTTCGTAAGTAAGTTACGTTAGGTACAATAAAAATACAGATTTTAAAAGTGGCGCTGTAATAATATAATTTCACGGAAATTCTGAATTTATTTTAACTTTTTTTCTAATGCGCAATATTCTGACTTTTGGGAAATCAAGGATAAAACCATTAAATAAAACTCATTTCACAGTTAATATTTTTACAATTAAAATCCGCATATGGACAATATACGTAGGTTGAATTGAAAATACTTGTGAATTACACTTGTAGCTACAATTTATTATGTGTCATCTATTTTTATGAAGAAGATACAGCCAAATGACGTAATTATTATAAATATTCAATATTTTATTTACGATAAAAACATCCGTCTTTAACATAATACTTGTATTTTAGGATAATGGATGTTGTACTTTTCCAACCGTGTCCAACTTTTTTAAGGGTAACACTAGTAATAAGTATTTTACTAAACTCAAAATTGTGAGCCCCACATAAATAAAAACATTATATTATAAGAGTAGATCGTGGTTTAACGATACTATAGACCCAAATTAAACATTCCTTTAACATTTTGGTTGTTTTATCATTTATTTTCAGCAGAGACTAAAACGAAATAACGAAATTAACCGAAATTTTTAGAAGGAAGAAAACGAAATTTAATTTGTCGTTCAAGATTGAAAACGAAATTAATAATATCCATTACCGGTTTTAACCGTTCTTAACTTTTAATATAAAGCAAATATAAAAAAAAATTATAAAGTTAGAGAGTATGATCACAGTATATAAAAGTTATTTATGTTTCAATAATTTTATCTATAGTATCTATAGTACTTTTTATGATTATATTTGCATAATTTAGATTATATCCTATCAATAAAACGTAAAAATGTGACAACCGTTTTTAAATTTTGGGGAAGAAAGAAAGTTAAACACGAAAACAAAATATTCCGTTTTCGTTGCGATAGAAAACAAACGAATGTTTTTCGTTTTTATAAAATATTGTCCCTGATTTTCAGTAATGTTATTATACTTGATTTAATAACTAAACGGACAAACTTTAAGTTGTCTCGCTGAGCCATATTTATTTATTTATTTATTTATTTAATTATACACTGCTCAACAGGCAAAGAGCCCAATTATAAAGCAGGAGCAAAAAAACAAATAGTATGAACACAATATAAAATGTTCAAAAAAAATTACAAAATAAATTAAAGTTAAGAATACTAAACAAAACATAAGAGAGACGGAAAGAAAGAGAAATTACAGAAACTATAGGTTTAAGATAATATTATAAAATTGCTGAGGAGTTATATGGAATATATCTACACTTGAAAATTTTAGTTGATAAATTAGACACATTTGGTGAATTGGTGACGCATAGAAAATATTAGTACGGGCATAAGGAAGGTAAAAAGTTTGTGTGTATCTGGTATAAATATAAGGTGTATGAAAGTTTAGAAGATAAAGACATTGAGGATCGTCTACTGAGCCATGAATTAGTTTAGCTAAATAATGAGCACTTATTACTTGTCTACGGTGAAGAAGGCTTTGCATATTAAATAAATTAAACAGTTGAGTGTAGGAAATTGATCTGATGGGATAAACCTTATATATCTTAATAAAGTAATTTGAGAATTTTTTTTTGTCAAATTACTTTATTTTAATAATATTACTACATTTTTTGCGACAAAATTAAATTTGACCTATCAGCGAGAAAACTCGATACAGTCACTGATAACAGCTGACGAGACAAGATGGAGAACAATCGTTTTTTTACATTACAAAGTTGTGTGATGAAAAACTGATATTACATCAGCCAATCAAAAACGATCAGTTTTAGCATTCCAACTACAGACTGTAGGACTGAATTTTTCTGTATATTATTTATTCTGAATAACATATTTAAATTCGTTTCAATTTTTTTCATGAGTTCTTACATAGACGAACATCTTTCGAACAATCTTTAGCTTTAGTCTTCAAAGAGTTACTTTTAACCCTTATCAAACAAACTATTTTGTTCTCTTCGCTCATTCATTTATTTAAAAATCTGACCATAGATCTTTCTTTATCTTCTTTTCTCTTTATTCCCCCTTCGTACACAATCATAGAAACATAATTAACGCAGAGAAAAAT
This sequence comes from Agonum fuliginosum, assembly GCA_947534325.1. Classification (NCBI taxonomy): domain Eukaryota; kingdom Metazoa; phylum Arthropoda; class Insecta; order Coleoptera; family Carabidae; genus Agonum; species Agonum fuliginosum. The sequence goes on along the minus strand of OX384045.1, from coordinate 13,047,249 downwards.
GATTTCTCTCATTCTTCCCTCGCACCCTCTTAACCACTTCTTTGTTCTTGGGGTGAGCGGCTCTTGCACGTGAGATTTCACAGCATCATTCATCAGCTCGCAGTTCGCAGTTCGATCTCTGCATTGTGTACAGCGCCACGGATGCCGGCGGCAATAGGCCGAACTAACTTTCACAGAATACGAAGTTCCTTTCCATTATTCGATGCATCGTTAACGAGCGGACTACATCTATCATGAGGATTGAAATCGGAACTTTGTTTCCTGATCGCTATTGGATTGGAGATGATGGAATTCTGCGCAGATTTGACTGTATTAGCTTTAATACAGTATGCGAAATAAGAGATGGCTGGACTTAGGAATTTTAAATAGTAAACAAACAAATTTTTTGCAGAAACCGCTCCTCTACCTTGAAATAGTGTAAAGAAGTTGTCCAGCTTGGTTTTTCTCTTGACTCAGATGCGTTTCGGCAAGTAATAAGTTGGCAAATTATGACATTGACACATTTTTTCTCTCCTTTACTGCTCCAACTGCCAACTCTTACTGCACAGACAGTATATTTGATCAGGATCTGATCTAGATCCTATTGGTCATAAAAGTTACGGACTTAATACGTTAGATACAACCATAATAACATCAAAACCTTCCATAATATGGAAACTATCAACTAATTCACAGATCAAATTGTTGATTTGATTTAACATCGCTGTCGTTGATGATATGATTAAGCTTTGAATATAACGCGAATATACACGATTTAAGCCCCCTTTTATGTTCAAAGAGAGTCGGTTTCACCTCGACGCTTAGCAACATACTAGGTATTATAAATCGCATAATATTCTTGTTATATTAATAGCTATAATCGTATCATCAATTGTTATTACCTTTTAATATGCAACATTTATTGATAATTATAAACAACATAATATGTTAGTTACTTATAATACGGTAGATACTTAATTCATTAGTTACGAACTTAATACGTTGGATACAACAATAATAATATCAAAACGTTCCATAATATGCAAACTGCCAACTAATTGACAGATAAAATTGTTGATTTGTTTTAACATCGCTATCGTTGATGATATGATTATGCTTTGGGTATAACGCGATTATATGCGATTTAAGCTATAAAATATGAAAAGGTATAAATTTTAGAATTAAATCATCTGTCATCACGTCGTTAGTCAAATAATGAAATATTTAACGGACTTTTAATTTATTCCATTATCACTAGGTACATTATAATTACTATTAGTAGAAAAAAGGTCTCTGAGACCAAAATGTAAGAAAGGCTAGAAAAAAATTTAATGGTCAAATTAGAAATAATATTAATGTGTACAAGCCAGAAAGAAAAGTTTCTTTATCTAAATTGGAACAGTCTACACTTCATTATTGAATAATTATTTATTAAAACCTTTTAAAGAAATTGTGCGATATTGTTTTAGAAATTCATTCAATAGCGTCTAGCACATATTAATGTACAAAAATGTGACATTTACGATCATAATCAAACATTTTTACTGTTCTTTAGTTTATTATTTCCAACTATAATAAAAGCTATAATTTATTGCACACCATTAAATTATTCTTGATACACATTGATTATTACTCAATAAAAATTTAAACAAAGTCAAAGTATTTACGATTATTTAATATGTGTTTTTATGTTCTCTTTTGCAGTACGTTAGAGATCTTTTTATATTTTAGCCCTGTGTTCGTAATATGGAATGTGGGGAATTTTCTAATAAATCATAGTGTGATAGAGATCAGTCATCCATCTTATTCAATTGACTTTGCTCTATATTTCTTACAAAAAGATTGACATTGACATTGAGTAATGAAAATGGTGACGTATGCGTTGACATTTTATTAAGGTAAATACGAATTTATGTTCAGAATATTTCAAAAGACACTGCTGAGCTGAATTTTTTACCCTTATTTATGCTAAAATAGTACGTCTTAATAATAATAGTAAATAAGAAAACGGCACAAGATGTTTTTTCATTGATGTTAGAAAAGCATCATAAACTTAAATAAGAGAATAATTATTTTGTTCTTTTGTTAAATAGTGCAAGATATTCTAACAGTTCTCAGGTAAAATTTACTTAGATAAGTTATATCATCAGATAAATAAAAAATCTGCTGTGGCCAGCACACAATCTCTCGCCTAATTCTTTAAAAAAATCTGTTAATGAAACATATATATTATCATAAATGCTTTATTTATCGAGATAATTTAAGAAAAATCATATTGTTCTATATGAAAAATCTTACTTCCGGTTTATGTATTGGCACCAAAATACAATTGGTCTATTGAAAATCTTATTTAAACCTTAGATATAAAATTTGGTGTTTAAATGTTCGATATTTTTGGAGTTATCGTTTCCGAAAAAATTCTAACATACAAACGAACAACCGAACGAACACACACACAGACATAATCTCAAAAATGTATAATTCGTATTCTAGAGACCCTAAAACGTGCTTATCCGCCAAAAACTCACACTCCAAAATTTAGACCCATCACAATAATACCTCTCTTATAGAATATGAGGCGAGAGGTAAAAATACATCACAATTGGAGTAGATATGTTTCATACTCGTTTCCGACAAAAAGGAATAACCAGGAATAACATAATTGGAAAATGACGAGGCAGTTAGGATTGTTAATTTGACATTAGAGAGCTGACCAATGGAAGGCTTGTAAAGATGACAATGCGGGTGAGAGTTTGCATGAACTTGTGCTTATTGTAATTAATTGATATGATTGATGGTTTGCTGCGGGTGCAAATAATTCTGAGTAGAAAAATAAAAAGGCTTATATAAAAATATTATAAAAGTGGACGAGGTAAAATAAATTGTCAAGGTGGGAATGTATGGCGTAGATTGATTACTGGTTAATTTTTAATATTAAAAAACCTACATACATATTAAGATAATCTGGATGTGACAATTTTTGTTTTAAGTGATTTTGTACTAATATCCCTATTTAGGAAAGTGGCATGCATGTATGTATACTGGATCCAGATCAAAATCTTTGACTATCAGAAACATGGTAGTTAGAATAGAATCAGAATCCCGACAAATCATTTCTACAAAGCATCAAAGTAAGGTTTAAGACCAACACCCATTTTTTACCTCTCGCGTATGTAAAATTTAAATGATTATGACATGACAGTGACAGTAACAATAGTAAAATGTGAGTAAAATAATCGTTTATATCTTCTTCTGCAGTTTCAATAAAATGACTAAAATATATTTGTGAGTAGTAGTACCTATATATTAATATATTTGTATAAGTAAAAAGAATAGAGTAAATATGGCGGGAGGTCTTGTGCTAGCCACATCAAATTTTTATACCATAGTAAGCAAATTCTTACATAATAGACCCAGCAAAACAAAAAAGTGAAACCGTCCAACTTCAGAATAGACCAAAATGAGAAAAGAACAAGTCAAATGTTCGTATGACGAAATAAAAGATATGAATAGAATTCATCATATATTCTTAAGGCCTTAAATTCTTATAACATTTTTGCTGTATGAATAACACAACGACCTTGCGCTCTCGCTAAAGAAAAGTTGCATCCGATCCACTTCCTTTTTCAATAAGGAGACAATATGAGCGCAAGTCGCTAAGTATGTCAAGTTCGCTGAGCAGACTTGCCCATATCGGGCAGATTGGCATCGACGCCCCCTCCGCCGCCCCGCCACCCCGCCGCCGCTCTAATATCTCGCGAGAATGTCGCTAAATTTAGAAATGCTACGCGTTAGAATCGCCAGAATCACCAAATATGAAACTTGTTCTTTATGTGTTATGTCGCTTTTGTGGTAATCAGCTTGTGTACTTTTCAAGGAGATTTAATTAACATAATTTATTATTATGTTCACGTTAATGAGTTTATCAGAGTGATTTAAGGGCGATATGACACGTTTCCTAGATGTGTGTCATTGTAAGAAATTTCCTAGTGAAACTTTGATCATTGTGAAGTAATAATAATAATAATGTATACATTGGTACACGAACAGGATGTTAGACTATCCATCCTTATACATACTAGTAAATTCAACACAATGGATTCAGTTTAGGCTCTTATGGAATACAGGGATGCAATACCTCGCTACTTTGAATCTGCAAGATAGTAAGAACGAACTAGTTGCCTAAAAAGATAGTTGGCAACATGGCACACAAAACGTTCATAAGAATCTAGCATTGCCTATCTTTCTCACACTGAACCTAGTGTGGAATTACTTTATTTACACAGTTAAGTACAGTTTATTAAGTTATTATTTTCTTGTTTATTAATTGGACCATGAATTTGCCCTACATTAGGTACTAGCTGAAATGAGTACCGCGGGCATTGCCCGAATTCAAGAAACATACTTTAAAATCTGACTGGTCAAAAGACACCTTCATGCAAAATTTCATAAGGATGGGACAAATGGTCTAAATTATACATTTTAACCACCACTCCTAATTATTTCATCGAATTAAAACATACCTTAAAATTTGACTCGGTCAAAAGAGACCTGTATGCTAAATTTCGTGAAGATCGGGCAAACGGTCGAGATCTTGATGTTTAAACCCATTATAGTCCAAACTAATTTAAACATAATTTATGAACCGATTTAAAAAAACTATCTTTCTTATTTCATTTCATTGGTAGGTATATCGAGTTTTGTTACGAAAGAAACAAAAATTGCGTCCGTCAGAGCGATTTTTAATTTTTACTTCCATCCCTATAGTCCAATCGAAGTCAAACATACCTTAAAATCTGACTCTGGTCAAAAGAAACCTACATGAATGAGGATCGGACTAACGCTCTAGATGTAGATACAAAACAAATAGACAGACAGACAGATAAACACACGTTTTCATTCTCCTTTATATATTAGAATATTAAACACCCTACGAAATATTGTTTTAAACAGCTTCAAATATATTGTAAAATATTAGTAAAGATACTTATGTGCGGTTATCAACTTCAAATCACGGGTACTTACGGTTGTTAGTGGAGCAGGAGAGTAGTACACCAAAAGAGATTTTTTGTGCAGTTAAACTGGAATGTGTACTTAATTGGATTGGAACATAAATTGTCAAATCTACGGCTAATCTCCATACATTCAATGATTACTACCAAAGTAGCAAGTATCAAATTTGTAAATAAAAACGTTGAAGAAACACAAATAAAATGAACAAAAACGTAGTTGGGTAGTCGAAATTTTTTGGCAAACTTTAATACTAAATTAATCAAACAAAGATTCTCATTACTAACAGACGTTTTAGGACAAAAGAAACATCATAAATCAATAAAATTTGGATAAGAATGCAATGATCTGTAGTAACAAATCCAACAAACTGCACTTACACGTAACCGATCCGTCTTTCTTCACCTCATAACCTCGCGCTTGTAACTGTTTAACCTAATAATCGTAACCAGATCAAGTGTCACAACATATCGTCTATCTCTTCCTGTAGCGCGCAAAGGGCGCCATGTGTAAACAAACACCGCTCGTATACGTCGCTTGTTTGACGCCTACTTCAAACACTTGACAGTGCAATCACGCGTGCTAGTGGAATACCAAAACGTAGAGATGTGGATGGGCGCTAGGACTCTCAGTGCGTGATGGGTGATTCAATTAGCGAGTTCACACATGGTGGCAAAAGATGCGGGAGATATGACAGAATGTATTACTGTTAGCTGATGTCTTGGAGATATTTTTAGTTTCGTACCGCATTAGTGAATGAGCTTAAAAAACCTCTATCGTTCTTTCGAAGAAATGCTTATACAGCTAGCAACGAAGACCCACTTCAACCAGTAATAAAAATTGTAGTTTTTTGGCGAGTGAGATCATGAACTTTGTGTATTTTAAAGTATGGACTCGAATCTTATGACGTTATGACTCGCATTGTCTAAATTGGGAATCAATATAATTACTAACTACAAGTTAAAAAATCTGACGTGGACACCACATGACTTCCTTGTACGCCTATTAAACTGTTCATACTTTTCTTAATAACTAAAATGTAGAATAATATAAAAAAATCTGACTTTATTCTTTTAACTTATTATACAAATATATTAATAAAGTACTACTACTACTGCTACTTTACTCACAAATATATTTTAATCATTTTATTTAAACTGCAGAAGAAGATATAAAACATATTTTACTATTGTCACTGTCATGTCAATCATTTAAATTTTACGTAGTAACAAATGTTAATCGATCATGGACTACAAGATACCGAAATACTAAATTATAAATATATACTTTAATTATTCTTAAATGATAGCAGATACAAAAATATTTATAAAATACCGATTGTAGGTAATAATCACATAATCTTTCATTTAAAATAAAAAAAATTTGTCTTAAATTAAATATTTATCAAAATATTTGAAAAAAGTACTACTTCCGGTTTGTAGATTGAAACCAAAAATAGGAGGTGCACAACTAGATGCTATAACAGTCCTAAATACAAAATTTCAACTTTCTACGTCTAACCGTATTTGAGTTATGCGACACACATACGTCCGTACGTCCGTCCGTACGTACAGAGGTCACGACGAAACTAGTCATAATGGATTCATAAATGGTCAAAACGGATATTTCCATCAAAATCTGAAAACCTAAATTTTTCGCGATTACAATACTTTCTTATTACTCCGTACAAGGAAGTAAAAAACCGTTTCAAAAAAGTTATGAATGAATGTGCACCCATAATTTTATAAAACTACAAATAAGTGAATTGGAATAAAGAGTTTCTATCTTCTTTTATTTTGAAATAATCTACTTACCTCATTCCAGTTAGTTACCAATTAAGTAATTCACATCTAATAATAATAATGTACCATTTCAATCAGTTATTTTGTTATTTTGCACCACTGCAAAAATTACTGATTGACGTCATATTTTATAGTTGGTGCACTTGTGAAAAAAGTATAGTGAAAAAGTGATCTCGCTATATTACAAATTGTGCCCCTGCTATAACTCTAGAGTGGTAGGGAGCTATATTTTTGAAATACTTATAATAGTTTATTCGTAAAAAATTAGTAAAAAAATACAATTTGGTAAGTTTTTAATTATTTTTTTTTAGCCAACTGTATATATTTTTTTAAATCGTTACATACCACCCTTAGGAACAATGCAAGAAATCGACTATTAAAAACAAAACTAATTAATATGCATCAATAAAGCTACGATATAAAATATTAAAAAGCAAAATTTAATTCTTATTTTCTCTAATTTTCTATATTGTATGAATTTTTCAATTAAACAATGCTTTGTGATTACTCATGTAAAATGTAAAAATCGAAAATTCTGATTCTATTGCAGCAATATTTTTAATCAACAAGTGTATCGCCTTAAAATCTACATATTTTGACGTAAAGGTTGCAATTATGTAAGTATTATGTTAGATCGAAGATAACAACGGTAAGCATGAGAAGTTAAAATCAAACGCGTTTTATATATAAAGATACGATTTTAAGCATATGAATTCTAAAACAGTAGGTACCTAGTAAAAGTAAGAGTGAAGGCAAAAAAAATTATCTCAATTTCGTTTGAAATACTTATACATAAAAACGAGTCGCTTTTTTATAGCTATGTTCTATCATGGCTCCAACTTCTAACATAATTCGAAATTACATGCAGTTTCGTTAATATGCCGGCAAATATTTTGATCAACTATCTGAATTATTGAATAGATTTTCTGAATTTATATCATGCACTGAACTTCTGCATAACACTAAAATAGTGTCCAGACAAAAATAATAAAAAGGTACTTTACAATGTTTGCATATTTTATGTCGTTAGTTCATTCAACTTTAATTTTATCCAATTTTGAACTATAATTTACCTACATCACAACAGATACGTAGAAAATGAATCGATTTTCCATTCCTAGAAATGTATTGTTTATACATGGCAATCGATACGACTTCGTCCTTCGTATATTATCAAGTAATACAAAAAACAGTGACCCTACATAATTCACAAGATTCAACGTTACATCAACCTAAAAATAAAAATACACAAACACCCATAAATCCATCCACACAAACTTCGCACAATAACTCCTAATCTAACGACATCTGTTCTCGGTATTATTCGCGTTTTTCACTTTCCGCATTTGTATTCGTACATTTCGCTCGTGTTGTTCTGTAAGTGGGTCGATACGCGTTACCGGCGCCACTGCCGCCGGTTATTGATCAGTCTCGACGCTCGCCGTCGCCGCCGTCGACCTGAGCAACGAGAATCGAACTCGGAAGAATTCTTCCGCATATGGGGGCGTGCGTTTTCGTGGCGTTTCGGACCAAGTGCCTAATAGGGTGGTTTCACAAATTTGTACCTCTGGCCTCATATTCTGAGAGGTATTGTAATGGGTCAAAATTTTAGACTATGAGTTTTTGGTGGATAAGCACGTTTCACGGTCTCTAGAATACTAATTTAATATTTTCACGATGATGTCTGTGTGTGTGTGCGTATGTATGGACGTATGTGACAATTTTTCGTTCACGATAACTTAAAAAATATCAAACCTATAATAACCAAATTTCATATTTAAGGTAAGGATCTTAATACCGGATAAGATTTTGGTAGAAATCCGCAAATCGGGAGTAGTACTTTTTGAGACTTGATATAGTTTACCTTAAATAAATTGATACATTATTTATTTATGACAATTTTTGCAATTAACAATAAAAGTAAATATAATTATCTATCGGTACAGTTAATTTTAAATACAATTTATTGAATCTGGTAGTGGTAGTATTTAACAATAAAATAAAGTGCAACTAATATTCTACTTTATTGAAGTACCAGTATCTTGTCCATGATATGAAATTTGTTTCTACACAAAATTTGAATTATTATAACAGTGACAGTACAGTTGACATCTTTTGCTTGCATTTTGGTTTACATTATCGTTTACATATTACATGAACATGAAACTATGAGAATGTAAGTAAAACTATTTATTAGATTAGTAGAATAAGCAGAATTTGGCGATAAGTCGTGTGCTGGCCACATAAGATTTTTTCTTGACAGAATGAGTCAAACTTAATAAGTAGGTGTATATTTTATGCTCCATAAGTGATTAGTTCAAGAGGTATGATTTATTAAAACGACTTCAAATTTCAAATCTCTTTTGAGTGACGTATCTGATTCACCAGTCGTGTATTGGATGTATGTTTCGTATTTTATCCCGAATGAGTCCCGATGACTCACCCATACACTTACAAACCAAACAAATTTTGAATTATATTTGTTTGCGCTATGTCTTTGAAATGTTGAATTATTATCACTATTTTAGTATAACTATATATATTTATATCAATAAGTTACATATTTATGCACATGGAACCAAACTTTCTTGTTTTATTATTTAAAATATGTAGGTTATGCTACCAAATCGCGTGAAGTACCTATATGACGTTTCACGTTTGATGTACCTACCTATTGTGGGTTGTCTATGCTTGAAATGGATAACTTGAGAGTATGTATGTAAATAATATAGTTGTCAAATACATTATAGCAATAGACCCGCGATACTTTATGAACAAAATTATGAATGAAAAGTGCAAGCTTTTTAAATAATTTGCACTCCAATACTAATAAATTGACCCATATATTTTATCTATGCAATTTTTTTAACAACTCCATTTTCTCTTTTGGTCTCAAGAACCTATTGGAGAATAATTAGACTACATGTGCGCATAACAGGGTACCCTATCCAATATATTTCTAGTGTACGATTTAAGTGTTACACGGCCTCTTGTGAATAAGCAATAAATGCCTTAATCGTATCATCAACTGTTATTAGTATTGCCTTTTAATATGCAACATTTATTGATAATTATAAACAACATAATACGTTAGTTACTTATAATACGTTAGATACTTATAATTCATTCGTTACGAACTTCCATAATATGCAAACTGTCAACTTATTGACAGATAAAATTGTTGATTTGTTTTAACATCGCTGTCGTGGATATGATACGATTAAGCTTTGATTATTCACATCATCTGTCATGTGTCAAAAAATTTCACAGCCAATCAAAATGAGTAGACTTGATTATTTTGTACTAGTAAGGTTGGGTGTCGACTATTCACTACTAGTACTTTTAGGTGACTATTTAACAAATGAACATTTTTATTATAATCTATATTTCCCATTTTTATTGCACCATATCTATCTCTGGGTTTTCTTTAAATGTCTAGAACATTTTTCACTTGAAATTCACTATTTATTTGTAAAGAAACACCAAAAACCACATAAAACACATTTGACGTTACGTCTAAATTTTATCAAAATATTTGTTTTCTGAAATCATGGATAATTGCATTTTTTGCCATTTTAATTTAGAACTGGATCTGATTCAATGAATAATCTCTTGAATACCATTTGTGGTCATACGAGTAGTTAAGTAGATTCGCAAAAAGGTTCTTGCGGGGTCGAAAAGGGATAATTAAGCACTTAGTCCGAATCTTCATGAGACGAAAACGAACGTCGTCATTGTTCAGTTTCGACGCCAACCTGAGACTCTCTGGAATCGAACTCGGGGAATTCTTCTGCTTATGACTTGTTCTTTCACGGCAGAAGCAAAGACAGGGTTAATGGCGCGGAACTAAATGCGGGTATGGTTTTTCTTGATGAGAGTTTTGCACCCTTCGAGGCTGAGTTTAGCAGGGCGTGTAGTCCTTTGAGGATGTGGTATTGAATGTTTCGAACAGACTTGACGTAAATGGTTATGTTTTATGACATGGTGGGCTTGAATGAGAATTTAAGAGAGGAGGATGGTTAGGATAACAGTTACGTTTATTATTTTGACACCTTTCGGACCTGACCACCTGGCTGTTGTTCATTTAGGTGAATTCCGTTTGAAACATGTCGTATATAATATAAAACAACAGGAGAATATTATATAAATGAATACAGGAAGTACTTTTTACTTCCTTGTACGGAGTAAGGAAGTATTGTAATCGCGAAAAATTTCGGTTCTCAGATTTTGACGGAAATATCCGTTTTGACCTTTTCTGAATCCATTATGACTAGTTTCGTCGTGAAGTCTGTACGTATGTACGTACGGACGGACGTACGGACGTATGAGTGTCGCAAAACTCAAATACGGTTAGACGTAGAAAGTTGAAATTTTGTATTTAGGACTGTTATAGCATCTAGTTGTGCACCTCCTATTTTTGGTTTCAATCTATATACCGAAAGTAGTACTTTTTTCAAATATTTCGATAAATATTTAATTTAAGACAAATTTTTTAATTTTAAATGAAAGATTATGTGATTATTACCTACAATCGGTATTTTATAAATATTTTTGTATCTGGTATCATTTAGGAATAATTAAAGTATATATTTATAATTTAGTATTTCGGTATCTTGTAGTCCATGATCGATTAACATTTGTTACTACGTAAAATTTAAATGATTATGACATGACAGTGACAATAGTAAAATATGCTTTATATCTTCTTCTGCAGTTTAAATAAAATGACTAAAATATATTTGTGAGTATATTAGCAGTAGTGTTGTACTACTAGTATACTAAGTTAAAAGAATTGTTTATATTATTCTACATTTTAGTTATTAAGAAAAGTATGAACACGCAAGGCGTACAAGGAAGTCATGTGGTGTCCACATAGAAATATTAACATACAAGGCGTAATATTGGAAACAAAGTAGTGTTTTTTTAGTAGCTGCACCAAATATATATTTACTTAGTTAATCAGTGTTAAAAGCACGTAATGTTTAGATGCCTTGTTTAGGTAGGTAATGTAAACATTGTAAGTTGCCACCGACTCAAAAATTTTGTTGTAAATTTTCTTATACCACAATAAAATATGTAAATATTCATTTTAGAGAATAAAGTAATGATAATGATTGATTAATGATTAACGAAAAAAAGTTGTTTGTTTTTCTGAAAAGCCTTTTCAAGTTAAAATATTTAACAACATACTTTTTTGACAATTTAGAAATTATCGTAAAAACGGTGTTTTTCGTTGATTTTTACGTGTTGTTGAAATAAGTAGTCTTATTAAAAATTGAAAATATAAGAAATGACATAAAATTGTCAAATTTTAAATTATTACAAGAATGAGAGCACATTTAAGTTGAGGTCATATATACCACCACTCAAAAATACCAGAAATAAATCAGTAAATTAATTTTCTCATAATACTTAATTGAAACTCTTTTCACTTATTTGTTTTGCTAATTATCAATTTATAATAGAAAAAAATGTAACCCAGTTGGAGAAGAACAAATAAGAAAAACTTTTCAGATAAAAAATTTAGTTCATAAATTTTCATTTCATCAAGGACAAGGATACAGCGCCAAACTTTTCAAATTTATACACGTTTTCCTTCCATTAACCTAATTTAGAAAGGACGACTCACGTATCGAACGCGTCTTGATTATTTGATCCTTGAACGCTGTCAACAAAAATGACGTTAAAACTCGACTGAAATCTCTGCGAAAAAGTGAGGAAATCGTTCGTGAAATCAGAGCCTCAAATCTCATAAACAACGTATCGAAATCTCAGAAAGCCGTGGTAGATTATTGCGAGAATTTTCTCTTATCTTTCCCAGACAAGGTTGTCTAGCTATAAATAAATTCTCTCAAAAAACTCGTAAGTGTACAAACTTTCTTAAAACACTGCATTGCATAATGTAAGACTAGTTTTCACGCCGTATTTAAGAAGAGCCATTACAACCTACGAACATTGCAAATAAAAAGTAAGTTATTCGCAAAATTTCATGTATGACATCATTTGCATGAGGTAAACTTTGCGAGAGAAACAAGTCACGTATTAGAATTGGTATTAGTTCACTTCTATCGGATTAGATAATCAGTTCAATTCTAGCAGCTCTAAAATACAATTCTTTGCACAACTCAGTATTACGATGACAGAAATTTGATTTTTGTAAATACAAGAAAAACTTAAACTATGCTTGATTTTACATTTTAGTGAATTTAACAGAATTTAGTGTGGGAAGCGTCGGCAATAGTACTGGAATTCTTGAAAATATGTTTTTGCACTTCCGGGACTAAAACTCTTCTTTAGTCTTTATTATTAGGGACTAAGATTCTTAATTTGATCCCAAGGGATTATTTTTCATATTTAATCCCGTTGTCAAGTAAATACTTGCTATTTGTTACAGAGTATGTATGGTAACAATATAAATATTTGTCATAAAGTTTACTGTCAAAATTGCAAAATGTGTATTCTTTTAAACTATTTTGTATTCGTTTGAGGATGAAGTGCAACAATTAGCGTATATACCACAAGACTAAAGTCTATTTAATCTCTCAGGTGATTATTTCCCTCACCTTCGGCTCGTGAAATAAACTTCACCCTCAGGATTAAATCATGCACTTTAGTTCTTTAATATATAATAACAATTGATGTACCATGTTATTATATTGCCAATTTTGCACTCAATCAGAGATTATTCAAACGTGCAGCAGGACACAAAATAAACAGTGAAAAAATATCAAGTGCAAGATTTCCAATAGTTATTATTCAAATTCATCTTAAAAATGTACAATTTATGAATGGTCATTTTGAAATGAGTAAATTAGCTTAATTTTTATTTAGTTCTGCACAAGTTATTCATCTCTAAAAATTTATTTTTAAGATTTTTGATATTGACCAAAAAAAATTGTTGTTTGTATTCATTCTGTGACATGTGCAGCTGGAAAAAAGCTTTTCTTTGCTACCATCTTTATTAACAGTACGTAATGTTAGGTCTAAGTTACAAAACGATATGGTCCAGTTAAATAGAATTACTTAAATAATTAATTTACAATAATCTGGTTTAAATATTATACTCTTAAGGTGGTTCAATAAAGCAAAGAAAAATATCTATAACCTTAACTAAATAAGACAAAAGTAAAATTACAAAAAGTAAAATGAATATTAGATATAAATGTTCATGTTTCCAAATTCTATGCTTAGTTATGGAGAACCTCATTTTTCTTAAAAAGTCTTCCTACTAGTCTTTTTAGTCTGTGATATCATCAAGCATTTGCATGCAGTGGTCCAACATTATTTTTAATTTAAAGACAGAGATGTAAATATGGAATGATGCATGATGATCTGGAGTGTTGATGTTGGGTTAGTCACTGCGATTCGCGTTTGTTTTAGTTTTTAGTTTGGATTGAGGTTATTCGTGGCACTGACCCATCGTCTTAGATGAAGTGATTCATACTTTGTAAAATTAATGCAGACTACATTTTTTTTGTCTTTGGTCTATTTCGGTGTTTAACATCGTAATAGTAGGTATGATTCTTTGACACGAAATTATTTTATATATTTAATATGGATTAAACTGCTCTAATATTTGCATTTATTTCTTTTTAAATTAGTATATCCAGTTTTGTCACTTTGTCACTTATATCATTTTTATATACCAGCATGCAACTATTGTATTCATTAATAAATGCTTTCATGAAAAATAAAATTAATGTATAGAATTACTATTGATGGTAATATTGTAAAGCATAATTTATTAATAAGAATATGTCACAAACTTTATAAAATATATTTTTATTTTTGGTTAGAGATTTTTTAAAGTAAATATAATGTAGATATATGGATATTAGTTTTTTAGGCATGCTTCATTAAAAAACAATTTAGATATAATTTATTTACAATCCATTTATGGTATACAAATGAATATCAGAATCATGTCAGTCATCATATATTTATATTTTCCTTGAACTAAAATCCTTTAATAATTACAAAGAAGTATGCCATAAACACATATTATCGGAAAAATGATTTATTATTTCATTACGGTCAAAATATTAACATTATGATGGAATTTTAGATAACATTAATATACAGGATGTTCCACAACTTAAGACAAAAAATTAAACGGTATATACTGTACGACGTGGTGATGATGAAACAAAAAGATTTTTTTTACATTCGCAAAGTTAAGGGTATAGTTTACTTAACGTGTGTACATTTTAAATATCACTGTTTTGATGGTATATTTGATAATTTGACATTTATTAGTATTAAATATTATGTAAACAATTACTTTCATTGTAGAAGATTTGAAAAACATTATTAAAAATAACTACCGTCCAGTGACAAAAAAATGTTTGCTTGAAATACGATGCAATTTTTGTGCGAATTTTATTAAAATTCTTTTTGTTTCATGATCAGCACGTCGTACAGTTATACACTTTAATTTTGTTTAAGTTTTGGAACGTCCTGTATAAATATAATTCTTAGTAGCAACAGTTTTCTTGTAATTATTCACGGAAAAACATTTTAATCAAAGTCAAAGTTATAAAACCAATAATCTGAGTTTATTAAATTCCTTTGTAGTAGTTTATAAATTAAGATAAGCGCTGTTTAATAACTTCTAGTTCACATAACTCAAACAAACTATTATTGTTTTATGGGTTGTATATGTAAATAAATCCATGTTATCAGCTAATTCATGGACCCCAGCTTTGATAAGAGTGCAAGAGCCGTTACGTTGGATATTAGAGAATGCACAGTCATTTACATAATTTTCCATGAATATATCACATTCTTGCTTGAACATAAAATATAGGAAATGCATATTTGAAATTTAAATCGTTTCCGATATCTTGTTTCACGCGTGAAGATTTTCAGTTAACAGATGTCAAAGTCAGTTTATAAAGAAGAGCACATATAAACAAAAATATTATATTTTTAATCGTATCATCAACTGTTATTACCTTTTAATATGCAACATTTATTGATAATTATAAACAACAAATACATGAGTACTTATAATTCATTAGTTACAAATTTAATACGTTATAGATACAACCATAATGACATCAAAACCTTCCATAATATGCAAACTGTCCACTAATTGACAGATAAAATTGTTTATTTGTTTTAACATCGCTGTCGTTGATGATACGATTAAGCTTTGAATATAACGCGAATATATGCGATTTAAGCCCTCTTGGATGTTCAAAGAGACTCGGTATTATTAAATCGCATAATATTCTTGTTATATTAATAGCTATAAACTAATAATACGAAATAATATTATCATCTTTTATTTATTAATAAAATGTTAAAATATTTGAAAGCTTTCGCGCACATTATAGCTAATGTGCTTTTTAGCATTTTTTACATAATTCCTTAACTAACTAAGCACTGCATAATTTCGATGTAATCTATATAAGTACATTTTAATAAATGATAAAAACAAAATTAGTTGCTTTTTTTTGTCATTTGTTTCCATTTTAATGTAATATTTACGCCTGCTTTAACAATTAAATCAATAAATCAATTTGACCTAAAATTCTTCTGATTGGAAATAAAATTCGGAATTGTAAGTAATTTTGACAGTAAATACAATAATTATCTTTAAATTATCTAAAAATTAACTGAAAACGGACAACTAAAAACTTTTAAAAAATATTCATATCTAACTTATATTTTACACCGTGTATAACATTTTATATTACTTCCAAATATTTGTTCAAATTTATTTATTTTAATTCAATTTACATTGAAGAATTGTTGGAGCAATAACTTAAAAAATATTTTGGAAAAATATAATTATCACTAAATACATGAATAAAAACTTCCATCGTCATCTCGTTTGTTTGATTCTTTATTTTGAGTATACAAACTGCAAAATTTCCTTTTTCAAGTAAGATATAAATTTTCCATGTGTCACAATATTTTCGAATGTTTACTGCGCTGTTTTCAAAGGAACTTTACTCTGAATTTTATTACCTGTTCCATGAAAATAGCTATGATAAATAGAGATAACACTAATTTATAGTCAAAGTTTAAATGACTCACATTAGTTTTTGTTTATTAATTAAGTACCGTATTAGGAAAAACAATACTGTGACGTTGTTTTTATCACAAGTAGAGTATTAAAGATTAAGGTCGAAAATCAATAGTTTCTGATCAATATGAGATAATTTTTTGACGTATCGTTGGTATACGTGTATTGAAACATGCACCGTTTATACATATTTATTATTTATTATGTGTTATAAATATTAATCTAAAAATATAATCGCATTTATAAAATATGCATGTCATATTGTCTTCCAATTTTGTAATGATCAGAGTTAAATCAACAAAACCTGACTTAAATAAATAAAAATATATCGATCTTTTATTTTACCTATGATATAAATGGCAAATAAAAATGTATAGATTGTTTCACTATAATTCTGCAATATTCTATGAAAATATAAGTCTTTTTTAAATTTAACACTAAAAAAGTTAAACCTAAATAGGTATATAAAAATCGTACTACTAAAAACGAGTATGACGGCTTGAGTTGGTTAGACGTGAATTCAGTGGGTTAATAGTTTCTTTTAAAAAAGTATGGGCGAAGCAAGTCTATCTAATAATGGGTTATTTTATTTCTTACAGTTTTTGTGTCGTTGTTTTATTGCAGCCACTTGGGATTATGGATTTTATAAAATTACTACTTGTTTTTGGAGTTTGTGGGGTGAAGAAAATATTAGAGCAGTAGAGCATTTTAATAATTATTATTATAGTTTTAATTTTAGTGCATGTAATCAGGCGAAACTAGCGACAACGACAATTTAACCCCCCTTGTTTTGTTTTCATATCAGTGGTCTTAATCTTAAACAGATCATTATATAGAAAGTTAAAAGCACCAAAAAAATAGATAAGGTCAAAAAGTTAAACACTCGTAATTATTATCATTATCCTTATTAATTAAATAACTAAGGTACGGCGGGCGAAACAAAAAACTTAAAAGTAATGTCACTCGATCGTTTAAAATTCTAGGGTAATTGGTCACACAACAGCAAGGCACGTTGCAATTATAAGTAATCAGCTCAAAATAAGTCTTAACGAGAGTATAAAGTTCGCGACTTTTGCTTTAAAGGTTACTTATGGATTTACATGGCAAATACGTCCAACAATGACTCACGGAAATGTATGGATGCCAATTAAAGTTACAAATAATATATGACATGCACAATCTTCAAATATGCCGCTGTTGTAGGTACTTCTATATGTAGCAAAGCAAAATACCATATACAAGTTGACTGCGACCTTTGGAAACTTGAAATTTATATTATATTTTTACCAAGATAATTATTAATAAAATAATCATGTACTTCTTATAGTAATTAATGCTTTGTGGACAGTTTGATGATTCTATTTAAATTTAAAAGCAATTTTATTTATTTTAATTCTTGTATACGAGCTTTTCTTTTATGATGGGTTTATACAGACACAGACAACTAAATTAAGAAATTAAGGCGCTACACTTGTGTCAAAAATATAGTGAAAAAGGGAGCTTGCTATATTACAAACTGAGCTCTTGTTAGTACACCTACACTGTTCATATTTTATATATAAATAGTTAAAAGATGACTCTAGAGTGCTAAGAAATTATATTTTTGAAATACTTACTGGTATTTTAGTAATAAATTCGTAAAAATAGTCAATTTGGCCGATTTTTTACTATTTTTTTCCTCAAATGTGTAATTTTTTTGACAAAAAATATTTTCTTAACACTCTCACGAACAATGCAAGGAATCGACGATTTAAAACAAAATTAATAAATATGCAATAATAAGGCCGTAGTTTGTAATATTAAAATGCATAATTTAATTCTTATTTTCTCTAACTGTTGTCGCAACAATGTATTATATGAATTTTTCGATCAAATAATGCTTCGTAATTACTTATGGTAAACTTCAGATTTTTATTTTGAGCAATATAGCCAGAATCGTGAATTTTGATTCTATTGCAGCAATATTGCGCGCAACAAGTGTAGAGCCTTAAACTAAAAAAGTAGACATCATTGTTTCTTTTAAAATCGTTTCTTTCAACTAAATTTACCAAGTATAAACTATCTTCTTCAAACTAAGAAGTTTACTATTTTCAACTTATTAGTTTAATTTCTTAATTTTATGATTTTTGCAGATGCGCAATGAAAACAACCTCGAATTTGACGATACGCACGCGCAAATTGTGCATTTCTATTGGTTTAATCTTTAGTTTAGTTTTGAGCATAAACACTGCATTTATAATTCATTAATTTAATTTAATTTTCTAGTTTAGCGCCATGATTTAATTTTATAATTTAGTTGCTACATAAACCCACTATTCGTTATTTCTAATTCTATATCAGCTTCGTGAAAATTAAATGTTAAGCACTACGCAAAAACCACGTAAACGAATAAATAGTAATTTAAACAATGTAAATAAATGGCTACAATTACCATAATTAAATTGCGATAGTCGTAATCGTAAACGGTTTGGAGAACAAGAACAAGGACACATTTGAAACATAAATTTTAATCCGGACTTCAATTCCCACACTTACTATTGTAATAGGTATACGAAACAGGTTAGAACTACAACCATTTTTAATGTTTCTCAAACATTTTAAATTTATAACTTACAGTAGGTACCTAAATTTAAAAAACTGGTTCAATTTTTATTCATGCTACCTATCTAATCATCTAAGTTAGAGTAATATCTACCTATAAATAAATATTTTCTTAAGTTTTTTAATTAAATATTTTTTTAGAAATCCAAAAATTAATTCAAATAAAACTGCAAAATATAACTCAATGTTTTTGATATGATGACGTTAAGTAGTATCTTATTTTTGATAATAGTCAGAATCTTCAATCTTATATAACTTTTACTTATAACTGATGTTTTCTTCTAATATCTAATAGTGTTAAGGTAGATAAGAAATTTTTTATCGTACCGTCATTATAAGTAGTGAAATAGATAAATTATGGCATCTTTCTTATAAGTTTCTGTAAATATAAAAAGACATAAAACATAACAACATAACACTTGAGCACGTCTACAGCTCTTTTTGTGTGCAAAGTTTCAGCATTAATTTCTGCTCGTATTTTTTCTTTCTTTTCACAAGCTCTTGGCGATTTATACAGCGCGTTACGAAACCCGTAATTTTATTTTCATATGTCTATATTTTTACATTTATATGATAATGTGCGTAAATCGAGGAAACATAAAAAACGCTGTAGCGCTGAAGGTTCATGAAAACGAATAAAAACATGGAAATTTCGTGAAAAATTCACATTTATGATAATTTAATAGACACTTTTGAAGCTGAAGCTTTTTCATACTCACTGAAACATTTCAAAGTTGCGTCCTTAGAAATTGAATTTAGAAGGTTTGAGGTTGGATTTTATACTCAAAAGATTTTATTGAATTTTGCGCTTTGAAGATTAAAATTTGGTAACATGAATGAAATATACATTCAATTAGGTAGTAATGTTTATCAGAAAAATCATAAAGAATAAATGTTTTGCATATAGGTATTAAGTGTATTTGTACCATTGTACCAGTATCGGAAAATATTCTATTCGTGTAGTATAATGACAACAATATGAGCCTCAATTTAAGGACCATAATGGCGTTCATTATAGACTGAAGGTTATAATTAGTGATGCCGCCGAGACGAGAAATTTCTCGTCTCGGATTTTCGAGGTGAGACGAGAATCTAAAATTACGAGAGGAGAAATAGTTCTCGAGAAATCGAGAATTCTCGGAACTAAAACTTGAAAAAGATTTGATATTATACTTTTCGAAAATGTTAAAATATGTTTTTTTCTAAGCATTTCTTGTTTTGATATAAATATTTTTATTTGTTAACCAAAAATTGTGTGCAAATTTAACAAAAATGTACAAAAGAATTCCAAATTCACAATATTTTTTCGAGAAATTGAGACGAGAATTGAACAGCCGTTTCGAAAATTTGAGGCAAGACGAGAAATGACTATTTATCGTCTCGTCTCGTCTCACGGCATCAATAGTTGTAATCAATCATTATAGTACTCAGCACCATAATGAAATAACAAATAATTCGTTACCATATTTGAATACTAAGAAAGTTTAATAATATACCTCGTACCTAGTAAGTACTTATTTCTAATTTTTTGCCTGATTTACGTCACCAATTTTGTATTCAAAATACGAATCGAAACCAAGCAATATTGTAATACTTACATGGCATGGCGTATTATCAAAATAGACTTCACTTCGTCTGATAAATTTCAAGACTAGTTTCATAATGATTGACGATGTGACCCTTATAACATAAATAACTATTATCCAATTAGGTATTTAAGCACCTGAAGATTGGCTGTTTAGTAAATTTATATATTAATTAATACTAATTTACAGATTAGTGCCAATTTCATCAACGACAAATAAAACATTTGTTCCAATTTAATGTCTTTCCTACGTTGGTTTAAATGTAGGTGACTTCAATTAAAATCAAATAAAAAAGGATTTCCTGAAATCAAATGACCTTGCATAACGTTTACGTTGTGAAGTCCTCCCACTCATAATAGCCTCCTACGACTCAGATAAAATCGCAACTCGTCTTCATAACAACGGAATGTTAGAAAAACAAACGAATAATAAAAAAAACATCTTCCGTAACCATGACATATAGCTGACAAATAATTGAAAGTTGTAAATAATACTGAGACAAATAAAGTGTAGGCTTTATTGTTCATTCATGATATAAATCATTGCTAGATTAAATTTATTTTTAACTGAAAATATGCATTTCATTTTCGAAAGGAAAAAAAACATTGGAGATTTAAAGTATAAGTCGGCCGCTTCTTTACAAGAAAAAAGGTTACAAATTTTAATCTGTATCTTGTAATTTATAAATTATAAAGAGTGAGAGAGTTAAAAGGTATTTATCATTCTCGATTCGTTTCAAGAAAAATTCTCAAGTCATCACCTGAGTTAATGCACTTTGGAAGATAACTTGTTATTATAACACGATTCATCATTGTCTGCCAACTGCCAAATGGAGATAAACGGGCCTTCGGACTCAAATGAGATAAATATTATAAATATATCACAGGAGAATATACTTTTTCTGTAATCTTATATTTTATAACAGGTACATATACGAAATGATTAATCATCATATTTTACTCCAAATAAAGAAGCAGAAATCAAAAAATCAGCAAAACTTTCAATGACATTTTGCATCAAGAAATAACAATAGCCTTAAAATCGGGCCGAAATAATATTAATTATTATTATACATATAATATGGCATTTTTGTATTTAACATGAAATTTCAAATCTTTCTATTATATTTTACCTCTCGCCTCATATTCTATAAGAGAGGTATTGTGACGGGTCAAAATTTTCGAGTATGAGGTTTTCGCAGATAAGCATGTTTTAGGGTCTCTAGAATACGAATTACACATTTTTGAGATGATGTCTGTGTTTGTGTGTGCGTTCGTTCGTTAAGCCGTGAGTTACATTTTTTTGGAAACGATAAATACCGAATCTCATATCTAAGGTTTAAATACGATTTTCAATAGACCAATTATATTTTGGTACCAATTCATAAACCGAAAGTAAGACTTTTCATATAGAGCAATATGATTTTTCTTAAATTATCTCGATAAATAAAGCATTTATGGTAATATATGTTTCATTAAATTTTTTTTTTTAAAGAATTTTCTGTACCATTTATAAATTATAGGACAATTTAAAATGTACCTAGTGTTTAAATCTTTAAAATCTTGTAGGCCATGATTGCTTGACAAGA
The DNA here is from genome assembly GCA_947534325.1 of Agonum fuliginosum. Taxonomy (NCBI): domain Eukaryota; kingdom Metazoa; phylum Arthropoda; class Insecta; order Coleoptera; family Carabidae; genus Agonum; species Agonum fuliginosum. Next base: position 13,024,650 of record OX384045.1, on the reverse strand, counting down.
TTGATTATAAAAATTCCGAACAATTCATAAAAATTTCCAGTATATGCAAACTTTACACGGTTACATCTCCTGTTAGAATTTTTTTTAACATTTCAAAAAGACACATCTATAGATCCATTCTTTCTCTATTAAATATATATAAAAACATTACCTTGAAGTTAATAATTAACTAACAGTTTATTCGCAACGAAAACACCTTTATAGTATATTTTTCAACTTCAAAATGACATTGCATTGCTAGGATGCGGCAAAGTACGAGTTTCGGGCTGGTTTCAGGCATCTGCAGTAGTATGGGGAAAGAGTGGAATAGAAAAAAGTACAATCGCGAGTATTCTAGAAGTTCGGAAAAAACCTAGAACCGCAGAATTTCAAGAAATTTTGTTTAAATTCTATTGAAGCCAAACTAAAACTAGATAAATCAAATCACACACTGAAACTAATAATTTAAAAACAACCTGTTTTCCAACTTCACACTTTTTTTCAACCGAATAAAAAATTCGATAATCGTCTCTAATAATAACCACTCTCACAAACAACTACTAGGTACGTTTAATTATAATCTCGTACATCTATTAAGAGTTCATTACTCTTTTCACAATTGATGTTAAATGCTCGTAAGAAAAAATCCTTGTTAAATGGTAGGTGATATATCTGCACGCAACATCGATCCTAGGATACCTTTCTGCTAAATGTCAACGCTAAATACGACGGGGAATGTATTATAGTCTTCGAGCATATACTGACTAGAGAAGTAATTCCCTATACCAATGCATAGCTTGTTGTGATCGGAAGATATGCAGTAGGGGGGACTTGCGGGGCTGGAAGTCATGGTGTATTGCGGGCAGCGTTTTGCTGTTATTCTTTGTTACTTCTTGTCACACATGTCATTTTACTATAATCCTAAGTTCTGCGTTTACTTTGTGAAAAGTTTAATGAGGTTGTGTGAGTATTATTTTACTTTGTGGAATAATACTAAGAAATTACGCATCCCTCAATACATCACGGCTTCCGACCCCGCTAATCTCCCCTCCCGCATATCTTCCGATCACAACAAACGCCGTAAGGCGGCCTCTAGTCAGTATATGTTCGAAGATTATAGTGGTCTGGTGCTAAACAATAGAAATGAAATAGTTGCAGAGGTAGGGTACTTAGATAACTGGAAATGGAATCTCCTATTGTAAGGGAGCTATAGTCTTAATGGTAGACAAGTTTAATTAGTAGGCTGACATATGCAAGAATGAGAGACAATTAAACGAAAATAGTTTCAAACTGTTTCAAACTTTTAATGCAATAGGTTAACATGTTGTTTAGCACTGCGTTTATCAAAATCAAAATATCATTTTTACTTCTTCGGCCCAGAATATCTTTTAACCAAAGTATTTTTGCATTCTTTTTAAAGGTACTGTCAAAAAGCAATACTTGAGTATGACTGAATTATTACGTTCAATAATATCAGAATGGGCTCATTAACCATAATCAAATTGTGGCAATTTTGTATTATAGATATTAATTACATACTAAATAATTTTAATTAGTAAAAGAAAAATTGTTAAAAATTTCTATACTTCAGAGATATAAGGATTTAAAAATTCATGACGTCATCTGTATTAGCTTTGAAATGAAGCTTCTCATTGACTGAACATAGTTTTCCTGCTGTCCGACATTCATTCCGGAAGGCAACATAATGGATACAAATTTATTTATAACAGTCAGTTTTGTAGGTTGGAGTAAGATTTTCGTATGTAAATACTATAATAGAATATACTATAATACACTTTCAAATAATCATTTTACGAAAATTTATTAAAAACTTCTTAATCATGCAGAACTAAGATTCAAACTGATGATTTTAGTCAACAGAAGCCCACCAGCTCCATTGAACCGTCAAAATCAGGAATGTCAAACTGTATGAAAATGTTTGACTATGTAGGTTTTAAAATTAATTTTTTATTTTCATATTGAAGATAATTATTGAACAAAGGTAAGATTTTTTAAATATATATTTATACACTTTTAACAAATATAATAAGGAGTAAATACAATAAACTGGTTGAGTGCCACTATTAATACAGATGACGTCACAAATTAATTTTGAACTTTTAAAAATCATATCTGCACTAATAATGAATTTTCATCCAAGAACACCTTTATAGCGATAAATCTGTCATCCGCGCAACTTTGAGCTTTGCGCTTTCATCATTATATTACAAACAGCAGTAATGATTAAATTGGTCAATTTGTTTGATAGCCTGTACAAAATATCTGGTAGCAAGGACGACGACAGTATTAAGTAAGCAAGTATCACAATTAAATAAACTATAAAAACTTAATGAAATGCTTATTATAAATGTTATTACGTCTGTAAAACATAAATTTTTAAATATTTTCATTATTACTTCCGTGTTTAATGTTGGAAACTTGTTTCTGTCTGCACTCCTACAGGTTTTTTTTATTAATTACTTTAAGAAATTTTTCTATCCCAAGTTGTACTAGAAGCTAAAAGATTAGAGCCCAGGTGGTATCTAATGGTTTGTTTATATATCCTTATCAGTTGCTCTGACGTTTTTTAGATTACATGTCTAGGGAACAAGACAGTTTAATTTGAAAGAAAAACGGGCCACTTTCGTTAGATAACTTGTTACTCAAATTATTTGTTCTTAAAATATGGTCCATATCCTTATCTCATACAAACAAGCTGTACTACAGATAAAAAGTTATTTTATTTCTATTACATTATATTAATATAATATATTACATGCATTTTATTCAATAGGCTATTTGCAAGATTTTTTTATTGAATATTTTTGAAGAAGAGATAAAAACTTGGGACCCGTATTTTTTATTTTTACAAAGAATTTATTAATAAGCCCAAAAATAATTAATGAAAATGTGGTGTGACGTAGAAAAATGCCATATGTTCAATGCCGTCACAGTAAAATTTTTCTCAATTTACTAGAAAACATATAATTTTTGTAAAATAAAATTTGTATTTTACCTATGTTTTAGACCTAACATTATGTTCATAGTATTAAAAATCTAATTTGCAGTACCATGCAAGTAGGTATCCCATTAATTAAATCAAAAAGTAATATTTACTAATTTTTAGCCACAGATCATAAGCTAAGTACTCCTTCATTTACTTGTTGATTTTTAAAGAATCTGAAATCGCAGTATCTACTAATAGCTAATAGAGTAACATTTGTCATTTCCATTATATTCGTTTTCTTAAACTATAAACATTAATTTGAAACATTTAAAAATTTGTGTATACCTTCAAAATAAATGCTTATGTGAACTAGGCTTCAAGTTAGATTCAGACTTAACCAATTATAAGTATAAGTGCTAAATTAACCAACTAACGCTACCACAAAATTCCAATTTCAATTATAAGTATAAGTGCGAACGTTGAGCGCTGGTTGGTTAAATTAGCCACTTACCTATACTTATAGTTGGGTAGGTCTGAATGGTCTGAATCTAGCTCTAAGCTTCATTCGCATAAGCATTAAGTTTTAAAGTTTACATTTTTGTTTACGCGTTTAAGAAAGTTTGAATACATCTAACTAAATACGAGCATTCACAGTGCTTTTAAACTTTCTTAAACGTAAACATAGATTTAAAAACTAAAACAAAAGGCTTAAGTATGTGAATGAGGCTTTAGAAACTCCATTTCCGTTTTAATAAACGCTCAATGTTTATAACAGATTAGGCTCTACGCTGCCATATGGTAAATTTTCATTATCATAAAACATTTTTGAATTTTTTTTTATATATTATATATATATATATATATATATATATATATATATATATATATATATATTCAGATTTATATTTTTTTTTGAATTCAGAAAAATACTATCTATACGAATCTTTAAAAATAAATATATGTCTCTATTTAAAAAAAAGAAAAAATCTAAATTGCGTTCCGAGAAAAAAATGTTCTTGGTATAATATGGAATACTGAAAACGATTACATAAAAAAAAAAATTCGAATGTTATTAGTATAGGAAATATTATTAGCTGGACACTGAAATACTGCAAAGCAAACCATTCTGTATTGTATAGAAATCGTCGTCGGTCGTCGTTTGGACACCAAAGTACCAGGAGAACAGAATCCACAGAGTTATCACTCTGAGATGTTGTGAAAGAGGAAGTTGAAAGTTTCCCCGTATGATGGTTGTATAGAAGTCGTCGTCGGTTGTCGTTTGGACACCAAAGTAGCAGGAGAACAGAATCCACAGAGTCTATCACTCTGAGATGTTGTGAAAGAGGAAGTTTAAAGTGTCCCCGTATGAACGACATCGAAAGTTTTTAATGAGTTTCCGATTTGTTTTTTAAAGAAAAAAAATTTTAGGAAATGTTTCCATAATACAATTTACAAAAACTTAAAGAAACTAGACAATATTTTGATTTATTTCCTTATTTCATATTTGCAGGTCATTAAAATATAATATTCATTAATATCGCAAAGCGAGGGAACAGCTAGTTTGATACAAATTTTTAAACAGTTAGCTTATTGACTATAATAATTTATGTAAAACTCGCATTTTTAGTAATTTTTAGAAAATATTTAACAAAATATGGCAAGTTTCTTTGTAAATTTCATTCTATAGTCATGTAAGCACAACCTATAAGTACTACATCATTGTAAAATATGAGCTCATCGATTTCAAAACCAAAGTCACAAAATGATTTATTGTAACATGCTTTTTTGCTTTGCATTTGATAGCAAGAGATGGGCCTTCATCATGCAGAACAAAGTTTCAAACTGATGATTTTAGTCAAACAACACAAGCTCACCAGCGACATTCAAACTTCAAAATCAGGAATGTCAAAATGTATGAAAATGTTTGACTATGTAGGTTTTAAAATTAGTTTTTATTTAATATTGACAATTCCACTCATAGTCATCCAATCAAAACACAGTATTTTGCTGAATTGTACCAATCACAGACGAACTACAGTGACAATTTTCACTAGTGAAAATTACACTGACAATTTTCACTAGTATAGTGAAAATTGCCGCGGAGCGTTGCTTAGATATTATGTCAGTTGTTGATTGTTTAAAAAAATACATTACTTTTTTTGGAATAAATAAAATCATTTGAGAAATTGTCAAGCCGAATACCATACGTGACTATGATTTTTTTGGTAATTTTACCCGTCTGGTAACTCCTGCTTGTTTATTTTCGACGCAACAAGCAGTCGTGACCAGGCGGCAAAAATTGCCGGCAAAATAATAGTCACTAATATGGTATTATACAGGGTGTCTCTAAAATGAGTGTACATGGCTTAACCACAGCTTCCTGGGCCCAAAATAAGACGATTTAACCAAACTTACATATATCCAAAAGTGTACCGTTAAGCCGGAATTCTGCTTCAAAGTTCTTGCAAAAATAACGAATTTTGCTTATAACTAAAAATTGCTTAGGCAGATTTAGATGAAATTTTGTATGACATGAAACATGGTTATAAGTCATCTTTTGAAATGATATTTGTTATTTTTAGTGCACTGCTAGTGCGTAAAACTTTAATGGTAGTCCCTTAATTAGGCTGTAACTTTTTAATGGTCAGGCTGAGAACTTTCAAAAAAAAAATTTTAGAAAGAGGCTTTCATAAGTAAACTTTAATTTCTTCGTTCAATTGTTAATATCTCTTACGGTTTAAACAGAAAAAAATCAAATCCGTGTGCTTGCATCGTGTATTTCTCAAAAATACAATTTTATCTAGCGTTTTTTTTTTCTGAGGAACGTTGAAAAGTAAAGTTTACAGTCAGCCCAACACTGAAAATGAACTTTTAGCAAGAATTCAAAATGTTTCTCTATCAATAAAGAATAATGTACAATGTTGCAAAGGGCACAATACAATTTTTTGAGCATTTATTGTAATTTTAACAATAAACTTATTTTTTTCTTATTTATTATTGTTTGTTAGACTACTAGATAAAATTGTATTTTTGAGAAATACACGATGCAAGCACACGGATTTGATTTTTTTCTGTCTAAACCGAAAGAGATATTAAAAATTGAACGAAGAAATTAAAGTTTACTTATGAAAGTCTCTTTCTAAAAAAATTTGTTTGAAAGTTCACTGCCGTCGGTATATTATTTATTATAAAACATTTTTTCTGGTAGGTGGTATTATCAAAGTTGCAGTTTCCTAGAGTTTACGAATTTAAAAATTATTGTAAACTTAAAATACCCACTGCAACTAATATGTTTTTTATAGCCAGAACTTTTAAATTTCTAACCAAGGTGCTGCGGTTGTATATTGGCTGTATAGAAGTCGTCATTTAGACACCAACGTATCAGGAAAGCAGAATCCACAGAGTCTTTTAAGATTTTAGCTCAGAGATGTTGTGAAAAGTTTGAAGTTTCCCCGTATGAACAGCATTGAAAGATTTTTTATGACAGTTTCTGGCATCTACACCATACTCGCAAGCAGGGCATTAAAATGGAATATTAATTAATATCGTAAAGCAAGGCAGCAAGGGGACAGCTAATTTGATACAATTTTATTTAAGACCGAACACCGAATCGTTCAAATGTGTGCGTCTTATGCAGGGCATCGAACCGTAACTAAACCGTAACCGAAAACCGAACCGATATTACCATTTCATGGAACCGTAACCGAAAACCGAAACCAATATTTATTTTCTTTAAATATGAAAACCAAAAACCGAAATGAAAAATTTGTTCATTTGTAAACCGAAAACGTAACGGAACCGATATTATTTCGGTTTTTATTAACCGTATAATTTCGGTTCTTAATAACCGGTGAAATGCAATGCTAATCGCCTGTAATGTATGGTGTTCCACTCGGGTAGAATACTCGTATTTATGTTAAAATTAAAATAAAAGACTTTTTGATATAATAATGAGTTCTGAAAGTTCTTTTGAAATGTTAAAATAATGTAATTTAGAACCGAAACCATTAAAAAACCGTAACCGTTAAAAACCGAAACCGTAACGAAACCGAAATTTTAAATTTAATTTTACCGAAACCGAAACCAAAACTAATATAATTTTTTTTAAATAACGTAACCGATAAACGTAACCGAAATTTTTTCACCCGTAAGACCGTTAACCGAAACCGAACCCCAATTTTTTTGGTTCGAAGCCCTGGTCTTATGAATCCTATTTTCGTTTTAATCAACTAAATAACAGACTACCCTACACTGCCGTTGGTTTATTGTTTATTATAATATTATAAAACATTTTTTCTGGTAGGTAAGTTGTTGTTTCCTATAGTTTATGAATTTAAAAATTAATCCAAATCCAAACTTAAAATATCTGGAACTGCAACTTTTATAGCCAGAACTTTAAAAATTTTATCTATCCAAGTTGTATAGAAGTCGTCGTTTAGACACCAAAGTATCAGGAAAGCAGAATCCACAGTGTCTTTTAAGATTTTAGCTCAGAGATGTTGTGAAAAGTTTGAAGTTTCCCCGTACAGTATAAACAGCATTGAAATATTTTTTTATGACAGTTTCTGGTACCTGCACATACACCATACTAGCAAGCAGGGCATTAAAATGGAATATTATTTGATACAATTTTATTTAAGACCGAATACACCGAATCGTTCCTATGAACTCTATTTCCGTTTTAATCAACGCTCTGGACTGCCGTCATTATGGCATATTATTATAAAACATTTTTTGTGCGGTTTTCTAGAGTGTACGAATTTAAATTTAATCCAAAGGTTATTTTATTGAAAACTTAAAATACCCAGTACAAATTAATTTACGAACTTTTAAATATCTAACCAAGTGCATGCGGTTGTTTAATGGTTGTATAAGTCGTCGTTCGATGCCGAAGTACCAGGAAAACAGAATCCTACAGAGTCTACAACGATTTTAGCTTTTAACTGTTGCGAAAGAAGTCCGTTTAAAAGTTACATTCTCATTCTACTCAAGCCCACCCTAACCACAGAGCTAAATAATGGACTATAGCCTAGCTATAGATTCATATAGATTTAGTGTATCGAACAAAGGCAGCAATAGGGAACCCGCTCTCGTAGAGGGATCAAAATTGGTACTAAATATGAACATATCATCACAAACAAGGGTTCATTTGAAAGAAGTTCATTTTTGTGTTGATATTTGCAATTTTTGTAGATTAGTTATGTGAAGTTAGTCAAGTTATGACAAGTTTATGGCATTGTAAAGTTGAAACAAAAAATAAAACTAATATTTCTACACTTAATGGACGTGGCACTTATCTTTATCTTTAAATTTAAAAAAAATCGATCCGACCAAAATTTGTCTGTTTCATTCCCCCCATTCAAAAGCATGTTTTTGCTGCGCACAACGTTCCTACATTACTCTCTTAAGAGGGTATTATTCCTAACATGAATCCCGAATTTTCATTCTGACGAATTCAGTTTACAATAATTAGTGATGCCGACGAGAACGTGAAATTCGAGACGAGATCAACTTTTTTTCTCGTCTCGAAAATTCGATAGTTAACAAAAATCTAGATTGAGAAATCTCGTTCGAGAAATGAAATGAAATAAATGTAATAAAATATCTTTGAAAAATTATGAAAATTTCTTGAAAATATTTCTTGATAGATCTAAGGCCCGTTTTACACATATGAGAATTACTCCGAAAATTATTGCGAAAATTACTACCAAAATTTTTGAAAGTAATTTTGACACTTTGAGGTTAACATACAAAAACTTCATTTTATTTTAAGGATGTCACCTATTCGACATTCCGTCCACAATAACTTCTTCCCGTAACCACGACATAATTCAGTACGAAGTACGAGCTAAGACCGGCAAGAAAATTGACAAATTCAAAATATCTATATTATTATTTTCGGAATAATTTTCAGAGTAAATTTGCTGTATTACACGCCCAACAATTACTTTCAAAAATTTTGACAGTAATTTTCGCAATAATTTTCGGAGTAATTCTCATATGTGTAAAACGGGCCTAAGAAGGTAAACTTCGGATGCGCGCGCATGGGTGGACAATAGTTAAGTGGTGCGCAGTATACTGTAGATTTTTGTGACAGTAAAAAGTGCGGTGAATTTGAATTTGACAATAAATTCTTCTTGAATTTGACAAACATTATTTAAATTCATTTAAGTGCAGAGGAAAAGTTTCATTTAATTTAATTTGAACAAACCATATTAACGAAATCGTCGTACTATTTGACACTATACTTATAAATCTGTCACTTATTGGCATAAAAAACGGGCCCGAATAGGTCTATTAAGTATTTTCTTCACTTCCTATTGCTACATCAATGTGCACAACCTATTGCGCATTTCGTTTCTCGATTGTACAAGAGCATAATAGGAATTATCAGCGGGAAATTTAAACATTCGAGAATCGAGATTTCTCGAATTCTCGACTTTGAGACGAGAGTAAACATTGACGAGATTGGCCGAGAGGAGACGACCAATGAAGTATATCTCTGTACTCACCATTTCGTCTAGGCTCTTGAGGTCGTTGGTGACGATCTGCGGCATGGGTCCGTACATCATGACGGGCTGCTCGTCCTCGAGCTCCGAGTCGGAGTCGTCGTCTCCGGCGGCGCTGTCCGACGTGGACGTGCACGTGGAGGCCGGCTCTCTGGTGGCGGCCAGGCGCTGCTCGGCCGCGATCTCGCGGTCGATCTGACGCTCCATCTGCACGAGCATCGGGGCCAGCATGCCGAATCTGCGGGGGGAAGATAATGTGACGGTTAGAGGCGTAATAATGCTGAACAGTCCTTAAAACTGAAGTTAAAATTCAAATTTTTTGAATAACAAATACATTTTTGAATAGGTAAACGTTGGCTCCAAATGGGTCTAATGCCACTTTTTTCATATTTATACTCTATTTTTTATATTCGTGGCTAAACATGGCCAATTTTAGCTATTTTGTGAGTTTCTTATATGTATCTTATCACATTTAAAACAAAAAAATAACAAACTGGCATTCGACTCACTTGAGGACAACCTTTAACTGTTTAAAAATATATCATTTGTTTTAAAAATCTTAATATTGAAACTACTTTTAATGAACTGAATATCGTTCTTCGCCCTTTTGACGGTTTGTTTTGTATTGAACCATTTGTAATTTTCTGATTTAAATACTTTATAAAGAGTAATATTTACTTATTTAAATTAATAATTTTATCCTTTGTTTATTTATGTGTAACAAGCCGCACAGTGAAATCCAGCGTTTACGTGCTTAGGTATCGATCCCCCTTATGGTGATCCTCTACTCATGGCAGGAAACAGTCAAAAACATTCATTCCGCGCACTATTCTATATGGCCAACAATGCTTGAATCTGCGAAATAACCTAACGAACTCGTAGATAGCTATCATTATAAACTCATTGCATAATATACTATATTGACCAAAACTAAACCTGCAATCGCTGTTTTGAAAACCGGTTACCGATTCATATAAAATATAATTACTTATGAAATCCGAAACAAAGCAAAACCCTATAAATCACACTAAACCGGTAACCGAACCTGAACCGTTATTTTGTACGGTTCAAGTCAATGGAAAGTTTCTAAGCAGAGAAAACTAACTTTTGCAAAAAAAAATCGAATTTTCTAAACAACCAACCCCCACTAGAAATGTGTATTAAGATCCGCTCTTGTTTAAAACATTAAATTTATGAGGATAATAATTAAAATATCTAATATATTAAGTCTAATTGGTAACTGATGATTGTGATTATAAAATAAAAAGATATCTTACACATGTAATAAATTATTTGATCCCTTAGACAATGCGAAAGAAACGATAAATAAATGGATGGATTTAAAAGTATTAAAATTTAATACATGTAAGACGATATACAACAAACGGTAGAACTTAATATAAAGCGAGAAGAAAAAACGAAAGAGATACTAAATTAGAGATAAGTTATTTTTAAAATAGCTGAATTCAATTTATGACTTCAAGAAATAAATTTAAAGTTGATATTATCTACCAAATCAATATATTTGATGACAAATTCATTATACTATCAAAACTTATTCAAAAATGTATGTTAGAAAGGCATGCAATATTCGTTAAATACAAATTAATACCTATCCAAATTAAAATTTAAAAAAAATTGAAAGCACGAAAGCGTATATTTAAACAAAGAAGAGATAGTATTCCTGATAATTAACTAATGAACATCTTCTAATGCCTAGTAATCCTCCAAATAAGGATTTATCTAACGAATAGCGAATAGAAATTTTACAACATGTAACATTATGTTATACAACGATCTTTCTCCCTTGTCTTCTCTCTCTTTGTTCTATTAATGAAATCCACTAATCTCGCCGTCAGGTTAAAATCAAATCTTTGTTAAGATTCTACACCACCAGAGGTTCTCTGATGGTGACAATGGTGTTGAACGCATAATGTCGCGTGCTCTTTGACGTCTAACCAGATTCCACGTTTTAGACAAAACAAAGGGCGAGAATCGTAGTTGTAATTAAATGCAAAGTGCTTCAAACTCATGAATACAAATGACGCAAAGAACAAAGTAGTGTTTTGACTTCAAAACAAAATTCGTCTTTTAAACTTTATAACAGCAATTGTGCATTAAAATGGTCGACAGGTACACAATAGTGGTCACCAGTTTTATTTTTTACGTGATTTTAAGATCGTTGGTTAACAAAACCATTTTATTATCCGGGTATGATCGAAATTCAAAGCAGTGAACTATGAAATTCAATAAAAATATTTATACAAATAAGATAATATCAGTTTGATCACAGCAGTTGACAAAATACCAACTGGATTGAGTTCTTTCCGAGTAGATAAGTTCCACTTTAATTATCCGGGTATGGTCGAAATTTAAAACAGTAAATTAAGAAATTCAATAAAATATTTATAAAAATAAGATATTATCAGTTTGATGACAGCAGTTGACAAAATACCAACTGGATTGAGTTCTTTCCGAGTAGATAAGTTCCACTTTAATAACAACTAGCTGAGGAGGATACCCGGCGTTGTCCAAATAAGAGTTTTGTTTAACTCCCATCGTCACTGGCCCGATAGTATTCAAACATATCTGACAATATAACTCTAGTCAAAAGAGTCCTGCATGCAAAATTTCATGAGAATCGTACAAAAATGAGACCTGCATGCAAAATGTCATTAGGAAATGGTGAAAATTCTAAATTTTTAACTCTCACCTCTAATGGTCCCATCGAATTCAAGCATACCCTAATATTTGGCTTTATGGTCAAAAGAGACCTGTATGCAAAATTTCATGAGGATCAGACAAACGGTCCAGGAGGTTGATTCTATAACTTGCGTGACTACATTTGCGTTAGCGTTAGGATGACGTTACTGTTCCTAATCTGGTGACTTTCGTGGGGAATTTAGTTCTTTAGGTTTTCATGCTGTTTTGGTACTGGTGGCAACCGTGGTAACTGTTTACTGTGACTGTAATTGTCTTTCGGAGATTTTAAATTCATTTGTGTATCGTTTGTTTTGTGCGTGTTTCTGTGTGTTGTTTGTAGTTTATTTTATAATATTTTATAAGTATGGAAGATCTCGGCGATAAGAAACGCGACATGAACGCTATAATGTTGATTTTGGTAAAAGTTAAGACATTCCGAATTTTTCTTAGCTGCCTACTTATAAGACGTGTGTTATATGGTCTTTCCTCCAATACTTCTTCATCAATAATTGCAATAAAGCCAGTTTTTATCCTTAAACAATTTTAATGATACCTATTTATAGGTAGATTCTCGGTAAGTTCATAAAATCTATTAATGGTAGGTAAATATTTACGGGTATAACGTGGTATAACCCTAATGAAACGAAACTTGTATGTATGGACACCATAAAATAAATACAGGGTGTCTCTGTACTTCGGGAAAAAAATTAAAGGGTATATACTATACGTACTGATCATGGAACAAAAATAATTTTTTTAAAATTCGCAAAATAATTTGCATGGTATTTAAAGGAAACATTTTGTTAGCCACTGGTGGATAGCTATTTTTAATGATTTTAATTAAATCTACTAATAATACAAGTAGTAATTGTTTACACAACGCCAAATAAATGTCTGATGTTGTGTAATTAAAAATTATGTTTCTTTTAATAAAGTAGGTACGCTGTTTCAGTGGTTCTAAAAATGTTCATTTCAAGTAAACCACCCTTAATTTTGCGAATTTAAAAAAATCTTTTTGTTCCATGATCAGTACGTGTTACAGTATATACCCTTTAATTTTTTTCCCGAAGTACAGAGACATCCTGTATAACAAGTCAGTTGTCAAAGGAAGTATTCCTCCAGTCCCAAGGTTTGAGTTCTATGATATAAGCCAATGAAACAAATCTTACTCGTAATAATAATTATCAGTTCGGTTCAATGTTAAATTTTTATAGCTTTAGTTTTAAGAAACTGTAATTTTAAAACGAAAAATATAAAGACTAAAGAATAGATCAGGTATGGTTTTGTAATGAGATCTATATAATACAATTATAAACAAAAACCACCAACTTACTTCGCGCCTCTTCTAGCCACCTCCAGCAGACACAGAATGACATGCTTCTCGTTCTTCCTCATGATGAGGTCGTCGGTCTCGAACAGAAGACACTCTAGGATGTGGAGGGAGTTGCGGCACCAGGAGATGAAGTTGTGCACGTTGTCTCTGGCGAAGAACGTACCGGGCTTGGCGGCCGGGAGGTAGTGCACGTCCAGCAGCATCGCCAGCGGGGCCGCCAGCGACGACGTGGTGCTCCGCGTCATGACGCGCGAGCGAGCCGCGCGGCGCGACATGTACTCGGCTGCGAAGTGTTTCACGTTGTTGGCGTGCTGGAACAAGAGGAGATGTTAGAATAGTTATTTTATGGGTAGTTATTTAGATGAATGGTTTAAGAAAACCTTATTGTTCTTATTTTGTATAATGCCCTGCTCACACATGGACACATAGAAGACACACACACGCAACAATAAAAATACTGTGTGTGTTGCTTGTGAAATAGAGGCGCCGCTATTTTGTGGCTTCTATGTAAGTAAAGAAAAAATCAATTTTGAGGCTACAAACGTTTCACACGTTCTTTATTTTGATTTTGTAGCCTCCTGTGTGTGTTTTCTATGTGTCAATGTGTGAACAGGGCTTAAGATTATTTGTTCTTAATTAGAATTTGACATACAAATTCAGATGTTTCGATGACTACCAGAATTTTAGTCCGTTCTATCACTCTTTTTAATCTGTTCCAACATCGTTCGGTAATTTTTATGGTCAAAAGTGTATGTAATAATATGTACTACCAAAACAAAACATTCTATCAGTTTGTACAAAATTCGGTAAGTAATAGTGACCTGGCGTATTTAGCAAGTACCTATTCACAAATATTTTAATGATATTAAGACTTGTCAAGTGCGACCTCCTACTACTACTATGACGTAGGTACTTGTGTTGTGCTTGCTGGCCAACGCTTGTGAATACTTGCCACACAATATGCTAAGGTATCAAAACAACACCAAAGTGAATCCAGTAGTTTGGAACTTCGAGCATATACTGACTAGAGGCCGCCTTACGGCGTTTGTTGTGATCGGAAGATATGCGGGAGGGGAGATTTGCGGGGTCGGAAGCCGTGGTGTATTGAGGAATGCTTAATTTCTTAATATTATTCCACACAGTAAAATAATACTTACAAAACCTCATAAAACTTTTCACAAAGTAAACACAGAACTTAGGGTTAAAGTAAAATGACATGTGTGACAAGAAGTAACAAAGAATAACGGCAAAACGCTGCCTGCAATACTCCATGACTTCCAGCCCCGCAAGTCCCCCCTACTGCATATCTTCCGATCACAACACGCTATGCATTGGTATAGGGAATTATTTCTCTAGTCAGTATATGCTCGAAGGTCTGGAAGCAAGTAATGTTTGGCAAGCATTGGCCAGTGTAATTATCCTTTGAGTTGTGGTAGATTTACAGACAACCAATGGAAAACGGCAAGTACCAACACCAACAACGCCAAGCATAGACAAGTACCCAGACTACTGGTATTTGTCTATACTTGTGAATACTTGCCAATGCTTGGCCAATATTGTCGGACTGGCTTTATACTATTTGAAACAAGAATGGTCTGTTTTAATTTATTTATTGTGCATAGAATATAAAAATCATAGGAAACGAAATCTGTTATATTCAAATAGGTACATAATAAATGTAAATAAAAAACTATAAATTTACCCAGACCTCAAACAGATGAATTCCAGATTCCAGTAACATAAAATTTACTTGTAGTGTATTTCATACAGCAATGAGATTTTTGTAAAAGAATAAATTCTAAAGAATCAAAAGATTTTTAATACAAATGGTGAAACTATAGGATATCACGCAAAATGTTATATAAGTTCTGATTCTGAACATAAAAAAGAAACTGCAAAGAAAGTGCGATGAATAAGAATGATTTATATTGTTTTGTTTACATTGTTTTCTACATCCAGCTGTGATTTGTTCAATTTCAATTTCCTCTGTTTATATCATATTTTTTGACTATTTGTTAGTTTTGTTTTGAAACGTTTTATAATCCCGAATGTTCTACCATTGGCATATTTCCAATTCCTTTTACAGTAGAACACTACTCGTATATCAATTTGAAGAGATAAAAAGAAAAACAAGTTTATCAATCTAAAAATACTCTACAAATATTTATTATTACAGCTTCACAGCAGTGATAACAAAATCTCGCATTGACTGATTTGTTTACCATGCTACTGCATATGAGGTTTCTGAACGACATACGATAAAATATTTTTCCTTGCACATTTGACATTTCCGCTCCAGCGGATGAGATCAAAGGAGGCAGGAAGTTAAATAAAAATTGTAATCAGTAGCAGATAGCGACGCATAAAGACGTTACTGAGATCAAAACTTGCAAAGAGAGATACTTGATTTCCTGTGAGTAAAGGAATATAATTTGCCTAAGATATTCTTACTTATGGGTTTGTCTTAAAATAAACATACTGAAAAATAGACTCAATCAAGCAATTACTATTCTTTTATACGTTAGACAAAGCACAGTCAAAATTTTCAGCCTCATTTCTTGATATTGTATTAAAGTTTGAACCATTTCTCTTACAAAATTTAAAAATATCTGAAGTTGGAATTTACTTGACTGGAAGTTTTATTAAAAGGATTGAAGTCAATGGGTTGCAGTCAAAAAAAAAAATATTTTACACCACTCTACCGGTTTCGGCCCCACATAAGCCCTTCTCAGGATAAATAAGTAGGTAATACCAACTCCTGAGGAAGGCTCATGTGGGGCCAAAACCGGTAGAGTAGTGTAAAATATATCTTTTTTGACTGCACCCATTGACTTAAATCCTTCTATTAAAAATATCTCTTTGTCACAAAATATCTATAAAACTGCACAGAAACTTGAACATTTTGTGACTTTGTTTTTGAAGTCTTTGATCTCGTATTTTACAAAAATGTACATAAAGATTGTGCTTGTGCTTACACGCCTATAAGATAATAATTATTTATAAAGGAACTTGCAGTATTTTGTTAATTTTTTTATTCAATTTTGACGTTTTAAACTGCTATTATTAACTCCATAGCAACAACTTAAAACAACTGTTTATTCACATAGTAAATTAAAACTTTTTAAATCACTCAACACATTTTTAAATCACTCTGATGTCATTATTTCGTTAAAAATGCATAAAAACAACGACAACTTGCCACAGACGACTACTTTGATTTTGATTATTTTTTGTTATGTCAAAATAAATCTATAATTCATATATTTGAAATAATTTCGTCAAAATTGAATAAAATATTGTATAAACCACGTGAGATACGAATGTTTATTCACTCGAAGAAATTACCCCACTCGCCCTTCGGGCTCGGGGGCTAAACTTTCTTCTCTTGAATAAATATTCATGTATCTCACTTGGTGTGTAAATATCTATTAAAGAGCCAAACAATGAATATCAAAAAAAAAATTTAGTCAATTGGTAGCCTGTTTTAAAAAAGATTTTAATAGTCGTCTTTTAGTCAATCGGTTTCATTAGAAAAAAAATTCATTTTCGTGTATTAATTAATGACATGGTAAAGTATTTCTTATTATTGTTTTGTCACATAAATGTATAACTTTGTATTCATAAATTCACTAATATAATTCATTATCCTTTATGTTAAATTTCAGTTTTATATTTTCAATTATACTCGTATACCCGTATAGTCAAAATCGTTGAAATTGTGTAGCTACAAGAAAGTGTTGCGTTGGGCCGTTGCACCTTATAATACACGTACATTTTACATGACTTTATTTCAACATGTTGCAGGAATAACGATATAGATTATTATATCAAACTTTTTTCTTATTTACGTATTGCTACATGCATTTATCGATTTATCTTTATATTGTTCTATTATTATTAAATATCTTTTAAACAATAGGTATTAAATTATTTTTCTTTGGTGTCAATGTTCTTCATATATATTTTTTATAAACTTAAACAATATGATATCATTTTATTATCATCATGTTAGTCAGAGTTCTGTAACAAAGTGACGAGTTTGTGGTATCTAAACACAGGAATTAACACATTTTATCACTCAACATTAGATAAAGCACCAAAAATACATATTATTTAAATAGCCTGTACAATAGGATAATTAAACAATTTGTTTGAATAGTCTACATACAATGAATTATTTTGTTATAATAAAACAGCTTATCCGTTATAAGAAGTGCTAAAGATTGTAATGAAGATAATGGGAATTCACTAATAGAAACTATATCAAGGGATGTGATTTTATAAAGATCTAATGAAAGTTTTATTCAATTTAAATTTAAAATTATATATTCATTTTCATTTCTTACATGCTACTAGGTACGTCATTAAATTTTCTGTCTGTTTCTAAGATTCCAAAAATATCAGTCAATTTTAAAATTAAGAATATGTTCCATAATTGACCTATCTTGTTGAACTTCGGTACGATAGATCAAGGATCAATTAATAGTTGTGCCTTTCCTAAATTTTAATAAAAAATTGTACATGATTATAAAAATTTAAAAAAAATTAATAAAAATTGCCAATTTATGCAAACTTTACACGGTTTTATCTCCTGATAGAAATTTATTTTAAAAATTTTAAAAAGGCACATCTATAGATTCATTCTTTCTCTATTAAATGTTTATAAAAACATTACCTTTAAGTCAATAATAACATTTTACTCGAAACGAAAACACTTTTACAGTATTTCTCAACTTTAAAATGATATTGCATTGCTTGGATACGGTAAAGTACGAGTTTCGGGTTGGTTTTAGGCAGTCGTAGTAGTGGGAAAAGAGTGGAATAGAAAAAACAGTAAAATCGGAAGTATTCTAGTAATTCGGAAAAAACGTAGATGAGTTTACAATAATTTAATTTTCATTGATGCAACCGAGCATAAGAAATATAGTATATTACATTACAAGTCATGAAAATGTTTCATTGCAGACGAGGAGGCTTGTTTGAAGAATGTGAGGATGCGCAGCGTCCGAGCGTTTCTTCAAAGCCTCCGAGTCTAGCAGACATTTTTATGACGCGTGATGTATTTTATTTTTTTTAAATCGGCAATTATAGAAGCTTAAAATTATAGTAAAAATTAGGTTTGCATAAATCATCAGAGCTGTGACAAATTTTAGAAAACGTTGTCATGACAAGTGTTTGTACCTACAGACAGTGGAAAGTAAAAAATTTCATGCCTAGTCATTTTTACTTATTTATTTTCATGTGTAGTCATGGAAATCAAGACTCAAATTAGTCAGGAAATGAAGATTTTCATGCCGATTTTTAAAAAAATGTCTTTCACGTGTTTTAATCCTGCATCGCTTTATTTGTTATTGTTACAAAAATAGAACCATTTTAGAATAGTCACTGTTCAGATTTAAAATTCAGTGGCTGTACAAGCGCTCAACGGCTCGAGTCCTGAATGAAAGCAACATAACGGTCTATCATCCAATAGCGGTCAGCATTCGCAGTGCGCCGCGCAAGGTGCGTATTTGTGTTTCCGGTCAGCGGAAGCTTAGTAGTCTCACTTTCACGGAAACTAAAAGTTCAAGGTGAATGTCGAGGCTGCTGAAGTGAATTCCTCATTAGTCGTCTCATTATCACTGCGAATTACATCGGAGCAGTGATACTCTTTCTTAAATGATTTGAAGTGGATGCCTTCTATGGGAATTGTAGGTTGATTTGAGTTATGTTGTGATAGGTCAATGCCGTAAACATTCACTTAAATTGTCTTTTAATTTGATTTGATTTAATTAATTACATTAATTTGATTATTTCTTCTAATATAAATTTATTAGGCTTTTTACCGTATTGGTATTTACTTGATTATCCATAGATCCATACCCAACACCCAAGTTAAAAAAAATAATAATAATCTTAATTGTTCCTGCTTACTTTGTTACTAATGTTGTTCCTAATAAAACCAATTATTTATCGTGTAGTATTTTTGAGTTGGCGAATCCCAAGTTTAAAGTGCGTGTTTTTGTAAATGATTGGTTAATTTATTGTTTGGTAGTTCTTCAGCCAATTAATCTGTATTGAAATGAAAATGCGTATCGAAATAACTAAATTATAACATGGGAGTAGAAAAAATGTATTTTTAATCATCTAAAGCTGGGTATAGATTGTCCGTAACGTACCTAACTTAAAAAATTATAATCCATGCACTTGGGATATTACAAGTGATAGTTACAATTTCATAGGTAAATGGGTAAATGTAATATAAATATTTTCTGTAATTTTCTCGTAACGTAAGTTAATAAATTTTGATTGTAAATTATCAGATAGGTTACAGTGGTTGTTACGAAAATTCAGAGATGAGATAGGAATTTCAATACTGGACGCTCTACAAACTCATTCTTAAGTGGGTACCCACTGCAGGACACTATAATGAGACAAAATATGATGGTACATGGTATAATTAACAAACTTTTCATATTAATTATGAGATGAAATTTCTCTTATTATGCCTATAGAAATTCAGTAATTAATATTAAGATTTCTCATGATAAACCAATTTCCGTTTGTTAATGGACACTTAAAATATTAAACAACTCTTTACTTTAATCTCACCTATATAATTTTATTTACAATACAAAAGAGAACAATTTACAATTTTATTATAACAAACTGTCTTATTGTTCTTTAGCGGAACTAAAATTTTTCGCATCTTCCTGTAAAATAATTGACACATAACAATATCGCAATATTAACACAGTTTGTTTAACAATTAGAAAACAAAGGCGAAACTCATTGTTTACATGGAAGTAAAAAAGAAATTCTGGATGTGTGAAATGCATCCGGTATTCTCTCACATGCGGCGATCGCTTTTTGTTTCTAACGAATTCATTAATTAACTTTTACTCATGATCAACTGTAATTGATTATTGTTTTGTTCTCACGATGATCTGACTGATCTACTTTGCATAGAATCAGAAACAGTGGTGTTTGTTTACAGGAAAGTGTGGTTAGATTTGAATAATTGTGCACAGATTGTAAAATGATAATTATTCATTCATTTAAACAAGTAATTAATTATCCTCGCATTCTAGGAAATATTCCTATTTATTTATAAATGAATAATACGATAAACATAAACAATATCTTTATCCTGTTACGAAATGCGTCAATACTGGATTAAAATTCCCTAACAAAAATAAAGTTTTTTTAATAAAATTGGATTTTCCTTGCATTAAGAAGAGAAATTATGTCTTAAAATATAGTGAAAAAGGGACCTTGCTATATTACAAACTGAGCTCTTGTTAGTACACCTACACTGTTCATATTTTATATATACATAGTTAAGACATGACTCTAGAGTGCTAAGAAATTATATTTTTGAAATACTTAATGGTATTTTAGTAATAAATTAGTAAAAATAGTCCATTTGGCCGTTTTTTTACTATTTTTTTTCGTCAGATGTGTAATTTTTTTGAAAAAAATATTTTCCTAGCACTCTCACGAACAATGCAAGGAATCGACTATTTAAAACAAAATTAATAAATATGCAATAATAAAGCCATCATTTGTAATATTAAAATACATAAATTAATTCTTATTTTCTCTAATTGTTGTCGCAACAATGTATTGTATGAATTTTTCAATAAAATAATGCTTCGTAATTACTTATGGTATTACTTATTTTGAGCAATGTAGCCAGAATCTTGAATTCTGATTCTGTTGAAGCAATATTGCGTTCAACAAGTGTAGAGCCTTAATAATTATAATGAGATATAAAGTATCAAATAAATGATATAGTTATCGAGTTTGACATGAGAAAATTGCCAATTACCTTTAAGTCAAAACTGCTGCCATTACAATAAAATAAAAAGATAATTAATTTATTAATTAACCATCCATGCAAATAAAATACAGCTGAATCGGTTTGAGTACCTACCTACCTTCAAATACAAGGTGTTTCTATACCTCTGCACGAAACTTTAATAGATTATATAATTTGATATACTGATTATAGATTAAAAAAAGATTTTTTTCAAAAATCGCAATAATAAGTGTAGTGAAAATTTTAGTGTCTCTTGTTTGAAAGTCCATTTAACTGTGTATTTATTATTTATTACATAACAAGTGACTATTTGTAGATAGTCTTATAGTATTTATAATTTTATTTTATAAATAACATAATAAATAAACAGTTAAACGGACGTTCAAACAAATGGAACTAATATTTTCACTACCCTTATTTTTGCGAATTTTGAAAAATATCTCTTTTATCTATAATCAGTATATCAAATTATATAATCTATTAAAGTTTCGTGCAGAGGTATAGAAACACACTGTATATACGTATAAGTATACGTATACGAGTTTAATAACTAAGTTGAGAATTTAGTAAATTTAATGTACAGGTTACATAACCAAACCTGATCATGTGTTTTGTGTTAGTGTTAGCATTAATTCAATTTTGATTTACTCTGCAATATAATATGCACCTCAGCTACAGCTTTATAGATATATTTTTGTATTAGGTACTTACGTGATTATTCTTTCAGCGTTATAAACTTTGTAGAAAAATGAACTTTTATAAAGAAGCAGGATTATAAACTTTTTCCATATTATGCACTTATTTGAAACTTGTTGTCCTAGTCTAACAGCAATTTTTAATCTTATGTGTTGTATGCAAATACTTAGATTTTGATAATCTTAGGGTGGGTTTATGCTCAAAAATTTAAGAATAAGGAATAAGAATAAGAATAATTTTAAGAGCAATTTTACCTTAATCGATGTGAAACGTGATTATATTTTTATATTTCTTAATCTCATGATGTTTGGACTTTGATAATTCACATTTAAGTTTTTTATATGAAGAAAACACTCCATTCCCGCAAAAATCGATAAGATTTCAGGTTACTTTAGGTTATGTCATCAAAAAATTTTGACCATAACCCCACCTTTAATTACAGATACTTGTCTCAATGATTAATAGTAGTGGATCTATAATTTAAAACATTAAATTTTTATAAGTTCTAAAATGTTTTATTAGAAAATACACCGAACTATAACTGTCAAATTAATTTTTATAAAGTGCTCTTCCAATCATTTCATCTCACAAAATTATTCATAATCACAACTCAACATTGCAATCAGCATAGATGAAACCAGAAATTATAATATTCAAACCGGAAAATCAATTTATAATCGTCTAAATTAATAAATCAACAATCAATTTCGAAATTAGATTCGCATCGAGTGTGGCCGAAAAGCAAAGCCTACTTTCTACAAACATTACGTTGCGGCAGGACATCGTTTAGAGCCACCTACTTGTATTACCGATATTTAAACGGGCGATTATAAATTAAGAAAGTTTCTAATAAGTGATTGAGCTTTAAGAAACACGTGTTAGAATTTCACGCACTGATATTTTGGTATGTTGTTGATAAATATATTTACATAACATTTCGAACCACATCGTAATGTTTACGTTTATTTGATAATACTTGGTTTCTCCAGATGTGGACTAGACTCTCACTTCGAAAAATATTTTGAGATGATAATCATATCACGTCATAATATACTGAAAACATTCCAGAATAAATGCAAACAGTCAATTAAAATAAATAAAAATGTAATTCTTATCTACGATATTAAAATACCTATAAAAAATTTCAAATAGGTATGATTCATATTTATATTAAAATCCGGAAAGAAGTAGAGTTTATTTGTATTTTCACGAAGAAAACACAATTTTCTTCTCGCGAAATAGTAAGGAAAATAAGTTTTTCCTCTCTAGAGAGGAAAGTAAGCAGTGTTACCACCAGTGTGAAATGAAATATTTTATAAATTGTAAATAAATTTATTATTTTACTATTATTACCTATTTAACTTTTTTTTCAAATTTCACGATTATAAATTTAATTTGGCATATTGGCTGCAGTGAAACATTTACTTTTTTTAAACATCATTCTGACAGATGGCAGTTTAATCTAACTTCTAATTATGTGTTTCTTCTACATTTTCAATGTTTTTAAATAGGTATGTCGTGAAAAGCGCTTTCCTCTCCAGTTGGACAAAAAAACTATTACAAGGTTTAAATTCGGCTTAGGGTTTAAATATTTAAAGGTGGATTTATGTTCAAAAATTTAAGAATAAGAATAGTTTTAAAGTTTAAACAGTTATCTCACATGAGTCGGTTTATTCTGGAGAAATAATTCTTAATCCTCACTTTTTATTCTTACTTTTGCAGTATAAACCGATACATACGTTATATCTGTTTCAACTTTACGATTATTTTTATTCAGTTCTTAATTTTAAATTTTTTGCACAAACCCACCTTTAAATGCAAGCGAAGCGAATTTGTTTAAAGACGTTTGATTTTACAAAAGTCTAACCAAAGTGAGAACAAATTTAATAAGTACTGTCTGAAATGGAATTGTGTCACTTTCAAGTAGACATACTATTTCCTATCATGTAACCGATAAGCTCATGGATAAGCTCTTCTTGTAAATGGTAGTACTTTATTATTACTTTACATTTTGATAGTGTTAATTGCATCACATTAATTATATTGGTTACTTCACAAATTAAAAATAGATTTCACTGTGCAGTTTAGAATACACACTTATCACTTTCTTCCATAATTTTAGTTTGCTATATATACTTACGTATACTTATATTTGTATTTTAGGTTCTAATAGTTTTATATTTACAATTTTTAGGTATAGGTACTACGTAATGAAACAGAGATGACGCACACCGAAAAAAATATAAAAACTACATCCTGTGTAGATCGTGAAGTAAGGATAATAATCTTCAATTTCTTCTTACGTAGGAGTACAAAAAATCATCGCGATTTGTTTAAATTAAAATTGCTTCACATGTGAAGATGGTAAGATGGATTGTGCAAAAATAATTTCACTTTTATGTTTGTTATTCTTGTCATCAAATTGTTCTTAACAATAGGAGAATACAATTCATTGTAATTGTTAATGTACTTTCTTATAATTTGCATTTGAATTCAGTGAATATATTTTCATGTGTCAAAAATTAATATTTGCATGAGAATGTACAAAGAGGTGTAATTATATTTAAGTTAGCGCTATTAACAAATGAGTGGTTATTAAGTTTTTGTGGGTAAAGTAATTAAGATGATGGAAAAAGATTAATTTTCTTAAATTTAATTAGCTTTTTGCGAAACAAATTACTTAATGAATACTTTAATACCTACAATGCTTCCCAATGCTTCGTGATTCAATTTTGAGTTCTATTTTACGAATATTTTAATTTATTTGCTTCATTCAGAAAGATTTGACTATTTAGCTTTGGCTTCATTTAAAAATTGCTGTTCATAGCAGAACGTCATCTCAAAAATTATTCTGAGCCTGTAACTACACACAAAATATGTACTGAATTTGATCATTGATTATGCGTTTTTTATCATTTGAAATTATTAGAAATGAAACTACTTTTTAATCAAAATAATATATTTTTATATTAATTTTCATATTACGAGTAGGTACATATAGCAAAAACTAATTTTGTTTCGTTTCAATATATTTTGTGTACTAGTGTATTAGTGTTTAGTTTACTAACAGTCAAAAAATAAACTCATATATCTTTTAAAATGATGGTTATTTTGTTCTGAAGTCATAATTCATCAGTAGAAGTATTTGTTTAAAACAACATTTCTCGCAAAAACAAAAATACCTTGTATAAATATGTGATAAATCATGTATTAATCATATTTCTAAAGAAAAATATACATTTTTAATCAATTCTCTGATATGGTAGTACAGTTTTGTTACAATATTAACAATACTATATACAATTGTATTCTGATAACCCCTTTCAAAGCTACAATTCAAAACACCTGATAATATGCATAATCACGTTACTTATCACATTTACCGTAACTCTGCCGCATTCTTATATTCCATTGTTTACTACATTTCTGCAAAATTGGAGCAGCTAAGAATAATATCGCATGGCAGAACTTAAGAACATAATCTAAGTGCATTGCACATAATACGCCGTGTGGTATTTGCACATAGTAATCAACGTAATTGAGAGAGTCGTCTGTGCCGTAGGATCGTCCTGCATGGAGGTAATTATCTTCTCCACTTTGTGAGGTAACTTAAACTTAACGTAATGCAAACTGATGCCGTCGGGATTCATTATGATATTTATTATTAATTTGTGGCCTATATACCAGGGATTTTGCATAAATAAGTGGATTTTCTAAGCCCTAGGGTTTGACTTTTGAGCTTTGCGGGCTTGTTGCATCATTGATGTAATGTTATTTTAAGGAGGAGGATAATTAATATGTAATTAAGGTAACTCAATCATTTCACCCGTAAAAGGAATAAATTTGCACCGTTGTGTTGTGTCTTGTGTCACAATACCTAAAAATTCTAATTCTAATGAATTATTGAATATTAATAACAGTGGTTTAATTTTTGCCTCCGTTATGTAATGGGTCAAAATTAACATTAAGACGCATCTCTCACTAGAAAATTCAAAGCAAAAAAGCAGGTTACAATAAGTCATTTTGTGACTTTGGTTTTGGAATGATCTTATATTTTATAATGAAGTACTTAAAGGTTGTGCTTTCATGGTTATAAAAACATTTACAAAACATCTTGCACGGTATTTTGTTTAATAATTTCTAAAAAATACTAAAATTTAATTTATAGTTGACACTAAAACGCGCTAAAATGCATTGCGTTCATGGAGGTAATCAGTAATGTTTACTGTTTTACTAAACAATTAGAAAATATTATATCATAACAACCCAACACATGTTTGGAAAACGAGTATAATATTTGAGGTATTTATAAATTTATATAATTGTTGAGCAATAACATGTAAAAGGTTCCAGTTTTCATTCTCAAACTACTGCATTTAAGTTTAACCTTAAATTTCAATATTTTGTTATGTGAATGGACACCTATGATTTAATATTTACATCCATATCTACAATTTATAATGAATTATTTCTCATTATTGGACTGTAGCTTCAACTCATACCGAAATCACGCACGCTTATGACCGACGGATTTCCTACCTTAATATTTGAAATTTATTTCATAATAATTCATAAAATTAGTTATTTATCGGATACAAGTAGGTACTAAATTACCTAACTTATAGTAGGTATTCTACTCGACGGTAATGAATATTACACACACGGATGAATAACATCACTCGCCTGTAACTGTCGTCCTATTGAATAATAAACATGATATCCACTCGGTGAATAATACACTCTAATTGAGGACCATTCTACAAATTTTTATTTTAAGTACAAAATGGCACAATTAGTAGTCAAGTAATATTTCTATTTTTGTTGATAAAACTGGAACTGCTAACAAACCAGAACCAAATATTGTGTCACAACAACAGGCAATGTTATTACCACATATAAAAATATTGTTATACTCATAAAAACTGCTCGAAAGAATTTAATTTCCCAACTTCCTGACATCACTAGCCTATATGACATCTTTAAAAATCTTGTTACTTGTTGACAGTTGTTGTTTTTGTAATGTGTTTGATGTCCCAGTAACAGGTCATGAAGTCATGATTGATTCCAATCCATGTGTTCAGCTTCACATATGGTCGTGTGACGTACTGTCGTAGAGGAAATGACGTTTAATTACAGTAACTTCCGTTAAGAGACAAAGCTGTATCCGAAACGGAGAACGGAGCTCATCATTATGCTGCAAGTTGTCGCACTTCGCTACGGTCGAATCACATCCGTATGCTGTTGGTTTCTTTCTCATTTTTTATTACTTATTTACTCGTATGTGCATAGCTTTAATTGCTCATAGTAATATCGTTGTTATGAAATCTAATTCACCTAGAACTTGACCGCCTACAATTTTGCTTACTTTGTTAGGAGAGATCACTTACTGCAATAGTAGATGGTTTGGACATAGATATAAAAACGAATTTTACAGAATGATTAATAAATGAATCACAGAATATCTGACATTAAAAAAGTCTAGCGAATCTTTGCAACATAAGTTAAAATCATTCAGTCATTTTGTAAGTCCACTAGTAATACCATGAGACGAGACGAGACGAGACGAGGAATAGTTAATTCTCGTTTCGTCTCAAATTTTCGATACGAGAAAATTTAAATAATCTTGTCTGGGTCATTTCTCGGTTCTTTAAATCTCGTCTCAAAAAACTAGATTCTAGTCTCGTCTCAATTTCTCGAAAAAAATTTGTTGCCATCTATTTGAAAAGCTAGAAGTGAATTTAGAAACTTTTTTGTATATTTTTGTTCAATTTGCACACAATTTTTGTGTTAAAAATAAAAATATTTACCTATCAAATGAAAAAAATGCTGCGAACAAAGTAAGTAAAATAACAAAATATTTTGACATTTTCGAAGAGAATATCAAATTTTTTTCAAAGTTTTAGTTTCGAGAATTCTTGATTTCTCGAGAATTATTTCTCATCTCGTAGTCTTGAATTCTCGTCTCATTTCGAAAATCCGAGACGAGAAATTTTTCTTGTCTCAGTGGCATCACTAAAGTCCACATTGTATTTTAGTGTTTGATTAACACTTTTTTTAAATTTTGTTTTCCGGTGCGCATTGGGTAAATGTTACAATCATTTGGATTAAAGTAAATTTTGACACTAAAAAATTTAATTTGGACAGATTTTTGTTACGTGGTTTTGATAGAATGCGTGGTCATCGGCGACGAATCGTTGTGCCAATGCCAAGTTTCAGATTGGACGGTGGGAAGTGGGTTAAATACATGGTATAAAGAAACTAAGGTATGTGCATGCGCATGTCTCCCCACCAGCGTGTTCTCGCTGTGACGTCACGCGGCAGACAGAAGCCGGCAGAAGCATTACGGATTGTTGTTAAACTTAGTTATTTGTATGGTTATTTCGAATTTCTTCAAATTGTATACTTAAATATTTACAATGTCGTGTTGTGCAGTATATAGATGTACAAATTATAGTTTAAAAAATCGAGTTACATATCACAGGTTCCCAAAAGATCAAAAAATATGTAAACTTTGGATTATAGCGCGTGGCAGAGAAGATAAAATAAAGATTTCATGGAGACAAGTTTAATACTGATACTTCAATAATTAAAAGTCTCGCCAACGAAATACATGAAAAAACTAAAAACATGTTTGAAGTACCTATAGAAGTATTATCATGTTTTGTACGTGTAAGAACATATATAAGAATACGGGAAATAAATAAAAATATATTATATACTAAAAAGGCAGATAAGAAAAGAGAAAGCAAGAAGCTAAAGAAATTTACTAAATAAATCAGCAAAATTTGTTTCTTCTAATAACATAATTATGTATTTTAATATTCTAAATTTATGTTATATGTTAGTATTTTTTGCTAAATTCATGTTTCATTTACAAGTGACGTGTTATTTTTTCAATACTTTAATTTGTATTTAAATTTGTTATTTTTTTTATACGTACATTGGTTTATTGTTTATTCAGATACGTTTTATATTGTACCTACTATAAAAAGTTGTAATTATAAACTAAACAGTAATTTATTTAAAACTTAATTCATGTTTGCCAATATTTGTTTGTTAATAATTTAATATCCATATTTTATATTTTCAGTTTCGTAGTATTCATTAGTTTACACGATTTAAATAATTTGGAACGTGTATTTTTAGTTTTATATTATGTATTTCAGTCTTGCTAAATGTATTGAGTTTTAAAAATTCAGTTTCTGTGAGCATATTACCACAGATATCTGTGAAATTACTAAATTTAGAGCGAATATACAGTTAAATATTTATATTACAGTTATATATTACATAAATAATTATTGGTTATTGTGCACAGTATCATACAAATTCAAAATTATTGTAATCAAACGCAGTTTAGGTACTATTTCCTATACCACGGCACTACTGGTTCTGGGTTCTGTCTGCCGCGTGACGTCATGCGCGAAGCGAACGCATTTTCGGTCACCGGACGAACATACCTTAGTTTCTTTATACCATGGGTTAAATAGCCCTCCAAAGGCTGTGCCACAAGACAATTACATTGAACATCCAGTCGAGATTAATTAAAGTCCATTAATTAAAGGATTTCAAAATTACTAATATACTTAATTTTTAATTAATATCCATTATAGAAAATATCTTCAACGTTTAAGATGTCATAAATATATAATTTACAATATATTTGCAGCCAACCAAATTATACAAATATTGTACTTATAATTTAATTAATAGCCATTTCATATAGTAAGTATAGAAATAAACATTTGACATTTTGTTATTTTCTGCACGCTTTTGACAAGAAGATTAATTTTAAATACTATGTCCACGACATAATTTCGTTATTGACTTAAAAATCTGACATTGCGAAGAAACCTTATCGCCACAAACCATTTACTATTAATCTGATAAGAAAACTTACAAATAAGTAACAAACTCATAATTTCTCGGAACCAATTTGTACAATACTAATCGATACTATCGTCACATTGAATGAAATTTCTTGTAACTGATCAATCAGTTTCGCTTCTTTGAAGTATCAGACAAAAACCGGAAAAAAGCTCCGGCATTTTAATCATGTTTCAGTAAACAGCATTTTTACGATGGTTACTTAGGCGCGGTTTAGTCACTTTGTTAACAGAAATACTCATTATCTTTACAACTTGTTCAGAGATTTTCGTCGTGTTTGTTTTAGATTTGTTTGGAGTATTCGTCACAGGTTTTTTTTACAAATGAGTAAATTAGTTTGAGTTAGTTGTCGCGTTTTCTATTTTAGGCAATATATATTTTATAAATTGCTATGTATCTATCTAATCTACTGTAATGGAAGAATATTTATTTGTTTTTATTGACTTGTGTTCACCTTTAAATCTATTTTATATTCATGACCTATCCATAAATATCCTATAGTGCTTTAGTACCTACTCAGGTAATTTAACGCCCTGGGATATTTATCCTGTTTACTTCATCAATATTTCATTGGGAAAGGTCACAAAATGTTTACGAAATATCGTCAAGGGACTCTAGTTCATCCATAATTTTATATTTTGTACCGATATTATTAGACACTTCGACTACACAAAGTCAAGTCTTTTAACCTCAACTGGTAAATTGTAATGATTTGTCGTTCTTGAAGTTTAGTAACTTGATTATTTTAATAAAAATTAACAGCAAAATAGTGTGTTCTTTCATATTTTTAGACAATTCTGCTGGCATAAATTCTGTGTTTGTGTCCAAAAGAGTTAGATATTCAAAGTCAAGGCCGTATTTAAAGCGGGATTAAATTATAAAGAAAATTAAACTTAATTTTCTAAACCATATAATTTGTTTGTTTTGATTTGAACTTATTTTAAAATTTAATCAAAAAGAATTCATAGATACTGTTCATAAATATTAAAATTCAAAATGGTTTTAAATAAGTGAAGATATGCGATAGGTACCTATCAAATTCATACCATACCAATTAAACATTGTCAATGTTAAATATCTGTCTAATTTAATAGACGATATTCGTAGAGACGTCAGCGATTACAGCGTTGTGGCAAGTTTTGGAAGTATTCTTACAAAGATTGCATTGTGTATATGAAAACAAAGTAATACGAAATTGACAGAAAAAAATGTCCCGGGAACAAAATAATTTAATTTATTTAAGTAAATAACTGTAAATGTGTTTAGGTTTTATAAATGGTATAAAATTCACATGTTATTTTGTGTTTAAACCGAAAATCACTGTTACATTTAAAAACTATAAGTTTGTAAGCTGGTATTGTACTGAATCAATTCTGCATATTATTTAACGCTATACGCGTTTATATATTATGTATCAAACAGAATTTTTGTTAGAATAGTTCATCAAATATCCGTTGGCACCTTCATCGATTTCTAGTTGAATATCCTCTATTATCCGTATAAAATTTGATCTATGAAAATTTTTGCTTGGCTAGAGGACAAATTACTAAAAATAGGTGTTCATCTTCATTGGCAAGTGTTTTCACTTTACATTACGACTTCATCAGGAACTACTTATTGTTAAAATTTATTACGAAGACATCTTGACACCATCCTAAAGCCCTATTCGCACAAGGATTCTTTGATTCTGAATCCTGGAAAAGAAGAAGCTTTTTCTTTCTAGTGAGAATTATCTATTAAATTGCGGTATCACTAAATTGAATCTTCAATGAGTTTGGAAAAAGAAGAATTTATAATTTATTTACTAGAAAGAAGAAAACTTCTTTTCCAGGATTCAAATCTTGGTAGAATCTTCAAAGAATCCTCGTGCGAACAGGGCTTAAAGCTATTTCGCTTTCTCGTGCAATTTTCCTAATTTAAGGGTTTAGAGCTCCCCAATTCAACCCCACGGTCTGTCGGCCACGTGTGTATACTCTTGCACGTGGCGGCACAATTAGAGCGGGTCTAGGATTACACCTATGCGCAGACAGCGTGTCGAACACATGTAGTGTAATGCTCGCAGTATAACGAACATTAGGGGAACGTAGGGCCATCGTAATCTAGTTACAAGTTCAGATGTGACTAAGTACAGGGGCGTGTAGTGTAATTGTGTTTTATTGTGGACACGCCTCTCTAACTTTGAGGTTGTAAGAGAGGAAGATTGAATTTGAGGTCTGGTGGTGAAGAAATGTAATAAATTAGGAGTGTCTGTCAGTGTACATTTTCATGATTTGAGGGTGAATTTCATGCGGGTTCTGAAGAAACATTAGAAAGGGATGTTATATTTATATTGTCATTAATTATATAATATATAAATAGATAGGTTTAATTTATAACATCTTCAATAATTGACACAAAACCATTATAAAACTTTTAAACGCCACCTCTTAGTATGGTAAAACATGTAAAACCAATTAATATTTACAGTTTTATTTCTTGCTAGAGTTAATGCCAAATAGAAATGGGAATGTCAATCATTCCTCGCGCATCTTCTGTTTCACACCAGCAGCGTACAAAGAAATAGCATTGGCCCGTTCAAGTAAGGACGGTGGAGCAAACGCAAATGCGTCTTCTGCGCATCGGATCTCATTCCCATTTCTATTTGGCATGAACTCCAGTTGCCGATATAATTTGGCTACGAGTTCATTCGTACCGTGCATTTTCGTTCTAAGTCCCTAATAGCGTCGGTTCGTGCCACTTTACCAGACAGGGTTTCTACCTGGGCTTATAATCCTTTCCCAGAGGGAGGTAAACAAGTAAGTGTTCTTTCGTTCCACTTACGTTCCATTTTCTGAATTACCATCCGACGACTTAGACAGACATATACAAATTTATTTAATTTATTGAACTAAAATGCAAGGCACGTATGTACACTCCGCCACATATTTTAGGTTTCTTTGAGAACTTGAATGCCCATACAAATTGACAAAATACTACTGGGTTCATGTCCATTTTTATTTTAAAATTTTTCTGTATTTCTAGAAAAACGTAATCAACATCAACAAATTTTAATTGTTTCTTTATCTGGTAGTGAATAACCAAAAATAAATATATGTATACGACCATCGTGATCAAGATAGTTAATAGTATAGGTACTTAATTAGACATTCTACATTATCTACTCGCCAAAATATTAAAAATAATATCAGCCTTGTTTTTATAAGTACATTATCAGTAAAAAAATAATAAAAAAAATAATTAATTGATGTGCCAGTTCTTTGAAATACCTAACGATTTTAGATAACGTCATAAAATAATATTAATCGTTAGTATCTGTCAAAGGAGACGACAAATGGATAATTTTTCTTCAACATTATATTTATTATTTACGACGCAATTTTACAATGAATGATACACATTTAAGATCTTTTATTTTATAATCATGTACAGTGATATTATATTCAATACAAATTATTATTAAAGTAAAATAAGAAATTGTTGTCATTCGTCTTATTCAGCTACTGTCCAAAAATAACTTCTCATGGCCGAATTTCTGCCACCTAATTTTCCATAAAATATTTCTGATACACATTAAGATCTTTTGTTAATAAATCGCGTTTGGCACAGACAATTTAACTGTTAATGATAAAGGTCAAAATTATACAAGCAGTCTTTATATAGAATATTTAATTAACACTATTTCTTCTACCCATTAATGATTTCGAGATTTATTTCAAAACGCAAATTAAAATTATTAATCACCTCCTACATCAAAAGGTATAATTAATTAATTTCTTTATGAACTTTGGAATATATTAAACATGAGATCAAGATAAATGTTCAATGACAATTAATTTACAATTGCAATAATGAAATCATCCGTTAATTGAGACAGTAATTAATAAAAATATTACACGCGCAATTAAATCTAATTAGAACCGGTGCAAATGTATCAATGTTTGCGATAATAAAGATATATTACGATCAAGCAAGCGATGAATGACTTGTGACGTCACTGAGAAACAGTTTACTGTCAGACAGCTCGGTTTTGTTTATCGCTTGTCAACTGTTTTACTGTTTATGTTATCTAAACATGGGCAGTTTTTATAAATCCCTACAGCTACAGTAGTATTATGTGACCTAATATGACCCGCGTGTTTTTATGTGTGCGTTACAGTGTGTATAGGAAGTGACGAATAAATGCAACCACGTGCACACCGGATGTGGACTGTTAGTTGCGTTAAGCGTTACAAGTTGCGCATGCGTGAAAACATTACACAGACAACTACTGTCGATAAACGATTTGTTATGGTTCATTACGATACAGAGAATAATATATACAGGGTGTTCCAAGAAAATTATGCATAGGAAATCGAAATGCATTATGTCATTATTACTTCCTTCGTTTATAAGGAAGTCTTTACGACAAGTTCAATAATCGATCGATTGTTCATATTTGTCTAATTGCCTGCGTAAGGTTCGTACTTTAATCTTGTAGTTGTAGGCTGGCAAATTACCATGTCAAATTTTTATGAGTTATTTCTCATAGTACAAAGAATAAAGTCAAACAACCATATTTGATCTTAAAATTTAAAAATCTGACGTGGGCACCACATGACTTCGTTGTACGCCTTGTGTGTTCATACTTTTCTTAATAACTAAAATGTAGAATAATATAAAAAATTCTTTTAACTTATTATACTAGTATACTCACATATATATTTTAGTCATTTTATTTAAACTGCAGAAGAAGATATAAAGCATATTTTACTATTGTCACTGACATGTCATAATCATTTAAATTTTACGTAGTAACAAATGTTAAACGATCATGGAGTACAAGATACCGAAATACTAAATTATAAGTATATACTTTAATTATTCTTAAATGAGAGAAGATACAGAAAAATTTATAAAATACCGATTGTAGATAATAATCACATAATCTTTCATTTAAAATAAAAAAATTGTCTAAAATTAATTATTTATCGAATTTTTTTTAAAATTTACTACTTCCGGTTTGTAGATTGAAACCAAAAATAGGAGGTGCACAACTAGATGCTATAACAGTCCTAAATAAAAAATTTCAGCTTTTTACGTCTAACCGTATTTGAGTTATGCGACATACATACGTCCGTACATACGTACATACGTAAGTACAGACGTCACGACGAAACTAGTCATAATGGATTCAGAAAAGGTCAAAACGGATATTTCCATCAAAATCTGAAAACCGAAATTTTTCGGGATTACAATACTTCCTTATTACTCCGTACAAGGAAGTAAAAAGTATAGATCTTTTGTTATAAACGTTCCTTGGAGCATCTTTGCTTATAAAAATCAGTTTCTTTGGCAACTTAAAATAGTACATACCGGAACAACCTGAAGCTAAGGAAGGAACTTT
This sequence comes from Agonum fuliginosum, assembly GCA_947534325.1. Taxonomy (NCBI): domain Eukaryota; kingdom Metazoa; phylum Arthropoda; class Insecta; order Coleoptera; family Carabidae; genus Agonum; species Agonum fuliginosum. The sequence goes on along the minus strand of OX384045.1, from coordinate 12,989,412 downwards.
AAAAATAGTTCACAATTAAAGACTTAACTCTTATATTTTATTTTCTTATTTTTTGATGGAAACCATTCAATAGGACTAACTCCCAAATACAAAATGGAAGATATGCACTCTGTTGATATTTCCCTATAGAAACTTTGTAATAAATCATTTTATTATATGCATAAATTTTTACTCGGTTCTTCAGTAAGGTTAAATAGATTCTTAGTAAAAATTAAAATTAATTGATCCTAGTACAAAAAGATTAGATCAGAATAAATTAACGAAACTACATATACGAACCTATTTCTTTACGTCAAATGTAGAGCCCGAATTAACAAAATAAATGAACCGAATTTCAAGTATAGCTATCAAATCAAAATGATCTACAAAGTTTACTTCATAGCAATATAAATTAAAACAAGTAGAATTAAAATAATCTAGTTCCATCAAAAACTGTCAACAGATCAAAATCGACACATATTTTAATTCCAACATTGACATTTAAGTACCACGTCCATCATTTTTCCATTTCATCTCAACAATACAACCTAATTAATTTTCATATCTCTAACCGGTATCTAAAATCTAATTCCTTTTAGGTTAGGAACATGTTACATGCTACTCAATGCATACTTATGCACTCTTACATAAACCATTTTGTAACATAAAAAATTAATTAATTTTGGTCCGCGAGACAGCGATGGTAATTTGCTGCATTGATGTTCGTTGTTATAGTTTTCGAGTTGTCAGGTCACTTTCACTGTCGACCACCAGGCCTTATTTGGCAGTGCGATCGACAATTCACGGTCACGAATGAGTTAACACTGAGTTTTTGTCAGCTTCCTTTAGTTTTTTACAATTTTATGGTCTGCAGGAGGAAATTTGGGCTTCCGGAAGAAATTGGCAATAGGCCAAAATGTTCTACATTCTTGAACGTAAATTTGTCATCTGCAGGTTTTATATAAATTATTAATGCGACTTGTAGGGTTGATAAATTATTGAGCTACATTTGTGCCAAACGTGGAATCTTCTATTTTTGGTCAAATATGGTTTTGATTTATTTGTGATTTATGTTAGAGGAAATATTATTAATGCCTTTAGCTTTAAAAATACATCATTTTATATTCTATCTTTTAAAAAATAAAGTCCAGGCAAAAGTATACTTAGGTATCGAAACTATAGTACAACTTCATGATACAAATCGACTGTCATTAATTAATTAATAATTTATCTGATATTTTTCCTAGACTATTAATTTTATACAGTGATTGTACCTTCATACACACTTTGGAAACTGGAGAATCGCATCACTTGCAATTTTTATTACACAAACTCTAATTAGATGTATTTCTTTCTGTAAGTTAAAACATCTACGAATATATAAAATTATAACAAATGTTAATGGAAGTAACAAAGTGATTTGCTGTGGAAAAGACAGCAGTAAAGAAGTGTTTCATTCATATTTATAATAATATATAAAAACATTTGTACTCGTAATTACATAATTTAAATAAATAAAGCAAAATTTTACAATAGGTAATTTAGAAATAGTTATGATTTTCTGCTTTTAGAAAAATCATTTTTATATCGTGAATAAATTTAGAATTGTGTTCTATTTATATATTTTCGTTTTTCATTTTAAATCATATCGTATAGGTACATATTTATCATAGCACCAAAACTCGATTTAAGGTTATTTTACACATTATTCGCAAGAATACGAATAAACACATTATAAAGGAACGATCTTGTCTGTTCCAATATTGAGAAGATTTGTTTTGCTGCATTTTGCTAGTAGTGCGCGAGTGTTTGTAGTGAACGTATCGATTTTTATCAGTGTTTATTCTTATTTTGTATCTAAAATATGAATCCAATTGTGTTTTATAAAGCGTAGTGCTAGTGATTGTGAGACATTTGAACTAAACTTGGAAACTCTTACGGAGGTCGATATCATCTTACATTGCTGGTAAATAATAAATTATATAGGTACGTCTTTCAAATATCATAAATATATAAGAATACCTATTTCATAAAATGTGTATATTAAAAATAAGTTTGTAGGTTAACTCCTGGTTTAAACCTATGGTACTTAAAAAGTTAAACTGTTTAGTTTTAGGTTAAGAACTTGTGCAACATAGTCTAAAATATACAGGTTAACCAAAATTATGCAAATGATAATTAATCTCGAAAAATTTACAAGTTAAAATAAATGAACTAAAAGTTACTCTGAAATATCTGTATTCTTTAGTTAAGAACCTGTATAGTGTGGTACAATATACCCAGCACTTTAACTGCTGATTTGACTAGTTAGATTGTTAGATATTCGTCACAATTTTTGTTATACTATTTAGACCTATGAGTGATGAATGAAATCTAAATCGAGCCTAGCCTGGTCCCCAAGCAATAATAAAAATACAATTTTTTTCTGATTGTCTGAAAATGTCACCAGCCCATCTATCATACTTCTTATTACTTTCTTTCTCTCGTTAAAACCTCTTGCAGTGCATCTATTTTTGGCAGACTGCGAACGGTCCCTCCAACAGAGGCAGAAAGAACATGCTAATAGCCTGTGCTGCGGCAGAATGCAGCTGTTGCTGCTCTTGTATTTTTTTGAACTTGAACTCCGAATAAACTCGTTAATCATTTGCATTTCACTTCCCATTGTTTCATTGTTTCGACATTTAGGCAATTATCATAAGTGTTAATGAACTAGACTTTTGACGTAATTAGAGACAATCTTCCTGTATTACGAAGATGGAGAGATTTTCATGTATTATCTTTGCGATCAGAAAATTGGTAAACATTGTTCTAATTCATTTATACATTATAATTTGTACATCAGAACTGCTCCGATACTAATGCTATATTAAAATATTTATACAGGGCGAGTCACAATTTCGTGCATAATATTTTATTAGAATATATTTCTCATTATGTGTGATCAGGCACATTTCTGGAGGTCGGATAACTCAAATACGAATTACCCAAAAATTTTCATATTTGGTATTTTTCATTTGTATACGAATTGGAAGAGCTCATTAGATTTTGGTACAAATATCTTCACCAGAAGTGATACTTTTTTAAGATTGAAAAAAAAATATATCTTTATGTGGCAGCATTACAGAACTATAGTAAAATTTTAAAAATAAATTTATCAAATAAAACGTGGAAATCTTGTATTCCATGATCGGTTGATTTTTGTTTTTGCGTAAAAAATATTGATAGGTGAGCAGAGCTGGGCATTACTTAAATATTTAGGTACTTAAGTATCAATTTTTAATAACAACTAGTACTTAATACTTCTACTTAAGTATAAATATTTTGTTGGTACTTATTACTTTAAAAATTTAAGTACCAAAATAAAAACTTGTACTTAAGACTTATTTTCATTTCATAATCGTAAATAATACTGAAGTACTTTTTAAATACTTAAGTTTTTCAATAATACTGAAATAATGTGAAAGTACTTAAGTTTTTTCAATAATTTGAGTATTATACTGTTCAACCTGCGACCACAGCGACAGAATACGACATTTTCACTGTGAATTAATCTTCCTCGATAAAAAAAAATGAATGTAATAAGGTTACAAAAATGTTACAAACCATGTAATTTATTATATTAATTTTAAAAAATACTGCTACTTGAAAAATACTTATTTTTAAGTACTTTTGACAAGAAAAACTTATACTTTACTTAAGTACTGCGAAGCATTACTTGAAAATGTACTTGGTATCAAGTACTGACCATAGGTAGTACTGGTACTTATACTTAAGTATTTTGATTTCGATACTTGCCCAGCTCTGTAGGTGAGACGGGTGACACGTTGGCACTAATAGTCCAGGCGAACTAACATCTATCGGCGACAAAACTAAAAGAGAATTTTTTTTTCATAGGAATGTTGTAATTGACTTCCTAACTAACATACTAAAAGTCCCCATCGATCCGCCTTGTGCTAAGTCCACCATCTTGAAAAAATGGTGGAACAAGACGACTTTTCTCCGGTTTTTTGCAATTATCTCGAAAATGGGTAATTTTAAGCAAAAATCCCTAATACCAAACAGAAAGAGCATGAAATTTCCTTCAAGATAGTCCCATTTGTTTGTACCGTATTCATACAGATTTTGAAAAAATCGTAAATAAATATTTTTATAATTCTAACAATCTAAGCCGATTTGATTAAATCATGATTTTTTTCTCATATTACACAAAAATATCTTAATCTGAACAGAAATTAAACACAAAATTTTAAAGAAGTGACTAAAATACATTTTTATGATTTTGAAAATATGTTTAAATTTTTTCAAAACTGGCGTCTTAAAATGTCTATTATGAAATTATTATTATAGAAAAATATGTTAAGAATCGAATACTGAAATCCCGAATTCGAAATTATTATCCGTTAATAAATTACAGCCGTTTTTGTGTAATATGAGAAAAAAATCATGATTTAATCAATTCGGCTTAGATTGTTTAGATTTTTGCTTAAAATTACCCATTTTCGAGATAATTGCAAAAAACCGGAGAAAAGTCGTCTTGTTTCACCATTTTTTCAAGATGGTGGACTTAGCACAAGGCGGATCTATGGGGACTTTTAGTATGTTAGTTAGGAAGTCAATTACAACATACCTATGGAAAAAAAATTCTCTTTGAGTTTTGTCGCCGAGCCCATATACAAATTTTCTAGTTCGCCTGGACTATAACGCCATAATAAGTCATAAGTAAGATGTAAAATGTAGTAACTGAACGGAAGATGCCTTCAACACAGAAGAGGTTTCCTGTGAATGAATCTTTTGATTCAGGTGATACTAATTTCCGTTTTTGAATATTTTTATTTTTATTTGTATAATTTTAAATGGGTGCCAGATTGTACGTATACATAACAATAACATTTCTTTGAAACAATTTAAAAGTCAAAACATCTGAATAATTCTTGGTGCCTTACGGTTTTGTTTAATTTTTTTAACCACACTTTTTCCGTCAATCAAATAACGATTTCAATACAATAGAAACAAATTAGCCTGTCGCCAAAATGAAAACTGAAAACATGTGTAGCATGCTTTGTCTGCATCTTATGTTTTGGCTAGTCATATGTTTATGCCCCGGCGCCTTGGATATTATCCCAGCAAGAAAAAATGCTAAACAGTTTTGAGCCGTCACTCATACTCATGTTTTCACTGCTTTAATTATTGTTACACAAGTGAGAAACATGAAACATTGTTGCTGTTGCTTCTACATATGGATGAGATATTCCAAGGCCGATACGATGTAGTTATTGTCTTCAACCTGCTCTCGGTTTCGAATATGATTTAGCTCACGATTCGGTAACTGGAATAATAGGCCCGCTTTATTATAAGTGTAATTATGTTGAATTAAATGTTGACTCATTTCTCATTTGTACTTGAATTTCAAGGAATCCATTGTAGATAATTCAACTGAGTTTCCGTTTGCGATCTTTGAACTATGTAAATAAAAATTCCCACTCCCAAAGAATTTGCAAAAGTTAAATCCGGAAAATGTTATGTCAGGTATAGACTCAACAAAAAAATGGTGATTTAATTATAGAGATATTTTAAACAATAGAAAAAATATACAGTTACAAATCCTTTAAGAATGTCATTGTCGTTGAAGTGTGGCAAATACTTCCTTCTATTCAAGAAATCCGCTTGAAAATGTATCATCACGCCTTTTATCTTATTCTTCATACATGATTATAGCTGTATTTCATTTGGTACAAAAGGATTAGTTTACTTGTAATAAGATTCGTTGGATCGTTTCACATAAAATTTTGAAGTAAAACATAAATCAACAAATTTGCAATGTCTCTCTTCAAACCAATATGATATAAACTCGTCAACACAATTAGGGGAACACTTGAAATGAGGTGAAATTTCACCAATTATCAAATCGTCATAACTCGGCGTATTTTAGTCGATTTCGATGAATCTTCGAGAGCGAAAAACTTTGAAGTGTCTACTTTAAAGTCATGCATGCGAACTTTAGCGTTACCCCTTCCGCCCCCCTCCAGCATCCCTGTGAAAAAAAACTTTGGCGATGTGTACGGAGTTGAAAATTTTTTTCCGACTCGATACACCAAAAGAGCACTAAAATTTGGTCAATTTCTTGTGCAGGACTTAAAGAACGAAGTTCCTACTTTGCTTTTACACAAAGTTATGAGTGTTTGAAAAAAAAGTGCATTTCAATGTTTTCGCGCATAACTCAAAACTCAGCGACTTTACATATGGGCATTAACAGCTAAACAAAAAAATTAATAGGTAAATAAAATACAAATTGAGTAATAATTAACAAAATAAAGATGTTGCAATTATTTTTAAGGTATTTAAATACTTTTGTATTTAACTACTGTTTTTCAATATTTCAAATTCTATGCTCCAAATATATCAAATTATATCTAAATATAAATACAAATAATGAAAAATGTATTAAATAGTATTTAAATACATAAGTATTTAAATACAGCCCAACTCTGGGTACTGCAATATAGCAGTGCATTTAAATAAGGGTCTGGTCTAACATGAGGTCCAATGAATATGTTGTAACAATGTGTACCTAATTCAAATTCTACTACACTTCCTAGTCATTTTCTAATACAACTTTAGCGTTAAGAAATTAAAGTGTCTGCTCGTAATTCATTCGAAAAATATTTAAATTCTTCCTCCAGAAAAAAACGCTCACAGACACCGCCTTCAAAAGTAGAAAACTCAATTAATCCTAGATATCCATCGATCAAATAAATTAAAACACTTGAAAACAAATTGGCATCGCGGGCTATAAATTCTGAACAAATGAAAACGACACCAACTTTATCGGAAAAACGTGTAGTTGTGTGTGGGCTCGACTCCGTTGCTAGGGTTACATGTTTTTTGTTTTGGTCAAGAAAAATTACGGTTGGAATCGTCGATAAACTGTTATAAAACGTATGTTAGAGTGAATCAACTCCTACAGCACTGTCTTTTATTGCGACAACTTTACAATTTACAAATTATAACAACGAATCAGAAAATATGTGTTTACTTTTTAAGTTACTATCTAAACGGAACATCAGACAAAAATTAGTATAACTTTAGAAATACTAAGTATTTCGCCAAATACTTATTTATCAGTAGTATGGTACACTATAGTAATAGTGTTTTTTTAATATAAAGGTAAATATCTTAGTAAATAATAATTATTTACGTGGACAGCTAAAAAGCTTCTTAATCCAGTGAGACCAGTAAAGATTATTTGCAAGCGTGTCATGTACAAAAAAAATTTCCACCTTCACAGCATTTTTTTGGTAACTTTACTTTATAATTTAAAAAAGTTACATTACATTTTGTAATCAAAGGTTGTTAGCGGTTGGACAATTGAACAAAATAGACCTGTAAAGTCCCTTCTATGAGCCTGTAATATATTACAGGTCAAAACCTTTTATTCATTTACTTACCATAATGCCTGTGAAGTGTCATAAGATTGAAATATATAAATATTCTTGCTGAAGCAAAATTTATGAACACTGAAAATGTCGATAAAGTATATAAATGCAGAAATATTTCTTATTTGGAGCAAATACAAAGAAATTGAATCATTTTAGTACTTCACCGTGGTCATGTAGTTCCTCGTGTAGTTCGTTTTTATAGCATCATGTATAATATGTAACCTTTACCCTTTATTTACAATATTAATATTAGGAACCAGGTATATATTACCTATTAATTATCATTATGAATGACTTCAGCATTTGATTTGATTTAATTTTCCATTATAAAAATATTAACGAATTTCTTTCTTATTTACAGATTTGCCGAGATCAGCATAATTGAAAATAAGGTAGGATTTAAAAAATTAATTTTTCTGTTTTCTTTATGTAATGTCGTATAATCGGTACTGCATAATATCAGCATTTCAAGTATTACAGCAAAATTTGAACAATGCTGAATTAAAATTTTCACATCTTTAAATAATTAGTCCCAACACAATGTAATTTTATAGTATATTATACCCTCTATGAAATAACGAAAGAATTTTGACAGATTCTTGTAATTCTATTGGTTGCTATGTACCATCAAGAACGGTTTACACAAATACAAATGAAATATGTCAATAATTGTCAATTATATTGATTTCATCCTTTGAAAGTGGTTCGTTATTTGTTGTTGTTTTTAAATTTTACCTGGCTATTCTATTTATTATTCTCTTAAGGTTTTGTGGACTATTGAAGCTTCTTTTTAAACATTGAAATTGTTTTGGTGTAAACCGAACTTCAAAGCCACGCCCCAATTAACTGTCAAAATTCTTTCTTTATTTCAAAATTCAAACAGGGTATAATTGAAAATAATTTATAAAACAAGTGAAACGAATTGTTTTCTCCGTGAAAAATCCTAAGTTCGGCTCTGCCTCTTCGTGGGTGAATCGAATCTCCAAATTACAGGGCACTTGCATGTGGGCCTGAGATGAGAAAACAAATTTGCATTTTGCAAGCAGAGAAAAAATATCGCCAGCTATTAACGTCCCACGGTCCCTGCCGAATTTATCCCGGGTCTCGTAAGTGCCCCCTCCCCCTGTCATTATCGGCGCCTATGCCCCACGCAAAGCCACTTTGATTTAAATTCGCGAGGATGGAGATTTCGTAAGATAGTTTTGTAATTCGCGAGTTTATTAGTTAAATTGACGATTTTAATTTTTTTGAAATTTATCTGTCGCGCATAATTTATTTATTTACACATCGTGGATAATAGTTTATTTTCTCGTCTTTTCAAGCTTGTTGAATTTCCTTTCCGCAATGTTTAACAAATGTAATTTATATGAGGACAACGCAATAAAACTGTATTTTATTGACAGATAAGTGCGTTACAAATAGGCAACAAAACCAATTTCAAATAAAATAGTAATTTGCATATCTTAATCGGATCAAGTAACATTTCAAAATCAGAACACTTTTAGTAACTGTTCTTTGTAGGTATAGGTATTTATGTTATTCATTATAAATTTTATTTTATTTGTGATTGGTAAATGTTTAAATAACTTACTGAATTATATTGGCTTGCGCTTGGCAACGAAAAATGTAGTCAAGGTATTGCATTTTTTAACTTCATTTAGAACATTTACAGCCAAACAAATTGACAAAATCAAACTCGGTTTAAATTTTTGTATAAAACCATAAAACAGATTTGCACCCTTTAATAATTATAAATTAGTTTACGTTCTTAACCATAAATACGTAATCCCGAATTACTTACATTATAAAACTTATGGAAAGCTTTTTGCACATTTTGAATACTTATAGACCTTTAGAACAGACAATGAATTCTTAAATAATTAGTTTAGTAAGTAGTAGAGTCATCTTTTAACTATGTATGTATGCAAGTAAATCAGCAATAGTTAAATTTTCTACAACTAAAAGGGATTCAAGTATTCTCGTTAGATGTAATAATAATTTAATTCCACAAGTTCAACAACAAAAAGTTTTAGGTTTGAATATTACTGAAAATTTAAAATGGGACTTCGAAATTGATGAAATCTGTAAAAAGCTTGCACCTTTATGTTATGCTATCAAAAGGCTCGCACAGATCACCAATGTACATACAGTAAAAACTTTTTATTATGCCAAATTTTTTAGCCTTATGTCTTATGGAACTATTTTTTGGGGAAGATCACCCACTGTACAACGTATTTTTATTCTACAAAAGCGTGCTCTTAGAAATATGTTTAAGTTAAGTTTCCATTCTTCATGTAAAGATACTTTTATAAAAGAAAAAATCTTGACGCTACCATGTCTGTATATTTTTAATGTAATTTTATTTATTAGACAACAAAAAGATCAACTTCAAACACATGATAATAATCATAGTTATAATACGAGAGGAAAAAATAATTTTGTGATGCCTAAACATAGACTAAGTTTAACATTACATAATCCTTTTTTAGTTGGTGTTAAAATGTACAATCACTTGCCCGATAATATAAAAAATGTAAATAGTTTTAAGATATTTAAAAACACACTAAAAACTATACTTATAAATAAATGTTATTATTCCATAAATGAATATATGCAAGATTATTCTCTGTAATTAAATATTGTTCTACTATGAACTATGTAACTTATAATGACGTACCAAATACCAATGTACTGGTCTTTTTGGCAAATAAAATATTATTATTATTATTATTATTATTATTATTATACAGGGTGTTTCAGGACTAGTGTAACAAACTTTAACAGCTTATTCCTGAGGTCATTTTAAGCAAAAATTGTCATTGAACATTGATCATACTTATTCCTCCTGGTTAACAAAATACAAGACGTATTGTAATCAAGACACTTTTGAAAAGCAAATCATTTTATAGAAAAATTAATTAGTTTGACAGCTGTCATTTAGTGACATTTACAATTTGAGATTAAAAATGAATTTATTATAAGTTATATAGAAATAATACTTATAAATGCTTAATAATTTTAGTATTGTTCGTATTTTAGTATTGTTCGTATTATATCTGTAAAAAATACATTTTAAATCCCGAATTGTGAATGTCACTAAATTACAGCTGTCAAATTAATTAATTTTTCTATAAAACGATTTGCTTTTCAAAGGTGTCTTGATTACAAAAATGTTAAAAAATTTGTGTTATTTATAAAACTTCAACGTCTTGTATTTTGTTAACCAGGAGAAATATGATGAATGTTCAATGACAATTTTTGCTTAAAATGACCTCAGGAATAAGCTTTTAAAGTTTGTTACACTAGTCCCGAAACACCCTGTATATAAAATATGAACAGTGTAGGTACTAACAAGAGCTCAGTTTGTAATATAGCAAGGTCACTTTTCACTATATTTTTGGCACAAGTGTAGCGCCTTAATGAAAATGATACTTATTCTCAAATTTGACAAAAAACAAAAGGTATGTCGAAAAGATAAACATTATAATAACTACTACAAAGCAACAGCAACTGGTTATAACTATAAACCAAATAATAAATGTTCCTAATTCACCTCATTACTTACGATCCTTTTACGGAATTAAAAGCATCATTAATGTCCTCCGTCATTATTACATTTCATTTCATCCCATTTACCTAACACCGCGTATTTATCTCTCTATAACAAAGTCATTCTCCTCTTTGCGTTTGTTCTTGTGATGAATCTAGTGCGTAATAGCGTGTCAAGACGCAATCGGAAGAAGAGAACACCACAGTGCGTGCGTCGGTGAGTTGTTGCTGTAGAAGTGACATGGAAAAGTCATTTGGTTAAGACAATCAGACGCGAATGTCTCCCAGCACGCGATGTGTGAAATCTACTGAATCATTCGTTTCATTAGAATTCACAAGAGATTTTATAGGGGAGGGTGTTAGTAATTAGCTTGATCTACAGAATTTAGAGAATTTAATGGTTCCAAACACAAATAACTTTAGAGAATCCTGTCTATTCGATGAGCTTTACAACTAAAATAAGTATTGAAAATTTGATACACGCGTAATGTTGGAAACATGATAAAAATCGGGTATTGAGTTTATTTATTCTTTTATATCTACCTAGCATTGAAGAATTCTTACAAGTAGTAAGATAGAAAAATTAAAATTATCAAAAGTAATTACACAGCTTTTTATTTCGCCGGATAAATTTCTGTTTGTATTGAAACTTTGTTGTCTAGCAATTTGTTGTGAGGTGACAAGGTTGAGGTGCCAAACAGAAGTTTATTTGGAGGAAATAAAATGCTCGAGTGTAATTCAACGAGATAATTTAACAACTCGTTTGGTTCTTCTTCACAAATATTCCCAAAACAAATATTAAAAATATGAAGCAAATGACATTTTAGTGTTTTGTTTATTGCTTGGTTGCTAAAAAAGGTAAATAAGGTTTTATCACTTGCAAAAAGTTATACCTTTCTTTTTATCCGCTGTCAAAGCGATAAAATTGTGTTTTGTTTATGGCTTACCTACTTTATACAGGACTGGAATTATCATCGAATTATCATATTGAAACACTCAGGTCTCGTAATCCATGATCGGTTGATATTTTTGTTTTTGCAAAAAAAATCTTCAGTTTTGTTTTCTAAGAGTAATACGATTTGGTCCTGCATTTATAATTATATATTATATATTAAATATTCTTTTGCAACTTATTTTATATTTGGGAAAAACATAAATAAATATAGATTAATCTTTGCATTTCTGTAAACTTCATACTTCATCAGTACCTACCTATGTCATTTTGTCTATGAATATGGAAGATAGATTGAATTTTGAGCAAATAGCTTTATGTTTTAAGTATGTTTGTATTATCAAAAACCAAGTTTTTGATAAAATAAAATTGTGTAGATGAATGATGACCATTGAAAACGCTAATCAAATTTGATTTAGTTTTGGACATTTAAATCATTTTTCACTGCCAAAACTAGTTTTAAAGAAAGTCATAACAGAAAACTTAATTAGGTAGTACGTCTACTTAAAAAGATGGCCAATTCTTCCCAATAAAATACAGTAAATACAACCATGGTATATAACTATAATGCTAATGCTAAAGAAAATTAATGCATAGCATATATTACGAACTGTCATCTCACTTAACGTCTTAATATCTTGCCATCCAGCTATTTTAATTAATTTTTTGCTTCGTTGTATTTATCCACAGTTCAAATTAGTCTTAAGTTGTTATTGTACAAGTAAGTCGCCTGTAAACGACGCTCATTTGTTTAGTCTAGTGCTAAGCACGCCAGCCATGCAGACGGCTGAGAATCTACTGAGGAAAAAAAACAACAGAGGGTTAAAAACAAACGGCGGCAATACAATGCAACACTTGTTCTCTTTTCAAACAGTGGCTTCCCAGCGGCTTTTGCCTTTTGTTTACAAAGTGGGCGGGGCTGCGTAGGTGTCGGACTTTAAATTGCAAAATTTAACCGCGAGTCGAAAGCAAGTCAAGGTCCCGTATTCGTAGTTGTTGTAGTAAACAGCTTAATTGGAGCCATTAAACAATCATTAGCCGTACGCTGCGTAAATTCATTGTCCAAGACCGGTGTAGCTGCTTAACTCTTTAGCATACAGAAACAATCGACAATCAGAATTCCGCAAATGAAAACAAATGAACAAATGGCGAACGAATGCCGGCGGCGGTGCTATGAGCTGTCACGAATCATAATCATATTGTGTTATTACTTAATGATTATTAAGTGAGCAAATCGCATTGATCTTTGATTGCTAACGCATATGAATCAAACATGCGAGTACATGTAAGTTGGATTGGAATTCACAATTAGTATACCGGCGTTCCAGGCAAATAATTAAGTGTTGTAATCTGTAATATTATTATAATAAATTTTAATAGTTATAGAACGACGCTATAATGGATGCTATTATTCCTGAAGAAGTTTACAACACGAACGAGCAAAGCGAACGAGAGTTTTAATAATTTGAGGGAATAATACTGCTTCCTTAGTAAGAAGGTCCTATCTGCAAATTTTGAGATTTCTGTATAAATTATTACAAATATACCAAAATAAAATGTCCAGCTGCCCTAAGAAAAGGTAGAATTTATTATTATTATGTATATTTATATAAAACAATTTTAATAGTTAAAAGCTGCATATATGTTTCCACAAAATTTTTATATAAAATAATAGCTAAAAAAAATTTTTGCAGATAGGACCTTTTTCCTAAGGACGGCAGAATAGCCATTATAGCGAGTTGTATACTGTACTTTATCTACGACTAAATTATTACTTACAAGATTTTAATAAAATAAATACCAATACCGACCAATACGCAAAAATTTTAACATTTTCAAATGTCAATTCTCTATCACCATAGTTACATCATTAAACATTGCAATGTTTTTGAAATAGAATTTTCTGATTGGTGCAGAGGAAGGAATACTGACTATTATTCCCTGCGGGATTATTACTTATATTATGTAGCAAACATCACACATTTAATGTTAATGTTATAAGTCGTAGGTAGATAAACAAAATTATATTGATATTAATCATTTGATATTTCTTTTGTCTACAAACCTTTAACACGTGAAACACTTTGTGACTGCCGCATTACTTTAGTAAACCATGGAATTATTATACAGAATGTTCCACAACTTAGGACAAAAAATTAAAGGGTATATACTGTACGTGCTGATCATGAAACAAAAAGAATTTTTTTTAAATTCGCAATGTTAAGGGTAGTTTACTTGACGTGTGTACATTTTAAGTACCACTGTTTGGATGATATATTTGATAATTTGACATTTATTAGTATTAGATATTATGTAAACAATTACTTTCATTGTAGAAGATTTGAAAAATATTATTAAAAATAACTACCAGTGGCAAAAAATGTTTGCTTGAAAAACGATGCAATTTTTTCGCGAATTTTAAAAAAATTACGTAGGTACGTCGTACTCTTTAATTTTTTGTCCTAAGTTGTGGAAGACCCTGTATTTCACTGAACATACTGCCAAATGTTGTGCAATGTTCTTGATTGATATATTTTGTGAATATTATATGTATAGTTATGTCTAACCTCTCTGTAATTAATTGGGATACTTGGTATCCTCTGTTGAGAAGTTGTAAATAAATAAAATAATTCACGGACCAAACGACAATTTCTCGGTGGTCGAACGTACCACTATGCTGCATAATTGTTCACTTATGCCATCTTGTACACAGACACAAACCGACACAGTGGCGCGTTTGATCACCGAAAAGACAATGTCATATTCCATGGCTTTACTAAAACTGTCGTTTATATAGGAGGACTAAAATTTAAATCGATGTAAATTTTATTATTTACATAAATATTTTAAACCTGTAACGCTTAGAAAAAGATATATGCATACGAATAGAACCGAATTTGAAAAATGCGAGTATATCGAAATTGGCTCAATTATGTTAAAGTCAGAATTTATTATAGTTCTTGTACTAATTAAAAAATCACAGCCTATAATTATATAAATTAAAAAGTCTGCGCGCGATAAATTAAACTAATTAATAAATATCCCTATCATCAATGTTTTCCTTGTTAGGCCAGTAGATCTGCATTTTATGCAAATATCAATAGATTCATATCATGTAGTTACCAGGATACCTTTTATGTTCTCAAGGATATTAATATTAAAAGATGTTTAACAGACCCATCATCCATTTTACTTTCATATAAGGACACTGATATTTTAACCTGCAAGAGATGGGTATGATAAAAAGTTAAACTACTGCCACCAATTAAATATGTCTCTTATCATTTTTCTAAAATAAATTGAATAGGTAGGTACTTGACTCAAATTTCTAGTCAACAATATGCAAAAATTTAATCTACTTTGACGGTAAAGTGCCAACATTATATAGGTACGTATATATAAACATTTATAAATAAATAATTATTATAATTAATTTTATTCAATTCCAATAGTTGCAATCTTTTGTTTTCGCAATAATCCAACAGTTAAGTAATTTAGCTTTTTTTGTGGGTTGGAGAGAATGCTCCTGCACACCTAGCATCATGCCGAAGCAGCAATTTAGCTGTTTAAGGCTAATTCAACCATAAATTTTTTATTTTGATGGTAACCAAATCTAGTGGATTATTGATAAACTACGATTTGTAATGGTTTTCTAGACTTTCCATTATTTACAAGAAGTGCGAAAAATCGGAAAAGACAATGCATGTAGCTAAGGTATACTGTATACCTACTATTACCAAAGGTTCATAAAGCAATCGAAATGGACGAGTAAAAAATAATTTAATAAGAAATTACACTACTTCACCAGTGTAGGTGCGTATACTGGTATACTGGCCCCTTAAAAGTGTGGTCTATCTGAAAATTGTACATTAAATTCAGAATTACCTTTAAGAACTGATTGCGCATTTTATGACAATTTAAAATTTAAAGAATTGTCAGTTATATTACTTAGATCCTTTGAAGTGATTTTGTTCAGAATGTTTCTATAGTTTCTGACGAAATATGAAATATGACATAGGTAATTTAAATTTCATATAGTTTTCATAAAGTTCAGTTCGATATTGTACCTTGGTGTTTCAATAAATATAAATAATATAAATCTTATTTATTCCATTTAAACAACATCTAAATTTCCTGATTTACTTTACGACAGATATGATTGATACAGTTAGATTTCAACTCTGGTAAATATTTTTACATTCATTCCAAAATAAATTGTAGTGATTAAGTATTTTTATAAAAAATATTTGTAAGCGAACACTTCAGCGGCTTCGGCTATAAAACTGCTGAACATTTCATTCGTGTAATATAAATTATCGTTTATTAGCATCTTTTAACCAAACCTGTATATTATAACCACCTCATATAATAAATGAAACAGGTATGTTAACAAGTACAAAACGACTTTATTGCATGATTACACGGCTCGCACCAGCACCAGTTTAAGTGTATATCATCTGATAATGTATTGGAAGTGATTGTAGCAATTCATAAAGTTTAAATCTCAATTGAATCCACTGATTACGGCCATCATCGCTTGATAACCTTTTCGTTCTTTAAAGGTTGCATCTACATAAATCAAGCAATTATTAAAACGTTACACACTTCTCATTCATAAGTACGAGGAGACGTGACTGGCAGGATGATGACACTTCAATTCATCACGCACTTGACGGGATATTATCATCGCAAAAATGTATAAAGCAATTTATGAGAATTGTGATTAGTGAAGAAAAAGTATAAAGAACGATGTGTTGATTTTCTGATTAACAGTGCTGGTGCACTGCATTGTTATGGCTACCTACCTATTTTATAAACTAAATCATGTGCTAATAATGCTAATAAAGACTGACGATGAATAGTTGTGCATATCCAAATACTATAAAATGACGACGATTATTAATTTAGGTTAAATATTTCTGAATTGGTGTAACTATTTTGAGGTTTTGATCACTAACTATATCTAAAACTATCTAAAAGTAAATTTCAGAACAAAGCAGTCTACGTCTAACCTAACCTATATCAAAAAACCAATATTAAGTATGGTAAAAAACATTGCCTTGAATCAAACCCCCTTTTAGCTAATGAAGATCATAACAAGGATTGGAAAAACTGTTTTTCTTATTTATTAATTTAAATGTGTTGTCTTTGTGATGTTAATTTTAGACTTGGAGAAGCTTCTTAAGCTATTCTATTGAAAAGAAGTATAATCATTTATTATTCTTTTTTCTATTTATAGATTCAAATTTATTCGCGCGTTTGTCTTAGTATTTTAGATTTAAGATATTAAGCTTAAGCAAAAATTTTTTTATTAGCTATAAAGTAAGAAGTATAAATTGCCATAGGTACCATTGCCATATTTTATGTCACTTCATTATTTTTTTCGTTGTACTCTAGGACTATTTATTTAGGGACTAAAAACGAAAAAAAATACATTCGTTTTCTATCGCAACGAAAACAGAATATTTCGTTTTCGTATTTAACGTTCTCACCTAAAATTTCGTTTTCGTTTTCGTGAACCGAAAAACCGGTTAAAAACGGTTTTAACATTTTTACGTTTTATTTATAAGATATAATCCAAATTATGCAAATATAATCATAAAAAGTAGTAGATACTAGATACAATTAATGAAACAAAAAAAAAACTTTGATATACTCATAGTCTCGAGCTTTATAAAAAAAATGTATTTCCTTTATATATAATAGTGTTAAAAGTTAAGAACGGTTAAAACCGGTAATCGACATTATAAATTTCGTTTTTGATCTTGAACGAAAAATCATTTCGTTTGAGTTTTCGTATCTGTACTGGGTCAAACTCTTCTTTAGTCCTTATTTTTAGGTACAAGGTTCTTAATTTAATTCCAAGGGATTATTTTTCAAATTTAATCTCGTAGTCAAGAAATTGAATTAATTAATCCTGTTGTCAAGTACCTAACCTAAATACGTGCTATATATTTGATACATATAAATATTTGTCATAAAATTTCTGTCAAAATTACAGAATGAGTCTTCTTTTAAACTATTATGCATTTGTATGATAGTGAAATGTAAAAAATAGCGTATAATATACCACAGGACTAAAGTACCTATAATCCCTCAGGTGATAATTTCCCTCACCTTCAGCTCGTCAAATGAACTTCATTTTATTCCCTTAATATATAAGTTACTATTAATCCAATGAAGGATGAAACATGTGTCTTATTAAATTATGTATACTATTGCGGTTAAACTGAACAAAAATCTTCTATTTGGTGTACCTATACTGTCCAGTAACAACCATGAGCAATCGTTACTTTACGGCTGGTAACCGCACATTTACAAATATAATCTATGCCGATAACTTGCAGTATGTGCGGTTGTCATATCCAACTTAGGTAAAAGACGTGAAAAGAATTCAAAATATTATTTCTTATATTTTCCATCTCATAAATTTTTTAATAGAAACGCAATAACTTTCGTTGTAATACCCAAAACTGTATCAATGTCAGTTTTTTTGCTGTATAAGCCAATAAGGAAGTCAAGTGCCTACTACAACTATAGATCCACTTAACCATCTCTATTCGCTGTCTTTCTCTTTATTAGCGCAAGGTCGCTCCTTATCGCTCTTATCAGCATTTGTTCCGTGGGAGTATTGTCAAGATATTTTTATACCCGACGATCGGTTATTGCAACCGGCTAAATGCAGCCACGTACCTATTATATAACTACATGTGTGTGATCATGTATGTAATTATGTAAAAGTATGTAGTATGTATGTGGCTTCTCATATTCAAGGTTTTTGCCATGGCTTGACAATGGCGTAGAGAACATTTTTGTTGATTTAGGTGTTTTAAAGAAATGTGAACATTTCAAGAGTGTTTGTTGGCATTTTCTGTTTTTTATGCTGCAAATATTATCTTAGCAGATTGCCCATCTTTCATTTTTATGAGTGAAGAGGCTTATTGTTAACGTAATTTAAAATAATATTTTAAAAAGTAATGGAAATTTAAAAATAATTTCAAATAAAAGCTGTAAAAATCGCAATATTAAATATAAATTGAAATTTTGTACACTAGGAACGTTGTGGCTAGATCAGTGAACTCTATACTATGTACCTGGATAGGACACGCGCGATAAAATCGCTGAGGCAAGTTTGTATTTAAAAACAGAAGTGTTCTACATGAATTAGACAGACAGTGATAGAGATACTCCCCAAATGCCATAAGTCTGTTTCTCTCTCAATTTACCTCACTAATGCTGTTTTGTAGTGCGCTACGGCTCCCTTCCAGATACGTACTATGGAATTCACTGGGCTTGATAAATTGTCTTGCAAATTAAGGCTCTACACTTGTTGAACGCAATATTGCTGCAATAGAATCAGAATTCACAATTCTGGCTATATTGCTCAAAATAAAAATCTGAAATTTACCATAAGTAATTACGAAGAATTATTTGATTGAAAAATTCATACAATACATTATTGCGACAATAATTAGAGAAAATAAGAATAAATTTATGCATTTCAATATTACAAATTATGACCTTATTATTGCATATTTATTAATTTTGTTTTAAATAGTCGATTCCTTGCATTGTTCGTGAGAGTGAATGAATTTGAACGTATAAATAGTATAAATATTTTTTAAATACCTAACGATTTGTGAATTATATAGAAATATCAATAGGTAGACATTTTTAAAAAAAAAATTAATAATTCATTAGTTTACAGTTTTGTTGTCATTGTTATCTCGCAAATAACATTATCTCCTTGTTAATCTTTTCTATTTCTGGTATTCTCATAGTGCAAAGATCTCATTAACTTAAATTTTGCTCTTTTAAGATACAAATCTGTGTTTTCCTGTTGTTTCTACGTCACTCATAATTGTTGCGGTTTTCTGTGAATAATTTATCAGTTAATCTTAATTAAATGTAATAAAAGCGAGATACCTACTTAATTTAATGTATGTACATTATTGTTTTGTTAAATGAAACCAATCTTTCTTATTTAAAAACGCACAAATGGAAATAAAAAATTTTTGTTGTTAAACATTGGTACTTACTGATAAATATCAGTGTACCACGAATCGTGAGTAATTTAATTGTTAATGTGATTCTTATCGATAAATCAAAGTTTTAGTTAAATGCTGTGATTTTAGCGCATACTACATAACACAATAACGTGATTTTTAATAGTAGGTATATTATGTATCAAGTTTTATAAACGTTAGTTTAGTCAAGAGTTTTTTAGGGACGAGCGCAGCGACTGTATAAAAAAGAGTATCTAGAAAGTTTATAAACGAGTCACATACTATACATTTTCTACGGCCACAAATTAAACAACATAAATATGTAAAATTTAACTAAAATTTTACTTAGGCAAGTGTACCTATTTAACTGTTACATTGGAAAAAATGGCACTACCTACTTATTGATAGAAATTAATTTCACTCAGTTTTTCACAAAAATTAAATATCAAATATAGGAGCCAACTTCACCCCGTGATTAATATGTCAGTTGCTATGTTCAGCCCGTGTCTAAAAACGGCCGAAGCCACGACTTGTCGAGGTGTGTTTAAAATGTTATTTAGCACCATGGAAATTAGTTCATTAAATAATAATTTTAATACCAGGAGTAGAAAAATTAACTTTTATTGTTGGTTCATTATCAACAATTTATAAAAAGGTTGAAAAAGGCAACACAAAAGTTCACAAAGTTTTTATAAAAATATTTTACCTACTATTTTTACATGAATAATATACCGTTTACTTTTATTTTATTTATATACGATTTTAGCTTCAGTGTGCGATAAAAACATAAAAACTCTACTATAAGGTACATTTACATTGATTAACCAACAACTATTCAAATTAAAACGTAAGCATAATAACGAGAACCATACATTTTTTAATTTAACTGAGAAGTACCTACCTACCTTTTAATTTAGTATGTCAATTTAATTATTCCAATTTTTATTTCGTTGATATTTTACTTTCTTTTTTGAAAACGATAAGCTTCTTAATATCGAATCTAAAACTAACAAGCTAATGAAAACTGGACGTTAAAATACTTTATGAATAAGAAAACAATCATTTCGCTTATTTTAGGAGCTTATATCTGTCATTTTTCTTGTTCTTAATGCTCACTAAATAAATTTACACAACCAGAATTCGTATTCAAACCATATTTTCTCGTAAAATTATTTCATTTTTCTTTGTTGTATTATTTAAAAACGTGATTGCAAATATTAAATATGCATTCTTATTTCAACTCATAAAAATTCTCAAATAATCGCTCATAAATAAGTCATGACGAGTCGCCACTGCCCATATATCTTTTCCCAAGTCACGTCCGCCGCTGGTGCCAGCAACTTACCATTCATTAGCAAGTAAAATCGCCGTAAATCCGTCATTAATTATCTGTCAAACATTACAAGATCAAATCAAGAGTTTCGAAGTCGAAATCATTTAGAACCTGACTTCGAATTTGAATTTTCGTAACCTGCAGCACTTGTCAATATTTACATATCGAACTGGAGTTCTTTATATTGATTTTTCGGGCGGCGATATTTGATTTACGACAAAAAATGTTTGAACAAATTGCGAGTTTTTTTAGGAAAGAGAAAAAAGTTAGATTAGTGAACTGGTGTCATGTTTCAGCCGCCTTTGATATTTTTATTGGCGTTTTGTAGGGCGTAAACTGATATGGGATTAATATTTATTTAATATTATCTGTGGTACTTTTTTATGTTATTAATTATAAATAGACTCATAAATATTATAATATGCCAAACCTCGGGTACTCTTATTTATGTTTTTAATAATTATGTGCTCGTCATAAATTAAAAATCCAGAAATATTTTCTTATTTTGTATTAGGTACTTTATTTCTTCTCAAATAATATTTCTTTAGCAAAAATTATGAGAGCCGATTTTACCAAATTTGAAGCTTAGATTACATTACAGAATCAAAAAATGATTATGCTGCATACAAAATATCATTCGAGTTATAATTTCGAAATGCGTTATTTTAATGTCCATGTCACACCGGCATAGCACGAAGCACGGTGCTCGATGGAACAAATGAATAACGTTATTTTATCGCCGCTATTCCATCGAGCATTTTGACTGATTTTAACATATGGAAATTTGATGCTGATTTCACAGTTAGTCCTCAATATAATTTTTGACATTTGGTGAATAATTGATGTCAAAATAATAGCAGTAAGTAATTCGATAATAAAAATATAACACTTTAAGCTTTTGTCAATATATGAACTAATTATTGGTTTAATTATCACAAAGAATTGATGAATTGTAATTCTCAGCTGTCAAAAATAATTTTCAAAAACTTTCAAAGTACGAAGTGAACATAGCAATATACAAATTTTCGTATGGCATTTTGCTATACCAGTGTGACACCCTTTTGACAGCTTTGAACGAAGCAAAATGCCACATAATTTTATTGAGTGGTTGCTTATTCTATATTAAATAATAATTCGTCTCTTCTGAGAATAATGTAAATAATTAAATTCAGATCACTCAATTAAAAGAAAATAACAAATATACTATTGTTTGACAGTCAAATCTGATTAATTACAATTGCAATTAATGAAGACGTATAATATTTTATTGACCTGCGATAAGTAAAATAATTAAAAACTCATTAACATATAATTATTATTTTAAACATAATTAGGATTATTTTTAGGTTTTAAATTAAATTAAATTTGATACATTTTATCGTGGAATTAAATAAAAATATCCTTCAAAATCCGGTACTTATAAATAATAAATATTATAATAATCTACCGATATGTAACTTACAAAAAAAACCTCTCAATCACAATAACCAATTTTCCAAAATATAGCTAAAGTACAGTTAAACGCAGTATTTATTTTTATCATGTTCCGTCATTGTTACTGGCTTACTGCCTATGACTTTTATCTATCAAGCGTGCATGTTTTACAGATAACTCTCTTGTTATATGCCCTGTACGTATCTAAACAAACGAGGTTATCAGTGCATAAGTAACTAGATCCTTTGTTTTATATTCATATACAACAACGCAGAGTTAAACTTAAATATTTGACATTTTCAAGATGTACTTGAGACTGTTTAAAAATGATAAAATATTAGGAAGTAGTAAAAGTATGCAAATATTATGACAATAAGGAGTGACACATTTTGGGATATTTGACATATTTCTGAAGTTTACATAACCTACTAACGATAACTAGGTTTTTTATTTATAAAGTGAGAAACACATTAGCATTTTGTGGTTAGATAAATAATTAAATGATTGTTATTATTATATGATTCACCTCTTAAGTACCTACTACATACTACTATAATAGCTTAGCTACATAACAAAATAACAATAGCATTTTTTATTAATTTAATTTTAATATTAATATTAAGAAATAATTTGAAATTCTTCTCTGAATCCATTAAAAATATGCACCGCATTGGAATGTTCTCAAGTGTGTTTATTTTCCGCTTGAAGTCACGCCCAAAACAAACGTTTATACTTTACCATATTTGTTTACAAACAAATGAAAGTATGTAAACAGATCTAATAACTGATATCACTGCATTATATGTCATAAAAATACGCTCAATTCCTTGAGAACCGCCATCTCCAATTTATCTGATTTCGCCTTAATGTGATGCACTTTATTAAAGGTCAATTAGCGCACGGTAACGCAATTAAATCGATACGAAATTAATAATGTGAATGGAATTCTAATCAACGATAATTTGGAATGAAATCCATAACCATTATTAATATTTTACTAACGCATTTATCAAATTTAATAGCAATGCCTTTGCCTTCATTTAATTGGAAAATAAAAATATTTTTCTCAGGTAGTTCTGAAGTTTAGTTTCTCTTTTAGCTAAACTTGCGTGTGGCTAAATGGCAATCGATATACAATGAATTATTTAACTTCCAATATCCAATAGCTCATCAATAAATTTAATTTAAATGGCAGAGGCTATATTTTTGCTTTCACTGAATCTTAATTGCTGGTCCAATATCAAATAAATTTGCCGACCTCTATTGTTATACTTCAAATTTGCAGATTTGAAAGTCTTTAGCAAAAGTTCGCATATTAGTTTAGCAAAATCGTTCACAATGAAATTTGTTATTATAATAATTAATTGCCTATATAATAATATCAACATAACAATGGCGATGGAATATTTATTAAGCTTGCAGAAAATTCAATAGAAAGAATGTTATTTATGGTCCTCTTAGAATTTAACGGATTTTGATGAAAGCGTAGATAACAAATATGCGAATTTTAATTTTTGCGAGATCTGAAGAACTTGAAGAACTATGAGACATAATTTCGGTTCAATATCCACATTATTTTTTGTAGGTAACAGTTTTTTTCCAGGGACTCGAACGTCGAACCGAACCGAAACACAATTATTATTAATCGCCCTCATTAACACACTAGTTAGTTGTTAAATAACTATCGAATTGTATTATTATCAGATCATTTTATTTATTTATGTCGTCATTGATTTTGGTAGGCAACAACCTTAAGTATGAACTTACATTTAACATCAAAATGCTATAAAAAATAGGAAAAATGTTGTACTTTCTGTAATTAATTATAATTTCGTTTAGAATTGTTTACATTTTAGTCCAAAGCTGAAACAATTAATTGTTTGATACATAATAGATCATTGAACCGAAACCGAACCTTCGCCGCATTTTTTAAAACTGATTACCGGTTCATATAAAATAGAAATATGAAATCAGGAACAAAATCGAACACTATAAAACGCAACCCGGTAAACGTATCTGATCCATTATTTTAGAGATGTAATGAATAGTAAAAGTGCCGAATAGCGTATAACGAATATTATGCAGGAGTGTCTGCCGAATAACCAAATATTCGGCGAATATTCTGCATTCTTTTGGTGATAGATAAACTTACAAGAATTGACGAGGCTGCTTTGAATGCAGAGAAACTTATTCTTTGCTCAGTAATTTGCCGTTTTTAAATTTTAATAACGAACAGTTTATCATTTTTTTTTATAAAAATTGCAAAATTATGTTTTTGACATTATTTTTCTTTTTTTAGTAATTTTTAAAAACTCAAGAATAAACACATTTTTTCTTTGTCAATGAAATATCTAAATAAAGCACGTTCAGGAGACCGTTAAAGGCAATCGCAGTTCAAGTATTGTATGTTATATGTGCCGTCAGACTATTCGGTATTCGGCCGAATAGTAAACTAATATTCGGTATTCGGCCGAATAATGAAAAACCTGCCGAATAGGCAGAATACCGAATAGTTGCCTAATATTCGTTGCAACTTTAATAATTATTTTGTATCGTTTTTTTCTAAATATATTCTACCTAACCTACCTATCTACCTGTTGAATCTCGTGTTGAAACCTAACCACTAGTAAAAATATTGACACTCGTTGATAAGTGCCCATGTTGTTACTTTTTGTGAAATTGTTAACAGTTGAGTAACGAAATTTTTATTCAACACAAAAACAAATGTCTAGAACCTATAGACTATCGCAAATACTTGTCTATTTTGCAGTAAGATGAAAGTAATGTTGAATTATTGTTAACAACACAGTATTTATTTGAGCCTCTTGTAAGTGCTTCTGTATATCTGCATCAGTATGAAACTCTAGCATCAGGATGACATCACTTCTGAATATAAATAACATTCGAAGAACGAAACACCATGAGTTAATAAAACAAATACCTACTCCTTGTTTCTATAGCAATAAAAAATAAAAGACTTGTTCATGGCGACACCCATGCATTTATAACTCGCAGTTCAGGTGTAGCATTATTCTCGGCCGCTACTCCGCGGTTATATAAATCCGTATAAATCCGAGTATAAGTCGTTGTTGCGATTCGAACGCACGAGCTATTTCTTAGGTTTGGAATTCCACTTTCGACACCTGATGGCTCAATGGAACCGTTGACGAAATGCGATGAGCAATTTCAAAAATTTATTAGTGGTCATAAAGTAATGACATAATTTATATAGCAGTAAAGTTTAAAAAGTAATAACGAGCATATTTCACAATTTACAAATTGAATTATTGTGTCCATGCATACTAGTGATTTTTTATTACATAAGTACTTATACTTACATACATACATCTATAAATGGTATTAGCCCACTATAGGCTATTAGCTGTATACTTCGGTTATACCATTTTGACCTTTATAAAAGAAAATCCCAATTGAATTTTTATAATTTTGTGAAAATGAAATGTATTTTTGTTCCATACGCCACCTTGTAATTTTATAGTAATAAGTATTTTTGCGTGTTTTCAAAAACTTAACGAATAACGAATAATACAGAAGAATATTTAAATTCTTAGTTGTACGTAAATCATTGTTACGTACCTCTGGCCGAAAGACAGATTACATTATCTGATGTTGTTGCGACTTTGACAATTGACATATGTTTTTTATATGAAGAAATGTATCCATACCCGCAAAATCGATAAGATTTCAAGCTACTTTAGGTTATGTCATGCAAAAAATTTGACATGTGTCAGAAATAAGGAATAAGGCGTACAAATTTTGAGCATAAATTCACCTTAACACATGTTATGACGTTACCGCATATTGTTCGCTAAAGAGCATTTGATTTTATTGCTTTAATAGGCCATTCAAAAAAGGAACTTTACAATTCAAAATAAAGCCTACAAAAACGCCACTTTGTATAATTTATTGGTCAATAGAGTCTAAAATAAATAAAAAAGATTAATTTTAAATGACCACTTATTACTTATATATCACCAAATCTTTATAAGGGAAACACTCTTATATCTTTCCCAAACGCTAAATGAACACTGTGAAAGACTGAAAAGATCAACTGTCATAATAACGAAAGAAACAGCTATAAATTACGGTGAACCGGTAACCGAATAAATTTGTGAATAATAGATGCCTCAAATTTATTATTAATTCCTATCCTATTTCCTCTAGGTTTGGTCAAGGTTACCCAATTTTAAATTCATGTTTAATAGCTAACTATAATAGCAACCGAGAACCGAAGGCATAGTAAAAAAAAAATTGTCACTTATAGTTTTTGCTCAAAGAAAGTGTTCATTATTGTGGCTCTCACACTTTTGATGAGCATAACAACATATGGACCACATATTGACTTTCGAAAGGATGTAAAAAAACTTAAGATATGCTCTTTAGAATAAAGAGTGATAAATTAGCGCTTTTCTACTGCTTTCTTGACAATAAATTCAAACATTGATCATTAAGTTTTAGTTCCACTAGTACCTTATCTGTTCAGCTTGTTGCACTGTGAATAGTAATAAAATTATAAAACAATAAAATAGGAAAACAATTATGAAGGCTTTAGTACTATTAGTACTAAAACAATATTGAGTTAAAACTGAGTGTAACATGAATTGAGTTTGTTTATTAAACATGTAATTGAAATTGAAACGAGCTTTCTAAAGACTGTTGGACGTACGTAATTTCAGTAGGGTTGTGGTTTTGCTGAAAACTACGAACAAATCTTCAGTTTGTTAAGGTACTGTGTACTAAAGACACAAGGACGTAACTAAGGGGCGGTCCACCTAAAAAATTTACAATAGTTTTACATTTACTTTACGGAAGTGATAATTTAAAATATTTAATAATGCCTGACATAGTATACTAGGGATGAGAAAAATATTGATAAGTATATCGATAGGTAGGTACCTAAATATCGATATGAACATCAGTTGCTATAATTTTTTTTTATTGACTCAGGTATTGATGTATCGATAACTCGATATTTGTTTATATATGTCGATAATTATCGGAAAATATCGATAATATCGAATTATAGATACATCGATAATTCGATACCAAACGAAAAGTAATATTGACTGATGTTCATATCGATATATCGATATTTTCCCATCTCTACTAGGGACCATAGATCGGATATAAATTTATAGGTACTTAATTGAGGCAAAAAAAAATGTTTATATATGAATAGCGAATAGGTATATTGCTGGTAAATGTTGTATTTTTTAATAGATATAAATGAATAGATATAAAAGTAGTCGTATTATATTTATCTATGCATACATATTTGATATCATATTCTCGAGCATCTGGGTATGTCTACTAAATTAATTTCAAGTCAAATTACTTAAGCAGAAAAAATATTTTCGCCAAACATTTTACTATAGAAGTGTAGCCCACTATAATTTTTTCCTGCCCACCTAAAAAAATCCTAGTTACGTCCCTGTGGAGGCAAGTCTGCCTAAAGACTACTTCAATTTTTAATGTCCAAAGTTAATGTCAAAAGCGGAACGTCACTGTTTTACGTCAAAAATTTGTATACCAACCCAAATCTTACACAAAGACCATAGACCGAACTAAGGTGATTTCTAATTCTAATAGATCTAGAAGAAAACATTCGCTATAGTGTCGTAATGTGTAATTTAACAATAAAAAGCGCCATTATCTAACCTCTAACGCGACGGTACAGATACCGGGATTTTGTAATTATTATGTCATTTCGAACATTTCTTCTGCATTGAAAAAGGAAACAAATGACAACAGCATCTCGTGACATTCACTTTCTGCGTTTGTTTGTTTGTATGTGGGTGGCGACGGGTTCGAACAACCTCGACAAGAACCGAGACATGAGGACAGGTTCTCAAAGAAATCGAAAGTGAATCTTGAGAAGCTGATTTATGTTGAAGCGGAGGTCTGGGCCACCTGCATGCGAAGAAGAAATGGTTTTACATTTTATTTACCGTTTTATTGAAATCTAGATCCAGGAGAACTTGTTGCCACTTTTGATCTCCAGAGATAAAATCGTGACTAATGCATGTAGCTACAACAACAAAATAGACCAAGGAGGAATCCACAAAAATATCTTTATACAGAGTAAAATTAGAAAATTACTTTAGTACCTCCAATCTTTTGTAAAATCCGGTAGAATTATAATTATACCGAGTGGTTAAGTTTTAAAATTGTCATGAAATTTAAAAAAATCTGACGTGGCCAGTACACGACCTCTCGCCTAATTATGTTTATTCTACTAATCTAATAAATAGTTTTACTTACATTTTAATAGTTTCATGTTCATGTAATATGTAAACGATAATGTAAACCAAGATGCAAGCAAAAGATGTTAACTGTACTGTAACTGTCATAATAATTCAAATTTTGTGTAGAAACAAATTTCATATTATACCTGGATACTGGAATTTCAAAAAAGTAGAATATTAATTGTACTTTATTTTATTGTTAAATACTACCAAATTCAGCAAATTATTGTATTTAAAATTAACTGTACCCATAGATATTTATATTTTCTTTTATTTTTAATTGCAAAAATTGTCATAAATAAATAATGTACCAATTTATTTAAAGAAAGCAATACCTAATACTACTTCCGGTTTGCGAATTTCTACCAAAATCTTATCCGGTGTTAAAATCCTTATTAAAACCTTAAATATGAAATTTGGTTATTAAAGGTTTGATACTTTTTAAGTTATCGTGGACGAAAAATCGTCACATAATTCATACGTCCCTACGTAAATACACACACGCAGATATCATCGTGAAAATATTAAATTCGTATTCTAGAGACTTTGAAACGTACTTATCCGCCAAAAACTCATACTCGAACATTTTGACCCATTACAATACCTCTCTCTTATAGAATATAAGGCGAGAGGTAATTAACAACAAGCTTTTACAAAACCGTCTAAATATTTTGACAGGATAAAATTTAACTAGTGCCGTGATTAGCACAATGGTAGTGTTCTTACAGTCTCAAGTTCGATTTCAGCAACAAACAAAAATGATCGAGTTGTTGGATTACACTATAATAACATCTACGATTCTGACATTGGCAGTTAACCCTGTTGAATGGTTACCAAAAAATAGAAAACTATTTTCAAAATGAAAAAGTAATCTTTGAATTTAAATTTAGTAGATAGGTAGTATTAAGAGTAAAATTTTGAGTTTTAATTGGATAAGACATTTATCGGACATTTATAAGTAAAATAGTCATACCTAAAATCATCCAAACTAAGCATAAGCATCATAACAACTTCTACAAATAAATAAAGACCGTCAGAATTCAATCGCAAATATTTTGTACAAACAAGAAATTAATTTCATTTTATGACTAGCTTGAAGCTTGCGGTTTGCTATTATTTAAATTTTATCAAAAGAGCATTGCGAAATTTATAATCGTTCGATTGTATATCTTACCTACCTACTCTATGATATTAAAATTTTAACTTGAATATCAAATTAAATACTAAATGAGCCTATTTTTTATCACCTTAGAAGTATATTATTTTTAAATCCCGCCTCATATTCCATAAGCATAAGGAAGGTACATATTAATTGTGATGGGTCAAAATTTTCGAGTGTCAGTTTTTAGGGAATGAGCACGTTTTAGGATCCATAGAATAATACGATTAAAGTATTTTCGAGAAGATGTCGTTAGGTCGTGTAACATATTTTCAGGGTTCTATAACTATTTTTGGAAGCATTTCCTAAACCGAAAGTTGAACTTTTCTTAAATATTTTGATAAATAATTAATTTATCGCAATATTTTTTATTTCAAATGAAAGATTATATTATTGTTATCTACAATTTTTAGCATTTTTAAATTGTTTTGCCATAGTACTTACTTTAGGAATGAAAGTATTATTAAAAATTTAGAGTATGAAACTTTAGTATCTTGTTGTTCACGATTGTTTAACATTTTTTGTTGCTACGAAAAATGTAATTGATTATGAATATTACATTCTGACATTGACAATAGTGACACATCGTTGATAACTTCATCTACAGTTGACTAAATAACTAAAATATATTTGTAAATACCTATTTGTATAGTAGTATTATAAAGAGTAGGGTATGGCGGGAGGTCTTGTGCTGGCCACATCAGATTTTTTATAAATCAAAGAGATATTTTTAATATTTATAGAACGAAAACTACAATTATTATTGCTATCGAATATATTATACGTATACCTAACACCTGTTAACACTTAGCAAGTATCTAAAATACGCATGTAGGTATTTATGAATAATATACATATTAAATGTTGCAACTCGGTTGCAAGAAACTAATGATAAATAATATCCGTCTCCAAAAAAATCATCCAATAAATACAGAAATTAATTCAATTTCTCAGGAATTTTCATAACCTGTTCTTAGCCAATTTGCAGAATTTTCTAAGAAATAGAATCACTCTTGAATGCACCCAGCGGAAATTTGCGAAATCGACGGATCTCAGGTGCATGAGAAACAACAAAAAGTTGTAACGAATTGTAGACACGTGTAGAAGTTTTTGTGTGGATGACATAAATAGTTAATTGACATCTTGTTAGTGAGATTGTTATGACTATTGAGGTGTAAAAAATATGTGAGGCTCGCGGACCCCCGCAAGGGAAAGTTTGACATGCACTGGACACCTGGATCTATTAATTATCAACACCTGTTTATAGATATAATCGATGATGAAGAGATGAAGACAGAGAAGTCATAGCTTTTAATTTTCTTGATCATAAATTTACCTACGCGATTTTTAACGATGATTTCTTTTATACACGCCATTGAAGATTATTACTTTATTGGAATTTTTCAATTTTAAAACTAGGAAGTAGGAAGTCACATTTGGCCTAAATACCTATATTTTACTGAAATACTTTGTATATTATTACTGTATATTTAATCTCTTCAGAATATGTTTTAAATGATACAGACATATAAAAATGCTTCCAGGTTTAGTATATAGGTATTACCTATTCATTCATTTTTGACATTTATGAAGTAGGTACCTATTATCGAAATCGGTAGTATTTTTATGAAAAATAATTTTTTGTCTTATTTACACGAAAAGTAACATTTCTTAACTATGCGGATATGCGTGCGCAAAGTAGAAGCGTGCGAAAATAGGTGTGCGCAAAATTCACTTTGCGCACCAAAACTGTATAAATAAAAGTAAAGCAAAGTTAAATTTGCGTGTGCAAAGTGAACTTTTGCGCACGCTTTTACTTTGCGCACGCATTTCCGTATAGGTAAAAGGTTACTTTTTGTGCAGTTAAGACAAAAAATATCGTGTGCAACTTGTGTGTACTTTGCACACTACACAATATAATTTGAATCATTTTTAAATTTTATATTCAAACTTATTATTACTGTTATTTAATACAAAATTTTCTGGTAAATACACTAAGAAACTAGATATTTATCTTTAGAATTAAGTATTGATTTGAAGAAAATAAAATTTATTATAAAGAAACTAATATTCATAAGATCTATTTTTTTTGTAGATTTCATTGGGAACTCTTCTGTTCGATGTTTGCAAATTGAATGTTATGTTCTAATTTCTTTTTCTGACATAGTAAACTGATTATACGGACGTTCCGTTGAGTAAATGCTTTCGTTTGACAATTACCGCACAAAAAATAAATAATTGTTAATTGGAAAGTCATCTATTTGCTTTAGGGAAGACATTCTTCAATCTTCTGAGGCTGCTAACTAGCTGTATACATATTTTAATCCCAATGGGATTTAAGAAACTCTGATATGAGGTCGCGGATGTAGAACTGTTTATACTTACAAAAATAAACAGAAGATTTTAAAGAAAAAAATTATTGGTTTTAAAAGAGATGTGAGTATACCTACTGGAAAAAAACATTACTAAGGTACACTCAAGGATCAAAGACATTATATAATAATGATAAATTGTATTATGGAATATGCGGGAATATAGTACCAATAGTACCTAATTTTATGTAATTCACTCGGTAATACAGTATTACAACTTGAATTGAATGGTCGCAGTATAGTTGCACCAAACTGAATTTATGTACTTGATAAATAAATACGAATTAAATATTTGACAGTTATAAAACGCTTAAATAATAATTTATTATTAAAATTCAATATGCTTTCGTTTACTTTAGCCATTTTTCAAATTTAAATCTTGTTTTGTTAAATTTACAATCAAATATCACAGATTATGTTCATTATTGACCTAAATATAAATAAATAGAAAGATAATTTTTATTTAATCATCATGTTAAGCATTTTTATAGGTTATGTGAACAAATTATATCTCAGTAAATTATAGCTTAAAAGGAAATTCAAATTTAGATAAATATATTTTTTGACAAATCCATAAAAAAATTGAACCAAATTCAAATTGTATTTGTATTTAAATAAGTATACATTTTCATTTTCAAATAAAATTTGCAAAATTTTACAAATAATCAATATACTGTAATACAGTAGTACCTAAAACGATAGTAAGTAGTTCTGTATTCCTTAATTATTACTTCGTTATTACTACTACAGCAATTATTATTAAGTAATAAAAAATCAATGATTTGCAAATAAATATAGGTACCTACAAATAACATCTTCTGCCAGCTGTCAATTTCTCGTAAAATTATTATTGATAAACCGATACACTGGGGTTCGGATTTTCCAATGCGTTTACTCTCTGCATGCATGACTACAGCAAATTAAGCAGAAAATAATGCAACAACGTTTAATTATTTAATACGTGGTATTGTAATTATTGCAAATAGCGCAAATTCTTCTTGAAAATAATTTGTCAAACTTTGATATTTAAATTGCAAATTTTACAAAAAAAGCACATTCCATAATGTAATTTAAATTTAATGCAGATTTTGTAATTTTAAATGCGACACACATAAATTATTGGGAGGAGTGCGATAATTTGAGTCCCGAATTTTCGAATTTTTGAAAAATTTTCGAAAAAAAATGTTAGGAAATACTTTTTATGTATCGTTCTATACGTTTTTATTTTTATTTTTTATTCTTTACTTTGTAGGTAGGTACATCTATTTTATTTACCTCTTCTCAGAAAAATATCTATGGGCGCTTATGAATGCAGTATAAATCTACAAATGGATCAAATCCTTTATCATCCTTTAAGTTTGACGTTTAACTAAATAAGATTATATTTTACAAAAAAAATATTTTTAACTGTACAGGAATAGGAGACATTTATCCTGCTGTCAAACGAACGTGTATTAATTTATTTTAAATATAAAAATTAAGTTCAGTGAGTAATTGAATAATTTGGCAAATAAAAAATATCTGCATAGTCGTGCATAGTGCAACTATTAGAATAACAAAATTTAATATTATGTTTTGTATTAAGGCATAACTAAATTCATTACAGAATGATTCTTTGGTTTTGTCGTTTAAAACAAAATATTATTATTATTATAAATGAAATTGACTTCTATTGTGCATAATTTTAAACAAAACATTTCAAAGTGTCCTAGTAAACTTGACAACATATAATTATTATGTTTTTTTATTAAGCACAATACAAATAAATTTCATTTATAAAAACTACAATAATATTTTGTTTTAAAAATCAAGATAGACTTCGTTCTGCTATCAACTTGAAGTATACAAATACTTATTCGTCTGTCAAACTGACATTTCAAAATTTAAGTACTCGTAGATAAAATTACCTTATAGAGTATTGAAGCTAATAATAATTATTATTAATATTGTTTATTATTATTATTATTATTCATTCCACAGTAAACAAATATTTGCAGTTATAATCTTCTGTCAAACTGACATTTCAAAATAAAAAATTACCTTGCACAGTGCAACGCCAGTTTCCAGCCTATCCATAAAATTGTCCACACTGATCATAAGCTCAGGATATAGAGTCTGTAACCATTCTGCCAAATCCTCCTTCATGGCATAGAGGTACTCCTCACTGGATTTGAAGGGCCGGAAAGGCCTAGCCTCCAAAAGCACCGACATGTCGCTGTAGAGTTCGTTAACAACCACACATAACAACAACAACACTAGAGAGACACTGGTCCACGAGAAAAGCGAAGTGTGTGAACTGGCATTGCGCGACCGCGTTCCAAGAGAGTGTGCGGCGAACTGGTGCGTGCGCGCGAGTAGACCCTATCATATACTGCGCACAACACATGCGCAGAAGGCTGGCAGGATCGATAAGGACGGAGATTTGGAATAAAAACTCTAAAGTTTGTTTGTTATCTTATTTCGGAGATTATTGATTGTGATCCGTGAGTGATCAAGATTAGATTCTATTTTTAAAGCTTGGTCAAGTACGATTGTTATCAACGGCCTTAGAAAAAATGCGATCAAGTGACGTAGATCGCAAATGTAATTTTGTTTTTGTTTTACGTAGAAATCAATTTATTTTATCAATCATTAATTTTAATTCATTTTAGGCTACATAAATTGTAGCAATTTTTTACGTTATTATTTAATTGTTTATAGTATCTACACAAATTAAATGATTAAACGAACTTACCTGTAAGTGAAGTTCTATCATAATTGTATGAAGCGCCTCTTCCGAATAGATCAATTATGTAGTACCCCTATTATGTACCGATGTCGTCACAATTTTAAAGGTATAGTTAAAATTTTTACCGGTTGTGTCGCTGTGTACCTGTAGACTGTGGTTTAAGTACCGCTGTTCGCGCGCAAAACTTCATTTTTTAAAGTACTGCCGTAACCTATTGGGATCTAATATAATAGAGATGGGAATAAAAAAGGGTGGGACTGATCTATTCGGAAGAGGCGCTTCATACAATTATGATAGAACTTCACTTACAGGTAAGTTCGTTTAATCATTTAATTGTATTACGCGCCTCTTCCTCTAGATCAATTATGTAGATGTTCAAAGTTTGTTACGGCAGAGAAAATTTTTTGTGAATGTTCATCTGTATTAATCTAAAATTACGAAAGTAAAAATATTATGAAAATCATGTTATATTAATAGGGCTCTTAACTTAATTATTACCCAAAATAGAAAATGCCAAAACATCTTTTGCTGGTAAAATGGCAAGATTGTAGAATCTTGCAAAAGGTTTCCGATCTTTCGGTCCATCCTGCAGCTTTCCTAATAGCGTCTATGTTAACGCCACGTTTAAATGCTGTTGACGTAACGGCGTGACGAGTGCTATATGCACTGAAGATGTTTGTATCCACACCACTTATCTTTAGTGTGTTTTTAATCCAGCGGCTCAATGGCTGACTGGAAACTGCTTTAAAGGCTTTTTATGTGAAATTATTTATTTATTGTATCAGGGATTTTAATTTCAAGCAGATCTTCTGTTTTGAATATTTTCAATATTAATCGATTCTAGGGTTTGCATCCGTTGTCCGGTAATTAGTGCGATTAAGGTAATCAATTTGAGTGACAACCTTTCCAAGGACATATCTACATTTGTTCCCCAAAAACGTACAGTGTCTAAGACTATTTTTGGATCCCATGTAAAATCATATTTCGGTATGTTGGGCCGAAGTCTACTGACTCCCTTAAAGAAACTTTACAGTTGAGCATCCTCACCAATCTCTGATCCTCGTAAGAGAGCTATGGCGGATCTACAACTATTAAATGTTCCATGGGAGGCATTGTTTTGGAACTCTTTTGTCAAAATTATTATAATTTCTGAAATTGTTCCATTGTAAGGATTCACACTATTCTGTTGACAACAAATCCACTACTTTCTTAAGCAACAAACGT
This sequence comes from Agonum fuliginosum, assembly GCA_947534325.1. Lineage (NCBI taxonomy): Eukaryota > Metazoa > Arthropoda > Insecta > Coleoptera > Carabidae > Agonum > Agonum fuliginosum. The sequence continues at coordinate 12,952,974 of OX384045.1, read as the reverse complement.
ATTGTTTAATTGAGGAGTTTGACAACGAGGATAACATGATAGTTGTAGTTCGCCAGGAACGTTTCTCAGTTTGAATGCTTTCCTGATAGCATTACAGCAACCAGGGTAATTCTTCCCCAGATCGGATGACGTTTTCTGCCCAAAGAAATCAAAAGATTAGTATTAGGCTGAACAAATATTTTATCAATCTGATCGCTGACTTTAAGCTTCTTTCCTTCCTGCCTGCAAAATTTTAGGCTTTATTCTGGGGTAGCATATGATCTTAGCAACAAAATTTGTTTGAAGTATCTGTATGAGTTGCTAGTTCGCTCTAAACTAGAATATTGTAGTGTTGTGTGGAATCCATATTATAGTTATCTGATATTGTCAATTGAAAATGTTCAGAAAAGATTTTGTAAACAGTTTTATAATCGCATACACAATACATGGCCTGAAATTAACTACAACTCTTTGCTTTTGGAGTTCAATCTTGATCCATTAGAAACTCGTCGTGTTAAGCAAGAACTTTTATTTTTGTTCAAATTAATTAATAGCATAATTGATGCTCCTGAACTATTGTCTCAAACAAATTTCTTTGTACGGCCCTGCAATACTAGAAATTCCACTATATTTTACTGTCCATTCTCGAAGACCAATTTTCATTTAAATTCTCCGATTTTCTCTATGTGCAGTAATTTTAATAGCAATGGTGATAAATTAGATTTTGCAAACTGTTTGTCAATATTCAAAAAAAAGAATTAAAATCATTGTAAATTATTTTAAGCGTATGTTTTATATAACAATGTAATATGTATGTATAGTTATTCAGTAATTGGGCTTATTGAGCCTGTAGAATAACTTAAACTTAAATAAAATAAATAAATAGTCATTTCTCAAGAATTATACCAAAATCCCAGATATTTACATTTTTAGCTGTGATTCTAAAAATGTATTATGTTGCAGTTCAATTTTGCATACATTTTTCGTATGTATCAGCTAGTAACAGCATGTCCGATAAATGTCCTATTTCTCTAAGATGTGATACCACTGGTTTCATAATTTTAGTAAAGGTATAGGGGCCTGTGCATGTGCAAAGGCCAAACGGTAAACAAGTAAACTCAAAAAGGTTATCTTCAAACTTAAATCTCAAATATTTTCTATCCGATTTTTCTATTCGAATCAGGTAGTAAGCATCTTTTAATTCAATAGATGCCATAAAGCAATATAACGACAGAATCCTCATTACAGTTTTCCCGTCTTCCAACTTAAAATGCTGGGTTTTAATAAAATTATTGAGCTCTTTAAGTTTAAAATCAACCTGTGTGACCCATTTGACTTAGGAATAGGAATCAGAAACTAGGTTGATACTTCTGAAAAACGCATTTATCTAGCAAGAGATTAACCTGTTCACGAATCAACACCCTTTCCGAATCTGTCCAAAACAGGTTCTTTTGGGGGCAAGGGTTGCTTTACATTGGATGTAAAGGGTATGTTGTAATCATTGAGCCCGCTCAGCATAGTCGAGTCTGAATTTAATTATAGCCACTTGCATCTAAACTTTGCAAGTCTCCCAGCAACATCACTTACTTCTAATAATTATTCCTTTCCCCCCCCCTCGCTTGTTGTTGCCTCTGGGACGAATTGTGATTTCGAGGAAATGTCTTTGGCCACTATTGTTTTTGCCCGCTTATGTACTTTTAATTCGTTTGTGGATTGTTGTAACGCTTTAGCCGCGTTCAATTTTTCAGCCAAATCTTTTCCAAAAAGGTAATCATCATGTACCGTATCTTTTAGAGTATCTATAAAAGAAGCTTTTACATTTTTTATGATAAGACTTCTGCGAACCATTGTCTCATCATGCTGAAGATCAGCAAGCCATTTGGCAACACCGCTGAGACATTCTAGATGGACTAATCTTTCTGGCGAATGTCCTTTTAAGGTAAGAGTCAATCATTTGAATATACCAGCCAAAGCCGCGGAAATCTTTGTTTCTTTTTCGACAATTCGCTCATCTATTTTTAAAACTGTGTTTTCCAAGGCTGCCTTTACTTCCAAATTTAATTTTGGAGGATCTATTGCAACGCAGTTCTTTGGTGGAGGAAACTTGATTAACAAGTATTTTCCTTTCTTCAGATGGGAGTCCTTTTAATATAGTTCTTCCCACCTGATCGCCACATCTTTATGTATGGCTGTTGCCAACACTCTACCCGGCAAAAAACGTTCGCCAATTACTTCCAAAACCTCTACATCCAATTCAGCTTCCACATCCGACGAAAAGTTGGACTTTTCATCTTTATCGAGAGCTGATGAAACTTCTCTCGAGAAGTTTGACCTTTCTAAACTTGGTTCACGTTCATCCGAACTATATGTCATGGAAGGCCCTCTTCTAGAACGGCTCCTACTGCTAATTCTTGTTGTAAGGAACTTTGGAATTAGTTACCAGCTAGCAACTTTATGTTTATCAACATTTATTACAATAACAGTTGGACTGTTATGGCAAATTTTTATGAACTTGTGCACCAGGATTTGAATTCGTATTGCTCTTTAAGGTGAGTTGGTTGAACCAAAACCCTTCTTAGCTAATACAGCTAATATCCATGTCCTCGACAGTTGAACAGTCCGGGACTTTTCGGGCGAAAAATATGCATGAAATAACTTGGTTCACGTTCATCCGAACTATATTTCATGGAAGACCCACTTCTATAACGGCATCTACTGCCAATTCCTGTTGTAAGGAAACTTGGAATTAGTTACCAGTTAGCAACTTTATATTTATCAACATTTATTGCAATAACAGTTGGACTGTTATGGCAGATTTTTATGAATTTGTGCACCAGGATTTAAATTCGTATTGCTCTTTAAGGTGAGTTGGTTGAACCAAAACCCTTCTTAGCTAATACAGTTTATATTCATGTCCTCGACAGTTGAACAGTCCGGGACTTTTCGGGCGAAAAATATGCATGAAATAACTTGGTTCACGTTCATCCGAACTATATGTCATGGAAGATCCACTTCTATAACGGCATCTACTGCCAATTTCTGTTGTAAGGAAACTTGGAATTAGTTACCAGCTAGCAACTTTATATTTATCAACATTTATTGCAATAACAGTTGGACTGTTATGGCAGATTTTTATGAATTTGTGCACCAGGATTTAAATTCGTATTACTCTTTAAGGTGAGTTGGTTGAACCAAAACCCTTCTTAGCTAATACAGTTTATATCCATGTCCCCGATAGTTGAACTGTCACGGGACTTTTCGGGCGAAAAACATGCTTGAAATAAGTTCAGCATTTTCAAGGCGAATTGATTGAACCAAGACACTTGTTTTCGGATTGTTGTGATGTAAACTTGAGCTGGAATATTTTAAATTATTAGTCAACATATCCTGACTTACGGTTGTAATGATTATCCTGTTCATCTCGCTTGAATAATTCATCTTCTAACCGTTTTCGTCATCTTTCCTTGAACGTCTTCTTTTGCTCCGTTTTCCCATTATTCGGTATTAAAAACACTAGAGAGAAACTGTCACTAGAACACGACACTGTGACTTCGTCGGCACAAAATAGAAGAATGAAGTTTTGCGCGCGAACAGCGGTACTTAAACCACAGTCTACAGGTACACAGCGACACAACCGGTAAAAATTTTAACTATACCTTTAAAATTGTGACGACATCGGTACATAATAGGGGTACTACATAATTGATCTAGAGGAAGAGGCGCGTAATACAATTCTACGTTTTATTTGAGCCATGTAATTTATATAATAATATTATAATACCTACTCTCGATGTCTCGATTTGACTTTATCTTCTATTCCACTCCCTTTTCCACTTCTGCAGTTTCCCGAACCCAGCCCGAAACTCGTACTTTCCCGCCTCCTAGCTATGCAATATCATTTTGAAGGTGAAAAATATTGTAAAGTATTTTCGTTGCGAGTAAACTGTCAGTTTATTATTGACTTCAAGATAATGCTTTTTTAAACATTTAATAGAGAAAGAATGGATCTACAGATGAGCCTTTTTAAAATTTTAAAAATAAATTTCTATCAGGAGATATAACCGTGTAAAGTTTACATAAATTGGATATTTTTGTGAAATTTTCGAAATTTTTATAATCATGTACAATTGTTTGATAAAAATTTTAAGAAGGCACAACTGTGAATTGATCATTTAAGTATATAATCCTTGTTGGAATGGAATTTTACCATTCATATACTGACCACAAAACACGCGCTACGTTAGTACATTTTATGCTGGATTTTAGGAGGTAGACGGGCATCTTAAGTGAAAAGACAATTTATTAAATGAAAAAAAGATTTGTCTTGTCATAATGTTGCATGATTAAATTGAGTGACCATTCGTACTGATTTTGTCAGTATAGTAGGTACTGATTTTCAGACTCTTGTACTGAAAACAATTTGAAAGATATTTAGTACTGATTTTTGCATACTGTACTGATTGTACTGATTTCCCCTCGGATTTCCGGCTTTCTGGACTTTCATAAAGACTGCGGCGCATTTTCTTCTCACATTTCTTATAATAAATTTAATTCTTATTTTATCTTTTCAATAATAGCGATCGTATAGTAGATTTACAGAAATATATAGGCAAATATAGGTATTGCTCAGTTTATTCATTTATTACTGATTTATCCATCAAAGAAATAAATTGCCACTCTAATGATCTCTTAAAACGTGTAATTTCTATTTACACCGCAAAATAGTTTAATCGAATGATATTTTTTTTATTTTTTTTTATAAAAAAAAGTTTCCGAATATTTTGTTTAATAAGTAGGTAGTAGTACCTAACATTGAATTTTTAGTTTGGCTTTCCATTATTTAGAAATATCCTCACTGCGCAATTGTAATGTTCGATAAAAAATTATTTGTGAATGTATATTTATACTAAATAGAAAGATTGGAAATATGCGTGCAATATTTTGCATTAATATTAATACCTACCTACATTTTAGACACTTTCCTTATTTCAGTTCCTTGTTCATACTATTTCGTTATGTATTATTATCAAATATAGAAGCTAAGCTAAGATTATGCCATTTTGTTTTTATTTAACCTGTTTGTATTGCATAAAATTCAATGAACAGTGAAGTTAAAGACTGAGTTTCAGTTTTCCGGGTTGGATTGATTAGCCATTAACCATCTTTTTTTCTAGGATCATCAAAACATCATCAAAAGCTTACTTATTTAGGATTAGAATTTACCATTTACACTCTAAAAAATATAGTGTTAAATTTAACACTAAACTAACCAAAAATAGTGTACCATCGAGGACAGAATATTTAGTGTTAACTTTTACTTTTCCAAGAATGGTTAATTTTAGTGTACTTTAACGAAAGCACAAACGGTTAAAAGTTACACGTTGAGAGTGTTGATAATAGTGTAAAATTTTTAGTGTAAAATATTAGTGTTACTATATAGTGTTAAAATAGGGTAAAATAAAAAGTATTGATTTGATGCAAAATATATTATAAATTTAATATTACATCCAGATTAAGTATACATTAGGTTAGGTACCTACAATATACAGTATAGACATTATGTATAGTTTATAGAAATATGTATAATAATTGAAATACGTAATAGGATTGAAATAAGGTTATGATCGCTTTTGCTGGATTACATTGCTTCACACATGGGATCGGTGTTGTATTATCGATGACTCGTCGATGACAACAAAATAGTTTGTTAGGTATAGCTCCGGGAATCGATCCTTCTGCGATTAGAAATGGTTGATTGGTTGTTTTTTTAGTATATCCTATTCTAATTTGATAAATTATTCTGTAAAATATGTATTAAAAATATATAAATTAATTAAATAACATGAATTTTCTAACTTACTAGTTTAAAAAGAATTATTTTTCCGCCTTTTCCCAATAGATTCTTTAGGTATTTTGGATCTTCGTGGTTCGTGTTGTAGCTGGTAACATCTCAACTGAAGCAAACATGGGAGCGGGTAAAATGGTCACATCCACATTAAAATATCTTCACGTGCAGTCACAATAATAAGGTTTATGCACCATTCAAAAATATGAAAGTATAGCAAAAAGATCAAACACTAAAACCAAATGAAACGTATAAAAACTAAACACAAACAACACAATATACTAACCCACGCCACTACGTCTGATCTGTATACCAACTCTGTACATGAACAACGTGACCAGAACTTTGAAGGGTATTTTTACACTGAACGTGTTACTCTAATGTTTTATAACGGTAATATTACACTATCTTCAGAAATATCACACTGAAATAATTACTTTCGCACTAATATTGTGAAAAGTTCCATATCTAGTGTAAAATATTACACTAATTCTTAGTGTACTTTTACCATATGCGTAGTGTAAAATGTAGTGTTGTTTTAACGAGTTTTTAGTGTAAAAATTAACACTAAATTTTTAACCAAAGGCACAAGTTTAATTTACACGCATGCATTTTTTAGAGTGTACCATTTAGCTTATTGGGAATCTAAATAATCAGACATTATGGTTAAAAGAAGAAACAAAAATCGAGTACCTATAAAATTTGATTTATGGCACAAATCTATTATTATATTTTTTGTGTTTATACCAACCCAATAAAATATCTATAACCCATTTCATACTACCAGAGATTTGACGGCAAAAGATCAAAAACATTATATTAATCATTTATTAATTATTATAATAACCTACTGTGCAGCAAACACAGGATTTTCCCAACCTGAATTATCAATAATAATAAAAAGGATAATAAGATAACTTTTAACAATGTTAATTACATATCATTTTTAGAAAAACGTTTTAAAAAAGTAGTTCTTAATGAATTCATTCAGTTTTCTTGTAGCAAGTTTTAAGTCTATCTGTAAAATTAAAATTATAATACCATGTGCTGAATGGGGTCTATTGTATTAAACTGAAACTCATTTATTTTTTATTATTAACTTAAATATAAAATAACATAATATAAATCAAGAACCGGAACAGCAACAAAAACCGGAACGAACCGCGCAGCACGCGCACCTATTTAAGTGAACCTGAAACCAAACCTGAAGAATTTTTTTTTGTCAAACCTGTAACCGGAGTCGAACCGATGTTTGCGAACCAGTTTGAAACTGTTCTTTTTAAGAAGCCCGTCTACCACCTAAAATCCAGCATAAAATGTACTAACGTAGCGCGTGTTTTGTGACCAGTACAAGAATGGTAAAATTTCATTCCAACAAGGATTTCATAGAGAAAGAATGGACCTACAGTTGTGCCTTTTTAAAATTTTTATTAAAATATTATACATGAATATAAAAATTCCGAAGAATTCAAAAAAATTCTTATTTTATGCAAACTTTACAAGGTTATATCGCATGACAGAAATTAATTTTTTAAATTTTAAAAAGGCACATCTGTAGATCCATTCTTTCTCTATTAGATGCTTATAAAAACATTATACTGAAGTTAATAATAATCTGACAGTTTACTCGCAACGAAAACACTTTTACAGTATTTTTCAACTTCAAAATGACATTGCATAGCTAGGATGCGGCAAAGTACGAGTTTCGGGCTGGTTTCAGACAGCTCTAGTAGTGGGGAAAAGAGTGGAATGGAAAAATGAGTAAAATCGAGAGTAATCTAGGAATTCGGTAAAAACGTAGACGAGCCGCTGAAGAAAATACTACAATTTTCCTAAAATTTATATAGCATTATAAATAAAAATGGTAAATTTTAGTAATTGCTTTAAACCGTTTCGAACCGGAAGGGCTAATAAAAATATGTATGAACGGTTCAAGTTTGGTTCCGGATTCACTAAAATAGCAACGGTTCATGTTCCGGTTCGGTTCGAGTCCCTGGATCTAATTATTTTTAGAGTATAGGTATATTATTGTTACAATCGCAATGCTTCCTTACTTGGGTATAATCGTATAATATAATCGTATAATAATAGCTGAGGGAAGTTATAAAAATCTGTAAAATGTTAAATTTCATCTTTGAATGATAATTTTCCCTTGATTTCCATAAATTTCGCAAATGGTAATGGTACCGAAATGTATATCTTCCCATTATTAAATGAGAAAGGCACTCAACATATTCTTTTATTTACAGTTCCCTTGCATAAATTTCAACAAGAAAGTTGATTGTTTATTCTTTATTAAATCAATACAAGAGCAATTCACTCGTGTCTGGTTCACCATTCCACTATTTGAATATTTAACTCAAATTCTAAGAACCATGTGAAATATTCCCAGGCTAGAAAGTACCATTATAGTTTTAAATTTACAAGCACAAAGTACATGATGCGCCGAACAGAGCTACAACGTTGTTTTGCTAGAGATAAAACAGATGGTTAATTATTATGTAGTACGTTTTATCGTTCAATGTCGTCTTGCGAAACTCTAAACACTGTGTTAAGAATGCTTTGTGCATAATTTAAAAAGCAAACTTGTGTTTTGGGCAGGCAAACAGAAGTGCAAACAAAAATCTGTGGTAAATATTTGGAGATAATTAGCATAGTACGTGAAATGGGACGGAAATTTGGTAGGACGCAAAATGTACGAATTCAGTAAGAGGTACATCTACTAACTTTCTTTCCGATTGAACCTATATTTTATAAGACATCACATTTTCAGATAAGTTCTGCCTTCTACTAAACGATTATTTAACTTTAAAAAATTGTGATTATTTTTAATTATAGGGTGTTCCGCAACTTAGGACAAAAAGTTAAAGGATACGACGTGCTGATCATAAAACAAAAATAATTTTATTTAAATTCGCAAAAAAATTGCATCATATTTCAAGCAAACATTTTTTTGCCACTGGTCGGTAGTTATTTTTAATAATTTTTTAAAAATCTTCTACAATAAAAGTAATTGTTTACATAATATCTAATACTAATAAATGTCAAATTATAAAATGTACCATCAAAACAGTGATACTTAAAATGTACACACGTCAAAAGTAAACTACCCTTAACTTTGCGAAATTTAAAAAAATTATTTTTGTTTCATAATCAGCATGTCGTAACCCTTTAATTTTTTGTCCTAAGTTGTGGATACAGAATATAGAAAATGCATGATTTCAACTGGATAATATAACTGCTCTATTTTTCCTATATTTGTAAATTATTTTGAAAAAAAATCAGAAGAATATTTGAGACGTATATGCAGAGCTAGGCATTACTTAAAGTATTTAGGTACTTAAGTATCAATTTTTAATAACAACCTTAGTATTTAATACTTGTATATACTTAAGTATAAATATTTTTTGGTAAGTACTTATTACATTACAATTTTTACAGTACTGAAATAAAAACTTGTACTTTAGACTTATTTTTATTTCATAATCGTAAATAATATTCAAGTACTTTTTAAATAGGTACTTAAGTTTTTCAATAATACTGAAATAATGTAAAAGTATTTAAGTTTTTTCAATAGTTTAAGAAATTATACTGTTCAACCTGTGACCACAGTCCACAGTGACATAATATCACTTTTTTTTAGTTATTTGCCATTTGATGTAAACTGCAGGATGCAAAAGAATATATGAACGATGTGTCACTATTGTCACTGTTAATAAAATTTTACGTACAAACAAAAAAATGTTTATCATGGAGTACAAGACCAAGCCAGGCGAGGCAGGCAGAGCAAAGCCCACCCTGTAAATTTTGCCCTACCTGAAGCTGAAAAGATTGTACCTAACACTTTCATCATTTTACAAATAAAATTTTTGGATAATTAATATTATATTATTTATTTGCAAAAAAATATCGATGGAATACGAATTAAATCAGAATCTGTTGTTCGACAGCTATCACCGTCATATTCTCACATTACCGTCGCGCCAGGCTTTAATTTGCAAAAATATATTTTGATTTTCTAAAAGTTTTCTGTGTTTCTGATAGCTGACAATTATTTATTGTTGCACATTAAGTAGGTGAATAACATGTAGCTTCAAATCCCTTGAAGAAAATGTAACTTTCAATTATAAGGCATTTGACCTAATGAAAAAAATAATACAGAAACAATTTCAAAATACTAATTGTTCATGACAAAAATATAATCTTTCATTTAAAAACTAAAAAATTGTGATATATTAATTATTTATTAAAATATTTAAATAAAGTACTACTTCCGGTTTGGAGATTGCTTCTAAAAATTAACTGGGTTCTTAAGATTTGTATTGAAACCTTAAATATAAAATTTGGTTGTTAAATGTTTGATATTTTTTGAGTTAGCGTAATCGAAAAAATTTGCAACATACGGACACACGCACACACAAAATTATACCCACTACTGGGTAAACTGTTACTTTGCTTGTTGAAAGTTACCATAATAACGATGTTTTAGGTTTAAATATTTAAGCATTTATTAAGAGGTGTTGGATAAAACGTTATATTTCACACGTGGGCAAAAAGGAATGACCCACTCGAGAAAATTAAAATTTCCCTCGTGTGTAGTTACTTACTTTACCCACTTTTAAAGTAAATAACTACGGTATTATTCTTATTGATTTATATAAGTCTATCACTACATTACTTAGAAAAGCGCTGGATTTGGTAGAAACAAAAGACAATTTTGTCCCTTCTATTTTACTACTCTCTGCCCTGTCTTCAATTTACTATACACTAAATATAATGACTCTTATTTTTGGGCGAAATAATTACTAGCCATATGAATAATTTTATTAAACCACATTTTGATTTTAATTGAATGATTAACTGACAATACATTGACAAACGCTGAAGACTGAAGTGTCTTTTTGTGTAATTAATAAGAACATATTTCCAGCAGATCTTCTCAACAGTTCTTGTGCAACGTAACCCATCAAATAAATTCTGATAGCGGAATTATTAATTGAATGAAGACAAACTTTTAATAAAATATTGCATTTTATTCTGAAATTCCATGCGTTTTCAAGACAAATGTTTTATTTCTTAAAATAACAGATATTCGAAACATTATCCGGATTTTTACATGGATTTTATGAGGATTCCTTCAATCTTCTGAATCCTGGAGAAAAAGAAAATCACTGGTCTTAAACTATCATCAATGAATTACAAATTCTTCTTTTCCAAAATTCATTGGAGATTTATTTTAGCAGCGATTCACGCCAGAATTCTTTTTCTCAGGATTTAGATATTCAGAAGCATTCTATAAAACTTAGATGAAGTTTGCAAAATTATTTGATCATTGATCATTTATTAGCTGTTTATTTTATCAAAATGTTAAAAAACGTTATCTGTAATACTGTAGAAAAGTTATATTTTCATTAAATCACATGCTACACTACAAACACAAACCAATTCGTAGAATTTAGAATAGTTTAAACTTTAAATTTAAATAACTTCAAAAATGAATTTTTCGGGAAAAGTTTGGAATGGAAAACAGTTCAGTAAATATACTTCATAATTAGGAAAACATAACTTGAACATGTAACACCTCCAGTTTCAACATACACTTGTGCTTCCATCTATGATCTTATCCTGTCATTAATCCAGATTTCCAGTGAATCTCGATTTGGCGATTTTCTGGTGATATTTTGTATCCGGCGAACAGAAGTACAACGGAGTACCAGCAATCTTTTGTAATTTGATTGGTGCTTCCATCTATGAAAAGCCTCATTCAATAAGATTGACTTGCAAGGAATCTTATTTCGCGATTTTCTTGCGATATTTTGTATCCGGCAAATAGAAAACAAAGTAGTTAGCAAATTTGCAAGTGCTTCCATCTATGAACACTATTTTCTGGTTTACAAAGGACGCGATCTTGCAATTTTCATGATTTAATTGTAGCAGGAACCCAGAAGTTGCAACCATCTGTAAACGGCAGCGCCAGCGCACCATCAGTAGTTTCCGGTCCTCGAAGGACGGTTTCGCGATATTGATGGTCGTATATTGTGCCAGGAAAGCAGGAAACCAAGAAGCTGAGAGATGACCACTTGCTGTTAACGGTGTGCTTGGTCCACCAAAGAGTCGGTTACGACATTTTGTAACCAATTCTATCCGGACTACAGAATGTTACAGAAGGTCACTGGATAAAATGTGTTAAATGTTTTAGCCTCCGTTTACATTAATTTAATTTTAAAAAGTCAAGTTCAAGACTAACAAATCCGCACGCTTTTTCACTATATCACGTGACCACACACGTGCGTCAGCTTTGTTGACACAACAAATGACATGTGTTTCCAGACTCACATGTTCAAAACCACCGTTTTATTACCAGGATAACACGTTGACCCGTGGGTAACTTGTTTAGAAGCTGCTCAAGTTCAATTTTGCGCTAAACGTAACAGTACCAGGATAACATCAAATGAAAGAGTTTCAGGCATGAATATGGAATGCTGAAATTCAATTTAAATGCTTCGTGCGGTTTCAGGTGTCTAAAATTATATGAAAAAATATATTTGAAATATCTTAAATTGAATTATATAGCTAAATTTAATTTTAGATATCTGTAATTAAATTTAATATATCAGAAACAAAATAATTGCTATCGCAAAGTGATCATACCCATTATTTTTTTAATATAAAATGTCTCAAATTCAATATAAAATAAGTTAAACTAAATTCCAGGTATCTAAAATTACAGATATCATTTCTTAAGCAGAAGGCTTAAATTGAGTTATCAAAACTGAATTAAAGATATCTTCAATTGTATTGAAAACATCTATAATTTGTTTCTTGATTTGTTGAACCATACAAAGGTTTGAATAGAGGAATATCTAAGTTTAAATTAATTTTAGATACCTATTTGTAATTGCCTGTAAGTAAATTGAATTTCAGCCTAAATTGAATTATTTTTGTCTAAAATTGGTTTTCAGGAAACTTAAAATTTAGTTTCATTTAAGATATTATCTACAACTATAATAAGTCTATATTATAGTTATCACTAATTACATTTTAGATATCAGAAAATAAACTAATTATTATATAAATTGATATATTTTATGCTATCATATAAATATAATAAATTTACAATAATCTAAACACGACCTCGATGTTTTTTGTATTTCGCAGGTACGGGTTTGCGATGAAGTGCAAATCCAATAACGAAGTATAGCGTTGTACAGACTATAAATAATATAATAATTATAGTACGTGTTCTAATTTAGATTCAGTCGCTTCGAGGACAGGAGAATATAACACAAAAGAGTAGTAGGTGATTTTGTAGATTAGTTTAGGAGCCCAGAATTGCGCAAGACTACAGATTTTCAATAAAATCGTTCATTAACATCAGGAACACACGTTCACTAAAAGATAATTTGTGCATTAATTTGCAAGTAGTATTTATTTATATTAAGAAAAATTTATCTAAATAATTATTAAGTTAACAAACGCAATTATTAAACCCTGAACTTGATTTAAATCAGCAACTTTGCCATACAACTTATCGATTAGTAGTTTATTTGGCCTTTGGTGATGTTTCGACAGCAACAAGGGGTAACTGACGGCTGTCAAACTTGCCTCGTCATCCACATGTCATTTCTGCAGTCTTTGTCCCAGGAGAACATACTATCAAAGAGTCTACGTAGTCTCTTGGCACTAATTTCAAATATGCACTGGAAAATTTGTTAAAAGCGCGCAGGTTAGGAGAACATGTTTAGATGGAGTTTGTTAGCTATTAAAAGGCTGAGAAGATCAATAAAATACACAATTTACTATTGCAATGGAATAAGAGTATAAGAGCTATGCCGGCAGATAACAAATAAGTATTCGTATTTACTGTCATACTAAATTTCATGAGAAAAAATTAAAGCGTTTCTTTTGTTATATAATACTATACTATGGAATTGTTACAGGTAACAGCTCTTCTAAATTACAAACAATTCAGACAATCGCGCACTTGTATATTTACAAGAATTGGCAATATTTTTTCACAAACTATAAGCAAGACGCATTGTTTTATTCAAAATTTGTCAAAAAATGTCTTGTAATAATTCTCCTGTTGTCATGCCATTTCTATTTTGAAGTTATATTCAAAAATGTTTCATTCGAATTGAACATAAATTTACACATATGGTAAATATTTTGTGATAATTATCTTACCATACAGTTAAAAACTGCAAAAAAGTATAAAATTTAATTTTACTGATCAATAAATCAACAACAAAAACTAACACGGTTCATATACATAGACTGCACAAAACTTACGCAGATAAAGTACACATATCTACCCAAGTGTCCTATGTATATGACACCAACTTTGTTTATTTCATCCTGTGTCAAATTCAAATACTTTACGTCAACAGTTTGAGTCCGGGAAAACGCAAATAACGGCCTTTGTCCGGTAAAGTGTTGGAATAGAAATTAATCAACGCAATAACAATTAAACAATCGCCAAATTGCAGTTGTTAATTATATTTCGAAAATGTTACTAGATTTGGAGCATTAGGTAAAGTATTTTGAAATTAATATTACTGTTTCTTTAAAACGGAATTTGACACAGGATGAAATAAAATACATAACGACATTCGTCCGTGAATTCTTTTAACAATACTCGTTTCGAGTTTCAAGACTCGGCTCCTTCGTCGCCTCGTCTTCAAACGTCTCACTCGTACTGTTAAATATGAATTCCCGGACTTGTAACGTTAATTACTATTATATATATTTTTGCTGACGTCAAATTTTTAATAACTATAGGGATGAAAAATATATTTATTCTCAATACAAATCTGCAAAAAGTATCGTAACATTTATTTTACTCTATGAAAAAAATTAATAATCCGAATAACACATATCGAGCTTCAAGTTTATAAATTATAAATATTATCAAATTAAAGCCCTTATTTCTATGTACACTATAAAACAATTTTTTTAGATAACCACAGGTCTAAATAAACGTATAGTTATAAAATTTATGAAATCAAAGTATTCAGTGATTTTAAATGTATAATATTTTTTATGCTGTCCTATATGACACTGGGCGGAAATGGAATAAGTGCGAACGTTGAGCGCTTGTTGGTTAGATTAGCCACTTATCGGTAATTGGGTATAGGTCTGTATCTAGCTTTAGGTTTTTTTTCTAAATTAGACACTGTTCAAACCGAAAGTTTTTATTTAATTCATACTGGTACATAATATACCTACCTAAGAAGGTAATTTCTATAACAATTTGTTTCCCTCTCCCATAATTTTCAATTCTTTTCATTCTTGTCTCTGAGTATTGAATATAAACAATATTCTTTCTGTTTTCCAGTGTGTTTAATTTTTTTATGCCAGTGTTGGTGTCTAGAAGGAAATAAAATTTATCATACAGAACAGACATTCTTGAAACGGCGCAACAGCAAGTTTTCATATTGGTGTACTCTTAATGATCATGTAATCCTGATACCTTTGTGTGTATGTGACGTAGTTGCGACGTCGTAACACATGTCACTCAACGAAAAAATCATGATTCCTTAGAGAAAAATCTGATGTGGCCAGCACAAGACCTCCCATACTTACTTATTATACAAAAAATATATTAATAAGGTACTACTACTTACTCACAAATATATTTTAGTCATTTTATTTAAACTGCAGAAGAAGATATAAACGATATTTTACTATTGTTACTGACTGCCACTGTCATATCATAATCATTTAAATTTTACCATTTTACGTAGTAAAAAAATGTTAAACAATCATGGACTACAAGATACCGAAATACTAAATTATAAATCGATTCCCGAAACGCCGAAACGGCTACAAAATAAAAATAAAAAGTTAATTATCACCTTGCTTTATAAATTCTCCAATTTTTTAAAATTTGTTAGTACTTTTAATTTCTGTAGATATAATAAACATAATAAGATAATAAACAAATTGTATTACTTAATTATACAGAAACGTGCACTAAGAATAATTTTGTCACTTGGAGCTAGAGATTCATGTCGGGGAAAATTTATCAACTTAAATTTGTTAACCATACATTGTATTTATATACTGGAAATAATAAAATATGTATTTAATAATCCAGACAGTTTCATGTTAGCAAATAGCGAGTACTGCACTAGGCAGACGAACTCAATGATAAATTTTCCTTGCCATAAGACAACTGCTTACGAAAAGAGTGCAACGTACATGGGAATTAAAATATACAATTCATTACCCCTATGCCAAGGAAAAGAGCTTTAATTACTATAAAACAAGCCTTAATTCAAAAAGAGTACTACAGCATAGAAGACTACTTCGATGACTGTGGCTCCAAAAATTTTATCCCCTCATAAAACATGTAGCTCGCATGTTTTCCTAGTACTCTAACCTAAGTTTTAAACATTAGTCTATTTTTCATTTTTGTTTTTGCTCTCTTCATTAGCATAGTATTATCTAGTATAGTATTGTCAATTGTTATGTGTATTTTTAATGATATTGTTCATAATTATTTATTTATTTTAAGTCATAAGTGTTTTTTTCTTACTATATTACAAATGCAATAGGAATTATTCTCATCTATTTATAGTATTGTCAATTATTGTATTTTTAATGATATTGTTCATAATTATTTATTTATTTTAAGTCATAAGTGTCTTTTTTCTTACTATATAACAAATGCAATAGGAATTATTCTCATCTATTTACTTTAATTAAATGATATATCTTTGTAATTACTGCAATATTTATGTATAGTTTACATTTTCTATTTTTATGATATGTATTTTGAACTGTAGTTTACCAAGGAGGATTTCAAAATCAGCACTGCTGAAATCCTACCTTTTTGTCAAAATATTTTGATAAATAAATTGATTTCATTTGATTTGATTACTTAATTTATGTTTTACTGTTTACGAGTTGGCAGTTAATAAATGTTCATTGTAGAATGTGGACGTGTGAGGAGAATAAAATAATTATTACAAAGTTTAGTGAGTTATATTTAATAAACCCTAAAGAGTGAACCCTACACTTTCTACACGTAAAAGAGGGTAAAATGTATGTATTTTCCCCTCAATGAAAAAACTTTCATGAAACCGCCGTCACTGCTTAAAAACCTGCTGAAATAACCGATTTTTAAGGGGACAATGCATGAGTAAATTGTAGATGAAAAATAAGATTTGTATTAAACATTTTATGTAAAAACTATTAATCTTTGAAGCACAAATCAAAGTTTATTATATAGTACAATAAGTAATCTATGTTTCCCGTTTAAACAAATTTGATTTTTGTTTATCATTAAGTAATTATAATGCATCTAAATTGTGGTTATTTGCATAATTTCAGACTTAAATAGTGTAACTTCCAAGCGTAAAATTAAACATCTGAAAAACGGGAAACATGTATTGAACCTTTAATAAAAAG
Organism: Agonum fuliginosum; assembly: GCA_947534325.1. NCBI lineage: Eukaryota > Metazoa > Arthropoda > Insecta > Coleoptera > Carabidae > Agonum > Agonum fuliginosum. Next base: position 12,935,735 of record OX384045.1, on the reverse strand, counting down.
CACAATATAAAATATTGTAAAATAAATTAGTTTTTAAAGGTGTAATATAGCTAATAGTAAACCACTAAATACACCAAATTCTATGCGGCAGAGTGCTGCCGCTACGCACAGAATGTGAACTGTTTTCATGAGACTACGTCGCACAGTGGACCATACAAAATATTTGCTAAAGTACGCATTGACGCTAACTCAGTTCATAAACTCAGTTCAAGTTCAGTGGCACTGTGGCTAGGAATTGAAAATGGGTAGATCACAAAAATATAAATTTGGGAGAAAATGCCACATGTTTGCAAGTGCTAGGCGTATGATCAGAACAACAACATTAGCATAAATAACATCAGGTAGTAATATTAAAAAGTTAGTTATTGTTCTTAAATAAATAAATTTATTCAGTTTAATACGAAACTGAAATTCAAATCACAAATCATCAACCTTAAAAAAAAAATTGTTACTATCATGCCCTATGTTATAGGTACTACTTCTATCGGGGAAATAAATTAGTCGGATATAAAGATGAAGTTGTTTAAAAATAATCAAAAAAATTTAAATTAAAATTAGTACAAAATTATGCACAATTCGACGTTGTAATATCAAGTTTCAAATTTATAGTAAAAATGAGCTATTATTTTGGCACATTTACTTGTTACTTCAGTCAATCTATTCTACTGTCAATTATACATAAAAAAAATTAAAATGTTTATACGAGTTCAACGTTGTTAGTGTTATAATTGTTATCTCTAATATGGGGCGGAAAGAAGCTTTTATGGCGTGAGACGTGATTTTGATCCCGAATGTTAGACGAGGACGAAGAGCAAAAGCAAGTTATGTCCGTGGACCATACACAACTTTATGCACGGTTGGAGATTTTTTAATAAATTATTAAATTAAATTTATTTTTCGGCGATTAACATTAAAAGTGCTGTTTTTTGACAGTTGCCAGTCAGCAAAGTGTCAGTTTTGCTGCCTAGGCAGAAAAAATAATAAAAAAGCCTAGGCAGCAAAAGTAATTGTTACTATGGTGAATCAACAAATTTGACATTTATAAAATTCATCAACATAACTAACCTATTTTGGTTTTTCATTGCAACTGTCTACATACGTATAGCAACATAATTTGATAGCGATACCTATCAATATATTTAAAATAATCACTAAATTAATATTAATTAATAACAATCGCGGAAAAATAATGTGTTTAACATTGCAAAAAATACAGATTTGCTCCCTAAGCTAGATTCATATAGCCTCGGCTGCGCGTCTCGTCGATGAAACTCTGGCCGCGGCAGCAAAAGTAATATTTTTTGCCTAGTTATACAAATAACTATTATTGAAATTACCAAATATTACTAATTTCTTGAGCTCTTGCCAAGATATCAAAAAAAATCCAAAAATAAACAAAAATCTATATGTTAAAGTTTTCATTATTGAATTAAATAATAACAAGATAAATTATGTTAAATGTAAGTAAGAATTATTATGTTATTTGAATAAAAAATTGTACAACTAAAATGGTTATTTAGGATCGATTTAGGATTATTAGTAAAATTGGTAATCTACACTGTTTGCAGTTATTATTTTACGTTCATGTCAAAGAAATTCGTGTATAATTGTCAAATTATAATACGACCGTGCATAATATAGTATATTTAACGAGCACATAAGAGGATGAAAGTATATGCACGAGCTGAAAGCGAGTGTACCTACTCATCCGAGTGAATTATACTCATTATGTCATTATGTGCGTTAATCAAATACGACGTTTTATCTACGACTTAAACATTTCTATACAAATTTTTATTCATTTAAATATTAGCCTAACCTCACATTTTGGTGTGATGGCAGTTCTTCATTATACAATATAGTGTTGAATAATAGACTCATATTACAATAGTGTTGAATTATGATTTATAATTCAATAGCGTGTCTTATAAAGTGGTTTATTTTCCTACAGTTACCGAAATTATGAATGTATTATTCAATAGTCGTAGATAAAAGCACTTATACGTGTGCCATACGATATTTTTTATTAATAAAATGTTTTCGGCATTAGGTACATAATAAGTATATTTTATCTACGACTAATGAAGAATATATTTATTATATAGGTAACTTTAGTAAAGTTTTCCCCTCCATAAAATACGCTATTGTATTATGATTTCATAATTCAACACTATTGTATTATGAGTCTATTATATAAAGAACTGCCATCACACCAAATTGTAAGGTTAAGTTAATATTTTAATGGATAAAAATTTGTAAAGAAATGTGTCATTTAAAACGTCGTTGATACACCGTCGTATTTGACTTGCACATAATAGCTATAATTATTAATTAACTCAGTCGCCTACAGCTCGTGCATAAACTTTCATCCTCTTCAATTATAGCCTACATTATGTGCTCGTTAAAAAAATAATATACTACCTAATGCTAGAAATTATTTATCCAAAAAATTTGCAAATCCCATGAGATTTATGTTTTGAAATCAGTGATTTATAACATTAGTTATTAAAATTAATTTATAAGCTTATTATTAAAAAAATTGTTAATAATTTTTATTTGAAAATTAATATTTGAATTTTAATAACATCCCACATTATTAATTTAAAAAAACCTTCTTTGCAGTCTCGATATACCTATCAATATAACTACTTATTTAATAATATTTCAATAGAGGAAAAAAATTCGAATAGATTTAGCTAATTTCCAGTCCAATCCTCATTTCTTCAACAAAATTTTCCGAATTTCGAATGAGTTGGCAGCTGTACTAAAAGCACGAATTGCATGGACTACACCAATATTTCGCTGCCTCTGCCGTTACTAGGGGAAATGTGCCTATGATGACACCCTTAACTTTAACACTTAATTACTGCTTTATTTAAAAACTTAGATAATTATTTCTGGTATGGTTGCATACTGTATACTATATATATTAATATGCATATGTTGAACTTTGATTAAATTTCCATATTTTTGGTTAAACCACTTTTTAAAAAAGCGACAAGTATGCCATCATTAGGGTTTCACTACTTGACTTGATTTTCAAGCTACTTGACTTGACTTGACTTGAAATCAAGTCAAGTTCAAGTCAAGTAATGGAATTCGAAAGTCAAGTCAAGTCAAGTAGTAAAATTTCAAGTAACTTGATAATCAAGTAATAAAATCTCAAGTACTTGATACTTGAAAATGAAATAGTTAAACTTCAAAAAGGAAAAATTTAAGAAGGTAATTCTTCATAACTGTATTGCATTACATCAAATTATTAGGTATCAATATATAACAAATGAGTCTAGCAATATAACTCACAAAACCAAATTAAAATCTTAAATTTTTTTACAAAAAATAATTCCTATGCAAGAAAATAATAATAATACAGCGTTGGTGTATATACAAAATCGTTCAATTGGGTCGGGGAATACGGTATTTCTTTTTAAATTAATTATTCGATTAAATTGCGCATTTTTAAACAAAATTGTTCGTTATCAAGTAATATCAAGTAGCTTGAAATTACTTGATATCAAGTCAAGTAGTAACAATAGAAAATCAAGTCAAGTCAAGTAATGATTTTTTTAAAAGCTTGATTTTCAAGTCAAGTCAAGTAATTCACAAAAACGTCAAGCTACTTGACTTGATGAATCTCTAGCCATCATAGGCAACAGACTGTACCTATGATGGCACACCACACGTAAATAAACGAATTTATATATATTTATTTTAGTTATATTCAAATAAAGTACAAAATATAAATCAATTTAATTTAATTAATAATAAAAACACAAATAAAATTATTTTAAACAAAGTGAATAAAGAATAGTGGTAAAAATAGGGACGGTGGTAAAAATGGATTGGTAAAAGAATACGTTGGTAAATACGTTGGTGGTAAAAAGGTACGGTGGTAAAAAATGGATTGGCAAAAGTATAATGTTGGTAAAAAATGGATTGGTAAAAGAATTACGGTGGTAAAAAAGGGACGGTGGTAAATAGGGATTGGTAAATATGGGGGCAAATCCTATGCCATCATTGGAATATGTTAGATATGCCATCATAGGAATAAGTCAATATTTTCATTTGTCCGGGTTTGTAGTGTTATCTTACAAATATAACCTCGAAATAAGTATATCGTTATACATACAACTCCTACTGAATATATTCATGCAAATTTCATACCGATAACAAGCTGAACAAAAATAAAATCTAGCTATGAATTTTACATAAATATTACTTCATTACTTACTTAATTTTAATATTTCTTCGTACACTAATTCTAAGCGTGCAAACGCCGCTAAACTTCGCCAGTACTAACAAAATTGAGATATGCGCTTGCGTACATATAAAATAACGCGCCAAAACTTATACTTTTTAAAGTACGACCAGTATGTCATCATAGGCAGGATGCCATCATAGGCACATTTCCCCTACTCCCCGCACAAGCAAACACAAGCTGATAACGCCACGCCCCTGAAGTGTGGAGACGTAAGAAGGGAAACTCAGCTATGAAATTCTAATTCCCTGCATTGTCTTTGTCCCCTTAATTGATAAGGCCGTAGCTTTACACTCATGGTGAGTTTATGCAGCAACTAAATTATAAAATTAATAAATTGAACTAAGAAGTTGAGTAGACAAGTACGAGTATTAATTGACGATAGTTTAGTTTGTTATAGTTTATTTTTCTATTTGGCGTTCAAAGTTAACTTTATAAAGTTAACTTTGTGAAACGCAACTGAATGTCGGCAAGGTTTACTTTATGACACGCAACATTTCTTTTTAGAAGGTCGGTATTGGTAGTATCAAATGACATTCACTACAATTTATTGTCAAACGTCAAACTTAAGAACGTACAAATCTGTTTTGTGTAATAAATTAATTTTTATTCAATAAATTGAATGGATAGTAATGGAAAATATATAATTTCTATAATGTCTTCTCTTATCACCTAGAATAATTATATAATTATATGACGCAGTTAAATAAATGGCAATGGCAATATTATTGTTACCAACTAAACCGTTACAAACATAAATACATATACATAAAACTCATTTCATAAGACTTTTTCGCATTTGTTCTTTAGTAAACCCGCCCTTAGATTTGTAACAATGCGCAATATGATTTAGATCTAATTTTGATGAGTAATCAACATCTTCGAAATTTATTATATTTACTTCTCCCACGTGTAGATGACTAAGTTAGTTTTGTATATGGATCCTTTGTCTTCAAGCATAAGTGCATTATACTGTTCGGTTATTTACTTCCCCGATCTATGTAATAGAGGGAAGTATTGTAATCGTGATTTTTTGACAGTTCGAGATTTTGGTGAATCTTCACGTTTCAGACCCTACTGAACCCAAAAAACATAATTTTAAAAAAAGTCGGTCTGTCGGTCTGTCGGTCTGTCGGTCTGTCGGTCTGTCGGTCTGTCTGGATGTTGGATAACTTAAAAACGCGTTGGAATTTTGGACTGAAATTTTATATTTAAGATCTTGAGCCAAAATCTGACTTCAAGTTCGTTAATGAGCTTTATTCAACCAGTGGTACCAACTTTATAAACAAAACTTTTTTATTTTTATCAAAATACTATCGTGTGTGGTATCAAATTAAAGGTCTTGGGAAAATAATTCTAGTAGAAAAACAAAAATAACATTTAAATGATCGTCAATTGTTTTTTTTTTATAAATTATTCAAATTATACCGAGTTTGGTGTCAATTTGAATCGCTCAGGGAGATAAGTTTTTTTAAAAATGTAAAAAATGACATTAATACGATTTTCAATTGTTTCTCAAAAAATTACTCAAATTTTTTTATTCAACCAGTGGTACCAACTTTATAAACATCTTATTTTATCTTTATTAAAATACTATCGTGTGTGGTATCAAATTAAAGCTTTAACTGATCATCAATTTTTTTATCATACATTATTCAAATTATACCGAGTTTGGTGTCCATTTAAAGCTCTCGGGGAGATAAGTTTAGTAAAAATGTAAAAAATGACATTTATGCGATAATCAATTATTGTTTCTCAAAAAATTATTCAAATTTGTTCAAGTGTATTATCAAATTAAAGTTTTCTGGAAAAAAATATTAGTCGAAGAATCAATAACAACATTTAAACAATGGTCAGTTGTTTTTACTTTCCGCATTATATTCTATAAGGCTTTAAGGTATTGTGACGGGTTAAAATTTTCGAGTGTGAGTTTTTAGTGAATAAGTATCAGATTTTTTATGGTATTTAAATTATGCCGAAGTTGGTATCAACTTAAATAGTTTGGGGAAAAATGATAAATTTATTTAAATTTTGCAGAATAAAGCATAAAATTAACGGCGTTACGAAAGTAAGTTATTAAAACTTATAATCGGGGAAGTACTGTGGTGGACACAGCAGATTTTTATTGTTTATGCTTGAAGATAAATGTGTTATTACAATTGGTGATCCATATACGCAGCTGTATCTAGAAGTATAAGAAAAATTTAAGTAAGTTCAGTTAGTAGGTGTTCGTTGTTAAGGCCAGACGCTCGAGAAAATGTATTCTCGAGCTCGAGTAAAGTTAAAAGTACGACTAATTACGTAAAGAGTCAGTGATCGTCTGACTCAAGTCGGTACAGAGACGGGTTTTGCTGAGAGAGCGCCGTTCTCATGAGTTTGGTACAATTACGTAATTAGTAGTAATCTGTTGAGTCAGTATGTGACTCTATATGTCGAACAGATTGTAGTTTTGTGTTTTTCGTTTATATAGTAGTGTGTTTAGTTTATATCGCTTTGTGTAGTTATATTTTTAGCCAATGTTCATTAATAAATATATAGTCGTGTTTATTAGTTTTCGTGTAGTGTGTGTCATAGATGTTTTGTTAGTTTTGTTTTAAAACTAACTGGCGCAGTCCTGTAAACCCTGTTACCTATCCTTTCCTTTGATTATTACAGATTCGTTTTACTAAATCTGGAAAATAAAGAAAAATATTCTTTAATATACTATTGTAACATTAAAAAGATCAAGTAAAACAATTTCGCTAAATGTTGTATTTAAAAATTAAAAATTAAATTTCCAATATCCAATGTTTTTCAAAGCACCTACAAAGGAAATATGGAATGTTCATTTTATAGAATATGCAGTATAGTTTTTTAGTTTTCAGTATTTTTCTTAAATGTCCAGCAACATAATTCATGTGAAATGTAGAAGGTATTAAAATTGTGCTGTTTATTACTTCCCCGATCTATGTAATAGAGGGAAGTATTGTAATCGTGATTTTTTGACAGTTCGAGATTTTGGTGAATCTTCACGTTTTAGACCCTACTGAACCCAAAAAACATAATTTTAAAAAAAGTCGGTCTGTCGGTCTGTCGGTCTGGATGTTGCATAACTTAAAAACGCGTTGGAATTTTGGACTGAAATTTTATATTTAAGATCTTGACCCAAATTCTGACTTCAAGTTCGTTAATGAGCTTTATTCAACCAGTGGTACCAACTTTATAAACATACCTTTTTTTAATTTTATCAAAATACTATCGTGTGTGGTATCAAATTAAAGCTCTCGAGAAAAGAATTCTAGTAGAAAAACAAAAATATCATATAAACGATCGTCAATTTTTTTTAAAAATAAATTATTCAAATTATACCGAGTTTGGTGTCAATTTAAAGCGCTCGAGGAGATAAGTTTAGTAAAAATGTAAAAAATGATATTTATGTGATTTTCAATTGTTTCTCAAAAAATTATTAAATTTTTTTTATTTAACCAGTGGTACCTACCAACTTTATAAACATAACTTTTTTAATTTTTATCAAAATACTATCGTGTGTGGTATCAAATTAAAGCTATCGGGAAAATAATTCTAGTAGAAAAATAAAAATAACATTTAACCGATCATCAATTGTTTTTTTTTTATAAATTATTCAAATTATACCGCCGAGTTTGGTGTCAATTTAAAGCGCTCGGGGAGATAAGTTTAGTAAAAATGACATTTATGTGATTTTCAATTGTTTCTCAAACAATTATTCAATTTTTTTTATTCGACCAGTGGTACCAACTTTATAAACATAACTTATTTTATTTTTATTAAAATACTATCGTGTGTGATATCAAATTAAAGCTTTCGGGAAAATAATTCTAGTACAAAAATAAAAATAACATTTAACCGATCGTCAATTTTTATATTATACATCATTCAATTTATACCGAGTTTGGTGTCAATTTAAAGCTCTATGTAGGGGAGATAAGTTTAGTAAAAATGTAAAAAATGACATTTATGCGATATTCAATTTTTTCTCAAACAATTATTCAAATTTCTTCAAGTGTATTATCAAAAGTTCTCTGAAGAAAAAATTTAGTCGGAGAATTAATAACAACATTTAAACTGTGGTCAGTTTTTTTTACCTCCCGCATTATATTTTATATAAGGGGAAGTTTAGTGAGGAGTTTTTCGAGTGTGAGTTTTTAGTGAATAAGTACGTTTTACAATCCATAATAGGAATAAAGTATTTTCCAGATGAAGTCTGTGGACGATAACTCAAATAATATCAAACATTTAACAACCAAATTTTAATACAAATCTTAAGAATACAGTTATTTTTGTAGCAACCCCCAAACCGGACGTAGTACTTTGCGTAAATATTTCGATAAATAATTAATTTATCACAATATTTTCTATTTCAAATGATGGATTATATTTTTGTCATCTACAAATCGTATTCAAAATTTTTTTCTGTACATGATACTATTTAGAAAATAAATTATTGTTAATAATTCAGAGTATGAAACATAAAATTAAAGGCGTTACGAAAGTAAGTTATTAAAAGTTATAGTCGGGGAAGTACTGTGCTGGCCACAGCAGATTTTTATTTTTGGAAATTGTCTGAATCAAAGAACAAGTACTATATACAAACTATTTCACAAAATGTGTAGTCAATTTAAATTAGTAATTACTAAATTGTAACTAATGTAATTCTTTCACCAAATTTACATTCATCAACAAGATGTTATTACTTTGTTGATTTGCTTTTTAAGATCATGTTATCCTAATACTTTTGTGTCTATGACGTATATACGACGTTTATACATTTACACTGCTTTGCACATAAATGTAAGCACATAATGTACTATACCTAACTACTGCGCACTTTAGTATACCATGTTTTGTATTCATATTTTTATACAATATGTAATAATTCCAAGTGCCTACTGATTTTTTGTTTGCACACATTTTTTCACATATTCCAAACACTGCTATGTTTTTTAAATTGTACATTTTGTACTGTAGTATATGTACTTGCGCACTAAATGCTCAATAACAGTAATATTTAAACTTTTTCATAAATAACGTGTATGTAATAAAAGTTTTTGCAAAAATGTATCACTTAATGTAATTGTCACATTATTATAATCTCACATGAGCATTAATTATTTTTAACGGGAAGCGACCCCGCCGAAGTTATTAAACACTCACACCGTCACACCACCGTTAAAATTAAGGGGATTTTTGGGGATTTTTAGGTAAGAAACACGCAGTTAAGAGCCTAATGTAGTGAAGTTGTGCGCAGCAAAAACATGCTTTTGAATGGGGAATGAAATTGAGACTAATGTTGGTCGGATCGATTTAATTTTCTTTTTCATTTAAAGATAAAGATGAACTCTACATCCGCTTAGTGTTGAAATTTTAGTTTTATTTTTTGTTTCAATTTTACATTGCCATAAACTTGTCATAATTTGCCTATAACTTCACATAACTGTTACTCAGTATATCAACAAAAATTGCAAATTTCAACACTAGGCGGATCTAGATTGAACTTTTATCTATCCTTGTTTGTGGCGATACCTTCAAATTTAGTACCAATTTTAATCCCTCTACGAGAGCGCGTTCCCTATTTCTGCCTTTGTTCGACACACTAAATCTGTATAAATCTATTCTTTTCTCGCAGACAGCTACATTCGGGCCTTAAGAAACATTAAACAAACGGTTACATCTAAAAGCTCGACTTTGTATTTTTTTGACGGAAAGCGAACCATCGATTACCGGCATCAGACCCCGCCAGAGTTAATTAGACGTTTCCTTCAAAATTTGAGGGATTTCGGCGATTTTTTGGTATTTATGAATGTCGCAGTTAAGAAACACGCAGTTAAGAAACACTTTTTAAGAAACATGCAGTTAGGAAACATTAAGAGGATATTATTCCTAACATGAATCCCGAATTTTCATTCTGACGAATTCAGTTTACCCCTCCCTCCTCTTGCCAAAACGGTCAGAAATTTCCGTCAGAGATAAACACAAATTGAAACCCCGCCCTTTTGTGACACTATCATGAGTTACACCGTAAAATAGGCTAGATTTGTTCAAAAAGTGATAATTTTCTGGAACAAAATACAGCCGCAAAAACAAACTACAAACTTGAAATTTTGTATACTTCTAAACAGGGACCTGAACCGTTGAAAATAACGGTTCGGATTCAGTTCGTGGTTCAATAAAAAAATTTGGTTCGGTTTTGTGTTCCGGTTCGAAATTTTTATTTTTGTCCGGTTCGCGAACCGGTTCAATTTGGGTTCAACAGTTGATATTTAAATTTATATATATATTTTTTTAAATACTCTCAAATGCAATATTATAAGTTTAATGCAGATAAATTTTTACATTTATATTAACAACAGAAAATAAAATAAATTATTATTGCAAAATGCAAACACAAACAAAACAAAGTACTAGACAACTTGAAAACTAGAAATTTAAACTAAGTAACAAGAAGGAAACATATTAAAAAACCGGTTTTTCGAACCGGTTTATTGAACCGGTTCAGTATTTGTGTTCCGGTTAAAGTTCTTGTTCTTTTTTATTTTAGAAAAAGGTTAAAGTTTCGGTTTAGGTTCATAAAAATAAGCCGGTTCACTCCGGTTTCGGTTTATGTTCCGGTTCGGTTCAGGTCCCTGCTTCTAAATAAAGGTTGTGTACAGTCCGCTGTTTCAGTAATATATCAATATTTAGGTTTTTTATGCATTTAATTTATTGTCAAAAATGGGTGTATTTTTTAATGCACTTAAACATTTTGCCACCATTGAAAAATGAATAATTTGGAGTTAGCGGACTATTTTCATCTCTTATGAACATAATAGTGAAATAATTAATACCATATGTTGTACCATGCAGTCAAGGATTTGTTCCAGAAAAATAGTCTATTTTTCGAGTGGAATTATGTCCTCTGAAGAAACACATCATCGTGAAAATGTTAAATTGCTTCTCTAGTCTAGGGTCCCTAAAACGTGCTTTTTGTTTAACAATCTCAAAAAAAAAAATACATACCATGAATTCGGATTTAACTTGACATTATGCTATTCCATTAGCAACATCATAACCTCAATAATTACGATTTCATTTAGAATTAAATTATGTATAGTTGTTTACACTTAAAATATACTCGCAAAACAAATATTACTATAGTCAAATGAAATATTATTTATTTAAATATATTCGAATCGAAAACTCTAGAATTGAGACATGTCGCAAACTGGTTATAAAAGTCTCTTTTTGATGTCCAATATCTCCAGGTTTAGCTACAAAATCGCTAAATTGGCAACACTGCATGCTGCATAGCATGTGTACCTACTAATGTACAATGTACATACAACTGCAACCGAGGATTGGATTAATTCAGTCATTGTGTGATTCTGTTTTCCTGGTACTTTGGAGTAATCAACGACTTCAATACAGCCATTATACAAACCCAGCACTTTCTTGTTAGTTGCACAACATGAAATAAAAAAATCTGACGTGGCCATCACACAACCTTCCGCCATATCTAGACTTATAAACATAAATGTACACGTATACAATCCGGTGTCCCTTTAAAATATACAAATAAAAATCTAAAATATTCTAACACAGAAATTTGCATCACCTGAATCAAAAGATTCGTTCTCAGGCAAACTCTTCTTTGATGAAGCCATCCTCCGTTCAATTACTACATTTAATATCTTACTTATGACTTATATGACGCTAGTATGTCAACTTGTCACCCGTCTCACCTGTCAATATTTTTTACGCAGAAACAAAAATCAATCGAACATGGATTACAAGATTTCGATGTATTATTTGATAAATTTATTTTTTAAATTTTACTGCAGTTCTTTAATGCTACCAGATAAAGACAATTTTTTTATAACGTAGGTTGCAAATAACTTTTCCTCTTATTCTTATTACAAATAAATACTATATTTATCCAAATTTATATACAATTTTGACAATTATCTTTTTCAATCTTCAAAAAATATCACTTCCGGTGAAGATATTTGTACCAAAATGTAATGAGCTCTTCCTATTCGTATACAATTGTAAAATACCAAATATCAAAATTTTTGGGTAATTCGTATTTGAGTTATGCGACAGACGGCATCGGCCCGGACCACACACATACACACACACACACACGCACACACACACACACACATACATACAGACATCATCGAGAAACTATCAAAAATGAGTTGTAAGGACCCCAATTCGTGCTTATCCACTAAAAACTCACTACCCGATTTTTTGCATGATTCCAATACCTTCCTTTACAGGTAAGCGGAAGGTAAAAATTTGATGTGGTCGGCACAAGACCACTCTCCAAATTGTGCTTATTTTACCAATCTATAATAAATAAATTTTACTTTCATTTTAATAGTTTCATGTTCATGTAATATGTAAACGATAATGTAAACCAAGATGCAAGCAAAAGAAGTACTACTGTACTGTCACTGTCATAATGATTCAAATTTGGTGTAGAAACAAATTTCATATCATGGACAACAAGGTAGATTATTAATTGTACTTTATTTCATTGTTAAATATTACCAGATTCAGCAAATTGTATTTAAAATTAACTATACACATAGATAATTATATTTTCTTTTATTTTTAATTGCAAAAAATGTCATAAATAAATAATGTACCAATTTATTTAAGGAAATCTATATCAAATTTCAAAAGGTACTACTTCCGGTTTGCATATTTCTACCAAAATCTTATCCGATGTTAAGATCCTTAAATACTTAAATATGAAATTTGGTAATTAAAGGTTTGATACTTTTTAAGTTATCGTGGACGAAAAATCGTCACAGACTCCTATGCCCATACGTCCATACGCCCATACGTCCACATAAACACACATACATCATTGTGAAAATATTAAATTCGTATTCTAGAGACCCTAAAACGTGCTTATCCACCAAAAACTCATACTCGAAAATTTTGACCCATTACAATTATAGAATATGAGGCGAGAGAAATAATTTTTTTTGTTTAATTAAGTTAGTATTACAGCTTTATAATATTAGGTACTAAATAATTAAATACCAATAATGAGTAAACATATTTATGTAGATTTACATCTACATTCTTTTTAAACTGATTAATAAAATAGAAGTTAGGTACATAGTTGAAGTTAAGAATATTAGGTATATATTAATATATAGGTAAATTTAAATTTAACCTAGCTATTTTATGTAAATTACATATATTCAAATTCATACGTGATATTGGGTTCGAGCCTCTTACACAGCAAACTACTCACAGAGCTGAAATAAATACGGCCTCTGTAGTATGACTCTGTTTTCCTGGTACTTTGGTGTAACGACGACTTCTATACAACCATTGCACAACCACTAGGTATGGAGAGCCATTTTACTTTTTAAACTTCTGTTTTAATTCACATATCTGTAATTCAATTTCAGATATCACAAATTGAATTTTTGATATCTTAAAATATAAATAAATTTTTCGCGTCTTTGATTTACCTATATTAAGGTGCTAGTATAGTTAGCGTGTAGTAGTAGTAGTGTAGTTCCTTATTAAATTAATTACTCGTGCATTTCGAGTGCTTTATGAACCTAATTTTGGTTACAGTATACTAGTTATATGTATCGTCTTTTCTGACTTTTCGCACTTGTTTTGAATAATGGAAAGTCTAGAAAAACATCAAAAATCGTACTTTACTAATAACTCATGCTACGATTGAAATATTTTTTTCGAAAAAATTACACATAATCTACATTAGTATCTTAACATCGGATTGTCAATATTTTTTCAAAAACTATTCTCAATTTTAAATTTAAAAAAAATCACATTTCGAAATTTGGTTTTTTTTTGAGAATTTTAAAATTTTTGAATCAATCCGATGTTAAGCATAAAATTATAGACATTTTTTGTAAATAAATTTTTTCTCTAAAGTGCACCTGAATTAAATTATTAGTAAAGTACGAACGACACTTTTATAGTAGGTATACCAGAGCCTTAATTTTATATTCTGCTGCGTTCTGTGAAAAATAAATATAAAAATTTGTGAACATGAAGAAATAAAAGACTTACATTAACAATTAGAACAAAAGTTACCTGAGCTACAAATTTGGAAAATCTTTGTCTTTTTGCAGTAATGGTAGTCGTTACAGCTGGGAATAACAGTGGTAATATTTTTATAGCATAAAATTATCCATCTGTAATAATAACAGGTAGGTAACTAATAGCGTTTTCGATTGGCATGCTCTAAAAGTGCTCTCGATCTTTTGTGATGACGTCATAGCTCCAGAACAGAGCAGCGACAGAGCAGCATAAAATTTTCAGAGCGGTGAGAGCACAGAGTTTTCAATCGAACAAGTAAACTGTAGAGAGCGATAAATTAAAATATAGCTGTCTGTGATATTTTTAGTTTTCACATGTTGTGCGAGATAATCGTAAATTTTTTTCGAAACTGCACGGAAAAGGGTCTATAGCTGCTTATTTATTTATTATTAGCGTATAATATCAAAACAACTAACCTCTAATTCACTGTAATTATCAACTACCTACGTTAGAAATAAAATTTTCTACTTTCTTCCTTTTTTCTTTTATATATTCCAATAATTCTTCATCTTCGCTACTTGAAGAAGATTCGATTAATATATCCAAAATTAACGATTTAGTTACTTTGTTCGCCGCCATATTTGCTCTAAAAATGTTGCTCGACCTCTTGACGTCGAGCAGTATTTTTTGATCGCCGAGCACCCTCCGAGCGGGCAACCGATACCAATCGAAAACAAATCGAGCAAATTTTGTGCTCTGAAATTCCCAATCGAAAACGACTGTTGCTCGCAGAGCACTCTGAGAGCATATGCGAGCATCCAATCGAAAACGCTATAAGATATTCTGGTTGTAGGTACTTACTTTTTATTGTGTATTCTTCATCTACTTTTATTCTATTGTGGGCTAGGTTGATCAGTTTTTGTGATATATTTGGACACTTCGTAAACAAATTATTTATTTTTGTAGGAAACAGTTGGTGAAAATAATTTAAAAGTTAAAAAATATATAATGTATTTCAACAATATTATTTTTTAAATTATTACCAATTTATATCCTCTCTCGTTTTATTGCTGGGAACAAGTTCATATATACACAAAAGGATCTGATTCTTTTAAAATGCTGAAACGTTTATTAAAAGTTTTTTTGAAATATTCATCGACTTTTTCAGTGGACTCCACATTATGATAAAAACGTTTCTATTTCTTCTTCCTTATCGGTTGCGTCAGTAACAGGTACAAAAAAATAATGAGTAATAAGTTAAGATAGAAAGAATACTCTGATAAAAAATTGCTTACCTGTTACTGTCAGTGTAGCATCGAGAATTATTATTTCCGATTGTTCTTCACGCAGTGTTTTTACCTTTCGCCTCATATTCTATAAGAGAGGTATTGTAATGGGTCAAAATTTTCGAGAATGAGTTTTTGGTGGATAAGCACATTTTAGGGTCTCTAGAATACGAATTTAATATTTTCACGATGATGTCTGTGTGTGTGTGTGCGATAAGATTTTGGTGGAAATTCGCAAACCGGAAGTAGTACTTTTTGAAATTTGAAATAGTTTTCCTTAAATAAATTGGTACATTATTTATTTATGACAATTTTTGCAATTAAAAATAAAATAAAATATAATTATGTATGGGTACAGTTAATTTTAAATACAATTTACTGAATCTGGTAGCATTTAACAATAAAATAAAGTGCAACTAATATTCTACTTTTTTGAAATTCCAGTATCTTGTTGTCCATGAACATATGAAATTTGTTTCTATAGTCCGTCCCAGGTCCCAAACTTCTTTGCCGTGACGTCATACCTGTAGTTCGTATGAATCAATTTGAAATTATGGCGGGAAAGTTATATTTTGATATCAAATATTTTAAAACTATATTATGTGAATATTTGGAATAACTATATAAATTTAATAATAAATGAATACCTCTAGAACAGCTGACACGGGAGTAAGTAATTCTCCTTTTTCTTTTTCAGCAGTAAAATATTTTGGTACAAATTCAAGACAATCTGAATTGTTTGTTTATTATTACGTTTGCCGGGCATATTTATAAATAATATTATAAATATCTATATGCAAACAGCTAATGTATGCATAAAACAACGATATACCTATGTTAAATTATTTAATCACAGTGAAAATAGTTTTTATTTGTTTGACAGTTTCAAAATTTACAATACAATGTATTTCATAAAACAACATGAAAAACAGCCTACTCAAATAACAAATTATAATTGCTGGTATATCAACAATATAATTATTATACGTTTTTTATTTCTTTCTTTTTCTACTTCATAATAAAAACAAAGAACAAAACTTCACGTAACAGTATCAATACTTCGCAAATTTCGAATGACATACGTGTTTCAACTAAATATATGACTGTAATAAGATAGAAAGAGTAAGACAATGTATTCTTTAGTTATTCTTGAAAATAATACGGACTTTACATTTTGAATGATTATGACATTGACAGTACCTACAGTTGACATCTTTTGCTTGCATCTTGGTTTACATTATCGTCTACATATTACATGAACATGAAACTATTAAAATGTAAGTAAAACTATTTATTAGATTAGTATAATAAGCAGAATTAGGCGAGAGGTCGTGTGCTGGCCACAGCAGATTTTTTGTGCTTAAATTTAAAATTTATATAGCGATTTAATAGATACTTGAGATTTTTACTTCCTTGTACGGAGTAATAAGGAAGTATAGTAATCGCGAAAAATTTCGGTTTTCAGATTTTGATGGAAATATCCGTTTTGACCTTTTCTGAATCCATTATGACTAGTTTCGTCGTGACGTCTGTACGTACGTGCGTACGTACGGACGTATGTGTGTCGCATAACTCAAATACGGTTAGACGTAGAAAGTTGAAATTTTGTATTTAGGACTGTTATAGCATCTAGTTGTGCACCTCCTATTTTTGGTTTCAATCTACAAACCGGAAGTAGTAAATTTAAAAAAAAATTTGATAAATAATTAATTTTAGGCAATTTTTTAAATTTTAAATAAAAGATTATGTGATTATTATCTACAATCGGTATTTTATAAATTTTTCTGTATCTTCTATCATTTAAGAATAATTAAAGTATATACTTATAATTTAGTATTTCGGTATCTTGTAGTCCATGATCGATTAACATTTGTTACTACGTAAAATTTAAATGATTATGACATGACAGTGACAGTAGCAGTGACAATAGTAAAATATCGTTTATATCTTCTTCTGCAGTTTAAATAAAATGACTAAAATATATTTGTGAGTATACTAGTACTATAATAAGTTAAAAGAATTTTTTATATTATTCTACATTTTAGTTATTAAGAAAAGTATGAACAAACAAGGCGTACAAGGAAGTCATGTGGTGTCCACGTCAGATTTTTACTTCCTTGTACGAAGTAAGGAAGTATTGTAATCGCGAAAAATTTCGGTTCTCAGATTTTGACGGAAATATCCGTTTTGACCTTTTCTGAATCCATTATGACTAGTTTCGTCGTGACGTCTGTACGTACGTGCGTACGTGCGTACGTGCGTACGTGCGTACGGACGTATGTGTGTCGCATAACTCAAATACGGTTAGACGTAGAAAGCTGAAATTTTGTATTTAGGACTGTTATAGCATCTAGTTGTGCACCTCCTATTTTTGGTTTCAATCTACAAACCGGAAGTAGTAAATTTAAAAAAAAAATTGATAAATAATTAATTTTAGGCAATTTTTTTTATTTTAAATGAAAGATTATGTGATTATTATCTACAATCGGTATTTTATAAATTTTTCTGTATCTTCTATCATTTAAGAATAATTAAAGTATATACCTACTTATAATTTAATATTTCGGTATCTTGTAGTCCATGATCGATTAACATTTGTTACTAGGTAAAATTTAAATGATTGACATGACAGTGACAGTAGCAGTGACAATAGTAAAATATCGTTTATATCTTCTTCTGCAGTTTAAATAAAATGACTAAAATATATTTGTGAGTATACTAGTATAATAAGTTAAAGAATTTTTTATATTATTCTACATTTTAGTTATTAAGAAAATTATGAACAAACAAGGCGTACAAGGAAGTCATGTGGTGTCCACGTCAGATTTTTTATGTATGGAATAAAGTACGTGTGGCTTATTTCTTTCTTAAAAACTATTGAGATTTCATTTGCTAATCGTTCAAACAACGTTGTAGAAATTCTAAATTATAAATTCAATAATTATATATTTTTATTTTATTAAGAAATATTTGCAATGTATACACCTTCCCAGTAAACACAAATATTTTACATTGATGCCAGAATGATATAACCTGCGTTATTTTAATTAATCATGTTTATGTCACTTGTAGATACGGTGCGTATATCAAGTACTACGGAATATCAGACACAACGTGTATAACACTGATATCACAGTCATGAACCAGTTTATATATAAATAGTACAGTAAAATTAGACTTAATTTTGCTCGAAATGGGAACTAATTCCGATAAAGCTGAAAATTGGTTTATAGCTTCGCATTACCTCTCTTATTAACATACTAAATACTAAAAGTCCCCTACAATCCGAGCGGTGCATCAGCCGCCATATTGGAAAGATGGCCGCCGTTTTTTGCATTTTACTCGTTAGGGGGTCACTTTACAGCAAAATTTCAAATTAATAAATTGTAGAGCAAAAAATTCTCTACAAAATACATATTTAAAGTTTTTACGTACCATGAACGGTAAGCGAGAAAAATGCAAAAGTACATGTTCTAAATTCGCAGTCAGTGTAATTGTTGTTAAATAAACCATGAATACATCTAGTATAACATAAAATGTTATTATAATAATATATGCAATTGATAACACAAACATTGTGTTACAAATTTAAAAAAAAAATAAGTATTTTTACTAATTTTTTAAAGGTTTACCCCTTCCACACCACCTAGTGTACTACATAGTACAATGCTTTTGCAATAATACCATAACTTTGTTTCATGACACTAAAACGGTTGTAACTTTTTAACGATTGATTAAACCGACTTCCGGTTTGAATCATTCGATTTTACAGACATTTTTCTATCATAATTATTGTTCACAACATTTGGGGGAGGGAGGTCATAGATTAGCCACAATTTCAAAAAAGAAAATTACGACTAACTTTAAACGAAGTTTAATATTGTCTTCTGGCTTCCAGCATGTACATTTTTTTTTTTTAGTAAAACAAACTATTTTAGAAACTTTTATCGGCTTTAGCAACCTCATAATTTAAACTTTTTTTAAAGAGAAATTGTAGTATTTCTTTTATTTCTTGTATTTCATTAACTGTAATTTTTTAATGAATCTTGAGTATAATGTGTCTTACAGAAAAATGTCTGAGAAATCCAATACCAGAAACCGGAAGTCGATATCTTGATTCGTTAAGAAATTACAGTTAATTAAACACAGTTACAAATGAGCAATTTAAAATTTCACTATTGTCTTCTGGAAAAAAACTAATTTCGACCTGGACAGGACTTTTAAAAGTTCTTGTAATAATGTGTATAATAGAAAAATATCTGAAAAATCCGATTTTTAAATCCGGAAGTAGATATCTTAATCCGTTAAGAAATTACAGTTGATTAAACAGCAAATAAAAACAGTATTAAAATTTTACTATTTTCTATTGGAAATAATTTTTAATTACGGGCTAACCAAGGCCATCAAATTTTTTTAGTATAATGTACCTAACAGAAAAACATCTCAGAAATGTAATGCCGGAAACCGGAAATCGATATCTTGATTCGTTAAGAAATTACAGTTAAAAATAATCAATCTAAAATTTCACTATTGTCTCTCGAAAAAAAAACTTTAAATTTCAGCCTAGACAAAACTTTTTAAAGTTTTTATAATAATGTATATAATAGAAAAATGTCTGAAAAATCCGATTTTTAAATCCGGAAGTCGATATTTTAATTCGTTAAGAAATTACAGTTGATTAAACACAGCAAAACAAAAAAATATTAAAATTTAACTATTTTCGCTTGGAAAAAACTTTAAATTTAAGACTAACCAAGGCCTTTACAAATTTTTAGTATAAAGTGTCATATAGAAAAATGTTCTAGAAATCCAATGCCGAAAACCGGAAGTCGATAACTTGATTCGTTAAGAAATTACAGGTAATTACACAAGAAATAAACAAAATACTACAATTTCTCTTTGAAAAAAAGTTTAAATTTTGACCTTGTTAAGGCCACTAAAACATTTTAAAATAGTTTATCTTACTACAAAATATCAAAAACTTACATGCTAGAACCCAGAAGGCGATATTCAAATAGTTTAGTAATTAAAGTTGATTAAACACAAGAAATTAATAATAAAAAATTCTTAATTTTCTTTCTTGAAATTATGGCTAATCTATACTCCCCCAAAAAGTTGTTAACAATAGATAAATGTCTGTCAAAATGAATGCTTCAAACCGGAAGTCGGTTTTATTATTCCTTAAAATGTTATAGTCGTTTTTGTGTCATGAAACAAGGTTATGATATTATTGCAAAAGCGTTGTACAATGTACACTAAATGGTGTGAGTAGGGGTAAACCTTTAATAAATTAATAAAAATACTTATTATTTTTAAAAAATTTGTAACATAATGTTTCTGTTATCAATTGCATATATTATTATAATAACATTTTATGTTATAGTAGATATATTCATGGTTTATTCAACAACAATTACACTGACTGCGAATTTAGAATATGTATTTTCGAATTTTTCTCGCTTACCGTGCATGATACGTGAAAACTGTAAACATGGTTTTTGTAGAGAATTTTCTACTCTACAATTTATTAATTTGAAATTTCGCTGTAAAGTGACCCCCTAATGAGTAAAATGCAAAAAACTGAAAACGGCGGCCATCTTTCCAATATGGCGGCTGACGCACCACTCGGATTGTAGGGGACTTTTAGGCCCAATTTAACCAACTCCATGTTAAGATATAACATGGAGTTAACTTCATGTTAGCTACAAAAATCGTTTTTCCAACTGGTGTTATCCTTAACTTCAAGCTAAAGTACATGTTATCTTAACCTGTGGAATAAATACCGGTTAAGATACCAGAGTGATTCTAGCGGCCAATTCTAGCGGCCACTTTGGGCAAGCAGTATATTGTGAACAAACATGGCATCAAGTATGACCAAGGCCAACTAGATATGAAATTTAGTCATTTTTATTATAAATAAATTCAAATACATTCAATAAAGCGTATATTAACTGCTATTATGCTCAAATAGATTATTTCTTATATTACTAATTTTAGTTATAAATAATACTGATGAAATGAAATATAAACTTCAACATAACCTCCAAATTGTGACGTTTAGTTAAACTTATATGTATTTATTTGTTAACAAAGATTAACTATAAATACCAAATAATAAAAATAATAGCATAAACAATGCAACAACAATTACATAAGGTAGTAATCCAGTAAATAATAAATATTTTTTATATCAAAGTATAAATATTAATTACACCCCTAAACAAGTTATGTCCATGAAAAAATTACTTTTTATATAATACATAAGATCCTATTCTGTCATATAAAAATAGTAACAATATAGCGCCAACCGTAATAAGGGTAGAAAATTAAATATTTATATCAGTCTGTGTATGCAACATACAATTCGAATGCAATGTTTAAAAATTATTTTCACCCCCTAAATTTATATGTCCGTTGAAAAACTTTTTTTAATTTTATACATTAGACCCTGTACTGTCATAAAAAAGTAGTCACAATATAGCGCCACCCGTAATAAGGGTAGAAAATTAAATATTTATATCTGTCTGTGTACGCAACACACAATGCAAATGTAAAGTTTAAAAATTATTTTCACACCCTAAATATATATGTCCGCTGAAAAACTCTTTTTTATTTTATACATTAGACCCTCTCCTGTCATAAAAAAGTAGTCACAATATAGCGCCACCCGTAATAAGGGTAGAAAACTAATTCTTTATATCTGTCTGTGTACGCAACCCACAATGCAAATGCAAAGTTTAAAAATCATTTTCACCCCCTAAATATATATGTCCGTTGAAAAACTTTTTTTATTTTATACATTAGACCCTCCCCTATCATAAAAAAGTAGTCACAATATAGCGCCACCCGTATTAAGGGTAGAAAATTAAATATTTATGTGTGTTGCGTACACAGACAGATATAAATATTTAATTTTCTACCCTTAATACGGGTGGCGCTATATTGTGACTACTTTTTTATGACAGGAGAGGGTCTAATGTATAAAATAAAAAAGAGTTTTTCAGCGGACATATATATTTAGGGGGTGAAAATGATTTTTAAACTTTGCATTTGCATTGTGGGTTGCGTACACAGACAGATAAAAAGAATTAGTTTTCTACCCTTATTACGGGTGGCGCTATATTGTGACTACTTTTTTATGACAGGAGAGGGTCTAATGTATAAAATAAAAAAGAGTTTTTCAGCGGACATATATATTTAGGGGGTGAAACTCATTTTTAAACATTGCAATCGAATTGTGTGTTGCGTACACAGACAGATATAAAGAATTAGTTTTCTACCCTTATTACGGGTGGCGCTATATTGTTACAACTTTTTTATGACAGGAGAGGGTCTAATGTATAAAATAAAAAATCTGTTGTGGCCAGCACACGACCTCTCGCTTTAACACTGTAATTTATGTGAATTTGATTTTAGTTAGGCTTTCTTAAATTATAATTTTGCAATAAATTTACAAACTTTTTGAAAATAATTTTATAGTTCTTAGTTCTTTAATTAGCTCTTTATAGATAAAAATTTAACTTTATTATTACCTTATTACATTATGTTCAGTTGTTAATAATATTTACATTTCTTTTAAAATGGTGCCACAAACATTTCAGAAATTGTGTATACGTCTGTTCATCTGTCACATTGACATATTCATTTTTGTTTTCAATTTTTTTTCCTATATTATGATTTACAAATCGTGGTAGGTAAAATTACAAATTTTTGAAAATTAATTTTCCTTTATTGGTAAGAGATATAGAAACGATGTTAAATAAATATTGTAAAAGATAATTTGTTCTTTCAAATGTCGAATGACAAATTGTAACTATCGCAGTATTTCCTATATTTTTTGCAAAAAATGTTAAAATTCTTCAAGAAAATACCATTTCCGGTTGACAGATTTTTACCAAAATCTTATCAGCTCTTCATTAACATATATAAATGTATATTGCAAAATATTAGAATTTTATGTTCAGTAGAATTTGAGATAATGAATCAGAACGAAAGACTATAGTAGGCGCACATACAGACACACACACACACACACACACACACACACACACACACACACACACACACACACACACACACACACACACACACACACACACACACACACACACACACACACACACACACACACACACACACACACACACACACACACACACACACACACACACACACACACACACACACACACACACACACACACACACACACACACACACACACACACACACACACACACACACACACACACACACACACACACACACACACACACACACACACACACACACACACACACACACACACACACACACACACACACACACACACACACACACACACACACACACACACACACACACACACACACACACACACACACACACACACACACACACACACACACACACACACACACACACACACACACACACACACACACACACACACACACACACACACACACACACACACACACACACACACACACACACACACACACACACACACACACACACACACACACACACACACACACACACACACACACACACACACACACACACACACACACACACACACACACACACACACACACACACACACACACACACACACACACACACACACACACACACACACACACACACACACACACACACACACACACACACACACACACACACACACACACACACACACACACACACACACACACACACACACACACACACACACACACACACACACACACACACACACACACACACACACACACACACACACACACACACACACACACACACACACACACACACACACACACACACACACACACACACACACACACACACACACACACACACACACACACACACACACACACACACACACACACACACACACACACACACACACACACACACACACACACACACACACACACACACACACACACACACACACACACACACACACACACACACACACACACACACACACACACACACACACACACACACACACACACACACACACACACACACACACACACACACACACACACACACACACACACACACACACACACACACACACACACACACACACACACACACACACACACACACACACACACACACACACACACACACACACACACACACACACACACACACACACACACACACACACACACACACACACACACACACACACACACACACACACACACACACACACACACACACACACACACACACACACACACACACACACACACACACAGACATCATCGTGAAAATAGTCAAAATAGGTTCTAAAGGTGCTAAAACGTGCTTATTGACAAAAATCTCGACATCGAATTTTTTCACGATCCCTATACCTCTCTAGGCGAGAGGTAAAAAGAGTTTTTCAGCGGACATATATATTTAGGGGGTGAAAATGATTTTTAAACTTTGCATTTGCATTGTGGGTTGCGTACACAGACAGATATAAAGAATTAGTTTTCTACCCTTATTACGGGTGGCGCTATATTGTGACTACTTTTTTATGACAGGAGAGGGTCTAATGTATAAAATAAAAAAGAGTTTTTCAGCGGACATATATATTTAGGGTGTGAAAATAATTTTTAAACTTTACATTTGCATTGTGTGTTGCGTACACAGACAGATATAAATATTTAATTTTCTACCCTTATTACGGGTGGCGCTATATTGTGACTACTTTTTTATGACAGTACAGGGTCTAATGTATAAAATTAAAAAAAGTTTTTCAACGGACATATAAATTTAGGGGGTGAAAATAATTTTTAAACATTGCATTCGAATTGTATGTTGCATACACAGACTGATATAAATATTTAATTTTCTACCCTTATTACGGTTGGCGCTATATTGTTACTATTTTTATATGACAGAATAGGATCTTATGTATTATATAAAAAGTAATTTTTTCATGGACATAACTTGTTTAGGGGTGTAATTAATATTTATACTTTGATATAAAAAATATTTATTATTTACTGGATTACTACCTTATGTAATTGTTGTTGCATTGTTTATGCTATTATTTTTATTATTTGGTATTTATAGTTAATCTTTGTTAACAAATAAATACATATAAGTTAGAACTAAACGTCACAATTTGGAGGTTATGTTGAAGTTTATATTTCATTTCATCAGTATTATTTATAACTAAAATTAGTAATATAAGAAATAATCTATTTGAGCATAATAGCAGTTAATATACGCTTTATTGAATGTATTTGAATTTATTTATAATAAAAATGACTAAATTTCATATCTAGTTGGCCTTGGTCATACTTGATGCCATGTTTGTTCACAATATACTGCTTGCCCAAAGTGGCCGCTAGAATTGGCCGCTAGAATCACTCTGGTGGTTAAGATTTTAACTTCGTGTTTACTAACCTAACCTAACCTAAAAAATTGACAGACAAAATGAATCCGTATGACGTAAATGCATATAGCGATGACGAAGAGGTGCCTATAAGGGCAGCAAGAATATTAAGAATAAGGCCCAATCATTTTGAAAAATATAGTGGTAAAGAATTTTTTTAAAGATTTCGATTATCTTCAAGAACCGTTGAAAACATTATGGAAGAGGTTGAAGATGATATTCGACATGCAACAGATAAGTAAGGGAATCAACAATAGTTTTTGTTACATAGAATATATTAATTTACTTCATTTCAGAAACCATGCATTATCACCTGCAGAACAAGTATTGCTATCTTTAAGATATTATGCCACAGGTTCATTTTTATCGGTTGCGGCCGATTTTTGCGAAGTTTCAAATTCCACAGCATGCATATAGCGATGACGAAGAGGTGCCTATAAGGGCACTAAGAATATTACGAGTAACGCCTAATAATTTTGAAAAGTATAGTGGAAAAGAATTTTTTTAAAGGTTTCGTCTATCAACAAGAACTGTTGAAAACATCATTGACGAGGTTGAAGATGTTATTCGACATGTAACAGATAAGTCGGGGAATCAACAATAGTTTTTTGTTACATAGAATAAATTCTTCCTCCGAAGAAAAATTTCCAATCCTTCTTTTTCCAGTTTTTTGCTTTTCAATCATGCTACTATAAAAATAAGTTATATTTATTGTTTATTATTACTTCCCTACGTACATATTTATTCTCGGTGTACAATACTTACGCAATAAGAATAAATAACTTTATTGTTCCTACTTGAAATTACATATACAATGAAAAATAGTGAGGTTTGAATCAATCACCTGTCAACATTCAATGTTGCCATCTGTATAAAATACAACTGATTATGAAAAAACCATACCAACCTAATGAGAAATATCCATAAACTTGGAGTTAGTTAACATGAGCCTTCTATTTATGTGGAAAAACGTTCGCGACAGTAACTCCATGTTAACTTCATGTTATATTTAACCGCATGTTTACTAACCGCATGTTAAAATTGAAATGGTAAAATTGGGCCTTAGTATGTTAATAAGAGAGGTTATACGAAGCTATATACCAATTTTCAGCTTTATCGGAATTAGTTCCCATTTAAAACCTAATTTTACTGTACTATAAAGATGGATTTTCAATTCATCCCGGCTTCGTCTGACTACAAAGTCGAACGAAGCCGCAGCGCAGATTTGTGCGGCTGTGACTGACTTGACTTCGTTCGACGCGTTCGACTCACGTTTGACATGACAGTTGGCATCTTAAATAATAATAATAGCATTTAAACTTTAATTAAATTAAAAATTATAATATATTACATTACATGAAGTACTTACTTGAAACTTGAATCTTTATTTTCACATTCATATGATGTAAAAATATTTTAAATTATTTCATATTGTAACAACCTTACAAACAAAGTTACTACGAAATAGGGACATTTATCTTTGGTTGGTATGACTTTTAAGCTTTGTGTGGTTTGTGTGACAAAAAAGTTAAATAAAATCCTAGTTGCGGCTTCGTTCGACTGTGGATTTATTGAAGCCGCACGTGACCTCCACTATCTATTATGATTCGTCGCCAAGTAGCTGGAGTCATATCAGACGAAGCCGCGAATGAAAATCCGGCTTAAGCCGGGATTACGATGGTTGTAACGGTATACAGTATAGTAATTATTGAACCCTTACCAGGAGATGCCGTTTTTAACCATGTGAGTAACTTTTAAGGAGGTACACTCGAGTGGTGGGGGGTTAGGGGCATCTCCTATACTCGCAATGTATTTCATATCAGGGTTCCAACTTATAAAAAATCTGTTGTGGCCAGCACACGACCTCTCGCCTTAACACTGTAATTTATGTGAATTTGGTTTTAGTTAGGCTTTCTTAAATTATAATTTTGCAATAAATTTACAAACTTTTTGAAAATAATTTTATAGTTCTTAGTTCTTAATTAGCTCTTTATAGATAAAAATTTAACTTTATTATTACCTTATTACATTATGTTCAGTTAATAATATTTACATTTCTTTTAAAATGGTGCCACAAACATTTTAGAAATTGTGCATACGTCTGTTCATCTGTCACATTGACATATTCATTTTTGTTTTTAATTTTTTCCTATATTATGATTTACAAATCGTGGTAGGTAAAATTATATATCTTTGAAAAATAATTTTCCTTTATTGGTAAGAGATATAGACAAGATGTTAGGTAAATATTGTAAGATATAATTTGTTCTTTGAAATGTCGTATGACAAATTGTAGCTATCGCAGAATTTTCTATATTTTTTTGCAAAAAATGTTAAAATGCTTCAAGAAAATACCATTTCCGTTGTCAGATTTTTCCCAAAATCTAATCAGCTCTTCATTAACATATACAAATGTATATTGAAAAATATTAGAATTTTATGTTCAGTAGAATTTGAGATAATGAATCAGAACGAAAGACTATAGTAGGCGCACATACAGACACACACACACACACACACACACACACACACAGACATCATCGTGAAAATAGTCAAAATAGGTTCTAAAGGTGCTAAAACGTGCTTATTGACAAAAATCTCGACATCGAATTTTTTCACGATCCCTATACCTCTCTAGGCGAGAGGTAAAAATAAAAATAAACATTTTTTATTGTATGTAAACGCAGTCTATTTGCATTTTTTCTAATAAAATGATATTTAAATGAATTAATTAAGAATATTATTAATTTTTGTTATTTAAAAATTGTTTATTTTATAAGATTTCATTCGGCTAAATACCAGTGTAAACTACGGCAACTCTGTGCTATACATGTCATTTTTCACGTTCAGATGGCAATCTGACAGATAGTAAAAATGGAAGGTGAAGAGAATTCTGCACTTGAAATTTCATTTAAATCGTTGGGTATGAATTATATATTATCATTTGTGCATATTACCTTTCATTCTTGTGAATAACTTGTGATTATAGATAGATAATGTTTTTTTCCAGATTAAATTCAAATTTCGGGCTTTTCAACGTTGCCGCGTCTATATTATGTTCTCGCCAATATTCTCCATTAGGCATAAACGTCAGTGTTTCGATTAAGAAATCTTGTTAATTACGTGGTACATGATTATTATTACTTTTATCCGGTCTATGAGATACTAATGTACGTTTTAAAAAAGCAATTGGAATTTTCTCTCATTTCCTTAAATGCTTTTTACGTTGATTTAAAAGTAGTCCCATAAAGCTGGATTCAGAGATTGCGTAGTAAACACAGCATGGGAATACAATTGGGAATACACAACACAGGAAAACACAGAAACATAGAACCAATTCAGAGATAGCATAGCGTTACTATAGTAATGACAATTTATTATTATGACAGTTGTCAAATATTGAAATTTGTGAACGAATTCATTTGTATTTACTCGTTATATTTAAATAAACAGTTCAATTTAATATCTATTGCGTTTCTACAGTTAATCACAACCACAGCGGAGTCGCGGTAGATGTGGTTTAACAAAGAGTACTGACAGCGTACATGTCCGAGCATAGTAAAAGAGTAAAACGTAAGAAACACAGCTTGGAAATAAAATATGCCCAATTCCCATGTTGTGTTGTGCCATGCTGTGCTACGTATGTATTCTATGAATCAATGCATGCATTCCCGTATGTTCATTTTCTATGTTTCGCTGTGCTATGCTATGCTGTGTACACTACGCAATCTCTGAATCCAGCTTAAGAGACCATGTAAAATGTAGCTTTTTAATATTTATTTTTGGATAATCTATGTGGTGAAAAATTATGAAAAAATTCAGGTAACATTTTTACAATGTTTTGATTAATTTTGCAAAGTTTAATTAAACTCTCTCATTATTTCAAATGTCGAGTGTACCTCCTTAAGGAGGTTCGATACCGTTTTTGAAAATATTACCATTCATCTGAAAATTTTACAAGTTGAAGATGGATGTATTTATCGTTCACTGTGAAAATTTCAAATCAATCGTCCACACAGTTTTTTAAAAATAAATTTTTAAAAATTTCTGTTTTACATGGGAGTAAATGAGAATACATTTTTAAAGGGCTGTATAATCTATAAAAATAATACCACCAGAAAGAGATTTACAGTAATTATAAATCAGACATTAATAAATCATGAAACTAAAATTCAGTGGATTCTTCCACACCGTTATTGAGTTATTCAAATAAATAAAATTTAAAACGTGACACATAACTAAAAGAGCGATAACTACGGCAACGTCGCAAATCATAGATTGGCGCGAAATTTAAAATACTGTTGGAAAGTAAGAGTGCGTTTATGTTGAAGCATATTATTTTATAAAGTTTGTAACAAATGATATTATATTTATATTTTCACAACAAATAAAATACACATACACAAGTCATTTTTAGGAAATTGGACACACTTTCGCAATGCGCATACAAACACCGTTACGAAACTATCGAAAATAAGTAGGAAGAACTATTTGAGTAAGAATTATTCGTGTTCATCTACTAAAAACTCTACAAAGGACATGACGGGTCCATGATCACTAAATTTGTTTGCAATTATTTCGTAACTAATTCCAAATGTCGCTAATCTTTTAATCATTCCAGAAGATCTGACTCTTTTTAAAGGCTGTACAGTAGAAATAATAATATCTGTATCTTTTGTGTACGTTTGTCATATACTTGATCAAAGCTTTCCCCATTACTAATTATTTCTGAAACAGAAAGATGAATTTCTACCAATTGTCAGGAAATGTTTTTAAATAATTTTAAAGTGTCTTGGAAATAATGAATGACTGGACGAAAACTATCAATTAAGTTCTCATTTCTTATAGCTTGCATTAATCTTGGAGCGTCAAAAGAACAATTATTATGAGCTATTGCATTTACTACCTGACAACACTTGACAGTTAGGTTAGAATCACTGCAGCCAACAGTCAACGTAAAGCAGCTAAAATACTAGCGCTGTTGCCGTGTTTTCCATTGATTTTTAAAATTATGAATTTTAAAATATAAAATCTTTAGGACTTAAAAATACAATTTAATTGAAAGATAGTAATAAAATATGTATAAACAAATATATTTCGCTATAAGATTTTTTATATTTTCGGTGTTTTTTACAACAAAATTTAGTGGGTAGAAGTTGTCACTCTGCAGAAATACAATAGATTTTTGTTTAGATCCCCTAGATAGATAATCGGTATCGAAACTCCTTAAGTTTTTTTATCATAAATTAAAATTTTGTTATATAGGGATTAGAATTTTTTGTCATCAACAGTTGACGGTAAAGCCTTATTAAAGAAAAAATCTGAAATACTAAAATATTCTGAGCGATAAAAACTAGTGGCGCTTACAGTAGAGCGTTTATTTAATACTGCTGAAAATAACAGGTACTTATATCAAAAAGCGGATAGGCGTTTAACATTGGAAATCAAATCAGTTTTTCCGTGCTCAAAAGTGACGTTAATTTCAGACAAAAATATTTCAAATAAAATTTTTAGGAAATATTAATATTTCTGACAGTTAAAACAGCATTCGTTTGTAATTTTGTTTCAATTCCATGGCTATCACTACAAATGAGCAATATTTATAAAATTTTAAACAAGATTATTTCTGATAATAAACGTATAAAATAAAATGAGATTACTGATTTAGATGCAGAATTTATTTTCCAAAACTTGTATTTCAAGTATGTTTGTCCAAAATTAACTGGTCACTTTTGAGCAAGGAAAAATTGATTTCCTCATGTTAAACGAATGTCCGCTTTTCGATATACACCCAGTGTATAAATATATTGTATAAGTTCTGAATTATTATAAACTTCACTCTTCATTCGTATCTTCCGCAAAACTAATTACTTGTGGT
Source organism: Agonum fuliginosum (assembly GCA_947534325.1). Lineage (NCBI taxonomy): Eukaryota > Metazoa > Arthropoda > Insecta > Coleoptera > Carabidae > Agonum > Agonum fuliginosum. The sequence goes on along the minus strand of OX384045.1, from coordinate 12,903,862 downwards.
GTTTTCTTCTGTTTGTCCCTGCGAAGAGATATACTGTTCTGTTCCACGAGATATCATTCTACTCCAATCAAAACTATGTCTATAAGAATGAGTTTTAATGAAATCCATGGTATCAGACAACATTTCTTTGTACTGTTCTACATATGTTTTTTTTATCATATCATGAATTTCTGGAGGAAACGCTACAGTGAATTTACTTTTCTTTATAGTTGGCTCTTTAAAAATATCTTTCTTGGAATTGTCAAAAATTTCATTCCTTTTTCCAAAAATCTCTTGCACTTTGATTTGTTTGCTTTGTTGTTCTTTAAGAAGTTTTTGCAGAAGAATTTTATGTTGTTCTATTTCAGTGATATTTAATTTACTCTTTTCCAGCAATATGCCGTGCATAATTTTTTCTTGTTCTACTTTCCACTTGTTTTCAGAATTTTCTGGTTCCTTTTTCTTCGTCTGTTTCTCACCTTCTTTTTGTTTTGATTCGGCTTTGGCATCATCTGGTTTTTCTTCTTTTTTATTTTCTGCAGTTGCTTCCTGTCGTTCTGTAGGTTGTTGTTGTTGTTCTGTTGCAGGCGCTTCAACTGTCTGTCTGTATCGTTGTTTCCACGCTTGAGCCCATGCTTCATATTTATCTCGTCGTTCAACATCTCGTTGTCGTGCTACAAATGCTAACTTTACATTCTCACCATCGTCTTTGACCTTATTAGCCTTTGGAACCTTATAAAGTCTAACTGCTCCAACAGAATCTGTTATAGCAAAGGTGTCTTTCTTAACATGCAATCTATTATTATCACTATACTGATCGACAACGGCGTTTCCTGTCATGCGAATCAATCTTTCAGGACTTCTTAAGTATTTCAAAAGTGTCCAAGTTTCAAAATAAGAATCTGACCGTGCAAGAACTAAAGCACCTGCTTGTTGGGAAGACCAAACACCGGCAACATATCTAACGTGACATTTTCTCCATAAAATTGGTTTACCTGGTATCAACATGTCCCAAATCGCCCATACTCTTCCTCCAACTGTTAGAACCATATTTGAGTCTAAAGGATTTTTCATACAACTCCGAATTGGACCATCATGTACTTTCATAAATTCACAAGAGTATAAGTTTTCATAATTCACATTCTGCCCCTGATCAAAGTCATGTCCTTCGAATTGACAATGAAATACATTTCCCAATGCATCAGTTAGTTCCAGAGTATTTTCAAAAATGTAGTCCGGGTTTTTAGACCCTGCAAAATCGAAATATGTTCTTTTATAAATACTATCCAGTGTTTCAGGATTACGAGCTTTGTATAGAAAATTATTGTTTGTGACTACCATACGAGTTAGTGGATATGGGGCTTGTGTAGTTTTATTGTTCACATTGATTTTGTAGATTGGTTTTAGGATATTGTTTAAGTCTTTAAATACTGAAACTTCTGTTAATAAGGACGGCGGGCGTTTCTCAAGTTTTTTAGATTTTTGTTTTGTTGCGGGCGTTCCTGATGGTTCAGTTAACAAATCCCAGACTAAGATTTTTCCATCCATACCACAGCTGAAGAATTGCAAACTTTCTTCACCGTCTGGTAATTTTTCAATCTTACCATTTTTAGTCACTTGATAATTTTGTAATACAAATGACATGTCAACAACAGGAGCGTTGTGAGAATAATCGAGATTAGTAACAGCGGTAGGTAAAACGACATTGGCCTGATCAGTGTGTTTCATCCATTCCATTAAAGAATCCATTATTATCCTATGTTTTTGTTCACTTAGAGTTAATACTTCCATAGTTTCTACTTTTTCAAGTTTGCCACGTAAGTCCCAAATAACGATTTGACCGTTAGTGCAACCACCGAGCAAAATATTAGGTCTCTGAGCACAATATTTAACTGTATTAACTTCTCTAAAAGAATGTAAATATAGTTTAGGTCTTAAATAATCTGTATTACACCAAATAAGAACTAAGTGATTTGCAAATGTAGTTTCATTTACTTCATCCTCCTTAAATGGCAAAGTTTTCATTTTGTTAAATGGCCATTTTGAATAAGATACAGCTATAATACCTGACACAAACGGGTCCAAAGCGACATTCGAAACCAATTTATCTTTACAAGAAAGAACTTCGCGAAAAGAAAATACATCTCTGTTCACAAAAATATTACCAGTAAATATTTGGTTAGCAATTTGCAAATAATCATTGGTATATAAATTTATATGCTTGTTAACATGAACTATATCGTACATATATTCAGCTTTTTGCAGAATAAAATTGGTAAGATTTTTGCTTGTTGTTGCATTAAGTTTTAGTTCCTCGTATTCATATTTATATTGCGTCCATATGTTTTTGGGGTAAGTATGATTAGTTTGAGCTTGATTTTCTATGGTTGGTGGTGCAACTTGTATTCCGCAGTCAACTCTTTTTCTATACACATTTGTAATAGGAAATCTTCCTGGTAGAATCTCTACATAACCATCAATGGCGTCTTCAACAAGTCGCAGTCTAAATTTCTTCTTTTCATCGCAGAGAGGATATTTTGTATTAACTTCAATTTCAATAAGTGGTCTTAAATTTTGTATAATATTCTCACTAACTTCTGTTTCGCTACCAAAGCTTATCCATTTTCCCGGACGTTTAATAACAGATTGTTTTAGTCGTTCTTTCATTTCTGCTTTGTGTTTTTCAAGAATAATAGCCACTTCCTTTTGAGCTGTTAAATGCGAACAGAAAAAGAATTCTAGTTTGTCGTCTTCTATTGGTTTGTCGAAACCAATGAGCATATCTTCTTCGGGATACTCGATGATGCATTGTTTGATTGGTAGGAATTCTGAACTTTCTTCATGTAGTTCCAGGTTATCTGTTAATTTTTCTTTTTTTATATAAATCCAGGGATCTTCAGTTGTGATGTCTTCACCGACAACACATCCGACTGCTCTTTGTGTTATAGTTGACAGAATTATCTTTATAACTCCATCTATGTTAAATCTATTATCGAATGGTTCTAATTCAACGCTGTGCCTTTTTTCTTCTTGTGTATTTCTTTCTTCAGATTTTGAATGTTTCCCTTTTTTTTCGTCTTTACCTTTAGGCATTATAGCGATTTATTATTTTACAGTTTTGACATAATACATGAATGAAGTTTATAACACAGAACAAAAACAATATGAAGAAGAGACACGAGCCTGCTATTTTGAATTTATCATGTTGATTTTGGCGCCATCTATACGCGGCACCATGAACTAATTCAAGAAGTGGGATCATAGCTGGCAAGCTGGCGTACCTCTACGAATCTCATGCTAATTATTTATTTAAATTTTTAAAATATAGTAATTAACGTTACAAGTCCGGGAATTCATATTTAACAGTACGAGTGAGACGTTTGAAGACGAGGCGACGAAGGAGCCGAGTCTTGAAACTCGAAACGAGTATTGTTAAAAGAATTCACGGACGAATGTCGTTATGTATTTTATTTCATCCTGTGTCAAATTCCGTTTTAAAGAAACAGTAATATTAATTTCAAAATAATTTACCTAATGCTCCAAATCTAGTAACATTTTCGAAACATAATTAACAACTGCAATTTGGCGATTGTTTAATTGTTATTGCGTTGATTAATTTCTATACCAGCACTTTACCGGACAAAGGCCGTTATTTGCGTTTTCCCGGACTCAAACTGTTGACGTAAAGTATTTGAATTTGACACAGGATGAAATAAATTAATGAACGAAATAATAAATCATTGCATTAGTGTTATGTATTAGGGCATCTAGTAGGTAGCAAAATGTAACTTTGACAACATTCAGTATTGTTTTGAATAATAAACTGACATATTCTACAGTGTGATCAAAACCAAGTGATAATCAAGTGAGCTGGGTAGTGCTCAATTTTTACTCCACGGAAAAAATTATTAGCATTAGCTGTCAATTCAGTGGCATGTATTTTCATGTCAAAATGTCATTTTATTTGTAAGTTGTAAATGTGTTTATATTAAGTTTACCACCCGAAATGGTTTTAACAGGCGAACACTACCGTGAGTTTATTTTAACGTAAAACATGGGTATATCATATCCATGGTTACGAATTTGACAGCAATGTATTAGAGCGTTCTTTTTAAAATGAAACATAGGGAATAAATTTGAATTTGCTAATTGGTGTCACACTGTTGCTACCTGGAAATACGATTTATTCTTTGAACAATTAAAAGTTAATGTTGAAAGCGATCCTTGGAACTATTGCAGCTGCCCAAATATCTTATATTGTTCAAGAATAATACAGTTAAATTAATTCCCTGTTTCATTTTAAAAAGGACACTCTAATACATTTCTGTCAAATTCGTATCCATGGATATAAAAATTGTATGTTTCATGTTAAAATAAACTCACGGTATAAGTTTATTATCGAAGCATATCGATCAGGGGTACTTAAATACTTAAGGCTGGTTTATATAAGTTGTAACTTTATGCATTTACCCTAACATTAGCATTATTAGGTTTTCAAGCATACGGAAACACGTGTTAAGCCGCGTACACACTTGACCACGAATGCGAATGAGGCAAGCCGAGGCCGCACAGAATGCCTCATGCTGGAACACATGTCTCTCACATGAGGACGTATGAGGCTTACCGTGGCAGTGCTCCAGTGTTGCTCAGCTCACCGAGAGGAAGCGAAAATGTCTGATGCAGAATTTTCAGTTTTTTCTCTTCTGTATGACCCCTTTAAGCTATCAATTTTTTTCTTTAAATCATTAACGTTCTTATCCAGTGTCGCAGCTAGTTCTGCCCAAGAATCTTATTTTTTCAATTTATTATAATAATTAGAATCACAAGGGTTCCATAACACTTCCTGTTTTCTATATTCTTCTATCAGTTGTAAACATAACTCTTGGTTCCACTCCATTTTAACTTATAAAATAATACAAGAATGCTGAAGAAATGCGTACATACAAGAATGTCTTAAAAACGCGTCCACACTGAGCACGAATTCCTTTGATAGACCGACAGCAGATGGCTCGGTCCGAGGCTGTGCGGCGAACAGCACGAGCTTGTTTGCCTCGCCTCGGAACTCGGAACAACGTACACACTGGCTGCCTCGTGCGGCCTCGGCTTGCCTCATTCGCATTCAAATTCCACCACCAAAGTCAATCAGCTTGAGGAGTCTATCGAAAAGCTCCAGCTGAAAGAAAAAACCAAACTTAACGGAGCCGCAAGGAAACGTTTCAAGTGGATTATCAAGAACGGGCACAATCCCGAAGAGGCCCGAAAGAAAGCCCTTGAACCCATTCAGGACAAGGATAAGGGGACCAAGCGTAACCGATCCGAAGGTTCTACACCTGAAGCAGTTGCTAAAAAGCCTAAAACAGCTGAGTCAGGCAAAGCCATCAGTGGTGATTCAACGCCGCGTGGTAATGCCTCCTCTTCTGTTAGCTTTAAGCAAGTTGTCGCAGGGACGAAGATCGGCATCCTTCACACAGGATTTCCCCAGCAAAGCCTGAAGACGGATCAGCTGACACTAACCCAGGATGCAATCCTGAGTAGGATCCTAGAACAGTCAGAAGGCCCCGTGAAGCCTAAGTTTCTAGGAACCACCATCAAGGCCGGATGGCTAATGGTACACTGTGCCGACACAGCCACAGCAGAGTGGCAAAAGGCTACAGTTGTCGATTTAAAGCCATGGGAGGGCGCCACATTGAAAGCTGTTGAAGAGAAGGATCTTCCTCGGTCCAGCATTGTTAATGCGTACTTTCCCAACAGCAAAACTGATAGCACAGAGCAGATTCTGAAGCTTGTTAAAGGTCAAAACGAAGGCCTAAACACTTCAGAATGGAGGGTGTTAAAGAGAACAGAGGAAGGTTCAGCTGCACATCTAACGATGTCAGTCGACCAGGCCTCATGGGACTCCATGAAGAAGGATGACTTCAAAGTCAGCTACAAATTTGGGCAGATCAACATCCGGCAAAAGGCTACAAAGCCTCACCCGAAACCTGCCCAAAAGGAAAAAACAGTGGATAGGAAAGGAGGTAGCCACAGTACCTCAACCCAAGCCACATCAACAAAATCTGCAAAGGGTAGGTCAACCGCGCCTAAGCAGAAGCCTAGCACAAGTACTGGTGACAAGGGCAAAGGGAAGAGCATTCCCAACCGGACACCAGTAACTAAGAAAGGCAAGTAGCAGCAATGGCCAACATCAGCCTACTGCAGGTGAATATTCAGCACTGCAAGATCGCCTCGGACTTGCTGAACAAGCTATTCACCACATTAAACATACATTTTGCGCTCCTACAAGAGCCTTATGTATACGGAGGCGTAATCAGAAGATTAACCACACAATCAGGTAAACTTGTTTATTGTCAAGAGCAGCAATGCTCATTAAATCCTCAACTAAGTTTATACCTTTAACACAATTTCTATGTAGGGATCTGGTAGCAGTGGAAGCTATACTACCCATAAATGGGAAAATGCAAGAGGTAGTTATTGCCTCGGCATATTTCCCTGGCGACTCAGTTGATGCACCACCATCAGAAGTCAGAAACCTAATCCTCTACTGCCAAAGCAGGAACAAAAACTTCATCCTGGGTTGCGATGCAAACGCGCACCATGAGGTTTGGGGTAGCACGGACATAAATAGGAGAGGTTAGTACCTTTTTGACTTTATATCCACGGCTAACATAGACATACTAAATAGGGGTAATGAACCTACTTTTGTAACAAAAAATAGACGGGAAGTACTAGATATTACGCTAGCCAGCCCCCTAATAAGTTCAAAAATTAAAAACTGGCATGTTTCGAATGAAGCCTCACTCTCGGACCATAGGTACCTAAGGTTTGAAATAGAGGCTAACCGAGAATGCAGTACAAAAATTAGAGTTCCAAAACTAACAGACTGGACCCTCTATGAGGGTTATGTTAGATCTGAAGTAAGTGAACTTAATACTACTATAACAACGGTAGAGGAATTAGATATAGCCTCAACACAATTTCACAATCTCTTGCATGCAGCCTACGAAAGGAGCTGTCCACTAAAGCCTAAAGCAAATACAAGAGATGTACCATGGTGGAATGAAGATCTCGACCAACAAAAACGTAAAGTCAGAAGGCTATTCAATAAAGCCAAAAACACAGGAAGTAGCGTATCATGGGAAGAATATAAAAGTGCCCTAACAAGCTACAATATAAGTATTCGCAAATCTAAGAGAAGGACATGGCGTAACTTCTGTGAAGGGCTGGAAGACATGCCCACAGTAGCACGCCTACAGAAAGTCCTTGCAAAAGATCATACGAACGATATAGGGTTCTTAATGAAACCTGATGGTCAATACACCGACAGCCCAAAGGAAACGCTAGAATTACTTCTAAGCACACACTTCCCAGGGTCAACGGATAGTAACAATGTAAATAGACCCACAACGCCACAACCGATGGAGTCCGAAGGAATGACAGTAAAAGATTCTAACTTGCAGAAATGCTTAAGAGATATACTGCCAAACCTAACCGAACTATACAAAAAGAGTTTTACCTTTGGATATATTCCAAAACTCTGGAGAGACACGAATGTGGTCTTCATACCTAAAGGTGGAGGACGACCGAGCGTCCAACCTAAGTCATATCGACCCATAAGTCTCTCCTCCTTCATCCTAAAGGGAATGGAGAAGGTACTGGACCAGTACCTAAGAAGCGAAGTGCTCACGGCAAGACCGCTTCATGCAAACCAATTTGCATATCAGAAAGCCAAATCAACAACTACGGCTCTCCATAACCTGGTTACTAAGATTGAAAAGTCTATCACAGCCAAAGAGGTAGCCCTAGGAATCTTCATAGACATAGAGGGAGCTTTTGACAACACCTCCTATGAATCCATTGAAAAAGCAACTACAGCAAAAGGCTTCGAACCCTCCATTGTGAATTGGATCAGTGCCATGCTGAAAAGTCGCACTGTTAAGGCTCGACTAGGGTGGGAGACCACAATGATTAAGACCACCAGAGGATGCCCACAGGGTGGGGTTCTATCACCTCTTCTATGGTCCATAGTTATTGATGATCTCCTTACCAGACTCGAGGAAGCTGGCTACAATGCTCAAGGTTATGCAGATGACCTAGCAATCCTAGTCAGAGGTAAGAATGACTCTGTCATTTCCAGCATTACTCAAGAGGTCCTTAACTTAGTCTACCACTGGACTCAGGAACATGGCCTCAGTGTAAACCCCAATAAAACGATTCTAGTACTTTTCACGAAAAGGAAAAAGCTGCTATTAAAAGCACCCACTCTGAATGGAATCGGGATCGAATTCTCAAAAGAAGTTAAATATCTGGGTCTCATACTAGATCAAAAGCTTACTTGGAATTCACACCTGGAGAAAGTTTACAGGAAGGCTGTAGTGGCTCTTAACACATGCCGCCGACTTCTCAGTAAAAAATGGGGACTGAAGCCAAAACAAACATACTGGACATATGTTACAATCGTCAGACCCATGGTCACATACGCATCTTTAGTATGGTGGCCAAAAGTAAAACAGATTACAGCACAGGCTTTGCTGCAGAAGGTCCAAAGGATAGCCTGCATCTGCATCACAGCATCACAGGAGCAATGTATACCTGCTCCACTGCTGCAATGGAGACATTACTGGGTTTAACACCTCTGCACATTCATGTGAAAAAAGAGGCGATGCACAGTGCTCTCGCAATCTGCAGAACAAAACATTTCAAGTCTGGGGACCTTACAGGCCACTTAGAAATTCTAAAAGAGGTTCAACTAGATCAACTGGCCATGTCAACAATGACGACAAAATACAGCTTTGAACACAAGTATAAGGTGATAATTACAGAACGCCTAAGGAGGACCAACTTTCAAAAAAGGCTCCCTGTCCTGGTTCACAGATGGTTCAAAACTAGAAAATGGCGAGGCGGGAGTGGGTGTATTTGGACCTGGGTGCCGAATACGAGAACCCTTAGGAGCCTGTACCACAATTTTTCAAGCAGAGATATACGCCATCAATCTCTGTGCCAGAATAAACCTCAAGAAAGGTCTTAAAGGGGCAACCATCAACATTATGTCCGACAGCCAAGCTGCCTTGAAAGCAATAGGTGCTTATGCCTGTCAATCAAAGCTAGTTTGGAATTGCAAGGATACTCTACAGCAGCTGGCGAATCAGAACCACGTAACGCTGTGGTCGGTGCCAGGGCATGAAGGAGTGGAAGGCAATGAACACGCAGATAAGCTGGCCAGAATAGGAGCCAAAATGCCGTTTTACGGTCCCGAACCTTCCTGTGGACTACTAAAAAGTCACCTGAAGAAGGCAATAAAAGTATGGGAGGAAAGATCAAAAGACTCATACTGGGAAAATACAAAAGGAAACAGACAGGCAAAAAGGCTTATACAGCCTTTGCACACAAATGTAAAAGAGATACTAACTCTCAGCAAAGGGGATATAAGAATCATAACAGGCCTACTAACCGGTCACTGCCCTCTAAATTACCATCTGCACAAGATTGGTAAAGCTGAAAATAACACCTGTCGTCTATGTCAAGAAGATGAGGAAACTTCAGAACACATACTATGTGACTGTCCAGCTGTAGCCACATACAGACTGAACCACTTCGGAAAGGCATACTTTGAGGCTGACGAAGTGAAGAACTCCACTCCTGGAAAAGTATTAAGGTTCATAAAAAGCCTAGATATACTACAGGAACATTAAGACAAGGCTAAGACACAAAAGATCTCACAAGTCGCAGTGTCACGAGTGCACGACGCTGACAGCCTTCCTAATAATAATAATAATAATAACATCCAGCATCCAGAACTCACTGTCCAGAATACAAAGTCATTTGCCTCTAAGATTTACTGATTATAACATGAATTAAATGTTTCATTCTATTTTAGTAAAAATAATATAAGGGGGGGGAGATTGTTATGTATTAGGGTAAATGAAACACGTAATTAATACTGAAAAAACACAAAAATAACTCATAAGAACCAAAACCGCCATAAGACACTGTTAATATGAACAGCAGTTGTCCACAAACAGAATCCCGCCAAATCCGCCACATTGGCCACGCCTGCTGCAAGTACTCTATTATGTAGAAATATCAATTTTTTCTGGCTTATTTAGCAACTTTTTGGCAAAAAGAAAAAATACGGGTCTAATATTGATATTGTAATGTATACAGGTTGGTGGAGGTGTAATGCGAACATAGGGAACATACATGACAATCGAACTTTTATGCCAGGTATCTTGATATATTTTGTAGTAGTGTCACAAACGAAGTAATGTGAATTTGTCTGACAAAAAGAGTAATTAATAACACAAAAAATAATAAAATCTCAAAGTGCATGTTGAATGTTAGTATACTAAAAGTAATTATGAAAATAAAGCAGGAACATATTTATTTTAATTGTTAAATAAATTATAAATCTAGAATTTACAATAAATATTCAAACAAATTTCCTCCCTCTGCCAAACAGTAGCCTAAACGACTAGTCCAGTCAAAATAGGAAAAATGACGGTTCAAAATCCGAAAGTTTTGAAACTTTGTAGCATTGTTCGGGAAGGTCTAGTAATGAACATATCAAAAGTCCTGACCCGTAGGTGGTGAGCGGGGGCGTGGGGACCACAAAATGGCTGCCAAAATCTGGTTTTTCTATAATATCTCGTTATCGCTGCATTGTAGAGTACAAGTACTTATTACAAAGTTGTAGAGAATAAAATTTGCTACAACTTTGATATAAAACATTTTTTTCCCAGATCAATGGTTCGCAAGTTATGATAAAGACAAGCGGAGCGTTTTGTTTGCTCTTTGCAAAAATGATGAATTTTTCCTATTACAACTGTAACTTTCAAACAGATGAACATATCACCTTCCGGTTTTAAATATTCAATTTAGCAGACATTTTTCTATCCAAATTATAAATTTCAGATTTTGGGGATCCTTGTATAGCAACATTTTTAAAAAAGTATGTAAATAATTTTTAATTTTTGTTTAAAATTTTTGTGATTTTCTTACTATAATTTCCGAACTAATTGAGATAACGACTTCCGGTTTCCGGAATTGAATTTCTTAGACAATTTCCTATAATATACATTATATTAATTTTTTTTGTAGGCCTTGGTTAAGCTAAAATTTTAAGTTTTTTTCTAAGATAAAATGGTAAAATTTTGGCATTTTAAAAATTTCTTGTGTTTAATCAGCTCTATATTATAAACGAATTGAGATATCGACTTCCGGGTTCCGGAATTGAATTTGTTAGATAATTTCCTATAATATACATTATATTAAAAATTTTTATAGTCCTTGGTTAAGCTAAAATTTAAAGTTTTTGTCGAAGAGAAAATGGTAAAACTTTGATATTTTTAAAATTTCTTGTGTTTAATCAGCTCTATATTATAAACGAATTGAGATATCGACTTTCGGGTTCTGGAATTGAATTTTATAGACAATTATCTATAATATATATGATATTAATTTTTTTTATAGGCCTTGGTTAAGCTAAAATTTAAAGTTTTTGTCGAAGAGAAAATGGTAAAATTTTGATATTTTTAAAATTTCTTGTGTTTAATCAGCTCTATATTATAGTTCAGTCAATAATAGTCTTGTAATATTGTTCAGTCCTACTCAGATTTTATTCATCAATAATATGAAATCTCAATCTCAATTCGTTTATAATATAGAGCTGATTAAACACAAGAAATTTTAAAAATATCAAAATTTTCTCTTCGACAGAAACTTAAAATTTTAGCTTAATCAAGGCCTATAATTTTTTTTAATATAATGTATATTATAGGAAATTGTCTAAGAAATTCAATTCCGGAAACCGGAAGTCGTTATCTCAATTAGTTCAGAAATTATAGTAAGAAAATCACAAAAATTAAAAAAAAAATTATTTACATTCTTTTTTTAAAATGTTGCTATACAAGGGTCCCCAAAATCTGAAATTTATAATTTGGATAGAAAAATGTCTGCTAAATTGAATATTTAAAACCGGAAGTCGATATGTTCATCTGTTTGAAAGTTACAGTTGCAATAGGAATAATTCAACATTTTTGCAAAGAGCAAACAAAACGCTCCGCTTGTCTTTATCATAACTTGCGAACCATTGATCTGGGGAAAAATTGTTTTATATCAAAATTGTAGCAAATTCTCTATATTCTCTATTCTCTATATCTATTCTCTACAACTTTGTAATAAGTACTTGTACTCTACAATGCAGCGATAACGAGATATTATAGAAAAACCAGATTTTGGCAGCCATTTTGTGGTCCCCACGCCCCCGCTCACCACCTACGGGTCAGGACTTTTGATATGTTCATTACTAGACCTTCCCGAACAATGCTACAAAGTTTCAAAACTTTCGGATTTTGAACCGTCATTTGCCCAAAATGATCCTGCGTTGACTGGACTAGACTGTAAAATCCAGTTCTAACATTATTTAACAATTTAACATTTGTGACGTAATTGTTGCAAATGCAACTAAAATTTTAATTAGCAGTTCATTTAGGGTTGTCACTCTTTCTTCTTGACAACTATAAATTTTATATTTTATTTAACACCACTAGAAAAAATCTTGGGAAACTAAGTCCGCGGAGACCTATCTGGCTCAAGGAAGTATTCCACGGGTAAAATAAAAATTTCAATTATATGACAGCTATACTTTGACATTCACAGTATTCCACGTACATCAATATGCCTAGCACGATAATTCAATTGTCATATATTTCCCTATGTTCGCATTTCACCTCCACCAACCTGTAGATTAACATATAAAAATCTGACGTGGCCATAACACAACCTTCCGCCATATCTAGACTTATAAACATAAATGTAGGTACACGTATACAATCCGGTGTCCCTTTAAAATATACAAATAAAAATCTAAAATATTCAAACACAGAAATTTGCATCACCTGAATCAAAAGATTCGTTCACAGGAAAACTCTTCTGTGTTGAAGCCATCCTGCGTTCAATATTACTACATTTAATTTCTTACTTATGACTTATATAGCGCTAGTATGTTAACTTGTCACCCGTCTCACCTGTCAATATTTTTTACGCAGAAACAAAAATCAATCGAACATGGATTTCAAGATTTCGATGTTTTATTTGATAAATTTATTTTTTAAATTTTACTGCAGTTCTTTAATGCTACCAGATAAAGACAATTTTTTTATAACGTAGGTTGCAAATAACTTTTCCTCTTATTCTTATTACAAATAAATACTATATTTATCCAAATTTATATACAATTTTGACAATTATCTTTTTCAATCTTCAAAAAATATCACTTCCGGTGAAGATATTTGTACCAAAATCTAATGAGCTCTTCCTATTCGTATACAATTGTAAAATTCGTGCTCATCCACTTAAAACTCACAACCCGATTTTTTGCATGATTCCAATACCTTCCTTTACAGGTAAGCGGAAGGTAAAAAGACCTGAAAATCGTGGAAATCCCCATTGCTCACTCAGATTCTGCTTTCCTGATATTTTGATGTGCAATATACGTATTTTATACGTGCGATCACTCGTTGTGTAATGTCTCTAGTCCCTACTTCTTCAATTCATGTTATCTTTGTATTTTGGTGTCGACACAACCTACCAGCCAAAGGCATATATTTTGCTTTATGCTTGTAGTAATATGTGTTCTTGGTAATTTTGTGTGTATGTGACGTTATTGCGACGTCTATACAAACATACTAAACCAATTATGGGAGCTAAAATTGTATAGTTTTGAACTGTTTGGAATTCCCATAATTTTTCAATAAGGATATTATTTTTATTGACAATAAATGACTAATTCAATCCAACACCCCACTAGATATTAATTTGTGTACATGTTCGAAACTTTATAGTAAATTTAAATATTAATTAAAAGTAAATATTTTTATAAGAAATTAAAAATAAATGTTCAATTTATGTATATTGACATAATAAACATGTAATCTTGCCATTCTGTCAATTTTGCGAACGTAATATCCTAATATCGAAATAAAATACGTAATAAAATAACATCTGTAAAGTCCAACGACATCGGATCCAAAGATCGCAATTCTGTGCCCTTATCTATATACAGATTGGTGGAGGTGAAATGCGAACATAGGGAACATACATGACAATCGAACTTTCATGCCAGGTATCTTGATATATTTTGTAGTAGTGTCACAAAACGAAGTTATGTGAATTTGTGTGGCAAAAAGAGTAATCAATAACAGAAATAATATTAAAATCTAAAAATGCATGTAAACTTTCTTGTTCTGCTCGTACACATACATTATTATGCAAAGAAAATATTTTAATGAAAATAAAAATTTCAATAATATGACAGCTACTTTGACATTGACAGAACTTATTCCACGTATATCAATATGCCTAGCATGATAACTCCATTGTCATATATTTCCCTATGTTCGCATTTCACCTCCACCAACCTGTATAGATAAGGGCACAGAATTTCAGTTATCGTAAAACAATATTGTAAGTTGCTTAGTAACGATTGACTCGTGTCGTAGGAGGCTACAGTTTTAAGATTTTACATTATCGTAAAATAGCTTAGAATCGCACCACTAGTTTAATTAATTTATATGTGTCTAATATATAAAATGTTATTACATTTATTTTATTTCATCTTCATCAACAGTATCTTGTAGTTTCTTATGTGTAAGTTTAAAAGAAATAATTTGTAAACCTATTGTACATTTTGGCGCTTTTTCTAAAGCCCTGTTCGCACGGCACTTTGGAGATTCTATGGAGATTCCGAAACCTGGAAAAGAAGAAGTTTTTTCTTTCTAGTGAGAATTATTATCTGTTAAATTGCGATGTCGCTAAATTGAATCTTCAATGAGTCTTGGAAAAGAAGAATTTATAATTTATTTATTGCTTCAAAACCACGTAATTATCACTAGAAAGAAAAATGCTTCTTCTTTTCCAGGATTCTGAATCTCCGTAGATATTTTATTTTATTTATCCATTCCCTTTTTCCTAATTAATACTATCACACTTGGGTGTACTTACACTTGACTTAAATTAATAGATAGTTAAAACTTTATAATCTGTTTGGTTTGGTTACCAAACTTCTATTAGCCCAGTCAATCTAGACAAAATTTCGACCAAACCCATCACGAAAATGTGTCAAGTTAAAAATTTGTACACATGTTCTATTTTCTATTTGATGTCCTGAACAACATATCAAAAGTCCCCAACTCTTCCCCGTCCGCAACCCTTATTTTTTAAGGGTTGAAAGTGTTCATTTTTAGTTTTTTGCGTTTATCTCATAAATGGTTAATATTATGATGAAATTGTAGAGTATAAAATTCTCTATAATAAAGGTCCTTATCGATTTTCATGTAAGTGGTACGTGGTACAGTTTTCGAGAAAAACAAGAAAATGTATTTTGGTAATACAAAACTAATTAAACCAAGCTATAATTTCGTTTTATTGTGCAAAAACAGCTATAACTTTTTAACAGATAAAGAAAACGACTTCCGGTTTGAAATATTCGTTTTCGTAGATATTTTTCTCTAAAAAATTTTTTTCTAAATTTTAAAAGACTTATTTTAGCCACAATTTAAAAAAATGTAAACAAAGATATTTTAGTATTTTTAAATTTTGTGTGTTTAATCTACTCTAATTTCTAAACGAATAAAGATATCGACTTCCAGTTTGCGGCGTTGGATTCCTTAGTAAATTTTACGTAAGATACATTATATTAAATTTTTTGTAAGGCCCTTGATAATCCAAAATTTAATTATTATCTTCAAGTGAAAATTGCAGAATTTTAAATTTAAAGTCAATTTAGATTTTCAAATAATTAGGTAATTTCAAATCTTTAAAATAATTTTGGGTTTGATTAGGGGCCATCCATAAATTACGTATCGCTCCTGGGGGAGGAGGGTGTCCAAAATAACGTTACACAGCGGTACGGAGGGGGTAGGGGGGTTGACGTGCGCGTTACGTAACGACGAAGTATAATTTATAAAATTCATTATTTTAATTTTTATACAGATTTTACAAATTATTTTTACTTAATAATTTCGGTTAATAATAATAATGTTCATTTTGTCAATATATTCATAATTGTTTATTTAATTATTTATTTAATTGTGACAGACAGTCATAATATATAAAAGTAGTTTTCAAATATTGAAATTTCGATGTGTTATTTCGTACCTGCTAGCAGATTTTCGTTTGTTTTCGCTCAAAGTCATGAGTGTTTATGTTATTGTGGAGCTCAGTTCAAGCTCATTCGGTCGCTTTTTAATGCGTACATTCATTGCGAGTTTCAACATGAATAATAAAAGTTGTGACAAAGAAAAACTATTTTATCTTACAGTAGTGGCTATTGATGTACATTATGCATTTGTTTTAAGTGACTAAAAATAACTCTTATTCACAAGTGACTAAAATGATTCATTATACAGAGTACTGTCAGTTTTAAAATTAATTTTATTTATTTTAATATAATATACTATTATAATGCATAGGTTAGGTTGTTAGGTACATACTTTTATCAACAAAAAGGCATCCGATTGTTTAACAAGAAATCTCTTGAAAAAACCGACGATTTCTAGTTTCATATAATAAGCTGCTACTGTAAGATAAAACGTCGTATATCACACGTGAGTGAAATGTCATTATACATTCGTGAGAATTATCACACTCATGTATAATGACTTATTTCACTCACTTATAATATAATGTACTATTATATTATGATTGTATACTTATTTGTTGAAAACACCTATTACATTCAAAATTAAAATAGTTGAACATTGGGAGGGGGGGAGGTACTGCGTTACGTAATATTTAGGGAAGGTTTGTGTTTGCGTTACGGGTGCGTTACAAGGGTGGAGGGGGTAGGGGAAAGGGGGGCAGATTCAACCATGGGGTAGATTCAACCACTGGTCGTAACTCATTTTCTATTTGAATTTACTGCGTATAAGAAATATAAGATATTTCTTGTTCTTCAACATTATGCTATGCTGAGTGTAGTTTGGGCCAGGTTGTATTAAGAGTGTTAGAGAAAAAAAAATGTATTGTAATATTTATGATTTAACGGTTACTTTTTGATACTATTTATTTTGTTATTGGTAAGAATGTGCAGCATATATTTAATATGCCATTTGTGCTATATCTATTTATTATCATCAAAGATTATTATTATGCAACACTTTTAGCCCTTAAATAATACATGTGGTCATAAATCATGATATTGTT
Organism: Agonum fuliginosum; assembly: GCA_947534325.1. Classification (NCBI taxonomy): domain Eukaryota; kingdom Metazoa; phylum Arthropoda; class Insecta; order Coleoptera; family Carabidae; genus Agonum; species Agonum fuliginosum. The sequence goes on along the minus strand of OX384045.1, from coordinate 12,886,684 downwards.
TACAAAGTTGGCATGTTCAACCACCTCACACGGGCCACTTTCACCCGCTGATTAAATCTGCTCACTACTGATTTTGTAACTATGTACCACTCTTCATGTCCACATGTATTATTTTAAAGTTAGAACAGTTAACAGTTCCATAATATTAATTTTTGATAAAAATAAATAGATATGATGACATGATAAACATTGTTACAAAAAAATATTTTTTTTTAAATTGAAACAAAATATTAACATTATGGTAACCAAGACATCAACAGAAAATCAATCTTTTCGGTACTAGTACTGAAAAGTAATTACTTTTCGGTACTAGTACTAAAAAGAATCTTCTCTCGCGATTTTGAAGGCAGTAAATTTAAAGTTGCTGCGTTAGCAGTCTCTGTAATTTCAGGGGAATACCTTGATCTTCAAAATCACTTCCATCACTGTTTTCGTCCATAATTTTATCAATAAAATTCTTAGTTAAATAACAATTTTACACTATTACATAAAGCGCCTGTCATAAAAAATTATTTTTGTTGTTGTCAATAAACATTTTCAATTGTCGTCCCCTTAGAAACAATAGATTGATTTTATTTAAATTACGTCATTTAAAAACTACATAGTATGTAAATTTTCTTGAGTAACATGATTTTAAAAAAAATTGTATGCATCTTGTACAGAAAGTGCGTTTTCAGCACTCGCATGATTGCAGACCTCGGCGTTGCCTCGGGCTGCAATTATCCATGCTTGTACTGAAAATATGCACTTTCGGTACTTGATACATAAATAACTATTTTATTAGCAGATTATGACTATGCTAATATAGTTAGTTTTTGTTACAAAAACTAACTGCTTGCTAAGTTACAAATATTGCAATTAATTACTACAATTCTTCAAATAAAATTTAAAGTGGTTCATTACATTGAGAAAGCAAGGATTCAATTTTTGGGTGAAAATGCACCAAGTTACAATTTTCTTTAACTAGGTAGGTAGTTGCTGAAGACAGAGGTAAATGTTGATCATGCCGATTTAATTCTTTAATTACCACCGTCAAATTACCGTAAGACTGCAAGAACATCTTCTCTAATCAGCTTCGACATATCGACATTCGTTTTTCTTCATATACACTATTAAGTAGTTGAACTGGTGTGCTGATCCATGGCCGTCTCTATTTATCAGGCCGGAGTCTTCACACTGGCAACAGCGCACCGAGTACCGTTAGTGGTCCTACGCGCGCTATACGTTGTATGGAAATTTCAAAAATATGCAGTAAAAACATGTTTAATTATAGAATTTTCAAGTGTATAATTGAACAATGTATAAAATAAATAAGTTTTCACAACATAATAACTTTTCATCTTTTGGAAATTTGAAAGTTGTTACGTAACCATCCTTAATTTAGGAATCGTAATTACTTTTGCACCCTGGCGCAGAGCAACGACGTGGCACCTGATATATACAAAAATTACAAATTAAATACTTAGTACAATATTCATTAACAGTTTTTTCTTCTTCTATTACACATAACATTATTTTAATTTTGATAGAAACATTTATTTTAAACGGTATGATGACAACAATCAACTTACTTTAAAATTTAGTTTTGTTTTCTTTGTGTTCACAAAAATGAAAAATAATTACGAAAATAGAACTAATAATAAGTTTTTATTAATATTTCTTACCTTCAATTTTAAATATGATTTAGTATTTTACTAAATTATAAACAAGAAGTGACGACGAACGCTGAATGTAGCTGAACCTAAACACGGCTACCGGGAACTCAGAAACAGTAACAGCGGTCTTGCGCGCTTATAATAATGGAGCGTGAACGCATTAGTTTCTAAGTTAAATATCTCACGATACAATTAAGATATCGTTATAATTCTTTTAACAGAATAAAATTTGAACATTTCTCAACACTTCGTACGCTTATACTATATGTCTACTTTAACAAATACAAAAGTTAGCAGCATACTACTTTTTTTACATTATTTATGAACATAGCATCTTTTAAATAATTATTACAATTTTATTATAAACAATTTCCAATTAAAAATTTATATATGTTAAGAACATTGTTATGAAAATAACTGGTAAAAATTTCATTACGATATCTGCAGTAGTTTCTGAGTAATTTAAAAATAAGTTGAAAAAGTAATGTATTCATTTTCGTTCGTTTTGTGAAAATAGGACCGCTAGTCTTGTTGCCATAATGTGCACACTCCGGCCTGATAAATAGAGACGGCCGTGGCTGATCTGCCAAATAAGCAGCAAAATATTTCAGAAAATTATTTGGTTACTTTAATAATTGTATATTGTTACAAAAAATAATATTTTTCAACATTTTTATTCATGGTTGTAACTGCCCCACTACTAGGTTGAATGTACCCCACCGGTGGGGCAGGTTAAACCATTTTACGATTTTTTTTTAAAATGGTGATAAAGTCAATAAATAGTAATTTCAGCAGATTATTTCTGCTATTATTTTGAACACAAAGGTTCATAGATCCGTGCCCAATCGTTACAATTTCATTACCTGTTATAGAATTCCGATAAAAAATAATATTGTTTGAAATGGTTGAATCTGCCCCCCTTACCCCTATCTAAAATAGTCCAAATTTGCGTTACGTAATTTATGGACGGCCCCTTATGAAATTTTTATAAGCCAAGATTATCTAGTTTTAATTTATTATGTGGCGACAAGAAATTATATAAACATTGTCGCCCGTCGCTCTCTTATCGCCAGATCCACTTGAGGCCTGAGGTCGCTTCTTCCGAGAAGTACTTGAGATCACGTGAAAACCATATGTGACTAGCGTGATCTTCGCCACCCCCAAGACGAAGGGCCATGGAGGGTGCAGGGAGAAGTGACCGAAGGGTGCAGATACTGAGAAGGACGTGAGTTCAGTTACGCTTCGCCTTCCGCATCGTTTGCATTTTCATTTATTATATTTCCTGAATTATTGTTGTATTATTTTTATATTAAATAAAATCACTTAAATTATCTCTATTGTTATTACTTGACGTACCAAACAATCACGATAAATTGGTGACCCGCGACGTGAGTTAAATTAAAATATCGTGAGTTGTTTTCATTCCGCGCCAAATTCAGTCGATAACCGCGAGTGCAGAAGTGCTACTTAAATAATAATCTCGTACGTATAATAAATATAGTGATGCCTAACACTAACAACGTAGACGCAACCGCAGCCGAACAACCAGCACCTGGAGAAATTGCGCGAGTGGCTATGAAGGTACCGCCATTCTGGGCCGCAAAACCGGCGCTCTGGTTTATCCAGCTTGAGGCGCAATTCGTTCAAGCTGGCATAGTAACAGACGCCAGTAAATTTGCATATGTCCTCGGAGCCCTCGATGCAACTATCATCGAAGATATCGAGGATATCTTAACAACACCTCCAGCCGGCAGCAGATACGACGGCATGAAAAATGCACTAATAAACCGTCTCTCGCGATACCAAGAAAAGAGCATCCAGCAACTCCTGGAGCAAGAAGTAATCGGCGACCGCAAACCGTCGCAATTTCTGAGACACATGAAAAGTATCGGCAGATCATTTGTAACGGACGAACTTTTAAAATCGCTGTGGCTCAGGCAACTGCCCGAGAGCATGCGCGCTATTTTGGCAGCTCAAAACGAGTTGCCATTAGATAAAATAGCCGAATCGGCCGATAAGATTGGCGAACAGCTGTCTCGTGTCCGACAGTGCTCGATGGTCTCGACACGCGACCAGGATACTCTGAAGGAAATAATCCTGCGCTTGGACCGGCTGGAGACGCGAATGGAGCGAGTAGAGGCTAGCAGCCAGCGAGCGCGCTCCACAGAACGCCGTGAGCACCGAGGACGCCAGCGCACACCTTCCCGCCGAGATTCTAGCACGTCAAACAGACGCGACGCGTCCCAAGATGGCGACTGCTGGTACCACCGGAAGTTTGGCGATAGAGCAACTCGGTGCCGGTCTCCCTGCACTCAAGCACGCACCGCGGGAAACGATCAAGCCGGACGTTAATTGCGGCATTTGACGACGGCTCAACACCTCGCCGCCTTTATGTCACTGATAAATGCACTAAAGTTGCATTTCTCGTTGACACCGGCGCTGATTTGTGCGTGTTTCCGCGTCAGCTAATTCGAGGCTACAGACCACGTAGCGACTACCAATTGTACGCGGCAAATAAGACGATTATACCTACATACGGTACAATTGTGTTAAAACTCAATCTAGGACTACGTCGCGAGTTTGTGTGGCGTTTTGTAGTGGCTGACGTGGAAAAACCAATAATCGGTGTAGACTTTTTAGCAAATTTTGAACTTTTAGTGGACGTGCGTCACCGCCGATTATTGGACAGCAAAACAAATTTAATGACTTTAGGTGTTGCTGTGAGAGACAAGAGTGTGATTGATTCCGTGAAGTCAGTGCGCGGTGAATCGGTTTATATTGACATTCTCCGCGAGTTTCCCGAACTGACGCGACCGCACGGATCCTCTACGTCCATTAAACACAACGTAGTGCATCATATCAACACTACGCCAGGCCAGCCAGTCTTCTGCCGCCCTAGAAGACTTCCACCCGACCGCCTGCAGATAGCGAAGCAGGAATTCGACCTTATGCTACGTGAAGGCATAATTCGACCCTCTAAGAGCGCGTGGGCTTCAGCGTTGCACCTGGTGCCCAAGAAGAACGACGGAATGCGGCCATGCGGTGACTACCGAGCGCTCAATACTCGGACGGTGCCGGACAGGTACCCGATTCCACACATAGAGGACTTCGCGCACACGCTCGCCGGTAAAATAATTTTTAGCACCATCGACCTGGTGCGCGCGTATAATCAGATACCGGTAGCAGCTGAAGACGTGGAGAAGACCGCCATCATCACACCGTTTGGCCTGTACGAATTCCCGCGCATGCCGTTCGGCCTTCGCAACGCAGGACAAACGTTTCAGCGATTTATGGACGAAGCTCTGAGAGGCCTAGACTTCTGCTACGCTTACCTGGACGACATCTTAATCGCGTCACGTGACGTTGACGAGCACAAGCAGCACGTACGTCAGTTGTGTAAAAGACTTAAAGACTATGGCGTAATTATTAACCCCGACAAGTGCGTGTTTGGACAGAATGAAGTGCAGTTTTTAGGTTATTTAGTTAATAAAGACGGTACAAAACCGCTGGTGGATCGTGTCGACGCGATAAATAAATTCCCTGTGCCAAAGACTATAAAAGAGTTGCGTCGGTTTTTGGGAATGGTGAACTTTTACCGTCGTTTCGTTCCAGCCGCCGCGAAATTGCAACAACCTCTCAACGCGCTGTTGCACGGGCCGGTCACGAAGGGCAGCGCGCCCGTGAAGTGGACAGCGCAGGCAGAGAGCGCATTCGCCGCTGTCAAAGACGCTCTCGCGAACGCAGCGTTGTTGGCTCATCCAATCCCCGGCGCACAACTGTCACTGATGGTGGACGCATCCGATTACGCAATCGGAGGTACTCTGCAGCAACGGAATGATGACGCGTGGCAACCGCTGGCGTATTTCACGAAGACTCTGTCAGCAGCACAACGAAAATATAGTGCGTACGATCGCGAGCTGCTGGCTGTTTACGAGGCCGTGAAACGCTTCCGCCACTCCATTGAAGGCCGGCCAGTGACGATTTTTACTGACCACAAGCCGCTTACCTTTGCCTACCTGCAGAAATCCGACAAATGCACGCCGCGACAATTCCGGTACTTAGACTTTATAAGTCAATTTACCACGGACATACGCCACGTCAAGGGCCACGACAACGGTGCAGCTGATGCCCTCTCGCGCATAGAAGAAATCACTCTCGCGGTAACCTGCACGACTCTTGCAACCGCCCAAGAGAGTGATAACGAACTAAAAAAGCTCCTGCAGTCAGTTCAGAGTGGGCTGCAATTAAAAAAGATTAAACTCCCGGACAGCGACTGCGACGTATATTGCGATGTGTCAACAGGCAGAGCGCGCCCGTTTGTCCCCACGGTGCTGAGACGGCAAGTGTTCCACAGCCTCCACGGTCTATCACACCCAGGAGTGCGTGCCACGCAGAAGATGTTAACACAACGGTACGTCTGGCCAGGTATAAACTTGGACTGCCGCAGCTGGACGCGATCTTGCGTCCAATGCCAGCGCGCCAAAATATCGCGTCACGTTGCATCACCCGTCGGATCATTCTCCAATGACGCAGGCCGCTTCGAACACATCCACATTGACATCGTGGGACCGCTACCGTTGTCAAGAGGCAACCGCTACTGTCTCACTTGCGTTGACCGCTTCACCAGGTGGCCCGAGACGATTCCTCTACCTGACATTGAAGCCGCAACAGTAGCGCGCGCTTTTCTTGAAAACTGGGTAGCCAGATTCGGAGTGCCGCGACGCATAACCACGGACCAGGGACGCCAATTCGAGTCGCGCTTATTTAATGAATTCAGTGTATTAATAGGAGCGACTCATTTACGGACAACGGCATACCATCCAGCCGCCAATGGCATGGTCGAGCGTATGCTGAAAGCGTCAGCTGAAAGCAGCCATCAAATGCCATGCAACTGAAGCATGGGTCGACGTGCTTCCAATCGTTCTTCTCGGCATGAGATCGGCTTACAAAGAGGACTTGAAAGCATCTGCAGCGGACCTAGTGTACGGGTCAGCAATCCGACTTCCTGGTGAATTTTTCACCTCTGGACCTAGCCAGCTGACAACAAAGTTTGCGCTGCAACTCCGAGAACGAATCCGCGCATTGAGACCGACATCAGGAACGCGTCACGGCAGAAAGAAAATCTTTATTTTCAAAGATTTACTGACCGTGCCGCATGTTTTCGTCCGTCACGATGCAGTACGAAGACCGCTACAGCCGGCCTACGATGGGCCGTACGAAGTGCTGGAATGCAGCGACAAAAACTTCAAGCTACGTATCAACGGTAAAGAGACGAGAGTCTCTATCGAGCGTTTAAAACCAGCGTACGTAGTTTCCGAGGACATGATGTTACCAAGTTCCAGCACAGAAGAATCCGCAGCAGACGACTTACCGACGCACGACGCCGCGACGCAACAGACAGATGCCCCGCAAAAATTCCAAACACGATCCGGAGGCCGTGTCCGATTCACCGACCGCTACCAAGCGGGATTTTAATATTTTGTTTTTGTTTTTTTTATGTTGTTGCAGGACAGGGCGTTTTCACTGGCAAGGGGGTGATGTGGCGACAAGAAATTATATAAACATTGTCGCCCGTCGCTCTCTTATCGCCAGATCCACTTGAGGCCTGAGGTCGCTTCTTCCGAGAAGTACTTGAGATCACGTGAAAACCATATGTGACTAGCGTGATCTTCGCCACCCCCAAGACGAAGGGCCATGGAGGGTGCAGGGAGAAGTGACCGAAGGGTGCAGATACTGAGAAGGACGTGAGTTCAGTTACGCTTCGCCTTCCGCATCGTTTGCATTTTCATTTATTATATTTCCTGAATTATTGTTGTATTATTTTTATATTAAATAAAATCACTTAAATTATCTCTATTGTTATTACTCGACGTACCAAACAATCACGATAATTACAAATTTATTTACCATCTAAAACCTTCATTATAATTATAAATACTAGATTATAAATATGTTAAATACGTAAGAACATGAAACATATCCTCATGGGAATAAACAGATTGTTAGCTCAGGTGTTCTAACAAATTTGTAATGTTTACGTACCAAAGTAACATGATACGCAGGAGGCTGTAGGTATTTTCTAATGCTGAATTTAACTCACATTTACGCTGATCACTGATAGTGATAACCAACATAACATAATAATTTATTAATATTACTTCGTGATATAGTAATAATGTAATTCACATTTACTTGAAATTTTATTGGAATTTATTGTTCTATAACTTTCACCGAACTTTCACATTATATTGTTTTTTTTAATTTTACAAAAATTTAATTAACGTAAAATATTGTAGATTTGACACAAAGTTAAAACATAAACTTGTTAAAATTTGTTTTGCTTACAGCGGCGCTAGTGTTCCAGTCTCAAGAACAAAAATTTTACCTCCTTCATATATTTGACGTTTAAATTTTGTGGTAACAGTTTTATAAAACTTTTAAAATGCCATATTGTTCCATTAAAAACTATAATAATAAAATACGATTGGCTGCAAGCAATAAACCAACCAAGTTTGATATTTAAGAAAAAAAAAATCGACAAAGATGATTTTGTATCTCTAGTTATTTTAGTTAAATTTTAATATAAATTACAAAAACACATAGTACTGTATGTTTACATTATTTGACGTTTAATATACACGTCATCTAATAGTAAGCTCCCATTGTCAAATATTTTAAAATTACTAATTTCAAAACTTTCAATTAAAGGGCTGTCCCAAGTTACCCGCGATGGCGTGTGTTAATTTCAACGTTTCATATATCAGGGAAACATGTCCCATAAAAGTTAACTTTATCTGAAAAACATGATTAGTATCACGCATTTTTATATAAACATATTATGCGTCAACGCGCACGCAAACTCATAATTCCAAGTATATTTTAAAGTTTAAATAGCCGCAATTAAAACGAATTTAAATTTCCTTTTAAAGTTTTAAACTTTTAAAATTTTAAAATCCCTCTTCAAATGTCAAATGCACCGAGCAATCAATACTTTGAAATGCAGTTTGATGGCGGGGCAAGGTGCAAGTTTTAAATTTAAATCGACGAAGTTTTAAATTTAAAATTTTAAACTGAGTACCCAGCGCACAGAAGTTGGCAGATGCAGTCGAGGTTTGCGTTGTAGCGGTGGAAGAAGATCGTTAAAGCGGTACTCGCCGCGTTCAGGAGAATACGTTGCTATGGAGACGAGAAGACAGGAACAGAATAGACGATGAGAATATTTGAATACAATTTACAATTAAAAAATTCATGTTTTTTTAGTTCAATACATTCCTAATAATTATATTCTTGAATTACTCATTTTCATTACCTATACAATTTTTTGTTGCCGAGTGTGCTCTTTGTTCTAAGTTAGTTTCAAACATTGTTCTTTTGTTGTTAACAATGTTAACAACAAAGAACAAAGCTTAAACATAAGTTCTATTTACCCTCTACCCAAAAATGAGAACACAACACGCATCCTTTCTAAAAATGAACACCAACAAAAAGTATTTAGCTTTTAAATTGGTTAAATTAATTTTTTACAGTGTTACATTTTAACACAACATTTTGTTAAATAGGTTATACAGTGGTTGATTTAAAAGGTCGCGCTCGAAACCGTTTTCATAGATAGTCATTTTTATGCACTTTATCTGCATAAATTTCTGCAAATAGTAACAAGCAATATAGTTATAAGAAAGGTTATGCCGTCAAGTTAGCAGATTGCTGAAATGATTATGATTATTCTCATTCACATCACACATCTTATAGAATACAGAAGAAGTAACCGATTACATCCATTATAAACCAGCCCTTAATTACTCTGGAACCAAAACCATATCAAAACGAGAAGATAATATGACACTGACTAAAGATTTTGAGCCAACAAAAATTAATCAAATAGTCTGATGTGAACTGTCTGCAAAATCTCCATCTAAAAAGCGAAATATCAATAAGAAGTCGAAATCAGGCAAAACAAAATAGGTACTTTTACAACAATTGTAATATTTTTTCAATTTAGAACATTCTCTGTTTATGTGCCAACATTATTTAATATCAAATAGCGAATAAACTAATAAAAGAATATTTCCCTCAAAAAATTTCAACCATCAGGTGACAATACTTTTTTAATTTCGTTCCAAAATAATCAAGTATCAGTGAGTACGTCAGTATTCGCGAGTATTTGCACAAGTGCATATGCGAGTATTTTTGACAGCTGTCAACACAAGAATCAAATCAACAAGAAACAGTTATTTATTAAAATTACAGTCTATAGAATGGCAAATACAGGTATTTTTATTACATTATATTTTTTATCAAAAAATTAAAAAATTTCATTGGACAAAGTGCCAATGTCAATGATCTGATGTTTATGTGACATATCAATATCAATATTAATTACCTAGGTACCTATTTTATATAATATTAAAAATATCAAATTTTTCTCGAGAAATATTCTACCAATATACCACTCGTGCATGACAAATACCTACATCAGAATATTTTCTCTCGTGCACATTCGTATTATTCGAAAAATAATTCAGGTATTTTTCATGCACTTGGTGATATAACTATTGAATAATAAATTAGTGCTACTGTAAATTTTCTAGTATTTATTCTGCTGTGATGTCAATAATACTTTTATTTTGTTTTAAAAATGAACATATTTTTTGTTACAAAATTTTATATTATCCAGCATCCAAATGTACTTTTTCTTATTTTCAACAATTTTCTCTAGCGTTTTCCACTAGCTGTAAACGAGTGTGCACTCAGGGCAAAGTATGACGTCATGCACTGTACTAGTGATGACCTGGGTTTATAGTCCGTCAGCCCACTGCCAAAAAGTGTAATGATAGTATAACGTATGCTCTCTAGGGTTTTGGCAGTTATGTGATCAATGAACAAGCAAAATTAGTGGGTGAGCGTGGAACTTGCACTGGACAAGTTGATTGTTTATTGTTAAAAAAAATCACATTTTGCGATGATAGTATAACGTATGCCATTGGTTTTTTAAATGAAATATGCATTTAATTATGCAAGTTTGTCGAACGGCATACGAATCGATTGGAACATAAATGTTTTAATCCGATGAAAAGTTGCGCGAATTTTCTAACAATTGATATTGCTATGACAGTATAACGTATGCCATTGTGGTTTTGGTTGGATATCACCTATAATTATGTAAATTTTCGAACGGGATACAAATCCGGAGGTCAAACATACTTAATATACATAAATAAATAATAAATACATATGGAAACTTGTTGCTAATTTCACAATGAGTCCTCAATATAATTTTTGACATTTGGTGAATAATTGATGTTAAAATAATAACAATAGGTAAATTAGATAATAAGAATATAACATTTTAATTATTGATTTAAATAACACAAAGAATTGATGAATTTTAATTCTCAGCTGTCAAAATTAATTTTCAAAAACCTTCAAAGTACGAAGTGAACATAGTAATATACAAATGACGTATTTCTTAACACTTTTAGGGCGCATGTTGACCCTTAGGACCCACGCTGCACGTATGCCGATCGTATTCCCATGGATGTTTTTTAATGAAACATCGTTTGGTATGCTCGGCATACGTTATACTATCATCGCAAAATGTGATTTTTTTAGCAATAAACTAACAACTTGTCTAGTGCAAGTTCCACGCTCACCCGCAAATTTTGCTTGTTCTTTGATCATTTGATCATTATATACATAACTGCCAAAACCCTAGAGAGCATACGTTATACTATCATTACACTTTTTGGCAGCGGGCTGACGGACTATTATTTTCAGTGCGCACTAAGTGGAAGACGTAAGCAACGTTTAGTATATTAGTGCAGTTGCCTATCTGTCAATTGATATAACTACATAACTTTAAAATAATTAATAGTGTATTATGTAGACATGGGCATACTCTCAGTACCCTGAAATGGAAATCAATGCAGATTATTTCAAGGTAATACTCGTATACAAAGTAGAACAAAACATCACAGTATTTTAACAGTACATTATTTCTTTTTATTGCTCCCAGTCGTTGTAAAAGTGGGAACACGGCACTGCGCCAAATTGCCTTAATGTCAAATATACCCGCTGTGTCCAATTGCCGCAATGTCAAATTGCCACTGTGCCAAAACGCATCCCCACCACTTACATACTTGTAATAACGTATGTCGAGAGACTATTGCAAATTTATTTCGATACAGAGGCAACCCAGTGGCAATTTGATTTAGCGGCAATGCAACACAACAGCAATATTTAGACATACTGGCAATCGGGCATAGCGACCAAAACCGAGTTTGTGGGGCTCTAGTATACGGTTTTGTTTAGTGTTTCACGAAAATCAAGAAACAATTCTTGATCTTGTCTTGATCTTGATAAAAATCAAGACAAGATGTATAAAAAGTCGATATCTGAACTGTTAATCAAGACAAGAAGATGCAATCAAGAATCAAGTATTCTTGTCAAGATATCTTGATTTCTTGGTTTTAAATAAAAGTTAAAAAATTTATTATTTTTAATAATTATAAATTCTCATAGATAGTAAGTAATAAAACGATCTATTTTGTTTAAAATAAGTAAGAAAAAATTGTTAAAAATGAAAAAATAAAAAATATTATGATATTGACAACAACACAAAATTATTCAACAAATTGAGTTCTTATTTAAAATATCAAATAATTAAGCATTAAAGACATTTTATAAGACATTTCTTACAACACTAAAACACAAATATATTACAAAATGAGTTTTTATTTAAAACATCAAATTGTAATTAATTAAGCATTAAATATGACATTTATTTTTCAAAATACATAGCACACAACATACAAATACTCTATAAAAAAAACTAGTTGAAGGCGTCGAAGGTATGTCTTTAGATACTGACAGTTTTAATCTTTTGTTTTAATTGACAGATTCTGAATCCGACGAATCGGATGAATTGTCACTATTTTTATATGAACTGCTACTGTCTTCCCCATATTCACATTCGGAATCCATTATTACATCTAATAATTAATATCAACCGAACGAACACAAATACTACAAACAAACTATTACTTTAAACCACGATTCTAGATTGTTCTAACTACTACTAAAGAACGACGCGGACAAGATTTCTTGTCTTGGTGAAACACTAGTTTTGTTAGCTTTATTAGTGTATTTCAAAATGCTCCTGTTATGTCCAATTGTCGCTATGCCCGATTGCCAGTATGTCTAAATATTGCTGTTGTGTTGGATTGCCGCTGAGTCAAATTGCCACTGGGTCAAATTGCCTCTGTGTCGAAATAAATTTGCAGTAGTCTCTCGACATACCTACGTTATTACAAGTATGTAAGTGGTGGGGCTGCGTTTTGGCACAGTGGCAATTTGACATTGCGGCAATGGCAATTGGACACAGCGGGTATTTGACATTACGGCAATTTGGCGCAGTGACATGCACCCGTAAAAGTAGGTACTTCATCTCTTTCTCGCTCTTCAAGATCCACATCATCATTCATCAATTCAATTTCCGCTTCAAAAAAATCTTCTTGGTTTATACATAAATTATACACAATTAATAATGTTATTTTATCTTACAAGATGGAATTGTACACAGGAAAGTTGCCTAAATCTTCCTTTTAAAATTCCAAAACTGTTTTTAATTAAAACTCGGGTTCTACTAAATTTGTAGTTATTTACAATGTCACTAATATAATTCATTATTTTTGGTCTTTTTGTTTTCTTGTAATTCGCAAGAACTTCTTGTTGACTTCTAGAAGTTCTTGAATTACGGAAATAATTGGTAAAATTTTGACATTATTCGTCGCCATATTTGCACTAGAACTGTTGCACTTGCTCATATAGTCAGTGCAACTGACTGCGCACTCAACTTTAAATGCAATTTTAAATGCAAGTGGAAAACGTAATACTAACAAATTGCGCACTGAAAGTACAAGTGGAATATCGAGGGTGAAAAGGCAGTACCTCGTAACTGACAAATTCAAAGTTTTGCAGGAGAAACAAAAAAGTGTTTAAAGCTTTTACTATTTAATGAAAATATTAACTAAATCAAATTTTGTAATAAATACTGTAATTAAAATTAATATATTACATTAAAATGTTTTAAAAAAATTTCCTGCATACAAAAATGTCGGAGCATCCCGCACCGTCGAAACTCCACACCGTCGAATCACCACTGTGTCGAATACGTAGTGCATTAAATGTCCACTGCGTCGAATTTACCCCCTCTCTTTAACAGAACACTAAATACCCGCTCCGTCGAATCACCACTGTGTCGAATGCTGAGTACATGACATGTCCACTGTGTCGAATTTACCCCGTCTCTTTTACAGTACACTAGAAACCCGCACCGTCGAATCACCACTGTGTCGAATGCACAACATGAAATGTCCACTGTGTCGAATTTACCTTCTCTCTTTCGAAGTGTTCCACACCACCGAAAACCACAGCGTATAAAAACCATACCAACTAATAACCACACGTCCGAAAAACCACAGCGTATAAAAGTTCCCCCACCACAATGTCCACAGCGTATATTTATGGGTTTTGTTAGTATTGATTAGTTTGTCAAAAAACGGAGTTCTGTTGGACTCAATTAGGGTTTTGTTAGTAGTGGTTAGTTTATTTTTAAAAAACGGAGTTCTGTTGGACTCAATTAGGGTTTTGTTAGTATTGATTAGTTTATTTTTTAAAAACGGAGTTCTGTTGGACTCAATTAGGGTTTTGTTAGTATTGATTAGTTTATTTTAAAAAACGGAGTTCTGTTGAACTCAATTAGGGTTTTGTTAGTATTGATTAGTTTATTTAAAAAAACGGAGTTCTGTTGGACTCAATTAGGGTTTTGTTAGTATTGATTGGTTTATTTTAAAAAAACGGAGTTCTGTTGGACTCAATTAGGGTTTTGTTAGTATTGATTAGTTTATTTAAAAAAACGGAGTTCTGTTGGACTCAATTAGGGTTTTGTTAGTATTGATTAGTTTATTTTAAAAAAACGGAGTTCTGTTGGACTCAATTATGGTTTTGTTAGTATTGATTAGTTTATTTAAAAAAAACGGAGATCTGTTGGAGTCAATTAGGGTTTTGTTAGTATTGATTAGTTTGGGTACAAATGTGCAAATCGAAGTGTGAAAATTGGTATATGGGTAGCTGGACATTGTGGTGGGGGAACTTTTATACGCTGTGGTTTTTCGGACGTGTGGTTATTAGGTGGTATGGTTTTTATACGCTGTGGTTTTCGGTGGTGTGGAACACTTCGAAAGAGAGGAGGTATATTCGACACAGTGGACATTTCATGTTGTGCATTCGACACAGTGGTGATTCGACGGTGCGGGTTTCTAGTGTACTGTAAAAGAGAGGGGGTAAATTCGACACAGTGGACATGTCATGTACTCAGCATTCGACACAGTGGTGATTCGACGGAGCGGGTATTTAGTGTTCTGTTAAAGAGAGGGGGTAAATTCGACGCAGTGGACATTTAATGCACTACGTATTCGACACAGTGGTGATTCGACGGTGTGGGGTTTCGACGGTGCGGTACGCACTCAAAAATGTCACTTACGTGTTATTGCACGTTTTTAATTGTTAGATACGAGTTACTGCTAATTTATAAAGAAACTACAAAATAGAACAAAAATAATATTATTCAATATATTATTCAAAAACAATCACTGCAAATTGGTATTTTGTAATTAACATATTATGCTTATAAAAAAATCAAATTGTACCTATTGAAAAAACAAAAAAACAAAGTCAATAATGGCCAGTTGCACCGCTTCCACTTAAAATTCGATATTTTTTATTTAAGTGACACTTAAAATTTAAGTGGAGACGGTGCAAATTGCCATAAATCACAGTGATAATAAGTTTTAAAAGATTAGATTCCTTATTTATGAAGCAAATTTGCATTTAAAAATTTCTTAGTAAATAATGGAGGAAATATAACGGAGTTCAAATCTATTTTCTTTGGTCTTGTCATTAAATCTTGAAATTCATCACACTTTATTTTGCCCTAATGATATTGTAAGACTCGTATTTCTGAAACAATTGAATTTTTAGATGGTCTAAATTGAGGAATACCTATTTTAAAACTTGTTTATCGACGAAATTTCTAAAGAATAAGAAGTAAAATTGTTTCACAATGTATAGGGTTGTTTTAATCGTCCTAATTTCGTTGCGCGGTAGTTATCACTGGGTCCTTATCTTCTTATTTTTAAGAGCAGTTTCTATTGTTCTGTGCACAGAATCGCACTTCATTTCAGTGTGCCCTTTTTCTAAAATTTTTTTGTGTTATACACATATCATACTTATCTGCTAAATGCAGAAGTGCATTTGATAAAATGGTATTCTTTCTATTTCTATTTTCTGTGCATCTGTGCATCCATCTGAGATTTGTGCTAAGAAATATTCTTCTAAATAGTCAACTAGAAAGGACGCATAAGTGGCTAAATGTAATAATTGTAAACTGTAAAATTGTGCCAGCACAATTTTGTTTTATAATGTTATAATATAACGCACTGGGCACTGGCAGCTAAATACGGAGCTAATTTTACTAATTGAACATCTACTGTTATTACGTGACATTCTCCCAGCACCGCCCTTTTCTTGTCAACAAACATCCTTATTTCTTCTTTTAACATTATTTGTTCAAAGAAGGCAAGATTTTAAACGTTGCATTTGTTAAAACAATCATTAATTAATTAACTTACCAAATCTGTATGGCATAAAGCACATATTTTCTGGTAGAAATTTTAAAAAATGTGGACACTGTTACTTTACGTCTGCTCCTATAGCACTTATAAGCTTAGAACTAATCAGTTAAGAGGTACTGCTTTCAAAAATATTGAAGGTATTAGTTACGAGTTACCGTTTTATTGAATTTTTGCGCCAAGTTTTAAACTTTTTCAGTTTGTTTCTATATCAACAGATGGGGACTACGTCTATACATTTAATGCAAGAAAAAAGTGAATTTTGAAAAAAGTGTTAGTTACGAGGTACTGCCATTTCACCCTCGATATGCTATTAGTACGTTACGCAGTGAGTGCAGTAAATTAAAGTCCTCTCCATATCATGTTTTCCTAGTCCCTACACATTTAAGTAACATTGTGAGATGCCTCCATAACCTTCCGCAACGGCTATTCTTCTTCATAACGTGTTATCCTGGTAGTAATGAAGCAGTATGAAATTTAAAACGCATATATTTAAATGCACGTCCACACATCGTTAGAATTTCATTGTAATCAATAAACAAAATCAACATGGCTTTGTTAAATGACAGAGGCACGTGCCACAAACAATTGAGGAAGTAAGAAGTGAGAAACTCTTTAAAATTCTGTTTGCCTGGTAGTGAAGTCGCTAAAACAGACATGTGAGTGTGGGGTTACTTTGACCACCTTGAATTTATCGGTGAAATTACAAATCGTTGTCAAACCAGTGTCAAAAAATTGATTTTCGTTCGGAGATAGTTTGTGGTTCGGAGTTTTCGTTTCTTCGCAGGAATTTCTAATTATAATTTATATATAATTCGAATTATATTTGCGTCTTTATTTTACGACTTTGATTTGTTGACATTATTTTGAACATCAATATGGAGTTACATTTGAAAAACTTATTGTGGTTTATAAAATTTTATGATTTATTTTACAGTTTCTTAGACGCAACTAGTGGGGGTCTTGGGAAGGGCTTAGCCCTCCCAAAACAAAAATTAGCCCCCTCAAAATAATATAGAAATAAAATCAAGACATTAGTTTTATTCAGGATCCTCAAAAACGGTTGTAACTTTCCAACGAATAAAAGTATCGCGTTCCGGTTTCAAGCATTTAGTCCAGTCAATCTGTAACAAAAATTCGACGTTTGTGGAAAAAAATCGCAAAGTCAATTTTTTTTCATAAATTGTTAGAGGGGCATGCAAGGAGCTTAAAACTGAGTTGTCACCCCCCTGGGCCCCTGCAATTTTTGGGAAATCCAAAAACATTTTGGATTTGATTTTTCGCGAAAACGGTAGGTTGTAGAGAGAAATTTTGTTAACAAATATTGTTAAGGACAGTATAATCTACAATTTATGTCATTGGGTCACTGCTCTACGACGAAAAGTGCAAAAAGTAGAGGACGCCAAAGTTGCAAAAAATGACTTTTTTCACTTTTTCACCGCGAAAAAATGTTTTTTGATCTTTAGTGTAAATGGAAAAGTTGTAGAGCACAAAAAACCTTCTAAAATGAGTATTCAATGTTTTCCGTGCGATGAACGGTGACTGAGATATAACGCGGGAAAGGACGCATCGAAGGCCGCGCTGTGGCGCTTGCTCTTAACAATAATTTTGTACGCCAAGAAATATTGTGCATTTGATGGAAAAAAATCGCAAAGTCAATTTTTTTTCATAAATCGTTAGAGGGGTATGCAAGGAGCTTAAAACTGAGTTGTCACCCCCCTGACCCCCTGCAATTTTTGGGAAATCCAAAAACATTTTGGATTTGATTTTTCGCGAAAACCCGAAAACGGTAGGTTGTAGAGAGAAATTTTGTTTCAAATTTTGTTAAGGACAGTATTGTCTACAATTTATGTCATTGGGTCACTGCTCTACGACGAAAAGTGCAAAAAGTAGAGGGTGCCAAAGTTGCCAAAAATGACTTTTTTCACTTGTTCGCTGCGAAGAATTGCAGCAACATACGCACGTTTGATGAAGAAAAAGAAGTAGACATTGACGAACCTCCCTCCCAAATTTTCCGTTAGGAGGATTACACTAATAAGCCAACCTCATCTCATGTCGTTCAACAAGCAGGCGCCGCCGAAGAACCGCCAAAGAAGAAAAAAAATGACGAGTAACAAAAAAATCACTCGGAAAATATGAAATTTCATTTACACTAATGGCCGTTTTACACTTTAATGAACTCTGTTTTATACTGAGACATTTTTATGTACCTACCTACAATATTTAGTTTGTGATTCTGCGCAATATAATAATTTTACAGCTGCGTTTATCTATTTTTTCAGACAATTTACGAAGCAATGCGATATTTCACACAATTTGCTGTATGATACTTACATAATTTGAAAAATAAACAATATCTTGTTCAAGATTTGGTGTATTGTAAAACGGGCTTATGATGATCCTTTTTTCCAATGTCAGTTATTTTATTTTTTTTAAATTTTGAATAAAAATTACAATTATTCGACCTCAAAAACATAAGCGTACTCATTTTCATAACATTTTCTCAATATTACTTCCATTTTAAACAGTTACCGCGTTATATCTCAGTCACCATTTATCGTAGGGAAAACGTTGAATACTTATTTTAGAAGATTTTTTTGTGCTCTACAACTTTTCCATTTACACTAAAGATCAAAAATCAATTTTTCGCGGCGAAAAAGTGAAATAAGTCATTTTTGGCAACTTTGGCGCGCTCTACTTTCTGCACTTTTCGTCATAGAGCAGTGACCCAATGACATAAATTATTGTAGATAATACTGTCCTTAACAATATTTTTAAAAAAATTTCTCTACGACCTACCGTTTTCGCGAAAAATAAAATCCAAAATGTTTTTGGATTTCCCAAAAATTGAAGGGGGGCAGGGGGGTGACAACTCAGTTTTAAGCACTTTGCATGCTCCTCTAACGATTTATGAAAAAAAATTGACTTTGCGATTTTTTTTCCATCAAATGCACAATATTTCTTGGCGTACAAAATTATTGTTAAGAGCAAGCGCCACAGCGCGACCTTCGATGCGTCCTTTCCCGCGTTATATCTCCGTCACCGTTCATCGTAGGGAAAACGTTGAATACTCATTTTAGAAGGTTTTTTTGTGATCTACAACTTTTCCATTTACACTAAAGATCAATAAACAATTTTTCGCGGTGAAAAAGTGAAAAAAGTCATTTTTGGCAACTTTGGCGCCCTCTACTTTTTGCACTTTTCGTCATAGAGCAGTGACACAATGACATAAATTGTAGATAATACTGTCCTTAACAATATTTGTTAACAAAATTTCTCTCTACAACCTACCGTTTTCGCGAAAAATCAATTCCAAAATGTTTTTGGATTTCCCAAAAATTGCAGGGGCCCAGAGGGGTGACAACTCAGTTTTATGCTCCTTGCATACCCCTCTAACGATTTATGAAAAAAAATTGACTTTGCGATTTTTTTCCATCAAATTTTACAGATTGACTGGACTAATTCGATTCCACTGGTTTTTTTCTATCTATAATAAAAAATTTATAATTTTCGAGGCCCTAGTTTAGCCGCTATCCTATTATTTTTTTTAAGTGCTTTTTTAAAATTTTGTGTTCAATAAACTATAATTTCTGAACGAGTAGTAATATTGACTTCCGGTTTGCAGCATTGAATTCCTCAGACTTTTTTCTATAAGATATTGTGTCAAAAACTTTCAAAGACAATGGTTGAGCTGAAATTTGTGATCTGTAAGTTTTACAAATTTGTAAATCTTTAAATATTGAACAAAATCACATCAATATTTGTTGACAAATATAAAAATGTTCATATGCTTATAAATTTCATTGCGATTTTGTTTAATATTTTACAGTTTTATAGATCTGTAGCAACTAAACTACAGATTTTCACAGAATCCTACTATTAAAATTTTTCCCCGATGGAATATAAATATAGTAAAATTTTTGTTTATTCTTTTGATCTTTTGTTTATTCTGTTTAATCAACTATAATTTCTGAACGAATCGTTCCGTTGCTTTGATTCTTAAGTAATTAATAAAAATTGTTAAAAAAATACTTAATTTGTTCATAATTTTAGAGTTATTATCAAAAGTTATATCTTCTAAAGCTAATAATTATTATCATTCTTTCATTCTTGTAATAGTAAGACAAAAATCATTTCGTACATAATTTACAGGTTGAACTCTCGCCAGTTATAGGGATGTCGTTTAACGCGTTAAACGTCACAAGTAAATTAGACAATGGGCCGCAACCATAATCGAAATAAAGAATATTAATGATAAAAACATAAATTACGTCCAGTCATGAGTAAAGCTAGATTCAGACCTACCCACTTGTAAGTATAAGTGCTAAATTAACCAATCAGGGCTTCCACAAAATTCAAATTTCAATTATAAGTGCGAAGGTTGAGCGCTTATTGGTTAAATTAGCCACTTATACTTATAATTGGGTAGCTCTGAATTTAGCTTAATAGTGAAGAAAACATTTTTTTTCCATGACGTACATAAATTTTCGCGCGATGAGAACATGAGAAGAAGAGACATGATGCGGCAGAAAATGTAAATACCATCTGTCATTATTTAATTATTTCATTATTCGTGCTCATTGCAGTTTATGCTTCATTTTATTAATTTAAACTGCTAAAATATGTTTTAGCATAGCAAAACTATTTTTGTATTTTTTAATATAAAATAAATTAATAATTTGTTTTAAGGAAATTGTTTTAGTCGAGGAACTTTAGACGAAAAAACGCCAAAAGCTCGGACGCCGGGAAAGTTAAACCGATTTTCATGATTTTTTTTTAATCGCTTCGAAATCGAATTTGAAACAAAGTTTACCACCTGAGAACACTTGCTTTTGTTCTTTTAAAAAAAAATTTTTTTTTCGAATTTTTTTTATTGTATTATTATTTTATTTTTTAAGGAGGTTCGATACCGTTTTTGAAAATATTACCATTCATCTGAAAATTTTACAAGTTGAAGATGGATGTATTTATCGTTCACTGTTAAAATTTCAGATCAATCGTCCACACCGTTTTTTAAAAATAAATTTTTAAAAATTTCTGTTTTACATGGGAGTAAATGAGAATACATTTTTAAAGGGCTGTATAATCTATAAAAATAATACCACCAGAAAGAGATTTACAGTAATTATAAATCAGATATTAATAAATCATGAAACTAAAATTCAGTAGATTCTTCCACACCGTTATTGAGTTATTCAAATAAATAAAATTTAAAACGTGACACATAACTAAAAGAGCGATAACTACGGCAACGTCGCAAATAGATTGGCGCGAAATTTAAAATACTGTTGGAAAGTAAGAGTGCGTTTATGTTGAAGCATATTATTTTATAAAGTTTGTAACAAATGATATTATATTTATATTTTCACAACAAATAAAAGTCATTTTTAGGAAATTGGACACACTTTCGCAATGCGCATACAAACACCGTTACGAAACTATCGAAAATAAGTAGGAAGAACTATTTGAGTAAGAATTATTCGTGTTCATCTACTAAAAACTCTACAAGGGACATGACGGGTCCATGATCACTAAATTTGTTTGCAATTATTTCGTAACTAATTCCAAATGTCGCTAATCTTTTAATCATTCCAGAAGATCTGACTCTTTTTAAAGGCTGTACAGTAGAAATAATAATATCTGTATCTTTTGTGTACGTTTGTCATATACTTGATCAAAGCTTTCCCCATTACTAATTATTTCTGAAACAGAAAGATGAATTTCTACCAATTGTCAGGAAATGTTTTTAAATAATTTTAAAGTGTCTTGGAAATAATGAATGACTGGACGAAAACTATCAATTAAGTTCTCATTTCTTATAGCTTGCATTAATCTTGGAGCGTCAAAAGAACAATTATTATGAGCTATTGCATTTATTACCTGACAACACTTGACAGTTAGGTTAGAATCACTGCAGCCAACAGTCAACGTAAAGCAGCTAAAATACTAGCGCTGTTGCCGTGTTTTCGATTGATTTTTAAAATTATGAATTTTAAAATATAAAATCTTTAGGACTTAAAAATACAATTTAATTGAAAGATAGTAATAAAATATTTATAAACAAATATATTTCGCTATAAGATTTTTTATATTTTCGGTGTTTTTTTCAACAAAATTTAGTGGGTAGAAGTTGTCACTCTGCAGAAATACAATAGATTTTTGTTTAGATCCCCTAGATAGATAATCGGTATCGAAACTCCTTAAAGTAAATTCACGTAATTTCTATTACTAAATTCTCTGAACAATTCTCTATAAGATAGATTAATTTATTTTTATCGTAAATGCCTTAGTGAAGCCAAAATTTTCAGATTTTTGTCGCGGGAAAATTGAGAAATTTTAGTTTGTAATTTTTTTGTGTTTAATGACCTGTAGTTTCTGAAAGAATAAAAATTTTGATATCCGGTTTCTTTTATTAAATTCTCTGAACAATTCTCTATAAGATAGATTAATTTAAAATTTTTTGAAGGCCTTAGGTAAGTCAAAATATTAAGATTTTTGTCGCGGGAAAATTGAGAAATTTTAGTTTATAAAATTTATTTTGTGTTTCTGAATGAATAAAAATTTTGATATTCGGTTTCTTTTACTAAATTCTCTGAACAATTCTCTATAAGATAGATTAATTTATTTTTATCTTAAAGGCCTTAGTTCAGAAACTACAGGTCATTAAACACAAAATAAATTTTAAAAACTAAAATTTCTCAATTTTCCCGCTACAAAAATCTTAAAATTTTGACATACCTAAAGCCTTCAACAAAATTTAAATTAATCTATCTTATAGAGAATTGTTCAGAGAATTTAATAAAAGAAACCGGATATCAAAATTTTTATTCGTTCAGAAACTACAGGTCATTAAACACAAAAAAAAATTTACAAACTAAAATTTCTCAATTTTCCCGCGACCAAAATCTTAAAATTTTGACTTACCTAAGGTCTTCAAAAATTTTTAAATTAATCTATCTTATAGAGAATTGTTCAGAGAATTTAATAAAAGAAACCGGATATCAAAATTTTTATTCTTTCAGAAACTACAGGTCATTAAACACAAAAAAATTACAAACTAAAATTTCTCAATTTTCCCGCGACAAAAATCTGAAAATTTTGGCTTCACTAAGGCATTTACGATAAAAATAAATTAATCTATCTTATAGAGAATTGTTCAGAGAATATAATAAAAGAAACCGGATATCAAAATTTTTATTCGTTTAGAAACTACAGGTCATTAAACACAAACAAAAATTACGAACTAAAATTTCTCAATTTTCCCGCGACAAAAATCTGAAAATTTTGGCTTCACTAAGGCATTTGCGATAAAAATAAATTAATCTATTTTATAGAGAATTGTTCAGAGAATTTAGTAATAGAAATTACGTGAATTTACTTTAAAAAATAAAATAATAATACAATAAAAAAAATTCGAAAAAAAAAATTTCGAATTTTTTTTTTTTAAACAAAAGCAAGTGTTCTCAGGTGGTAAACTTTGTTTCAAAGTCGATTTCGAAGCGATTAAAAAAAAAAACATGAAAATCGGTGTAACTTTCCCGGAGTCCGAGCTAAATGTCTAAAGTTCCTGGACTATTTGTGATGCAAACTATTTGAGTGCCACTGGAGATAAAACATTGTCTTTCAATAATGTTTATATCATATCTGACTTAATAAGTGGAATTTTCGCCCGCGTTTTCACTAATCCTCATAGTTTCTTATGTAGTTTTGTAAAAAAAAAACAGTAGAGGAGCCTATTGGACAAAATGTAGGTACCTACCACATTTTGTATAAAATTAAGTCAGTTGTTTGTTCCGAGTTACCTCCTACACATTATCAGAGCCTACTAGCTATATAACGGAAATTCAACGAAACCGTGGGTAACTTTGATCATCGTGCACCTTCGGGTCAAGAAACTACAGAATAAAAATAATAAATTATTTTTCCATTAATTTCATTCTCATTTATTTCAGTTTTTCAGTACACGAGTACACACAAAAATAAGAAAGTATACAAAAATTATTATTGTTAAAATACTATTGATTGTTCATTAAAATTGGTAACATTCACATTTCAAAATATTTCATTGCAGTACATAATATAGAAAAATTACTAACTTTTTTACTTTAAACAATTTATAATAATTTGCTTTCCCAAGTTGATTAATATTTATTCCACGGCATAATAAATTAAATGACAAATATACAGATCAAATATCATGTCACTGTCACTACTATTGCAATACCAATAACACATTCACTACTCCCGTTTCATCCCCGGGATTCGCTCCTGGTACAGCGTGGATTCCCCGCCCTTTTGCGTTCATCGATTCCCGGAACAAAATTCCGTAAATTCGGAAACCGTTTTGGAAGCTTCTCAACATGCTTGGTTCCTGATACTAACCAATCAGCCCGAACGTATTGATGATCGGAAAAAAAATTCTGCCCCCTTCCAATATCGGTGACGTTCGAGAACCTATCAGAGACCAATAGGTCGAGGCTCCAATAATACCAATTAATGAGATTGGTAATTATTTCTTTAAATATTAAATGACCTGATATTGAAAGAAATTTCTAAATCGATTGTTGTAAATATTTTATTGAAATGATGTTTATTTCCACTTCAATAGGTATTGTTTGATTTGATTACAGACAGCTCATTTAATATTCTGATTGGTTCAATCTGTCATATATGATCCAATCTGCAGTGGTTCATATCAGCATTTGCTTATTAGGAGAACAGCTTTCGAAGGAGCTTGACAAAATACTTGACTGCATTTTAAGCGGGATATTTTAGATTTCTGTGCTGCTTTAGTAACAGGATAACACGTTGTAACAGAGGCCTATATGGTGAAAACAATGTTACTTTGCAGCATTATGAACATAATTAAAGTCTTCGTATACAAAAATTTAAACTTAAAGAAACTGGATCGTCGGAAGGGTCGAAATAAAATCAAATTATTGCAAACGTTTCGATTCTTATTGAATCATCTTCAGTGCGGTACTATACAAATTATTTATCTTGTCTTGTTCTTCTGACACACTGAACACACTGAAATAAAAATAATATTTTGAACACAAGCACTATCTTTTGGCCACAAAGTAAATTTCTCTGACATAGTAGGAATGTTGCAAGTTTGTAACATCATGGAATCACTGCTGCTAAGAACAACTTGTATGAAATGAACGTCGACAAATTTATATGTTGCAAATTTGTAACTGTATGAAACGAAGGGTTAATTTACGTAATTACAATGACAATTTTCCTAAATGTATTGTCAATTTTAATTTTTAGTTACATTGATCCAGCAATTTAAATGTTCAGTATAATGAATAGAAAAATGTGTAAAAGTGTAATACACTCACCGGCACGGAAAACGGGTCACTTTTTTTTTTAAGAAAAAATGCTAATAACATTAATGTTGAGGACGAATGCCGAATTATTATTATTGCTATATGTTAACTAGACATTCTCGAAGTCGCTTCCATTACCAACTCTTACAAACATTAACAATTTACTTAAATATTCCTTTTATTATGCGCACACGGAGAAAAATGGATTGTTGAAAAGGTATTGTTAACAAAATTATATTTATAACAACAATGTGTATACTTTCAACAAATAATTTGCATTAAATTTTGTAGATATTATTGCAATATTAATATTGCTATTGGTATAACGTTATCGAATAATTATCATATGCATCCGTAATGATGTATTATATATAAAGATTGCTAGAATTACTAGCTATTGTGTTTTGCTGAATGTAACAATATAATATAATAAATCTAAGTAGCTAGTATTGTCGCAAATTTTTTAAATATATTGATATTTGTTTGAGCAATACAATGTAATAAAAACAAATATATTGTATTGCTAATGTGATGAATATCTGTATTGTTATGGGATCGTCTACAGTGCATGTCTCAACGTGTCTATAGTGATCAGTGTACACAGACTCTTCGCATGTAACGTAAATTTAATGTTTCGGTTAGTTTTGTGTTGATATTAGTACTTATAATAATTATAATAGTATATTATACTAATAAAAGTGTTTTAAAATGGCAGATGAGTTTGTAAAAAATATACTTGTTAAGTGGGGCTTCGAGACCTACAGATTTATTTCTCCCAAATGAGTGTTTATTACTTCCTTGTACGAAGTAAGGAAGTATTGTAATCGCGAAAAATTTCGGTTCTCAGATTTTGACGGAAATATCCGTTTTGACCTTTTCTGAATCCATTATGACAAGTTTCGACGTGACGTCTGTACGTACGTACGTACGTACGTACGGACGGACGGACGTATGTGTGTCGCATAACTCAAATACGGTTAGACGTAGAAAGTTGAAATTTTGTATTTAGGACTGTTATAGCATCTAGTTGTGCACCTCCTATTTTTGGTTTCAGTCTACAAACCGGAAGTAGTACTTTTTAAAAATATTTCGATGAATATTTAATTTTAGACAATTTTTTTTATTTTAAATGAAAGATTATGTGATTATTACCTACAATCGGTATTTTATAAATATTTTTGTATCTGCTATCATTTAAAAATAATTAAAGTATATATTTATAATTTATAGTATTTCGGTATCTTGTAGTCCATGATCGATTAACATTTGTTACTACGTAAAATTTAAATGATTATGACATGACAGTGACAATAGTAAAATATGCTTTATATCTTCTTCTGCAGTTTAAATAAAATGACTAAAATATATTTGTGAGTATACTAGTATAATAAGTTAAAAGAATTTTTAATATTATTTTACATTTTAGTTATTAAGAAAAGTATCAACACACAAGGCGTACAAGGAAGTCATGTGGTGTCCACGTCAGATTTTTTTTATTTAAGTAGTAACTATTTTGCGAATGTTATTTATTTCTCATAAAATTTTTGTTTTATATTATAAGCATACCTAGTTTCTATTTTTTGTTGTTTTTGTGTTAATAAAACATCTGTATATAATATATATATATATATATATATATATATATATATATATATATATATATATGTATATAATATTTTTGAACTTTGAATACTAGTGTTAATTATTATTTTATTGTATTATATGGCTTCTATATTAATATTGCTGTGTGCAATAAAATATAGTTAAATTCAATATGGTTGATTGTTACTGTTTAGGCCTCTCGTGCATTTGGCGGCTAGATTGTTCACGACCATTCATAGTATGCAAATGGTAAATAGATTATGTTTTATAATTTACCATTTCGCATTCTATGAGTGATCGCGATCGATCCGGTCGACAAATGCATGGGAGCATGGGAGGTCCTAAAAGTAGCTATCAATTATATTAGTTTTAGCTAATATTTTGTTGCTACAGTTAATATATCAAATACTTGTATCAAGTATATCCTTCTTGTTAAAATAAATAAATATTGCTGAAACGGTAAATTACATATATCAGATTGCTATTTTAAATATGTAAAATAGTTAGTATAGTTATAATTCGTTGCTATGGTTAATACAAATTTTATTGATACTATAACTAGACAGTATAACTATTTATCTAGTCAAAAATATTGTTGATGTAAACATATTTTATTGCTATATTTTAATAATATTTATATTGTTGGCTTAGATACTCAAAATGCTGTCACCATGCGTACGATAAGTTATTGCTATAGTACGTGCATTTATTGTTATAGCAAGTATACATTTTTCTCCGTGCATCATACCGAAATAACGAAATTTATAAAATGCATAGTTATTGATTATGCTGGTATTATTTCTTTTAATCATTTGTTTTATTGTTTATTTGTCATTTTGATGTGGTGTGATGTGGTCTATGTTTTCAAAATGCCACAGAATGCAGAAATTGTAGTTTCCATCATCACTTTCATCGAAGACAAAAGAAGTCAACTGTTCGTAGTTAAA
Organism: Agonum fuliginosum; assembly: GCA_947534325.1. NCBI lineage: Eukaryota > Metazoa > Arthropoda > Insecta > Coleoptera > Carabidae > Agonum > Agonum fuliginosum. The sequence goes on along the minus strand of OX384045.1, from coordinate 12,858,461 downwards.
CGGTACAATGTATCACTTTGTAGTATTTAACGCGTTTATACACGTTTTCTGGCAACAGATTTGTACACCAGAAGACCTGGAATAGGCCTAAGAAGACGCAAAAGCAACAGAAATGCTTGATTTTTTGTTTTGACATCGCGTCGAAATCGCACTATAATTGTCGTGCAGGTCCATAAATCATTACTACAATTGCTTACTGTGAATAATAGTGAACGTATTGTATGAAGAAGAGTAATAGAAGTAGATTTTCTGGCACGATGGCCTGCCATGCAACCACACGTCCTCCAACATTACCGAGTAGCTCGATTGTATTTTTTTGGAAAGCGTGTAAATTGGGATTACGGTTATTTAGTCCGGCGGTTATAGGAAAGAACTATGCATTTTGTGATTAAAGCATGAAAATTTGCACACATATCAATGAAACCATTCTCTTTCATATAAGAAGTGGTGCCAAAGTGGTGCGTGCTGCAGACGGCCGCCATTTTGAAAAAATGGTTGCCATTTATAGTTTTTTGCATTTATCTCATGAACGATCAATATTACGAGAAATCTTATTTAATGAAAATTGTAGAGCACAAAATTCTCTATAAAACGGTATATCTATTTTTTATTTAGGTCGTACAGCTTTAGAGAAAATCGTGAAAATATATATGAGCAATATCTAGCCATTTCAGGTTAGACCGCAATTTTGCCTTTTCAAACAAAAACAGCTGTTATTCTTGAATGAATCAAGATATCGACTTCCGGTCTTCAACAATCGATTACTTATATAAATTTTTATTATACATATAATTTTCATTTTTTCTAAATTCTCTAGCAGTATGAACTGAACCAAAAACTTATGTTTTTAAATGAAGCGTCAAATTTTCTCTCAGACAAAATCAGTTACTTGCGGCTAAACCAAAGTTTCAAAAAGTTTTTTAAATAATGTAATTTAATAACGAAATGTTCCAGGAATTGAATAATGGAAACCAGAAGACGATATTTTAATTTGTGCATAAATGACAATTGCTTAAATTCAAAAAACAATAATAATACTGAACTTTTGTTTTGTTCTCTCTAACAAAATCATTTAATTGCAGCCAAATCAAAGTCCGTAAAAAATTCTAAAATAATGCATTTTATAGAAAAATGTACCCGGATTCCGAATCTGGAGTCCGTAAGTCGATATTTTCATTTTAAATGAAATTACAGTTAAATAAATTTACTATAGAAAAACAATAGTAAAATTTCTTCGATTTCTTAGAAATAATATCTTTTAATTGCGAGTAAACATAAGAAGTTTTTTTTTAATATAAGCATGCTTCTAATACAAAAATCTTTAAGGAATCGAATGCTGCAAGTTTCAAGTCAGTATTTAGATCCGTTCAGGTACTATAGCTGATCAAAGATAATAAATAATAATAACAGTAAAATTTTTCTATTTTCTCGAGGAAAAAGTCTTTAAATATCGTTTTAACAAAGACTTCAATAAAAAATTAATACAAAGTATCTTGTACAGAATGATTTGAAGAATCTTGTGCAGCAAACCGCAAGTCAATATTTTAATTCGTTCAGAAATGACAGTTCAATAAACACAAAAAATACAAAAATTTCACTATTGTCTCTAAAATGTTATGTTTTAATTGTGGCCGAACTAGTGCTCCCGAAGAGTTGAAAATTATATGTATAATAAAAATTTATATAATTAATCGATTGTTGAAGACTGGAAGTCGATATCTTGATTCATTCCAAAATAACAGCTGTTTTTGTTTGAAAAGGCAAAATTGCGGTCTAACCTGAAATGGCTAGATATTGCTCATATATATTTTCACGATTTTCTCGAAAGCTGTACCACCTACATAAAAAATAGATATACCGTTTTATAGAGAATTTTGTGCTCTACAATTTTCATTAGATAAGATTTCTCGTAATATTGATCGTTCATGAGATAAATGCAAAAAACTATAAATGGCAACCATTTTTTCAAAATGGCGGCCGTCTGCAGCACGCACCACTTTGGCACCACTTCTTATATGAAAGAGAATGGTTTCATTGATATGTGTGCAAATTTTCATGCTTTAATCATAAAATGCATAGTAGATATGAAATTTGTCCTATAACCGCCGGACTAATTAGACTCGTGTTTTAGTCACTATCGAATCCCGATATTTTTTAATGTCACCATATGGATGTGTAAAAGTGTGACGACCAATTGAGAAACTTGTGCATTCAGCAATACTGTAAATTTCTTGGGAGGATCAGTAATGGTGTGAACTGGGATATCAGTGATTTTGCGGATAGATCTATTCCTTGTTCTATGGTAATATTCAATGCCGATAGGTACATAAAAGATATTCTGACCGACAATGTTGTCCCTTATGCACAATTTTAAGATGATAAATTTATCTTGATGCACGATAATGCGCGCCCTCATGCTGCTGCAATCTTGAACGGTTTCATAATCGTATGATGTGTCCAGCGCGGAGTACAGATCTGAATCCAATATAATTTGGGTAGTATATGCTCGATATAAAGATTCGAAGTCGTGTACCCGGTCCCAGTAGACTAATAGAATAACTCAGAGATGCACTGTTAGAAGCATATAATAATATCCCTCAAGATGGCATCAGGAACCTCATTTTGAGTATGCCTCTACGATTGACCAAGGTCATAAAGTACGCAGAGAGAACACGCGTTATAAGTATAAACGAATTGTGTTTATTTATGTGATTGAAATTTTTTTTCAATTTATTTTTTATTGTTTTTATGTCCATAATTTTTTCTTTTGATTATAAACAATTAGTAAATCTTCAAAACATTAATTTCATAATACGAAATGCTTGACTATAATACCCTTTAATAAAATATATCATAGTTATATAAAATAATCAAGGGATAACAAAAATTTTTACAAAATAAAAAGTGACCCGTTTTCCGTGCCGGTGAGTGTAGTAATTATCGCCTTTTTCTCATGACTGGCGCGGATACAAGGGGAGGTAACGGCGGTAGTTACACCCCATGAGAATTCTAACTTCTAACCTAAAGTTAGATCTAAAAATCGAATACTACTTATTCCAATTTATACTTAAATTAATACTATTTTAAACATACGTGGAAATAAAAATTAAGTTTTACTTTGTTTATTATTTATATATATATATATATATATATATATATATATATATATATATATATATATATATATTTATTATTAATATATAAGTTTTTTAATGTTTAATGTTTTTTAATGTTTCGTAACTATGCGTGTTTCTTAAAACGTGTTAATATTAACATATTTGTATAATAAGTAAAAAGAATAAAGTAAGTATGGCGGGTGGTCTTGTGCTGGCCTCGTCAGATTTTTTAGAGATTATCCGAAGATTTTACACTAACAAAATTGCGACCTTTTTAAAGAAACAGTTCAGTTCAGTTTGCAACAGATGCGACAACTTTGAAAGTAAAAATATCTCGTCATAACCTATAGCGTATAAGAAAGAATTTTGACACAGCAATTCACCAATAATTGCGGTTCACGCGCCCATTCTGTTTTCTGCTCTCCCTGTTTCAAATCGATGTTTACTTCCCTTTCTATGGATGCCGTAATGTCGATGGCGGCGTCATGGCTGCTGTAAACTGTAAACCCGGGATGTTTCGTATAAATACTTCAGCAGATGACGTTGAGCACTCAGTAGATTCGAGCACCGCGTGCCGTGTTCATCAATCTGCCTGCAAGTCGCTCTCGTCGTCAGCACATGTTCTTTTTGCTTTTCTGGGTATCAGGAACACAGAAGCAAAGCTGCTTAGCATTCGGTTATAGCTCGGTTTATAGCTCTAGACAATTCAGGAAATAATCACAATAGTAAATGCTGTAAACATTGGTTGAGAAATGATTGTATTTAGTATACTGTAATCTTTGAACCAGTGGTGAACCGCCAACTTCGGAACCTTTATCCAACTGTATTAAGAAAACATAATAACAAAGAGTATACACGATTTGTGAAATTGTGGAGCATGTTGGAGACTGGATCTCGAAAGTACGTCAAAGTTACACACCAAAATACCAGGATAACAGAATATTGCAAAGTTTTTAGGAAATACAAAGGTCAACAATCAAAAGAAATTTTTACCTCTCTATCTATATAAGGGAGGTATTGTGATGGTACAAAATTTTGGAGTGAGTTTTTAGTGGATAAGCACATTTTAGGGTTCCACGATTTATGCCAAGTCATCCCACATAGGTACTCCAATTTTTGGTAAAAACGCAAATTTAAACTAAACTAAATGAAAAAACCCTTTCACCCTTGTTGAGTCCCACATACTCCATTTTTTGTAAAAACTCTATACTTGATGTCAGCTTAGAAAATAGCGTTGAGTAAGATAGGACGATAATATCCTTGAATCTGATTAGTCGAGACGAGAGGTGGATTTACATCAGCGAACATTGGAGAGATTCGCGATTTCATTTCCGTTTGACATTTCAAGTTTATATAACCTGAAAAACTATATTAAATAAAAAACCTTTTACCCTTCTTGACTCCACATCTTCTATTTTTGTTAAAAATTCTAACTAAACTAAATAAAAACACTTTTTACCCTTCTTGAGTCCCATACTATACTCCATTTTTGGTAAAAACTCTTCTTAAACTAAACAAAATAAAGACACCTTCCCTTCTTGAATCCCACATACCTACTCTGTTTTGGTAGAATCTCTTATTAAAGCACATTATAAATAAAATATTGCTCAATGGGACCGTTAGCGCAAAGCTTACCATAGGTGGCAGCAGGGAGCTAGTTTCCGAAATACGTATTACACGATACATACTTAAGTAAAAATAAGAAGACATACGTATAATGTTACTGCGTGTAATTATGTCTTCTCTGTTGAAGTTTTTACAACAATACATACTACAATAATTATAACCATGTCATATTATCAAAGTTGGAAAGTCGAAGAGTTAAAAAATGTATTGTTTCAAAGAGGTGCCAAAATATCGGGACGAAAAACAGAATTAATAGAAAGGTTACTTGAAATTTAATTTGTATAATAGTTATTTTAATACATAAAACAAATACAGACAGCATCTTTTTTAAATATTAAGTTATTTTTTAAAATATTAAGTTATTTTCTCTTTTTCTCCAATGAAGTTTTTCCAAATTTGTCTGCTATGGTCGTTTGGGATGTTAAGGTGGTTTCAGCGTGTCTCCGTGTCCATGTAGAATTAACGAAATTTTCAGAATATATAACCAAAGTACTAATACATTTATCTTAAAAATTTCAAGTCGATTGACCATGTAGATTCCGAGATAATTGATATCAAAGTTATTGACTTTTACACTGCTAGGATATGTTGACCCAGCAAAAACATCTTAATTTCAGAAAATACATATTGTTCCTTCCATGTAGGTTGTATGAAAAACATTTTCTAAGATAGATTAAACAATTCAAAAATCAAATAAAAAAAATTGCAATTTTTCACCACATGGCTATTGCGTAAAAAATTATTGAACATACGACAAACTTGAGTTCTTGTATATTTTCCGAAAAACTTGGCAACGTTGCACTTGCAAAAATCTCCCTGTACTAACTTAGATACTTTGAACTTGAAGCAAAATAATCTAAACAAGCTGCTATTTTGTAGATACTATTAAATATAATACTTAATCTTAATTAATAATGATAAATAATCAAATAGTACAAATTCAATTTTGAATTTAAATTTTCAATGCAGAATATGTTTAAAATTTTTAGTTTGTTGAAAGATTCCACATACGATAAAATGCTCAGTAATTTAATAATAAGTTATTAATAGCCAAGTAAAGATAATAAATGCTCAGTAAAATAATGAAGTACCAATAAACAAATCCAAAAAATTAAATTGACGTAATCTTTATAATAAAAAACTAAATCGAGTATAAAAATTAATTATGCACTCACTCATTTGCAGGCATATTATGGTATACAAATCAATGAAAAATAATAGAGAAAACCCAAGGCAGCTTAGAACGCAATATAAATAGTTTTATTTTAAGAACATTTTACAAAAACTTACATAAAAGAGGAGAATAGACTTACGTTATCTGAAAGCGAGTACATAGGTACCTACTTCATTAAATTTAATTTAATATCGTATTTATTTTGATACATAAAATACATTTAATGGCATAATATAATAACAATTATGCATAAAAAATTACACAGTCAGTTTCTTAATTTCTGTTATAATATTAGTTAATACTTTTTTATTTTTGGTGACTCTGGGACGTCCGCCAACATCTGCACCCAACAAAAGTTCTATAGCTTTATCACCTTTTTCACAAGCACGCTGAAGCATGTTGAAAGTAATACCTGCCGCTGCCATTTTTGAAATCATATTATTTGAAATAGACGAGTTTTGCAAGCAATTCATGGTACTCTTATTTTGAATTTTTAATTCAGATTTATTACGTTCTCGTACCAAAGAAACGACTGATTTTGTTCCATGCACCAAATCTTGTTTGGTTACGTTGGCTTTCTGTAATATTTTTTCTAGTAATTGAACGTCATTTAATGCATTATGAGCTCCAATTATAGCAGCTTCGCCCAACAAATCAATTCCAAGATCTTTCTAGTTAAATTTTAGCTTTGCCTTCCTCCTATCTTGAAGTTTTTCTCGAAGGATAGGAAGCGTATCAGCAAATCCCTTTACTAAAGAATCAAATTCACTCCATAAATTATTAGATCGTACATCTCTCAAAATTAGTGGAGCATCCAAACGAAAACCATTGTGCGCTACTAATATAACACCTTTTCCTACTTTACTTAAAAATTGTAAAAACTCCTTAGCGCAATTTGTGGTGGGGTCGTTATAACCAGTTTACCGTGCAAAAACATTTCTCCTTTGTTAGTTGATAATCCTGTAATTTCTTCAATCTTCTTTGGAATTCCTCTCACTGGCATAATATAAACATTGAACTCTTGATTATCACATTTACATGCATTTTGACAAATTTCTGCAAATTTCAAAGATAGTCCTGTAGTTTCTATATCGAAATATACGACAACATCCTCTTCGGTGATCGGTTCTTTGGATATGGGATTATCAATTATTTCTGAAATTTCATTAAATCCACACTGTGTAGAATAGGTTATCCCTTCTCTCTTTTGTGAAGATACCATTTTACTCGATGAGAGTGAAGCTAGCAGACGATTCGCAGCAGACGATTCGCGCAAAAAAATTCTTGGACAACCCTGAATATCTACGTGAACGGGCGAGTGTAGGGAGAAGCTAACGATACAAACAGTCGGTTATTAAGCGAGTGGCTGAGTTCTCATAATTTTTAACACATTTTTTATTATTATATCCATAACTAGAAGCCGTGACATAACAAATTTTTCTATAAACATTACTACAACTATTCTGAATTTAAAAATATAAACATTTTTAAAATCAACAGAAAATTAGGGGGAGAAATAAACACTAAGTTCAAATATGGGCTATGAAAGATATAATGTTTTTAGTTTTCCATTAATTATCTCAAGTACTAGAAGCCGCGACATAACAAATTTTACTATAAACATGACTACAATTATTCTAAACTTAAAAATATAAACATTTTAAAAAACAACAGAAAATTAAGGGTAGAAATAAACACTTAGTTCAAATATGAGCTATGAAAGTATAATGTTTTAAGTTTTCCATTAATTATTATCTCAATAACTAGAAGCCGTGACATAACAAATTTTTCTATAAACCTTACTACAACTATTCTGAATTTAAAAATATAAACATTTTAAAAATCAACAGAAAATTAGAAGGAGAAATAAACACTAAGTTCAAATATGGGCTATGAAAGATATAATGTTTTTAGTTTGCCATTAATTATCTCAAGTACTAGAAGCCGTGACATAACAAATTTTTCTATAAACCTTACTACAACTATTCTGAATTTAAAAATATAAACATTTTAAAAATCAACAGAAAATTAGGGGCAGAAATAAACACTAAGTTCAAATATGAGCTATATAAGATTTTTTTAAGTTTCCCATTAATTATCGTGACATAACAAATTTGACAATAAACATTACTACAATAATTATTCTGATCTTAAAAACATAAACATTTAAAAAGTCAACAGAAAATTAGGGTGAAATTTATACGAAGATCAAATTCGGCGCTTCTAAAAGAAATAGTTTCTAAAGTTTCCCATTAATTATCTCAACAACTAGAAGCCATGACATAAGAAATTTTACTATAAGCATTACTACAATTATTATTCTTATTATTGAGATATAAAAGATATTGTTTTTAAAGTTTCACATTAATTACATATCTCAACAACTAGAAGCAGTGATTTAACAAATTATACTTTAAATACTACTAATACTTTTAAATTCAGAATAGTTGTAGTAATGTTTATAGAAAAATTTGTTAAGTCACGGCTTCTAGTTGTTGAGATAATTAATGGGAAACTAAAAACATTATATCTTTCATAGCCCATATTTGAACTTAGTGTTTATTTCTCCCCCTAATTTTCTGTTGAGTTTAAAAATGTTTATATTTTTTAAATTCAGAATAGTTGTAGTAATGTTTATAGAAAAATTTGTTATGTCACGGCTTCTAGTTATGGATGCAATAATAAAAAAATGTGTTAAAAAAATAAAAATTATGAGAACTCAGCCACTCGCTTAATAACCGACTGTTTGTATCGTTAGCTTCTCCCTACACTCGCCCGTTCACGTAGATATTCAGGGTTGTTTTTTGCGCGAATCGTCTGCTGCGAATCGTCTGCTAGCTTCACTCTCATTTTTACTCGTCCGTTTTGCTTTTTGAAATAACCGTCTTTGTTTAATTTTTACTTGTTTTAAGTACTGAGATCTAAGAAGTGATCCTTACGAGCACTAAATTTTTCTGTGATTGTCCCGGGAGATAAAGATAAGGTTTTGTTGACATTTTTTTGGCAAACAGATCCTGCGACACGATAATCATATGATTCCGATCCTCCGTAATAATGGTTCTTTGAATGTTTACTTGTTACAATTTGATTAAATGATTCGTTCGGTTGACTAGATCCACAAGGCGCTAATTTTTCTGCATTATCACAAAATGGTTTAAAAATTAACGAAAGAGTGTTCTTTAACGCTTGTCCCACAAGACCTTACCTTCAGGTAGACGGGTGTGACGATAATTAATCGGATCTCTCTTGTACCAGCACCACTCGCCACAATTATCGTGTTCGTCAAATGCATGAGGTACTATATTCCTCAAACATGCTTCTGTTGCAGCTACATTACCTTTATTTTTCTTTAGGGCGCATCCAAAACAGTGTTTAAAATAATTAATAAGATTCCTGTTAATTTTGTGTGCCCACAAAGCTTTACTTAGATTCTTCGTCGCATGGTTGAGATCGGACCATTTTGCAACTGGATGATTATTCTCACGGCGGACAGCAGATATGGTGCTACTATCGTCATCACCAGTTAGTGTACCGAGCACGACGTTTTCTTCTTCGAAATTCTTGTTGTGCGCAGTTATTTCTGCTGCAATGTCAGGCTCCATTGCCTTTGCGCTTCCACTCCAGTTGCACCGGCAGTCGTGATCCTCCTTCTTCCGACCACTTTTACATAAGCGACAATGTTTTTTTCGTGTAGAGTACGCTAATATTTTACCAGACTGCATGCCGATTAGAGACCCATGGCCTGAAAAAAGTAACGTGAAATTGCGTGTAAAAAATTGTCCCAGCTAAAATGTATACCCGTTAAACTATCGTAACTACGGCCATTGCCCCGTTTCATCCAAGCTGTGTCGTACGATCCAGTTAATTTTGTTAATTGCTCTTCTGAATGTTTAGACAAATATTTACAAATTTCAATTACGCACTATATACATTTATTTTATGTATGTAAATAAATATAAAGTACTTACTCGCTATCAGACAACGTAAGTTTTTTTTCCTCTTTTATGGCATTTACGCAACTGTCATTTGCTACCTTCTCAATTGCAGGACCCACAAAACGCTCATGTCTTTTCAACAGAGTATTACATGGCGTTGGTATATTCATTGCAGACAGAAGCGTATTTAGTTGGCTATATCCTATTCCAGCATCAAGAATTCCTATTAATTTAATAGTAATTGTTTAGTATTTATAATATTTTTAAAAAAGATGACCTTTGCCAGCCAAATTCTCAAAAATGGTACCCACATTTAGTGAAACATTATTTATTTGTGTGGGTAAATTCTAATAATGACCAATAATATTTGAACAGTGTTGCGATTAGTTTTTTGTAAACTGAATTAGAAAAAAAAGGTTTCCTCAACTCTGGATTAGCTTAACACTTTTTGAGAATTTGATTTTACAATAAAATAGGTACTTACCGACAGCACTCTTTGTATTTACGTCGAACCTAAGCTTTGAGCGATCATCATGTCTTTTCAAAGTCGAAATTTCATAAATACATAGACATTAATAACAGCGAACTATTAGAATGCTAGCAAGACTAATAATTCTTTCACTTACAATGTTTTTCAGTGAAAGAGGTATATCACACGAATTACACCATAACCCTTCTGCCAAAAGATTTAACTCGACAATGCGTCGTCCACTCGGAATTTGATTTTGAATTGTAGATATATCATTCACTTTTCTTCTCTTATTGGCAGTGGCGTAACTATACCATCTGAGGCCCGTGGCAAATTTATTGAATGAGCCCCCTTCCCCCCAGTAAAAATCGTCACGTTGTAATTAAATTTTTATAAATCAGTTACCCAACAGTATTACTAATATTATGTGCATTATTGTTAAATATCAAATACATTTTATTTTCAAAAACATAGGTATTACATATTTATTATGAAATAAAAATTTAATCTTTACAAGATGTTTATTAATAAAATTCTTTCCTCCGAGCTTTCTGTTCCCCAAAAGTATCGATAACGTCATCAAAGTTCAAAGATCGGGCATTAGAATTTTCAATAGACAGAATAGCCAAGTTACGTAGTCTGTCTTGTCCCATTGAGTTTCTTAAATAGGTTTTTATTAATTTTAGTTTCGAAAATGATCTTTTTGTCATAGCAAACTAACGAAGAATGCGTAGTAGAGAGTAGAGCCCTCCGTACTTAAATATAAAATAAAATATAAATCCGGGATTCCCCTAACACCATGCGTCGATAGTCCGCCAGCGCCACGAAAAAGTACTTTCTTGCTTAACAAAATGCGGGAATTCCCTGAGCGTCACTAGCTCGCCCGCGCCACGAAAGTACCGCGACAAAAAATTAAGTAAACAATGGACGCGTTCTTAAAATGATCGACATCCTTTTCTCATGAATGCGTTTAAATCTTAATAATTTATTTCAATTTGTACATGGTCTCTAATTGTGTCTCACTCCAATTAATTTTAAGTACTTATATAAAATTGATAATTTTTACAAAGTTTTGTTAAAAATGTTAGGTTACTTCTGACCTCGGGCCGGGGCCCCAGCCGCCGCAGGGCCCGTGGCATTTTGCCAGCCCTGCCAACCTGTAGTTACGCCACTGCTTATTGGCATTTATAACATTTTCGATTTGCTTAAGTTTTCTTTTTGTTATAAATCGGCCTTTATACCGCAAGCGCTCATTCATATTTGACATGTTACAAATGTTGTCAAATGTCAAATCTCACGTAGTACAGTAGTACCACGTTGAAAAACACTGTGCTGCGTTGCCACGATTATCATCTAACTACGCATGATAGAAACTGTACATAAAATTAATATTTCTCTAAAAAATCATATTCTAAAATATAAAATTATAATAAATAACCTATATGAACACAGTTCTGTGTCTACTTATATAATATATAATTAATTTTCTAAATAAAATTTTTTAAGCTAAAAGTTGGTATTGGAGTCAAATGAATGACTTTATTCCACTTTAATTTAATGTTTTAGGTTTTATTTAATAACATATATTTCTTTTAAATGGAAAAAAATCTGTTACGGTATTCTTCCAACCCTTGAAATATTTTTCTACGGCAGTATTATTATGTATTTAAGTTCATTTTTCTATTTTTCATGAAGACTGTCAATTGATTTAAAAGTATCGCTGAAACCACCTTAAATCGCGAATTACTTTTGCCATTGCAGTGTACAATACAGCATTCGCGCATTTTGACTTTCGTTGATTCGTTTCATACACAGCATATAGCTGGATTCAGAGATTGCGTAGTGTACACAGCATAGCATAGCACAGCGAAACATAGAAAATGAACATACGGGAATGCATGCATTGATTCATAGAATACAGACATAGCACAGCATAGCACAGCACAACATGGGAATTGGCCATATTTTATTTCGAAGCTGTGTTTCTTACGTTTTACTATGTTCGGACATGTACGCTGTGAGTACTCTTTGTTAAACCACATCTACCACGACTGCACTGTGGTTGTGATTAACTGTAGAAACGCAATAGATATTAAATTGAACTGTTTATTTAAATATAACGAGTAAATACAAATGAATTCGTTCACAAATCTCAATATTTGACACCTGTCATAATAATAAATTGTCATTACTATAATAATATAATGCTATCTCTGAATTGGTTCTATGTTTCTGTGTTTTCCTGTGTTGTGTATTCCTATGCTGTGTATACTACGCAATCTCTGAATCCAGCTTAATACACAGGTTTGACGTTTCTAAGTCATTTGAAGGTTAAAAGGAATTAGCTCCCTAGCGAACCTATCGGGAGAAATATTGCGCTAACGGTCCCATTTTATATTCTTTATTTTAAATAGATATATTTATTTAATGCTAAATATTTTTATTTTAATGCACAAAGTATTTATTTTAATGCACAAATATCTATTTAAATTTTTAAATAATTCCCAGTTAAATTGTAGTCTTTAATAAGAAGCCTGCGAGACATACTTTTGATTTAAAATATAAAATATGGCCATATTGTTAATGTATGTAAAATATTAATTTGTAAATTAAATTTTAAATAAGCTATAAATTTAATTGCATATCAACAAAAAATAAGAGAACCGGTTCAATAACCATGCGCAGCACTAAGTTTCGGTTTTGGTTCAATAATTAAATAATTAAATAATATTAAATATATTCGTTTCAGTTGTGGATTGTAAAAAATATATAACTTATATTAATTCCTAATTTAAATTAAATTCATAATAACATCAATATTGCTTATATTTATGGGAAGCCATTTTACTTTTTAATGTGAGTAACGTTTTTTTCTTAATATAAATTCACATATCCGTAATTCAATTTAAGATATCAGAAATTCAATTTCAGATATCACAAATTGAATTTTTGATATCTTAAAATAAATTATAGATATCTTAAATTCGTCGAATTCATGATATCAATAATTCATTTAGTGATATCAATAATTTATTTAATGATATCAATAATTCATTTAGTGATATCAATAATTCATTTTCAGATATCAATAATTCTATTTAAGATATCTTAAATTCAATTTGTGATATCTCGAATTCAATTTCACATATCATAAATTGAATTACGGATATGTAATTAAGGATATGTACATATCCATAATTCAGTTTATATTGTTTCGTAGGTTATTTTAGAATGTTACTAGACCAATTATGGATATCACTAACTGAATTACTGATATCACTAACTGAATTAAGGATATCACTAAAAGATTTACGGATATCACTAAACGAATTAGTGATATCACTAAATGAATTAAGGATATCACTAAACGAATTATGAATATCACTAAATGAATTAAGGATATCTCTAAATAAATTATGGATATGTAAAATGTGTGGAAAATTGAACTAAACAAAATTAAATTAATGATATCTGCAATTTAATTTCAGATATCTCAAATTGTATTTAAGATATCAAAAATAAAATTACAGATATCAATAATTGAATTTAAGATATCTTTTTATAGTGGAACAATATAAGTTGTGTTAGTTTTGTAGATGTATTGTTAACAATACTTTTATGTACTACTTTAGCATTGTATTCACTTATTCAAATAAACTAGATCTGTTGAAAATGTGTCAAGAAGAAATTTTGAAATTAGTACATAAATCCAAATACTACAAACTTTTACAAAGAAATGAAGGAGTCGACAAGAAGTAGATACATACAAAAATTTCAAAAAATTTGTTCTCTCAAATAGTCATTTATTTTTCAATAATTAAAATAAAAAGTCAATTTTGGAATGGTTTTGTGAACGAGAATTGAAATTGCAACATAAATGATACCTACACAATACACAAAGAACATTTACGTATATATAAATATTTATTACAATATCTGTATACATAATAAGGATTGCGGAACAAATAATTAAAAATCTGACGTGGCCATCACACAACCTTCCGCCATATCTAGACTTTAAACAGAAATGTATACGTACAATTTTTAAAATATACAAATAAAAATCTGACGTGGACACCACATGACTTCCTTGTACGCCTTGTGTGTTCATACTTTTCTTAATAACTAAAATGTAGAATAATATAAAAAATTATTTTAACATATTATACTAGTATACTCACAAATATATTTTAGTCATTTTATTTAAACTGCAGAAGAAGATATAAAGCATATTTTACTATTGTCACTGTCATGTCATAATCATTTAAATTTTACGTAGTAACAAATGTTAATCGATCATGGACTACAAGATAAAGAAATACTAAATAAAAAATATATACTTTAATTATTCCTAAATGATACCAGATACAAAAATATTTATAAAATACCGATTTTGGGTAATAATCACATAATCTTTCATTTAAAATAAAAAAATTTGTGTTAAATTAAATATTTATCGAAATATTTTTAAAAAGTACTACTTCCGGTTTATAGATTGAAACCAAAAATAGGAGGTGCACAACTAGATGCTATAACAGTCCTAAATACAAAATTTCAACTTTCTACGTCTAACCGTATTTGAGTTATGCGACACACATACGTCCGTCCGTCCGTCCGTACGTACGTACGTACGTACGTACGTACGTACGTACAGACGTCACGTCGAAACTAGTCATAATGGATTCAGAAAAGGTCAAAACGGATATTTCCGTCAAAATCTGAGAACCGAAATTTTTCGCGATTACAATACTTCCTTACTTCGTACAAGGAAGTAAAAATCTAAAATATTCAAACACAGAAATTAGTATCACCTGAATCAAAAGATTAATTCACACGAAAACTCTTCTGTGTTGAAGCCATCCTCTGTTCAATTACTACATTTAGGCCCGGTTGTACAATTCGAGTTTAGTGTTAGCTTAAACATAAACTCAAGCTTAGTTAAACCGAGTTTTCCCAGCCAATCTCCAGCGTTAAAATAAAACAGTTAACCAATGAGATGCAATAATACAATAGAAAAACTTGGTAACCA
Source organism: Agonum fuliginosum (assembly GCA_947534325.1). NCBI lineage: Eukaryota > Metazoa > Arthropoda > Insecta > Coleoptera > Carabidae > Agonum > Agonum fuliginosum. The sequence continues at coordinate 12,843,112 of OX384045.1, read as the reverse complement.
TGGTTTTGACATAAACGTAGTTTAAGCTGAGATTGAACAACCGGCCCTTAATATCTTACTTATGACGCTTATGACTTATATAGCGCTAGTATGCCAACTTGTCACCCGTCTCATCTGTCAATATTTTTTATGCAGAAACAAAAATCAACCGAACATGGATTACAAGATTTCAACGTTTTATTTGATAAATTTATTTTTTTAATTTTACTGCAGTTCTTTAATGCAACCAGATAAAGACAATTTTTTTATAACGTAAGTTGCAAATAACTTTGCCTCTTATTCTTATTACAAATAAATACTATATTTATCTAAATTTATATAAATTTTTGACAATTATCGTTTTCAATCTTCAAAAAATATCACTTCCGGTGAAGATATTGGTACCAAAATCTAATGAGCTCTTCCTATTCGTATACAATTGTAAAATACCAAATATCAAAATGTTTGGGTAATTCGTATTTGAGTTATGCGACATCCGGCATCGGCCCGGACCACACACATACACACACACATACATACAGACATCATCGAGAAACTATCAAAAATGAGTTGTAAGGACCCTAATTCGTGCTCATCCACTAAAAACTCCCTACCCGATTTTTTGCATGATTCTAATACCTTCCTTTACAGGTAAGCGGAAGGTAAAAATGGGAAGCACACAATTTGTTTTTTAGGTGGCTATTGCATAAATAGTTGTTTTACGTATCCTTTGACAGCCGTAAAGTGTCACATTTTTTGACATCTGTCAAAATGACTACTTAACGGCCGCATTTACTTCACGGCCGCTTTTACTTCACGGCCGCATTTACTTTACGGCCGCTAAATAACAAATTTATTTAATTTTTAATTGGTAAATATATGTAAAAGTAGTTACCTACAACTTAATTAGCCTAAATTATATAAATAAAATTATTTATGATACTAAGAAACTTTTTTTGACATAAAATTATATATTTTTTGATAGCCACCTAAAAAATGTTGTGTGAACCTCGGCTTAAAAGTGTTTTTAGCCTCACCTGAGTTGCTAGCCTCGGCCTACGCCTCGGCTGCAAACTTCAGATTCGGCTAAAAAAGATCACTTTTACAGCCTTGATACACAAATAACTATTGTCAAAGTGTAGTTTGACCAAAAATAATTATGCCAAACTGGAATTTTGTCAAACCGTAAATATGCCAACCCGTAATTTAGCCAAACTGTATTCTAGACAAACTGTGTAATATTATATTATCAAATCGTTGTCAGGTAAACCGTAGTTTAGCCAAAACGCAACTATATCTAAGTGGAATAATCCAGCACGGAATTTATCCAAAACGTATTTTTGTCAAATCGCAATTATGCATAATCGTAATCTTGCCAAACGCATTTTACTCAAATCGTAATCTTCCCAACTTGTATGTCTTATCAAATAAATTTTTAACTCGTATTTAATTTTACAATACAATAGTTATTTTGTTATATTTTTTATGAATTCAAATTTATTTATGTTCTTAGTTTTATACTCCTTTATTTATTGTAATACTACAAATAAAAAATCTGTTGTGGCCAGCACACGACCTCTCGCCTTAACACTGTAATTTATGTGAATTTGGTTTTAGTTAGGCTTTCTTAAATTATAATTTTGCAATAAATTTACAAACTTTTTGAAATTAATTTTATAGTTCTTAGTTCTTAATTAGCTCTTTATAGATAAAAATTTAACTTTATTATTACCTTATTACATTATGTTCAGTTAATAATATTTACATTTTTACCTTCCGCTTACCTGTAAAGGAAGGTATTGGAATTATGCAAAAAATCGGGTAGTGAGTTTTTAGTGGATGAGCACGAATTAGGGTCCTTACAACTCATTTTTGATAGTTTCTCGATGATGTCTGTATGTATGTGTGTATGTGTGTGCGTGTGTGTGTGTGTGTGTGTGTGTGTGTGTGTGTGTGTGTGTGTGTGTGTGTGTGTGTGTGTGTGTGTGTGTGTGTGTGTGTGTGTATGTGTGTGGTCCGGGCCGATGCCGGATGTCGGATAACTCAAATACGAATTACCCAAAAATTTTGATATTTGGTATTTTACAATTGTATACGAATAGGAAGAGCTTATTAGATTTTGGTACAAATATCTTCACCGGAAGTGATATTTTTTGAAGATTGAAAAGATTAAGTGTCAAAAATTTCTATAAAAGATAAATTTAGTATTTATTTGTAATTAATAAGAATAAGAGGAAAAGTTATTTGCAATCTACGTTATAAAAAAATTGTCTTTATCTGGTAGCATTAAAGAACTGCAGTAAAACTTAAAAAATAAATTTATGAAATAAAACATTGAAATCTTGTAATCCATGTTCGTTTGATTTTTGTTTCTGCATAAAAAATATTGACAGATGAGACGGGTGACAAGTTGGCATACTATAGCGTTATATAAGTCATAAGAAAGCTATTGCTTCAACACAGAAGAGTTTTCGTGTGAATGAATCTTTTGATTCAAGTGATACCTACTAATTTCTGTGTTTGAATATTTTAGATTTTTATTTGCACCAGATTGTACGTATACATTTCTGTTTAAAGTCTAGATATGGCGGAAGGTTGTGTGATGGCCACGTCAGATTTTTTTAAATGGTGCCACAAACATTTTAGAAATTGTGCATATGTCTGTTCATCTGTCACATTGACATATTCATTTTTGTTTTTAATTTTTTCCTATATTGTGATTTACAAATCGTGGTAGGTAAAATTATATATCTTTGAAAAATAATTTTTCTTTATTGGTAAGAGATATAGACAAGATGTTAAATAAATATTGTAAGATATAATTTGTTCTTTGAAATGTCGTATGACAAATTGTAGCTATCGCAGAATTTTCTATATTTTTTGCAAAAAATGTTAAAATGCTTCAAGAAAATACCATTTCCGGTTGGCAGATTTTTCCCAAAATCTAATCAGCTCTTCATTAACATACCTATACAAATGTATATTGCAAAATATTAGAATTTTATGTTCAGTATAGAATTTGAGATAATGAATCAGAACGAAAGACTATAGTAGGCGCACATACACACACACAGACACACACACACACACACACAGACATCATCGTGAAAATAGTCAAAATAGGTTCTAAAGGTGCTAAAACGTGCTTATTGACAAAAATCTCGACATCGAATTTTTTCACGATCCCTATACCTCTCTAGGCGAGAGGTAAAAATGAATTAGTACTGTAATATTTTTGTATGATGACATAAGAAGAAATAGTAAATAATTCCTTTTTTGTTTGAAAATAATTATTTTTTATTATGCATAAAATGATATTTTTAATGCATATTTTCGAAAAATTTACCTATACATTTTTTGCGCATATTTTGCCATTTTTAAGTGAATAAAAGTGTCAGCTCTAGTACCTAATGAATGAGTACCCGTGACTAAAGTTCATAGTTTGTACTTTGTAATAAGGTTAAAATATCTTTGAAAAATGGATTACCTATAAACAAAAGTAAATTGAGTTCAAAAATGGGTGTTATTAAAACTCGAAATTTAATTATAAACAATGGTTTTTTTTTCGTAATATTTTAACCTACTATTTATGATTCTGAAAGAATTTTAGTAATATCTTATATTATAATAGTCTTTGAGACATTGTGACAGCAGGATAGGCTATTTCGCATATTTATTTATCACTTTACATTAAATAGAGTAAATAAAATTCTCGTTTAAAGAAAAAATAAACTCGCACAGAATTGTGTTTTGATGTGATATTATTTACTATGTATTTTAGTTCCTATGCAGTTTTGAATTCCGTATTTTTTTTAGTTTTTCCTAAAATTGCAATATCTACTAATTAATATATGATCGGTTCTAAAAATGTATTACTCAATTTAACTATTTTTATCATTTGACAATATGAATATTCATGCAAAATATACTTCTTGAAAGCCAAAGCTAAATCCTCGGCCAAATCTAACAAATAACACTTCCTGGAATAATTCACACCCCTCGCCCCTTCAGATGGTATCAAAACTCAGAACGACTTGGCTGCGTTGGAATACGTAGCGGGAACTTCAAGAACTAAAGCTGCTACAGGCGAACCTGTGTTGCTGTGATTTTCTTAGTATGTGAAGCGAAATTTACTATTTTTGATGTTTTCTAATGTCACGTTTTTTCAAAAACTAAGAACAATTTTGACAATTTCTTTAAAAAATACTAATAAATAAAGGTTCATAGTTTCATATAAGGTTAAAATTTCATTAAAATATTGATTCCTAATTGGTGTAAATTGAGATCAAAAATTGGGAAAGTTTAAACTTAAAAATTTATTATAAATAATAACTTTTTTCATAATGTTTTAACCTTATTTGAAAGTACAAGGTTCAAGGGCGCACTCAAGGGGGGGGCTCGTGGGGCTTGAGCCCTCCCCAGACGACTGGACTTTTTTCAATTTTTTTCATTAAACATTTTAAACATTATGTAAGATTATTAAGGTTCACTGAAGACTAAAAATAATCGCCTTTTTTCTGTTTTTATGATTATCTTACATTCAAATAATTCAAATATACAATAATATACACTCCGTATAACGTATGTGTACGATTATTGGGATATTTTAATAAGAATGCGAACCTTGTAGTGAAATTTTGAACTTAAACAATGTTGCACTTGGGAGTGAAACTAAAAAGATGAAACTGAATTAACATATTCATAATTATTTAGCATGTATAGTATATGCTCGCCTATTTAAATTAAATTTTTCTATATAACTGACATGACTCTGCTCAGAGTCGTTCTTATGAAATTACATCAAGAGAGCTGCGAGCTGCCGAAAAAACAACGTGGTGTGCACAAAAAAACTGTTTATCTTTAAGGTGGTTTCAGCGTGTCTCCGTGTCCATGTAAAATTAACGAAATTTTCAGAATATATAACCAAAGTACTAATATATTTATCTTAAAAATTTCAAGCAGATTGACCATTTAGATTCCGAGATAATTGATATCAAAGTTATTGACTTTTACACTGCTAGGATATGTTGACCCAGCAAAAACATCTTAATTTCTGAAAATACATATTGTTCCCTCCATGTAGGTTGTATGAAAAACATTTTCTAAGGTAGATTAAACGATTCAAAAATCAAATAAAAAAAATTGCAATTTTTCACCACATGGTTATTGCGTAAAAAATTATTGAACATACGACAAACTTGAGTTCTTGTATTTTTCCCGAAAAACTTGGCAACGTTGCACTTGCAAAAATCTCCCTGTACTAACTTAGATACTTTGAACTTGAAGCAAAATAATCTAAACAAACTGCTATTTTGTAGATACTATTAAATTTAATACTTAATCTTAATTAATAATGATAAATAATCAAATAGTACAAATAACGCTCATTCATATTCGACATGTTACAAAAAAGATAACTTAACCTAAACGTCAAATGTCAAATCTCACGTAGTACAGTAGTACCACGTTGAAAAACACAGTGCTGCGTTGCCACGATTATCATATAACTACGCATGATAGAAACCGTTCATGAAATTAATATTTCTCTAAAAAATCATATTCTAAAATACAAAATTATAATAAATAACCTATATGAACACAGTTCTGTGTCTACTTATATAATATATAATGAATTTTCTGAATAAAATTTTTTATGCGGAAAGTTGGTATTGGAGTCAAATGAATGACTTTATTCCATTTTAATTTAATGTTTTAGGTTTTATTTAATAACATATATTTCTTTTAAATGGAAAACAATCTGTTACGGTAATCTTCCAGCCCTTGAAATATTTTTCTATGGCAGTATTATATGTATTTAAGTTCATTTTTCAATTTTTCATGAAGACTGTCAATTGATTTAAAAGTATCGCTGCAACCACCTTAAGAGGAATGCCCACCCCTACAAAATTAAGCAAAAATATGTTCTCGTTGGGCCCATGAAATTGACTTTAATTTTGGTCCGATTTGTTTGCTCTTTTCTTAAATTTAAAGATAAAAGATGTCTCTAGGTCTGTATAGTGCCATTTTTTTTAAATTTAAATTTTTACATGTATTTTTTAAGCTCCAAAGTTAGTAAAACTTTAAGAACTTTGAAGATAAAATATTAAAAAACTAAAGTAAAAATTAAAAAAGTGACACTAAGCGGACATAGCCTAGACTTTAATCTTTCATTTAAAAAAAATTGTTTAAAAATATTTAAAATTAGTGGTAATTTCATGTGCCCAACGAAACCCCTTTTGTAGTAGAAAATTGCTAAATACGGTTCATTCATCTAATCAACCGATGTCGTCACAATGGGTAACAATGGTTTGTGACGGCATCGCTTCATTCGTTAAATGGATCTTCAAAACTAGTGGGGATTCCTCTTAAAAAAATGAAACTTTCAATTTAAAGATGTTGGACCTTGAACTCGAAAAAAAATTCCCCTGCGGCGCATTTCTTCCTTGTACCGTACTACAGATTTCATTAAAAAAATTCTTAGCCTCCCCCCAAGATGCAATCCTGGGTGCGCCACTGACAAGGTTTAATATTTATGCTATTGAAGAAATTTTTGCATTATCTCATATAGTTTCTGAGATATTGTGACAGCAGGATAGGTCATTTCGCAACTTTTCTCAGTTCACTTTATATACGATATTCAACAAAATATTTTGATTGTCCTTGTCCAACAAAATAGTTTTGTTAGTACAAAAAAAATCATGTTATTAGCGGAACAAAAAAATGTAATTAAACCAACATAATAATGTTGTTGTTTTAAAGTAAATATACGTCTAACTAATAATATAATTTTGTTGCCATAATTTGTACATTCAACAAAGTTAGGATTGTTATTTTCAATAAGTATTTGCTAAATGAACAAAATTATACATTATTTCATTTTATCAATATAACAAATATTTTTTAGTTGCTAGAAACAAATAAATTTTGTCATTCTAGCTAAATTATTCAGAAATTGTCTACACAAAGAACGAATTTTTCTTCATCAAAATAAATTTTGTCTAGGTAATACAAAATTATTCTCTAATGCCTGTGGCACACCGGTCGAGGAGCATCGAGGACCATCGAGTAACTCCTCGATGAAACGAAAGAACGCACCCGTCCGCGATGGATTTCTATTTAATCGGTGACAAATACATCAAAGTTTTGCGCGAAATCAAATCTAAAGATACGTCTGAAATGAGATACATTCGTTTCATCGAGGAACAACTCGATGAAAATAGCGGCGCCCCTATTTTTCGTCGAGGACGGGGTGCGTTCTATCGTTTCATCGAGGAGTTACTCGATGGTCCTCGATGCTCCTCGGCCGGTGTGCCACAGGCATTAGTGTACCTATATGGTGTTAGAGAATTGACTTTTGAAAATAATGTCAAAATTTGTGCATATTGGTATTTATGTTATTAAAATATTGTAAGTAATAAATTAGTCGTAAAGTACAGTATACAACTTTACAACTCGCTATAACGGCTATTATTCCCTCCGGTGATCAAATCTTCGGGAATAATAGCATCCATTATAGCGTCGTTGTATAATATACTATTATACAGTCAAAAACTTGACTTTTCATAAACATTATTAACATTTTGTTGCGATGGGTTACTTACATGTTACTGAAAATAAAAATTTTAACAATATGAGCCTAATGGGCCTAATGTTAGGTCTAAAACATTAGTGAAAATGCAAATTTTATTTTAAAAAAAATGATGTTCTTTATTAAATTGAGAAAGAAATTTTGCTGTGACGTAATTATTTTGTATAGGAGATTTGGCAACAAGCAACATTCTACGTCACATATATTATTCAATTTTCATCAATTATTTTTGGGCTTTTGATAAAGATTTTAAAATATGGATCCCAAGTTTTTATCTCTTTTTCAAAAATATGTAATAAAACAAAATCAAGCAAGTAGTCCATTAGTTTATTTTTAAGCATTAAACCTCAATCGCACATATAACATTATGTTTACCGTTTACGTTTATAAGAAAGTTTAAATTTATGTAACTAAATAAATTACCGAACATTCACAGTGCTTGAAAGTGGGAAGTGTGAATGCTCGGTATTTAGTTATATGAATTTAAGCTTTCTTAACCGTGACATAGACATAAATGTAAACCTTAAAACTAAATGCTTATGTGAATAAGGCTTAAATGGTTAAATGATCGGATCGGTGGAGATTTTATGAAATTACCCATAATGACAACCTGAATAGTTTTTTTCCTGAGGCCGCTGAGGGCAATTCTCTAAAAACTAAAAAGTTAAACAAGGATATTCTAGGAATTCAGAAAAAAAGGTTGACGGTAGCGGCCCGCTTGAACATTATAACTTATAACGGTAGGCGGTAGGCACATTGAAAGTAAAATAGTTTCCCATAATTTTTACTTTGGTACTGTAGAAGTGTTTATTTGGTTGTATTATGATTAGACGAACTTTTTTGTTTAGCTCTGTCATTCTGTTCTTGAACTTTGTAACAACGGCAACGTACCAAGAAGGCAAAGTGCGATAGATCGCAGCAAAACATCAGGAAAGCAAATTTTCAAAGAGGCCAACACATCTAACACATCCTAGAAGTTTCACTGTTTCACGTCGTCAAATCTGGTTCTTCCCTTATTAGGGTATAAGAATTTGCTAGAGACAAGTAGTGGAAGTCAATTCTGAGTTTGATTTCTGTAAAATTGCGCCTTCCATGTAGCAGGATAACACGTTTACACGTTCAAATACAAGAAGATTGTGACGTTCGTTTAGGTGAAGCCCTATGGGGCGCCGTTTGTTCCATTTATAAAACATAAATAAATAAACTTATTTCTGTGATAATAAAAATATTATTAGCGATAAAATGTTTTCTCACAAAATATTTTCTGAAAAATAAATTTCTGATAAAAGTTTTTCTGATAAAAGTTTTTCTGATAAATGTTTTTCTGATAAAAGTTTTTCTGATAAAAGTTTTTCTGATAAAAGTTTTTCTGATAAAAGTTTTTCTGATAAAAGTTTTTCTGATAAAAGTTTTTCTGATAAAAGTTTTTCTAATAAAAGTTTTTCTGATAAAAGTTTTTCTGATAAAAGTTTTTCTGATAAATGTTTTTCTGATAAAAGTTTTTCTGATAAAAGTTTATCTGATAAAAGTTTCTCTGATAAAAGTTTCTCTGATAAAAGTTTCTCTGATAAAAGTTTTTCTGATAAAAGTTACACATTACAAATTTAGACGAGAGATGGCGCTGCATGTAACATTTTACTTACATAACTACATTTGGCAACGTTGCCCCCCGTCGCCCCAACCAAGGTGTTCGCGTTGGCGCGCGAGGCGTCCACGCCCAGTTCATGCCTATGCTGTTTTATGCCTATGCCACACCGGTCGAGGAGCATCGAGTAACTCCTCGATGAAACGATAGAACGCACCCCGTCCTCGACGAAAAATAGGGGCGCCGCTATTTTCATCGAGTTGTTCCTCGATGAAACGAATGTATCTCATTTCAGACGTATCTTTTGTACCTATTTGATTTCGCGCAAAACTTTGATGTATTTGTCACCGATGAAATAGAAATCCATCGCGGACAGGTGCGTTCTTTCGTTATGTAGTTATGTAAGTAAAACGTTATGTAGTTATGTAAGTAAAACCTTATGTAGTTATGTAGTTATGTAAGTAAAACGTTACATGCAGCGCCATCTCTCGTCTAAATCTGTAATGTGTAACTTTTATCAGAAAAACTTTTATCAGAGAAACTTTTATCAGAGAAACTTTTATCAGAGAAACTTTTATCAGAAAAACTTTTATCAGAAAAACATTTATCAGAAAAACTTTTATCAGAAAAACATTTATCAGAAAAACTTTTATCAGAAAAACATTTATCAGAAAAACTTTTATCAGAAAAACTTTTATCAGAAAAACTTTTATCAGAAAAACTTTTATCAGAAAAACTTTTATCAGAAAAACTTTTATCAGAAAAACATTTATCAGAAAAACTTTTATCAGAAAAACATTTATCATAAAAACTTTTATCAGAAAAACATTTATCAGAAAAACTTTTATCAGAAAATATTTTGTGAGAAAACATTTTATCGCTAAAAATATTTTTATTATCACAGAAATAAGTTTATTTATCTACGTTTTATAAATGGAACAAACGGCGCCCCATAAAGCCCAATAGATGTGAGATTGTAGCAAATTACTATAGTTAAAATGATTGACGTTTTGAAACAAAACTCAAACGTTTTGCTTCAAGCGTCACTGCCAATTTTCACAGTTATTGTAACAGGGTAACATGATCTGAAGAAGTCAATTATGTTTTATAAACAACTATCGTATTCGTGCTGCGCAACGGTTTGTCTACTGTGCTTTAAGTTGGCAACAATGCTTATAACCACTTTTGCCAACTCGTGGGAATTTTGCTTTTTTTGGGAATTCTAAACCCTAATTTTTTACTTTAATTTGGGAATTTTGAAAGTTATTGAAAATGTACTGAAAAACTGTTCCTTTTTTATTAAACAACATAAATATACCTTTATTTTGTTTAATAACAAGTAAACTATCGTATGTCAAAACAAAATGAACAGATATCTTCTATTATTTACGCATGCGCTCTGAAATAACGGCCATAATTTTTAGTATCTATAACACTATTTCGTATGATTGATATTTTGTCAAATTTATTTGTATAGCTTCATTGTATAAAACAAAACATATTACTGCAATAATATTTGCAAAATATTTAAAGAGGGAATTTTCATGTCCGCATTAGAATTTTTTTACACAACATTTGGGAATTTATGAAAAAAAGGTTGGCAACACTGCTTATAACCTTCTTTGCTTGAACACATGTCAACTATTAAACACACGTGTTTTGGTTAGTTGTGACAAAATATACTAAAAATATGGTTTCGAAACGCAAGAAGAAGGTAAGAAAATAATAATTACATTACTACAATCTTACTGAAGTATTTTCAACAATATTTATTGCGAATTATACAATATTTTAGTTTAAATCCGGTGAAGGAGCCCAGTTCATGTCCAGAAAAACTGCGCTAAAGAAACTCCAGCTAACTTTAAAAGACTTTCGACGACTTTGCATCATAAAAGGGATCTACCCTCGCGAACCAAGAAACAGGAAAAGGGCCCAACACGGCGACACCCAAATAAAAACACTTTATCACAAAAAAGACATCCAGTTTCTGATGCACGAACCTATAATTTGGAAGCTGAGAGACTACAAAATCTTCAGCAAGAAAGTGGGGCGAGCAAAAGCGCTCCACGATTTTAAATCCATGAGGAAGTATCTTAACAATCACCCGCAAATAAGACTCGATCATATTGTCAAAGAGCGCTATCCCACTTTCATTGACGCTTTGAGAGACTTGGATGACTGTTTGACGCTGTGTTTTTTGTTCTCCACGTTCCCTAGCTTGAGGCACATTCCTCGAGAACAGTCTGAGTTGTGCAGAAGGTTAACGACGGAGTTTCTGCACGCTGTTATTGAGGCTAAGGCACTAAGGAAGGTTTTTATTTCTATTAAGGGGTACTACTATCAAGCTGAGATTAAAGGACAGACGGTTACTTGGATCATTCCGCATTATTTCTCGTTTCAGGTAAGATTTGGTAGATGAGCATGTTCTATGTGACTTTTAATATCTATTAAGTTTTCGAGTTTTTTCAATTTTTCTAATTTGCAACTTTGAGGCTGCATATCTCAAAAATTAAGCAAAATATCGTACTGCTGTTTGCGACATTGTGTTTCTTGCATTTAGATTGAGTTAAAACCACGAAGTTTAATAAATACAGATGACACTTGATTGTCGACCATGTCACATATTTTTACTAATTACAATAATTTAATTTTTTTAAATTATAATTAATAACGTAATTTAATTACATAATTAATTAATGCCAATCCTCGTATCTCGCTTTGTTTTTTAATATGCTGCCTCAAATTTGCCAACTTCTAGAAAGCGGAAAATTGGGATAACTAAACGTTATATCCGATTTTATCTAATAAAACATTTTTATTTTAGCCACAAGCCAAACAACAAGTAGACTTTAAAATCATGTCAACTTTCGTTGAATTCTATACAATAATGCTCGGTTTTATAAACTTCCGATTATATCACACATTAAATCTAATCTACCCACCAAATTTCACTGGAATTGCCGGCCCAGCAGACTCAGAAAAGTCTTTAATAGACGAAAATGCTTTCGTCTCGGAAAGAATTGCAAGTTTAAACTTCCCAGTATCAAAAACGAGCTCCGAAAACCCAGAAGATGAAGTCGAAATCGATCATTTCGATACCGAAGGCGACGAAGAAAAACTAGAACAGAAAAAAGAAGAAGCCGCGAAGATTAAAACCTTAAAAACTTTGTTCAAAGGGTTGAAGTTCTTCATAAACCGGGAGGTACCTCGTGAGCCCCTCGTGTTTATGATTCGTTCTTTCGGGGGCGAAGTCTCGTGGGATAAGAACTATTTCTTAGGGGCCAGCTACCCTGAAACGGATGAAACTATCACCCATCAAATCGTAGATCGGCCGGCGGTGGATAAACAGTACATTTCTAGGTATTACGTGCAGCCTCAGTGGATTTTTGACAGTGTGAACGCTAGGGAGCTGCTGCCCGCACAGAAATACTTCATTGGGGCTGTTCTGCCGCCCCATTTGTCGCCGTTTGTCAATCCTGATAGAGATCAGGAGTATATTCCGCCCGAGGAACGGGCGTTGAGGGATCCTTCGTTAATTGAAAAATTATTTGGTGAGTTTACACTTTTTAATGATTTATATACAGTGTTGTGACATTTAAATAATCTGATGTGGCCAGCACAAGACGTCCCGCCATACTTACTTTATTATTTTTACTTATTATACAAAAATATAATATATAGGTACTAGTACTACTATTACTACTTCTCACAAATATATTTTAGTAATTTATTTAAACTGCAGAAAAAGATATAAACGATATTTTACTATTGTCACTGTCATGTCATAGTCAGTTATTATACCACAAGTGCTTCGAAAATAATCGAAAATACTACCGACTAATGAGACGTATTACCATAGAAATAACTCGAGGTGTTTTCCGGAAATACGTCGAACCAGGAGGCAAAAATATTTTCCATTATTTTTTATCATCGAGTGGTATACGCATTGACTATTTCATGAATAAATCAAATAAAACAATTTTAAATAACATAATTTTATTTATTAGAATAATTTTTAAATTCATTTTAAAAATTTTGACATTTGGTGAAAAATAAACAAACATTTATTATTGTTTGTTGTGTCATAGTTACGGTGAAGAAAAACGCATACTATATCAATATTCAAAAATATGCACTGGAAAAGTTGTTTGTTTATAAATAGTTTCTATGGTTTTTGTGAAAAATAGTGCATTTTAATTGGTTAAACTATACTGAGGGAAATAGTCATTTAAATTTTCCGTAGTAACAAATAATGTTCAACGGTCATGGGCTACAAGATACCGAAATATTATATTATAAGTAGTATAATACTTTAATTATTCGTAAATGATACCATTGAAACCAAAATTATATTGGGTTATTAAGATTCGTATGAGAACCTTAGATATAAAATTTGGAATTTTAATGTTTGATATTATTTGAGTTATTGTTTCCGAAAAAAATTGTAACACGGCGTAACGAACGAATGATGAATAATAGATCTTTTTCATGCCATTAAAAAGATCAGTTACTATTATTATAACCTAGTCAAAATATTTTAATTGTATATTACATTTAAAAAAATTCATCCATCAGCCACATACACACAGACATCATCGATCATCCCGAAACCAGCAGCCTGAAATGATTTTTCTAAATTTGAATATTTCTTCACATGAGTCCATTGGATTCTTGTTACGAATTTTCTTTTTGTTTATTTTTTGTATGAGTTTTCTTAAGCATGAAGTTTTGCTCGTTTTATGATTCTATGTAAAAATTTGCTCTTCATTGAATTTTCTAGTTATAAATAATTGAAGAAGTTCCCATACTAACTTGTCTATTGGTGTGTGTAGAAAAAGAAGAAAATTCTGAATCGGAAGACCAAGAATCCTCAGTAGAAGAATCAAATGAAGACAACTCTGATGACGAAGCAAACTCTGAAGAATTATCAGAAGACTCAGACACCGAAAAATCTTCCAAAAAATCAAAAGTACTTACCAACCCCCAAATTATTTACTCTCCTACTAAATTATTTCTCTGTTTAGACTGAAAAAATGGCCGTCACTCCTGGGCAACTCGAGCAAACTGTTCCTTGGGAGAAACAGCGTCAAGAGCGACTCGAGTTTAAACTCCGAGAGAAGATGATCAAGAAGAAACATAGAAATCTCTACAAGAGCATGATGGAAGGCAAAAAGGAGCGTGCGAAAGAGATTTGGCTGTTGAGAAAGAAGAGGAGGTTACATGAAGAAAGAACTCAGGAAGAAAAGAAGGGAAATAAAGGCAAAAAGCAAGAAGGCGTTAAACAGCAAAATAAGGGAAAGAAACATGTCAAAACTGGGAAATAAACTTAAAAACTTTATCAATATTTATCTTATATCTGTCAAAATTCTTCCGTTATTTCAAACAGTGTGGTAGCGGTTTTCTGTGAAAAGAAAGATATTTCTCTAATAATTTTGTATATTTTAAATGAAACATTTAAAAAAGTCCGGAATGGGTAATTTTTAAAATAAAAACTGAAAATCGTTATTGCTTCAGAAACAACGGAATAAAACAATTTGAATAACTTATAGCTTCAAAAACAATTGAAGATCATCATAAAAATTCGGAAACAGTAAATAATTGCCATCTTAAATAACAATTGAAATACGTTTAAAGAACAATTGAAGAAAAATGGAGAAATACTATAAACTTATTAAAATAAACAACTGAAACTTGTTATAACATCAAAAAATATTGAAGATCGCCAAAAAATGGAAAAAACAATTGAATGTTGCCCAATAATAAAACAAGTGAGTGACTGTCAAAAACAGAAGATAGTTCTGAATCCCTAAAATCGGGGCAAATGTTTTAAATAACTAGACTGTATATTATTTGACTTGTAAAGTTTATTATTTTGAATAAAAACAAGTTAGTAAACTGTTTATAAATAACAAAATCATGATTACATAAATTATATTTAGTTTAGTATTTTTTACCTCTCGCCTAGAGAGGTATAGGGATCGTGAAAAAATTCGATGTCGAGATTTTTGTCAATAAGCACGTTTTAGCACCTTTAGAACCTATTTTGACAATTTTCACGATGATGTCTGTGTGTGTGTGTGTGTGTGTCTGTATGTGCGCCTACTATAGTCTTTCGTTCTGATTCATTATCTCAAATTCTACTGTACATAAAATTCTAATATTTTGCAATATACATTTATATACCGGGAGTTTTTTTTATTAGTAAACATAGGGCATGTCATTACCATAATTACAATGTTACAGAATGACAGCAATGTATTGGAGCGTCTTTTTTATCAGTAAACATAGGGATAATTACATACTAAAATAAATATGAAATATAAATTAAAGAAATGATAAATTATTTATTTATATTTTCTACACTTAAGAACTAGGTAGATACCTATATTAAACTAATGAGAATTTTTTTAAACGAATTAAATGCTCAAAATTGGAACCATTAACTTCTAAACAATATCCTAAACGATTAAAAAATAATTTATAGCATTTGCTGGGGAGTAATATTGTGAGAAGCAGCACTAATTCGATTTTTTAATTGTTCAACATTCATTCTGTCACCATTGTACACATTATTTTTTAAGTGTCTACCTAGTTCTTAAATTCTCATTAGTTAAATATGTATCTACCTAGTTCTTAAGTGTAGAAAACATAAATAAATAATTTATCATTTCTTTAATTAATATTTCATATTTATTTTCGTATGTTAATTATCCCTATGTTTACTGATAAAAAAAACGCTCTAATGCATTGCTGTCATCCTGTAACACTGTAACTATGGTAATGACATGCCCTATGTTTACTTATAAAAAAAACTCTCTGTATGTTAATGAAGAGCTGATAAGATTTTGGTAAAAATCTGCCAACCGGAAATGGTATTTTCTTGAAGAATTTTAACATTTTTTGCAAAAAATATAGAAAATAATGCGATAGTTACAATTTGTCATTCGACATTTGAAAGAACAAATTATCTTTTACAATATTTATTTAACATCGTTTCTATATCTCTAACCAATAAAGGAAAATTAATTTTCAAAAATTTGTAATTTTACCTACCACGATTTGTAAATCATAATATAGGAACAAAATTTAAAAACAAAAATGAAATGTCAATGTGATAGATGAACAGACGTATACACAGTTTCTGAAATTTTTGTGACACCATTTTTAAATATAAATATATTATTAACTAGGTTTGAAACTTAGAACCTATAGGAGCCGAAATATAATAAATTAAAAACTGACTGAATTCCATTACGTTTTTATCTTTTTATCCTTCCATTAAACGTATTCAGTCAAGAAGTATCATCGATTCATTATTATTATTATCACTGGATATAAGGTAAAAATAAAAAATTTATCTAGAAAGAGCTAATTTGATTTCAATGCCAATAGGAATCGGTACTTTGCTTGAAGAACTATAACAAAAATTACAAAAAGTAGCCTAACCAAATTCACATATTACAGTGTCAAGGCGGGAGGTCATGTGCTGGCCACAACAGATTTTTTTCCTTTGCAATAAACTACACCAGCAATGATTTATCTTACATATCTTTATTTTTAACTATCGCCACTAAATCTAATGTTTATTGTACAATTAGTATTATTATAAATATGCAATCTTTCAGTAGATAATTTACCTTCCAGAATTGAAATATTTTTTTTGAAAATTCCACATCCATCTGTCAACGTAAAACTCGATAAACAATTCCAGAAACAAGCGTCGCTAAGGAAATCTCAAAAACATTCTAAATAGCTTTGAAGGAAATGTTGAAAAATTTCTGCCTGAGCCGGGAGTCGAAGAGCATTGGACCGGCAATCCAAAGGTTCCGAGTTCGACTCCCGGCTCAGGCAGAAATTTTTCAACATTTCCTTCAAACCTTGGCCATGGCTTCCTCTTAAGTCACTATACTCTTTACATTCTAAATAGCGTTTGCTATGAGTAACAAAGCATAATTTTTATAAATTGTGTTCTATCGCCGTTTTTCAGGGAGATATAATGAAAAGTACGTTCATTACACGGCAGAAACTGCTTTTCTCGTTCTCGCATGACTTCCCGCGTTCGGCTGCGCCTCACACGGGAAATTGTCACGCTCGCCCGGGAAAAGCCTTGTTTCTCGCCTCAATGCCTATGGCACACCGGTCGAGGACCATCGAGTGACTCCTCGATGAAACGAAAGAACGCACCCCGTCCTCGAAAAAAAATAGGAGCGCCGCTATTTTCATCGAGTTGTTCCTCGATGAAACGAATGTATCTCATTTCAGACGTATCTTTTGTATTTGATTTCGCGCAAAACTTTGATGTATTTGTCACCGATGAAATAGTAATCCATCGCGGACGGGTGCGTTCTTTCGTTTCATCGAGGAGTTACTCGATGCTCCTCGACCGGTGTGCCATAGGCATAATGAAATATACTATTTTGCTGATTTCGTCGTCTAGCTCTGGCAGTGGAAAGCGAAGAATGACCACTACCCCAGTTAATTGTTCTAATTCTACAAACAAACAAAAATAATTGCTTGTACACCACAAACATTTATCTCAGATGTCTGCAAGAGACACGTCAGTCACCGACATCGGACTTCATAGATTATCGAGATAACAAAAACATTTTATTTAAATTTTGCTGGTAACTATTCAACAGAATAGATGTTATTGTATTCTCTGACCGGTTCGTCTTGTGCACTCAGAATCTCAATCCGTGCGATAACTTTTGAAATACAAAGCGGCAACGGCGAGTTTCTACTAGATTTAAGACGATCAAGTGACGAGCTTGAAATTGGGGTAACTTTAAATATTATTTCAATTTTATAAGCAAACCTGAGAAAAAATTGATTTGGCAAATATGGGATATAATGGGCAACATAGGTACATCCTACATATAGAGCTTCATAATTTATTTTTTAAATTAATATTTAGTAAAAAAATAAAATATTAGTCATCAATTTCATACTCCAAGTGGGGTCACTTAAATTAAAATGCATAAAACTACTTGTATAACCTAAGAACAGATTAAAATCGGCCAAGCATTTTTTTAAACTGAATTAGTCAGTAATTGATTGTTTACTAAAGGTTGACTGACGACGCTGGTATATTTAGTTCTCTTCAAGCAGCTAAATTGTGCACTTAATTCTACCGTAACCAAAAAATTATTAAACAATCAATTCAATTACTGACGTATTAATACATGATAATGATTAAATTAAGAACAATAAAGGAGTAATTTTAGTGATATCACATGTAATCATTTTATTTTATACATAATACTGGTACAGTTTCGCCAATAAAAACACCGTCTGGATAATAGTGCAAGTTTCCTGCTGTCTTCTCAAAAGTACTTCCACCCAGGCAGTGCTGTATTAATTATCCAATAGGCACGTGCCTAGGAGCCCCAGCCCCCCAGCGTTGGCAAAGAAAAAGTATTTTTATACTTTAAAATTATATTTTTTATTTATGATTAATAATTCAGCGGAAATATTTTATATTAATCTGAAAAGTGAAAATATGTCGTGTGCAACGAATTTACCACGTAAAGCGCAAACTTCATTTTTATTCCCAACAGCGTGGTTCTCTGTATACTATTACAATACACCGCTCTAACTAAATCATAAACAAACTATAGATTTAAAAATATATATTAGAGCTTGTAATAAATGCACAATTACCATCTTTTGCGCATTATATTCTATCTGCGTATAGCCTAGATCGAGCCTAGATTTAGTAAGTCGGAGAGAAATGATCATTGAATATTAATTTCTTTCAAAAATTGACTAGGTATCCGGACATAATAAATAGATTTGCCGATGCAAAAGTATGAAAAGTGCAAATGAGGGCTGATTTTGCAAAACTTGTAATATCCATCTAGTGTAATATTTTATGGAGATATTGGATTTAATGAGTTTTGAAAATAAAAATAATTACGTTAAATTGAAAAAAAGATACGTAATAAAACCTTAAATAATTATTTTGTTAAGACCGAGTAAGTATGTTTTTATGTTATATAAATACATACATAAACAAAAGAAATTAAATAAATTATGACTGAATATAAAATATAAAATGGTGCATGAAATCGCCGTATGTCTTGCATTGAAAGTGATTTACACTCAAGAGTTTTCATCTTATGTTTACATTGCGGTAATTTTGGAAATTATTTCGCCTTGTGTCTAAATGGCAACAAAAAATTAGCAAAGAAAAACAAAAAAAAAATTAATAACTTTAGGTTTAAGAATTTCCTACAACTTGTTTTGACTCTTTTTCTGTTTTCTTCCCTTTCCTTCATGAAAAATAACTTCATTTTATAAAGTGCAACCAAACTGCAGACACTATTTTTCAAACAAAATTTATTCGTATTTAGAGGTTAGAAATTCACTGGGGATGTACACAGTTTTGAATACGCCAGTCTGATTTTGCGGACATTTTAACTGTGATTTAAAAAGTTTTGATACAAAAATGTCAAATGGACATCGTAAAGTTCGCGAAAACGGCCGAGCCTGCGCTCGCAGTCGAGTGGTGGGGGAAGGAGCAGCGGCGGAGGAGGAGCGTATTTCGGCCATTTTTCGCGAACTTTACGAGTCTTTTTAGCATGCTTCCAGGCATCTGATCGAAAAACTGAATCTACGTTTTGTAGTGCACGATGTCAACTTTTCAAATCTTTTTTGGAAATTATTATCGGACTTACGGTAACGCATACAGGCCTGCCGGAAAAAAGCGCACTGCAAACTTTGAATCGCGATTTCGCGAAAACTAATAAACCGACAGCACCTACCTTTGGCACATATAAAGAACATTATAATCCCTACTTTCTCTCAAAATTTTAGCGCTCCAGCTCAAAAAATGACAGAGCTATGAATTTTCGAAAAAACGCCTAACTCGAGTGAAAAACACATACCTATTCATCTGCTTATTATTTTTTATATCATCGCACACTCGGTTCTCGGTTTGCTACTAGTATTTATGTCACGAGAACGCTGCTTTAAATTTCTATAGCTTGGCCTATAATCAAATCTATCTAAATGCTGTTCTGTTGTTAGAATAATTCAACCAGCATCCGCTAGCGCCACTATCAATTCCTAAATGAATAACGTCTGTTCAAAATTTCTTTCTTGTGATGAATCCGATGAGTCCTGTCGGGTGGGTCTCCGTTTGCATGTGGTAGTGGTTTAATTTCAAGAGATAAATAACAAATTGTAAGTATCCCAGACAAATAATAATGTTGGTTTGTTGCGCAATGAGAAACAAATTCTTTTAAAACTTATTTATTAATTTTTAATGGACTACATTTGTGTCAGCCGTGTGACCTGTTGGTCCTACACGTGGTGAATTTTTACTAATTTGTATTTTTGCTAATTTGTGTTTAAGTATTCACGTAAACTATTATACTGCTGAAGTAAGTTAGATGTTAATCAGGATTTAAAAAAATATTATCTTGAATTGTTCTTTTTGATAGTACTATTTTGGTTGTGGCTAATTTACTGACCAGAAGAATAGCTGCTGACCGGGTATATAGAGTACTACAATTCACTCGAAACTTTATGTTCTAGCTAAAAGGCACCAAGTACATCATGCACCAACATGTGAACCACGTAGCCTTCTTCAGAGGGGTACTTACCTAGTTCTAGTGTCTTATCTAGTGAATTTTCACAAAATCTTAATTACTGACTATGCAGATTTACGCGATTCGTTTGAAACTTCATATTCTGGCTAAGGGGCACTTAGTGGTTCATATGTTGGTGCATAATGTACTAGGTGTCCCTTAGCCAGAATATGATGTTTCCAACAAATAGTGTAACTCTATATAGCCAGTTAGCAATTTCACTAGAGTAAAGTACTCCTCTAAAGATACGTGGTTCACATGTTGGTGCATGATGTACTTGGTACCTTTTAACTAGAATATAAAGTTTCGAGCGAATCGTGCTACTCTTTACACCCAGTCAGAAACTTATATGTTAACTAATGACAATCTGATTAATTTCTATTTATTTTGTAGAATTGTGAGAATGGATGTCCCTGCTGATGTTCTGAGGAGTTAAAGTTGGCGGTGTGTCACGCAGCCCTGCACGAGCCTCACTGACACATACACACCTGACGTCATCTACGAGGCACAATATGACTGGTGCATAGGTCCAAACAATCAAGACTTTCCCTCGTATACCCCTGAAATTGATACGAGATGTTAGCTCTGGACATCAGGAGTCCGTTCCTGCAGCACTGCCAGAAGCAGCACCCGGACCACGTGCTCGACAATCCCTGCAGCTTCGCACTCGACATCACCACGTCCAGTCTGCACAATTACGTGCTGCAGGCCTTCCAACTGCTCATTTTGCTGCTCATCAAGGTCTGTGTGACGTCAGGGCGGATCTACCACTCCGTGCGCCTACTAGACACTAGACAGAGACGACATGGCCAAGGACGTGACGGTGAAGTTGTACCGTGACAAGGGCAGCTGGCGGTGCGAGCGCTACGCCCCCATCAGACGAGAATCAGGCCCAGAACTGCCCAGGCAAGTGTACTAAACAACCAAATATAACTTTTTTTTAAATTTTAGTAATATTTACAGATACATCAAATTCACAGAGAAAGCCTCGATTGTTTATATCAATGCACCAGTCATACTCCAGTTCGTTCATCATGACGTCAGGTGTGAATTGAAGCACTCAACACGGGGATGTAGATGAAGAAAAACTCTAAGTCATCTAGCCACACTGACCTTGGTAAGCAGCAGAAAGTAGTTGTGCTGACTGGAATGTCGTGTTCGAAGTTGCAGGGATCCAGGGATAGTCAAGCACGTGGTTCGGGTGCTGATCCTGGCAGTGCTGCAGGAGCTGACTCCTGATGCCCAGCGCTCGCATCTCACATCAAATTCAGAAGTCCACGAGGGAAAGTCTTGATTGTTTATACCGAGTTTATACCTACACACCAGTTATAGTGCGCCTCGTACGTGACGTCAGGTGTGTACGTGCGAGTGAGGCCCGTGCTGGGCTGCGTGACTCGAATCTCACAGCGGAACTCACACAGTCGCTCACTCAACACGGGGATGTACACGAAGAGGACCAACTATGAGTTGTTCAGCGAGTACCAGCTCACAGCGGTGCCTGCAGGACAAGTCACGAGACAATACCACGACCCGAGTGTCTTTGTAGCCCGCCATGTGGAGCCGGCACTGAGTTTGCTGCTGACAGAAGTACATCTCGTGTTTACTACACTTTTCTGGAAGTCTTGGTGTGTACAGCCCTGAGCCTGGTTCTCGTCTGGTGGGGGCGCAGCGCCCGCATCACCACCTTCACCGTCACATCCGCCGCGCAATCCAAGCAGTTCTCCTGTCACCGACGCCGCACCATCCCCACAGTGCACAAGGAGCCGCCTCAGCACGCTCAGCAGGTTGTTGATATCACCTCTATTAGTTACCTACTTCTGCATTATTGCGTTTGATATGAAGTATGCAAGTAAAGTCCTTGGTCATGTCGTCTTTCTCTAAGAGGTGGTCTCCTGAATTAGATGTACCTATCTGTAAATATCACTAAAAAAAATTGTATTTGGTTACTTTATAAATGGATATTATTTACTTTACTTATGTTATTAAAAAGTTTTAAAAAAAGCAATTATATTTTACCATAAAACAATCCTTTTATGTTCAAGGTTCAAAATCATTCGAATTAACGGCAAATTAAATAAATCAATTTTAGTTCTGAAGAAGTGAGTGCGATACAATGTAACATATATGGTGTTGACTGAGACAACAAGCTGGTGTTTTTTCATCATAACAATAAATCATTATTTTTTAGTAAATATGAATGATAATATAGAAATCTTCTATAAATCTTCTATATAATTATATTTGGTGACACAATTCTATTTCAGTATAATTTGGAATAACTTCTTCTAAGTACCTAGTTCTTTATTCTACTTGGACTATTTTCATACGGCGTTCTTAAAAATATTCTAAAAGCATCTAATATTTCAATATCCTAATTCATTACTGCAAATAACGCCATGGTTCACAGATAAATAATAGTCTCCTCCACTGTATTTTTTATATTTTTTTAACTACATAAGAAACTAAGACAATTAGTGAAAACGCGATGTACAAAATTCCGCTTATTAAGCAAGATATGATTTTTTTAAACTCTGGTATTTAGTGGTGACGTCGGTGGTACTTCCAGTGGCACTCAATCAGTTTGTTTCACTAACATTTATCTGAAAACAAATTATTTATTTATTTCATATTAAAAAGTCGTCTTGCTATGAGAAAAACATATTTTGTAGCAGTTAATAGTTATTTAACAAACTAGTGTGTTAATGAGGGCGATTAATAATTGAGACTTTTTAACGCGTGAGAGAAGCGAACGCGTTAATTGTTGAGATTATTAATCGTCTATTAACACATGAGTTAGTTACAATATTTTTCCGTTGGTCATACCTTTTTAATTTGAAAAAATTTCAATTTTATTCCATAACAAATTAGGACCGCTTCAAATGTTCACCACAATTGGATCGACAACAATGGACAACTCAACAATAAAAATCAACTGTTTTCAGAGAGAAGCGGGTGCAGTCAGTTCACTTAATATTGATTAGCAGTACTAAATCTTAAGGTTTTTTCGTTTTTAGAATGATGTTATTACTTTTATATTCATTTTAAAGCAATTCTACGTAAATATTATTTACCTAGAAGTGTGAAAATCATGTCTTTTAATTCTGTTTTGTATTTTGGTAAAACTTAGAGCTGGTCAAACTAGTGTGTTAATGAGGGCGATTAATAATTGAGACTTTTTAACGCGTGAGAGAAGCGAACGCGTTAATTGTTGAGATTATTAATCGCCTATTAACACATGAGTTAGTTACAATATTTTTCCGTTGGTCATACCTTTTTAATTTGAAAAAATTTCAATTTTATTCCATAACAAATTAGGACCGCTTCAAATGTTCACCACAATTGGATCGACAACAATGGACAACTCAACAATAAAAATCAACTGTTTTCAGAGAGAAGCGGGTGCAGTCAGTTCACTTAATATTGATTAGCAGTACTAAATCTTAAGGTTTTTTCGTTTTTAGAATGATGTTATTACTTTTATATTCATTTTAAAGCAATTCTACGTAAATATTATTTACCTAGAAGTGTGAAAATCATGTCTTTTAATTCTGTTTTGTATTTTGGTAAAACTTAGAGCTGGTCAATATAATACAATATTACGTGTATTGAACGCATCCAATAAATCGTTGATTAATAAAAAATCATGCATTTATAGGGGTCATAAATGCATGATTTTTTTACATTAATGATACTCATTAATAAACGATCAACGGAAAAAGTATAAAATGAAATCAAACACAAATGAAATAAGCACGAATAATGTAATAATGACAGATGGTAGTTACGTTCCCTGCCGCATCATGTCTCTTCTTCTCATGTTCTCATCGCGCGAAATTTTTTGTAGCCAATAACAACGTTCAATATGAAACAAACCACGCCCTGTACTACCTACGTCATGGAATCTTAAATAATTTATATCTTTTAAATGAAATTATTTAAAAACTTGTTTTCTTTATATTAGTCATAACAGGACATCTAATTTATGTTTTTATCGTTAATATTCCTTATTTCGATTATGGTGGAGATGCCTATTCGTCATTCAAAATATACCGGTCAGCAGAGACTCGAACCAAATCGGAACAGGAACAAAAACCGGTTAACGGTTTATTTCGATGAGTAATATAAAGACCGGAACAAAATCTAACCCTATAAATCACAGTGAATTGGTAACCAAACCTGAACCGTTATTTTGTGCGGTTCAAGTCCCTGGTAGCAAGTTTTGCAACCCAAAATAGTTATTTGTATGTTGTATGCCAAGGGCTGAAAGTTGCAGCTGCAGATTGAGGCAAGAGATTGTAGCACGAGCGCAGCGAGGGCTACAACTAGTCAAAGTCTGCAAAAATACTTTCAACCAGAACATTTTTTCTACGATTAATTGATTCTTATAAACAATTAACATGAATTTTGTAAATTATCATCAATATCAACATATCTACGAAAGCTAAAATTTTGAACACAGAAAAACAATACTAACAAACATAAATGTGAACAAATTTGACATTTACAAAGAAATTTGATTGGAAATTGCAATATTAATTTAAATTTAACCAAAACTAAGAAATTGTTTATAAATACTGGTATAGATTTTTATAAGCAGCGGGCTGAAAATATTTTTAGACCGTCATTATTAGCAACGGTCTATTTTCAATTTTCAAGTAACTAAATGAAAACTAAAAAGCCTACTTTTAATATCGATAAACAGTTATTTTTGTAACAAGTGCCGAAAATGAGTCATTTTGAAATGAATACAAGTTCTCCAACACGAGCGCAGCGAGTTTGGGAATTTGTATGGAGTGTCAGAATTACGTTTTCCACATGTGTTACAAAAAGATTTTTCCATAGTTATTTCCGAGTTATTTCTATGAAACAAATACGAAAAATAAAGTTTAAGAGGACGAATTTGTCTATGGACCAGGCGTAAGCCGAGTCCTTAAATTTAGATGAGTCCTCTATTTTGGAGAGCATATCTTTAAAAAAAAATACAAAGCATCATAGAAAAGTTAGAAAATATCGAAACTATTGATAAAATTTCAGGTATTATATTAAAATTCAAGGATTTTCAAGGAAATCAAGGACAAATTTTTAATTCAAGGACTATTCCAGGTAGATAGACATCCTGTCATATAATAATTAAATTAAATAAAAATTTCCCGCACTAGTGCTAGAATTTGCTGCACTCATTTTGAGTGACAGAATGTTAATTTTTCGCACTATTGCGGGAAAAAGAATTGATCATAATATTTAGGTATCCAGTCATCCAGTAATTCTTTAGTTAAAAATAAATAGATTTTGAGTTCGGTTCACAATGAAACCCACAAAAAATAAAGTAAATAAATTTAATAATCAAACATACCTTACAACTTGTAACAAAAACAATCTATTTATTTTTCATCACTCTGCCAGCTTTAAGCTTCTTCCCTTTCTTGGCCCCACTTTTAGCAGCATTAACGATGCCTTTAAACTGCGCGCTGCTCTTTTGTCTCTTCCGCTTATTCAACAGTTGCCTCGACAGCGGTAAATACGCATAGGGGTCAACTTTTCCTTTCTTTTTAACATCTCCAGAAGCTTTTTTACTTGAATACTCGTTACCAAGCTGAACCGGTCGATGGATTCCAGATCCGCCTGGCCGATATTTACTCACCGGGAAGGAAGAAACGCTGTCGAGATCAGATCGCTTGCGTTTTTTCGTCCCTTGGACGATTGCAGTCTCCGCGGATTTTAAATCATCATCTGAATCGTCGGAATCGAGGCTAATTTTCGGTTTGTGGTCATCTTCGGAAGAGTCATCATCATCGTTTATTATCAAACGACCGTCTGATGACGTTTTAAACCCAGAACTCTTCTTTTTAACAATTTCTTGCACTGCATTTGAACCTGGGCGTGTTGAAGTGATTTTTCGGACAGCAGATGGATCTGTAAAATCTAAATAATCATCTTGGTCTTCTTGCAACCAAGTGCTGGATGTTTTCTGTTTGTTTTCCCGCTCGGCTGATTCCTCGAAGTCGCTGTCGCTGTCGGCTAGAATGTCCTCCATGCTTCTTGGTTTGGCTTTAACAGTGAATTCTTCTTCGCTGTCGTCGTCGTTCCTCAAGCTGTCTCTCTGGCGCTTCTTGCGTTCTTGTAACTTACGCAGGTTGCGTAGTCGTTTGTACATGATGACATCAGTGGGTGGGATGTGAGCTGAGATTGAGTCGCAGCCGAATTTCCGCATTAGTTTGTTGAGGATGTCGCGCACGCGAAGACGGAAGTGTTTCTGACAGTCTTCCGTCATTGCTGTCAAGGATTTCACCTGCAAGTTTAATATAATTTATAAAGGAACATACAGAGCGATTTGGTTTCCAGTGTCCAGCTGATATTTCATAAACGAATAACAATAGATAAAAGTTTTTCATGTGAACTTCAGTATTATACGTGTTCTATATTAAAGCAAAAAATATTTTGTAATGCTCTTTTGTTGTGCAATTTTATTTACTTTTTCAAATGGGAACATATTTATTTTTCAGTTTCCCTAAGATCACATTTTTCTGAATTCAAAAATATATAAATTATTGTTTATATTTCGATTAAATTTATCACCAAAAAATCAATACAAAAGTCTTAAAATATGGAAATAATAATTAAATTCTATAAAAAAAGTCATTTGTGAAAATTCTTCTTCTCTTTTCTAAAGTTCTATTCTCAAAAAACATAATTGTAAAAGATCTGTCTGTCTGTCCGGAAGCACGATAACTTGGAACGCGTACGAATTTTCGACTGAAATTTTATATTTAAGCTTCTTCCAAAAAAGTTAGTTTTAAATTTGTTAATGAGCTTTATCTACGACTACTATGAAAAGTTTATATTTATGCTTTCAATTGTCAAATCGTAAAGTTTAAAAAAATACTTTATTGCGCGTCTCCTATGACAACGCGCATTAAAATGTTTTATTGCTTGCATAAAATAAAAGAATATGACAGAATCGAACAAAAAATGTTGTTTATCTACGACTACTATGAAAAGTTTATATTTATGCTTTCAATTGTCAACGTAAAGTTGATTGTTATTGTTTACTGAGGACCAAGCAAAAAAACATTTTATTGCGCGTGTCCTATGACAAAGTACTTTTTGATTACATAAAATAAAATAAAATGACAGAATCAAACAAATTTTTTATTTATTTATGTCGATATTATTGGTATCGTCATGGTTACGAATAAAACAGAAATTGATTGAACGCAGATTGAACTAACTGAATACTATTATTATTATAACAAATAATTTTTGTCGTAGATAAAATTATGTGTGTATTACGAGCGTAAAGTGTCTTTGTAACTCTTGCACTATTGCAGCTCTCGCCTTCGGCTCTCGCTGCAATTACCGTGCGCGAGTAACAAAGAGTCACTTTACGCTCTTAATACACAAATAACTATTATTTATTTCGATATTATTGGTATTGTCATGGTTACAAATAATACATAAATTGGATTAACGTAGATTGAACTAACCCAATACCATTATTTTTAATAACAAATAACTTCAGTCGTAGATAAAATTATGTGTATTACGAACATAAAGTGTATTTACGTCACTCGGGAGGATGAAAGCAGTGTTTTCCTCCCGCTAATGGAGGGAAGGAAGCGAGTTTTCCCGCGCGGGAGGAAAGCAAGTGTGCGAGAGGAAAACACTGTTTGCCTCCCTATTTGATTATCAATTAGAAATGATTCTGAGACTGATTCCGATCCTCGATGAACATGTTTATGAGCCCCTTTACGCACACACCCTCGTGACGTAAAATAATGTGTGACCCACGGGAGGGAAGGCTATTACTCCCTTGGGCGAATCCGGCGCCCTCGCTTCGCCCGCGGGAATAATAGCACGTTTCTCTCCCTAGATGCACAAAATACTATTGTTCCTCTTGAATAAATGAGGTTAGGTGGATCCTTTTCATTCTTAGTTACTTGATTACTTGTTCCTCTTGCACTATTGCGCGAGTAACAAAGAATCACTTTACGCTCTTAATACACAAATAACTATTATACAATCAGTAACACCAGCTTTATTAATTTTTTAAAAAATTGATGAAAATATTGTAAACATTTGCGCTTTCAATATTATTACTTCATTTAAATGACACATTGTTCGTATTATGTCTATAGCTATAACTTATGATAAATGCAAATAAAATCTCGAATTTTAAACGTCACTCAATGACTGCTGTCACTTTGACTTTGACATTTGTCACTTTGACACCACCTATGTTAAATTTATGGTCGGGGAAGTACTGTGGTGGCCACAGCAGATTTTTATTTAAAAACATTAAATTGAAAAATAAAAAATTATATTTTTCAATTCTGAAAAATATGTGCTTTTCAAAACTGTAAAAATAAATATATTATAGTTTCAAATAATAAAAGTTAGATAAGTGCATGTGAACATAGAATTGGTAATCATTATTTTAGTAGTTATAGAAAAAAATATTGTATAATACACGGGATATACTCGTACATATAACAGATCGGTGTAATTGTAGCCCTCCACTGCGCGCCCGGGAGACCTTCCGCTAAAATCTGTTACTTTTATCCCATATATAATAATAAATAACTATTTTCTTGCTAAATTATAGAATACATAATATCTAGACACTGAAAACCAAATCATCCCGTATAATAATGAAGTCAATTTCAAAATTTTAAGTGGAACTAAATACACTTTTTACAATATTAACGACTAGTAGTCAAGCATCGTAAGCCCAATTGATAAATACAAATGAAATAATGGATTAAAAAGGCTTTAATAAATAGTTTTTAACTTACGATTTCGGCTATATTCTGTGCAACAACAGGCGCGGGCACAGAACTAGTGTAAATCTTCAAATAAACCAAACAACTAGCGACAACCTCACGATTCTGTGACGACATCAACTGCGTCACCGTCTCCAACAAAATCCTAATATTATGTTGTCCTAACGCACCTGCAAAACATCAATTAATCATTAATCCACATTCTCTACAACATAAGGGGGAGGGCGAATGGCTTGAAATATGAACTTTACATAGCAATCGATGTACGCTGTTTGTTGATGACACTAGTATTTTTGCAAAACATTTTTCATCAGAAAGTGATATCAATATTTAGTCAATTTTCAGAAGAAAACGAATAAAATTCCTTCAATTTTACAGCTGAGGTCAAAAATTTAAACAGCAGTTTTCCAAAAAAAACTAACATAAAACAGTACATTTTCTTTTCATATTTTAAAAATATACGTTATAAACTAGAGCGTGACATATTTTTCATTACTTAAATGTTCATATTTACGAAAAACAACTCTGTATTATTTGAAAAAACATGTTGCTTTATTTATTTAATTATTCTTTAACATTAACATTTGCAACTTTATTTTTTGTCCATGCTCTAATA
Source organism: Agonum fuliginosum (assembly GCA_947534325.1). NCBI lineage: Eukaryota > Metazoa > Arthropoda > Insecta > Coleoptera > Carabidae > Agonum > Agonum fuliginosum. The sequence goes on along the minus strand of OX384045.1, from coordinate 12,812,973 downwards.
TTAATACTATAAATTAACTTTATTGTCAAATATCACATTATTTGGTAAAACAGTTTTTTAGAAAACTTCGAAAACTGCTACTAAAATTGTTCTATTTTATGAGCTATTTTCAAACCATTCGCACGATACCTTAAAGGCGGCGTTACCCCGTGCCAGTAACTCATTCAAGTCGCTAAAATCCAGTAATCAAAGTGAGTGATTTTGAAGAAAGTTGGTGTCTATATTAAATATCTGCAAAGTAAGCAACTTGTTCATGTATGTCCCTGAAATCATAGTGTGTATTTCAAGAAGGGTGTATTAAATTTCTGTTACTAAGGACAATGGAAACACTATTAAAAAATCTGTCTACACAAGTTGACAAAATAGTAGGAGTGGAAGTGCCACTTGTTCCAGTACCTAAATAGAACTGCTTTTCATTCCCTTGACTGGAATTTAATGCTAAAATATCTGTCTACACCAAAAAAGTGCTCAAATTCAGAGCTGGATTTAAGTCTCTTGAATAAGTTATTGGCCCCAAACGTCGCCTTAAGTCATTCTACTTACTTGTAAAGTTATGCGTGATAATTGCCAGCGCTAAAACAGTCGCCTGCACCATTTCCGGTGTGCCCCCCAAGCCAGCCAATAGCATCACAGTGAACTCCGTCATTTCCGTGTGTTTATCAAGGATTTCTCCAATAGAAATGAGGACATTTTGAGCGGCAGAACGACACTTTTCATTTATATCTTTACAACAGAGGATGGCTTCAGGAAGTACAGCTTTGAAGAGCTTTGAGTCGTGGTGGAGATTCGGCTGAGCTTTTATTAAATAGTTTTGGCAACGTAAACGACTTGAACGACTAGTCACATTCGCTGAGTTTAGGGTTTTTATTAATAGAGCCTGGATTTGTTTGCGGTTTTCTTTAACGAATTTTTTGCAGCCCTCAGATTCGCTGTTAAGTATTTCTTCGAGTAGTCTGTAAGCCTTTTTTTGTTCTTTCTTATTTTTTATGTCCAAAAAGTTTTTAATACACTCGGTATATAACTGAGATAATAAATCAGATGATTGGTAAACTGCTAGACATCTAATTATATCTAAAATGCTTTCTTTTGTGAAAAAATCATCAGATTTTGATTTTAACGTCGCTAAAGCATTTTTAAATAATTGTTCTGTTAATTCTAACGGTGAAATAGTTAAATATTCTTTGATTGTGTCGAGCGCAGCAAGTCTTTGACCCTCTTCGTCAGTACCTTGAGGTCGAGTCGTATATAAGTTAAACAAAATCGGTAAATAATTTTTTGCAAACCTTCCAATCTCATTTTTCTCGCCTGCGTTGTTATTTTCTTTGGTGTTTTGTATTAATTTTCTCAAGGAACTCATAACAAATAATCTTAATTCTTTTCGTTCAGATATTGCAGTACCGAGTACTTTAGCAATATTTTTAAAGTTTTCTTTAATATCAGTAGGATATTTACAAAAACTTGTAAATAAGCTCCATAACTGGATATAAAGTAATTCGTAACTGTGCGCCCCAATACCGTCATTGTTTTGTGAGAGCATTTTTGAGTGTTTTTCACATAAAATCGATAAAGGAAGAATATTTTTAGCGAAATATTCTAGAGTAGAGTACTGTATATTTTCTTTTAACACTGGAAGCAACCAACTTCGATCTAAATTAATTTCTCCTGTACTTTTCTTCAAACTTATTACTTCAAGAACCAATTTAGGTCCTAAATGTTTGACCGCGGCCCCAACTGCAAACTCCAGTTCATTATTATAACTAAATCTATAAGAATCTCGTAATTCTGCTAAATGTTCCAATAACGGAACAACTAATTCAGGTTTTGGTGCGCATTTAAACGCAACACTAAGCACATGCAGCACCAAATGCCAGGCTTTATTAAACTGGTACCCCAAACAATTTCTCAAGACAGTATAGAGCTTATCTAAGGGCGCTGCGTCCCCTGAGGGTCCCACCACATCCTCGAGAAGATTCTGAAGTGAATGAGTCACTTGAGACATAACTTGTGCACGTTCTGTCAACCACAATTGAGAGATAGTTTCAAAAGCTTTCGGTAGAGCTTGGCAACCTATAACAGGATCCACATCTCCGAGATGAACCAAAGCTGCAGTCAGAGTCGCCAACCACGCTAGGGTGGCTTGAACATCTCCAGACGATGGTTGGTACTCATATAAAGCTGTAACTAGTTGCCCGTTAAGCTGAGCTTGCATCACAGCTTTTTGTGATGTAAATAACGAATGTAGAACTTGCATTCCGTTTGCATTTACTAGCGCATTGTTCAGCGTCATTATTTTTAGGACGCATTCGCAAGCTAGTTTCATTTCTTTTTTAGGAAATGTGTGGATTATATCTTTGAGTAAAATCAAAGTGTGTAGAGTGGTTGTTTGTCCGGATGTATTTCCGGTAGACGATTCGATTTGCTGTATACAGAAATTAGCGACATGTCCAGCTGCTGGATGGTTAGTTGGAGGATTCGGTTCTAACATAAAACAACTGGCTTTTAAAATGGCACAAACACCGCTTTGTGCAGCTTTACGTACTTTCGGTTTAGTATGACACGTAAACGCTAAAATACTGCCAAATATTTGTAAAGTCGAGACCGAAGACCAAACAGCTAATTCTTGTGCTCTCAATAAAGCAGTCAACAGCCCCAATAAAGATTTCAAAACATGTGCGCTGTCTGAATCAAAATTCTTGTTCAACAAATCAATAAATATTTTCGACGCAACAGAAAATTGTACTCTAAGTACATTATGTGGAACTGACTTAATCCCCATGTTTAGTAAGCTCAAAACTGCTGCAAGCGACATTTCCGTCTCAGTAACTTCTAGTGTGGTCATCAAAGCTGCGTAGTACTCCGTTGATGTCTCAGTTCCGCCGTTTTGTTTAATAACTTCAGTGACAGCAGCTAAAACTGCTAACATCTCTTTGTGTATAGCTGAGTCGGGTTTAAAAACGTGCATCAAACGGCTAAACGACACGTTGGAACACTCAGACCAGTCTGATGCAAAAGTTTGTATGGTTTTGTAAGTTGAAATTTCTGATTCTGTTTCTGTGTCCATTTCAGATGGTTCACCCGTTGGAATTTTAGGCGGAATGAAACTACTGAGCGCGTCATGTTTTTTTAAAGCGTCTGACGTTAGATTACTAGGCCCTGACAATGTATAAATCAATTAAAATATCATATAATGTTAGTTTAAAATTGTACTAACCTAAATTTTCCTGGAAAAATCGTGATTTAGCCAAATCACGATATTTTCTCGTCTCTGGGTTAGAGCTTGAGCTTTGCCCTTTCGGCCAGCGTTTACCCTTAGTTTGTCCTTTTAATTTACTTCGAAATTTACCCATTTTAATATAAATTAATAATCATAACACATGTGCTCACTACAAATGTCAAACTTCAAAAGACACTACCGACACTACTGCTGTCATCTCGCGGCAAACTGCTGCACTTGTCACATGTGTCACATATTTGAATTAAGAGGTTAGTTTAAGTTACACGTGTAAAATGGGTAAAAATAAGTCAGGAAAACGTAAAAGACAAGCAGAAAAAACAGACGGGCCCTCTACAGAATTTACAGAAGCCCCTCCTCTTAAACGATTAGCTAGTGATCCTGTTCCCGTAAAGGTAAACTATAAAATAAAACATTTAACCATAACTCATGTTTTTACTTTTCAGATAAAATGGATCAACAAACAACGAGTTTTAGTGTTTGCAGCTCGTGGAATAAACCACCGAGATCGACATTTAATGGAAGATATAAAAACATTAATGCCGCACCATAAACCTGAATCAAAAATGGAGCGATCCAAAACGTTAACAATTATAAACGAAATGTGTGAAATGAAACATTGCAATAAAGCAATTTTATTTGAAGGAAGAAAGAAACAAGACTTATATGTCTGGTTTTCGAATGTTCCTGATGGACCCAGCGCTAAGTTTTTAGTCGAAAACGGTGGGTAAATTTTTAATTAGGCAAATTATAAACACATTTAACAACATATTTTTTGTTCATAGTACATACAATGGCAGAACTGAAAATGACAGGTAACTGTTTACGCGGTTCACGTCCACTCTTATCGTTTGACCCAACATTCAATGAGAAACCACACTATTCATTATTAAAAGAATTAATAACACAAACATTTGGTGTACCTAAACACCATCCAAAATCTCAACCATTTTTCGACCACGTTTATACATTTACAATACTTGACAACAGAATTTGGTTCCGCAATTTTCAAATACTTTCCGAAGACGGCGCCTTAGCGGAAGTTGGTCCTCGATTTGTTCTGAATCCGGTGAAGATATTTTCGGGTAGTTTTGGGGGCCCACCATTGTGGGACAACCCGAATTACGTCAGCCCGGCCAAATATCGTCAACAGTTAAGAAAACAGGCTAGTAATAAGTATTTGAACCGAGTCGAACAAAAAGTTATGAAAGAAGCAACAAAACCAGAGACAAGTTACAATTTAAAACCTCTTGATGATATCTTTGCCGGAAATCCGGTAGAAACAGCTAAAATACTAGAAAATGGTAACAAAAAAGATACCAAAAAAAACAAGAAACCAAAATGGGTGGCGAAAAAGGTAAAGAAATCGAAGATAGTTAAGACAAAGTAATGTTTTTTATTGTATGTGTGTTTATAATAAAAATATACTAAAGTATTTGCGTGTTTTATGACGTATAAAAAGCTAACAATCTTGTATTACTTATATAAAAATGTCAGGGTATTGAAGAATTAGGAAATCTGTTGTTCATTTAAATAACAGTTAACGCAACATAACAAATTATTATTTTTTAGATACTTGGTTAAAATTAGGCTAAAACTAATCATCGTGTCATAAAGTACAATGTTTTGTGTGAAATGCGAACCGCGAACATAGGGAATTGATAGGGAACATACACGACTATCGAATTTTCATGCCAGGTATCTTGATATAAAAGTGCATGTAAAACTTTCTCGTTCTGCTCGTACACATCATTATTATGCAAAGAAAATATTTTAATGAAAATAAAAATTTCAATAATATGACAGCTACTTTGACATTGACAGTACTTATTACACGTATATCGAGATGCCTAGCATGATAACTCCATTGTCATTTATTTCCCTATGTTCGCATTTCACCTCCACCAACCTGTTGTATACCGTGAGTTTATTTTAACGTCAAACATGGGATTTTTCATATCTATGGTTACGAATTTGACAGCAATGTATTAAAGCGGTTCTTTTTAAAATCGAACATAGGGAATCAATATAACTGTATAGTAGAGAGAAATTAAACAAAAAATATGATGTTGTTCGATGTAACTCCTAAGGTGGGTTTTATTTTTTTTTTCGATTACATATATAAAGGATATGTGGAAAAAAAATTTAGCGATTTCGGGCTGGAGCTTCGCGAAAAAATGGACAAAAACTGGTATTTTGACGCATTTCGAGGGTATCACTTCACTATTTTCTTAATATCTCCGGTTCTAATGGTCGTAGAAAATTTTAAAAAAATGCAAATTACTCGTGAATGAATAAGGTATTAGCCTGATTCGGTATAAATGCTTTAAAAATGATTCCTAACCTCAAAAACTGAAAATGATTTAATTGTTTGAATTTTTTACTAAAACTGTAATAAATCGCGCTAAAATCATTAGATTTTCCTGAAAATTAGTGAAAATGTGTATTTTGATGACATAATCACGTGGTTTAAATTTCAAAAGAAAATTCGCAATTTTACGGCCACAATCGCTATTATCCCAAAATAATTGAAATGGCCGCCATTTTTTGCCAAATCATCGTAGAGCAATTTTTTTCTTTTTAATTACGAGCTTTTTATGTTCTTTTTTATGAGAACAAGGAAAAAAATTACTTTATTTAAAGTGCCCATTTTAGGGCAAAAACTGAAAAAATTTCAATTTTTACATTTTTGCCATTTTTTAGGTGGCTATTGCATAAATAGTTGTTTTACGTATTTTTTGACAGCCGTAAAGTGTCACTTTTTTGACATGTGTCAAAAAGATTACTTAACGGCCGCATTTACTTCACGGCCGTTACTTTACGGCCGCATTTACTTCACGGCCGCATTTACTTCACGGCCGCAATATATACAGGGTTCGCCAGTGAAATGGAAAGATTTGATGTGGGGCTTAGAGCTCGTAGGGAGGTGGTGGGGAGGAAGTTAGTTGACTCAACATTATCAGCGTGGTCTACCATTTAGTTTACAATGGATAATTGGACGGGTGAAGAGCGGGTTGCCAGTCAAATGGAAAGATTTCAAAATGTAATTAATTTAAAAGAAATATTTTTTTATTAATAATGTGAAGTACAAAAGTAGCAATATAAATTATTTTCCGAATACCATGACCTCTCGCAGCATATTGATAGGTATTGCTGCAGTCTCGTGTTGAATACGTTGTTTGAGGGCTGGTATTGTCAAAAGTGTTTGAAACCGATCCACCCAGAACAATACCAGCCCTCAAACAACGTATTCAACACGAGACTTCCAGGCCCGACTTCATGAATGCATCAATTTCAATAATGGAGAACATTTGCTGAACATAGTATTCGGAAAATAATTTAAATTGCTACTTTTGAACTTCACATTATTAATAAAAAAAAAATCTGCTGTGGCCAGTACACGACCTCTCGCCTAATTCTGTTTATTCTACTAATCTCAAGACTAATCTAATAAATAGTTTTACTTACATTTTAATAGTTTCATGTTCATGTAAGATGTAAACGATAATGTAAACCAAGGTGCAAGCAAAAGATATCAACTGTACTGTCACTGTCAGAATAATTCAAATTTGATGTAGAAACAAATTTCATATCATGGACAACAAGATAGAAAATTAATTGTACTTTATTTTATTGTTAAATACTACCAGATTCAGTAAATTGTATTTATAATTAACTGTACCCATAGATAATTATATTTTCTTTTATTTTTAATTGCAAAAATTGTCATAAATAAATAATGTAACAATATATTCAACGAAAACTTTATCAAACTTCAAAAAGTTTTACTTCCGGTTTGCGGATTTCTACCAAAATGTTATCCGGTGTTAAGATACTTATTAAAACCTTAACTATGAATTTTGATTATTAAAGGTTTGATACTTTTTCAGTTATCGTGGACGAAAAATCGTCAGTCCATACATACATACAAACACACATACACACACACAGACATCATCGTGAAAATAGTAAATTCGTATTGTAGAGACCCTGAAACGTGCTTATCCACCAAAAACTCATACTCGAAAATTTTGACCCATTACAATACCTCTCTTATAGAATATGAGGCGAGAGGTAAATATAAATTAATTACATTTTGAAATCTTTCTGTTTTTGCCCTAAAATGGGCACTTTAAATAAAGTAATTTTTTTTCCTTGTTCTCATAAAAAAGAACATAAAAAGCTCGTAATTAAAAAGAAAAAAATTGCTCTACGATGATTTGACAAAAAATGGCGGCCATTTCAATTATTTTGGGATAATAGCGATTGTGGCCGTAAAATTGCGAATTTTCTTTTGAAATTTAAACCACGTGATTATGTCCTCAAAATACACATTTTCACTAATTTTCAGGAAAATCTAATGATTTTAGCGCGATTTATTACAGTTTTAGTAAAAAATTCAAACAATTAAATCATTTTCAGTTTTTGAGGTTAGGAATCATTTTTAAAGCATTTATACCGAATTAGGCTAATACCTTATTCATTCACGAGTAATTTGCATTTTTTAAAATTTTTCTACGACTATTAGAACCGGAGATATTACGAAAATAGTGAAGTGATACCCTCGAAATGCATCAAAATACTAGTTTTTGGCCATTTTTTCGCGAAGCTCCAGCCCGAAATCGCTAAATTTTTTTTTCCACATCTCCTTTATATATGTAATCGAAAAAAAAAAAAATCTGCTGTGGCCAGTACACGACCTCTCGCCAAATTCTGCTTATTCTACTAATCTCGAGACTACTCTAAAAATTAGTTTTACTTACATTTTAATAGTTTCATGTTCATGTAATACGTAAACGATAATGTAAACCAAGATGCAAGCAAAAGATGTCAACTGTACTGTCACTGTCAGAATAATTCAAATTTTATGTAGAAACAAATTTAATATCATGGACAACAAGATAGAATATGAATTGTACTTTATTTTATTGTTAAATACTACCAGATTCAGCAAATTGTATTTATAATTACTGTACCCATAGATAATTATATTTTCTTTTATTTTTAATTGCAAAAATTGTCATAAATAAATAATGTACCAATATATTTAAGGAAAACTTTATAAAGGATCAAAAAGTACTACTTCCGGTTTGCGGATTTCTACCAAAATGTTATCCGGTGTTCAGATACTTATCAAAACCTTAAATATGAAATTTGGTTATAAACGGTTTGATAATTTTTAAGTTATCGTGGACGAAAAATCGTCGGTTCATACAAACGCACACACGCACACACACACACACAGACATCATCGTGAAAATAGTAAATTCGTATTCTAGAGACCCTGAAACGTGCTTATCCACCAAAAACTCATACTCGAAAATTTTGACCCATTACAATACCTCTCTTATAGAATATGAGGCGAGAGGTAATAAAACCCACCTTTGGAGTTACATCGATCTTCGATGATAATTTCACTCTACTAGTATTATTCTTCTTGACCAATATAAAATATTTGGGCAGTTGTAATAGTTCCAAGAGACGCTTTCAACATAAACTTTTAATTGTTTAAACTATACCTAAATCGTATTTCCAGGTAGCATCAGTTTGACTCCAATTAACAAATTCAAATGTTTATTAATATGATTCTGATTCCCATATAAATTCTTACCTGATGTGAGGTGGTCAAGACTGGTACCTATGGCCATACCTATTAAATAAAATTTTAGATTCCCATATAAATTCTTATCTGATGTGAGGTGGTCAAGACTGGTACCTATGGCCATACCTATTAAATAAAATTTTAGATTCCCATATAAATTTTTACCTGATGTGAGGTGGTCAAGACTGGTACCTATGGCCATACCTATTAAATAAAAATTTTTATTCCCATATAAATTCTTACCTGATGTGACGTGGTCAAGAATGTTACATATGGCCATATTTGTTAAATAAAATTTTTGATTCCCACATAAATTCTTACCTGACGTGCGGTGGTCCGGTGGTCAAGAATGGTACTTATGGCCATATACCTAATGCAGAATAATACCGTACGCAGATGTTTACCAAGATGAAGATTTTTTCCTTGAAAATTTGGGAGCCTTTACATTAGAAAATCTTCAAATTAGCTTTTAATACTTAAAATCATTTACTTCTGTTTGTTATGTTTTACTGCTGGTTTTTCAAAAATTTTATTAATCATTTGTTATTGGAGTTTACTCCTTAAGAATCGATTTTCATATAAGGCGCCTGGTATTGAAATTTTATGAGGAGTGAAATCAAACGTTAAACGTGAACTAAAAGCGTAACATTTTTATTATTAATTATTAGTAATGATAATGATGACAATACGTAACAATAACCCACCCGGAATGATGTTTAATAGATTGATAATTAATGTATAATTTATGTAAGGTAGGTTCTTTATACTTGTGTAGCTGTGTCAAGCATTCATTCAGATAATAGAATTGATGTGGCGAATTGATAAAGGTGAATTGTATGTGTATTTATTGTTAACAATAATTATATTCATATACAGTGAAGTGAATAATGAAAGTATATAGACCTCGAACTGCTCGAATACCCGACAACAGATCCTGTTTCCCGAAAGTTTTTTTACCACAACGTAATCGATTTTCGGACCGGACTTACTTGACGATTCGATTCGATTCCAAATTCCCCGTCGTCAAGCAGTTCCGGACCGAAAATCGATTACGTTGTGGGTAAAAAACTTTCGGGAAACAGGATCTGTTGTCGGGTGTTCGAGCAGTTCGAGGTCGTCCACCTCTCCTCCTGACAACAGATCCTGTTTCCCGAAAGTTTTTTACCCAGAACGTAATCGATTTTCGGTCTGGAACTGTTTGACGCCGGGGAATTTGGAATCGAATACGGAACGCGCGCTGGGCGGCGATTATAGACTCGTTTCCGCGTATGTATGCTTCAACGGCAAAAGCGCGTTGCTCGTTCGTCCACATTATGTTTACAACTGAAACTTTTGTAACGCAAATTGAATATATACCGGCCGCTATACACGCCATTTCCATCCTTTTACAACCTCTGCTCGCTTCACAATTCTCTATTGAAACTAGGGAGGTTGTTTTGCCCCACCCTGTATATTACTTTACCGAATCAATATGACAAATGTAAATAGAATAAAAATACATACATGCTTTCAGTATTATAAGAGATGCGTTTATTCACCATCTTTGCCTATTGCATATTCAAAGACAATCGCATTTAAGAAGTAAACTTCAGTCGTGCGTCGGAGCTGACACACACACAATTATTTATGCTCTTGAACATAATGTTGCGTTAGCGCAACGTCAGCGTAAAGCGTTAGTTTTGATACGTTAGCAAACGTGTATAATATGTAGACAGTCGCTCAGTTTTGTTTTGATTCTGTGTCTGAGTGTTATGAATAATAGATAGCTTTGAATTTATTTATTGACAATAATAGAGAATCCAAATAAACCAAATATATTTTGATATTTTTTTCACAAGCTACAAGTGATTAGTATTTTTAAAAGAATCAAACGAATTTTTTTGTTCCTATATTTCGATATTATTGGCATCGTCAATCGTCATGGCTACTAATTATATAGATTGATTGAACTAACTGAATATCATTATTATCATTAGTTCCTCTTGCACTATTACAGCTCTCGCCTTCGGCTCGCGCTGCAATTTCCGTGCACGAGTAACAAAGAATCAATTTACGCTCTTAATACACAAATAAAAATTATTTATAGCTCGTATTTTAACTTATGAAAAATGCATTTTAAATTGGAATTGTAAAATATCACTTAATGAAAGCTGCCAAACTAATTAATTTTTCTATAAAACAATTTGCTTTTCAAAAGTGTCTTGATTACAAAAATTTTAAAAATTCGTGTTATTTTTAAAACTTTAACCTCCTGTATTTTGTTAACCAGAAGGAATAGGATCTATGTTCAATGACATTTTTTGCTTATAATGAGCTCTGAAATAAGCTGTTGATGTTTGAAACACCCAGAATAATTAGTTTTTTGTTTTACACAAAAAATAATTGTATTTAAATTTAAGCAATTATATAATATTAATATAATTTTAAAAAACGAATAAATGAATATTTTAATAATAATAATTTTAAGTCTGTTTAAAATAATCCTCACAATAAGTTTTTGTTATCGTAAACATGCTCGTTAACAGCACGCTTAAAAGTGTCGATTACATTGTATTTTGTATGTCTTTATGTATCCCTTTATCTATAAGTATATATTTTGGCTGTTATAAAAATAAATACAGAAATGGTAAAGAATATTTATTCGGCAAAAAGAACTTGAGTTCGTGGTCAGTTGGACTATCATTGTACAGTGGGTAAGATAATATAATTATTATAATATGATTGACGTGTCGCATGAAGCCTCACTCATATAAGTATTTAGTTTCAAGGTTTACATTTATATTTAAGTTTAAGAAACATAGCATTCACATAATAAACTTAAAATAACTTTTATAGTAAATGGTAAACATAAATATAATTTTCAATATGTAAACTATTTGGAACGGCGCGATATTTTGCTATTGACAACAGAATCAATTATAACAGCTGTTAGATTGGGATGTAAGTTATTTTTGTTTTAAATTGATGTGATTGACGGGAATGACTTCAACACCAGAAAATAAAAATATTCAACGCAACACCAGAAGATGCAAATCTATAAAAGTTATTAGTTAAATACCTGCAGCAAAAGATTCTGATTCATTCACAGCAAAATTCAAATCTAGAATTATTATAAATTCGACTTGTCCAAACCGAATATGTTGGACTGAAAAATAGTACTGGATTATTCATTTAGTTTAGTTTAACTTTGTCTTATAGAGACAAAACTAATTTTCTAGATTTTCATCTTTCTGTGTTTTAGATTTTAGATTTGAATTTTCCTATAAAAGAAACTTTTGATTTGATACAACTATTTTTTTACTTATAAATTGTTGTTATGTTATGTATACTTTAAATTATTTTCAGGACAATATCATCTTTAGCAATAATAGGAGTAACTTCAGAAGTATACATATTTGGCACGCAGTTTTTAATGATATCAATTGGAGTATTATTAAGCACCGTAATAATAAGTTATTTAATTATACCAGTTTTCGTTGGAAATTTAGAACTTCAAACTCCGTATGAAGTAATAGGAAACGTTAATCTATTAATTCAGAATTATATTAACGTTACATTTTTACAGTATTTCGAGCTGCGGTTTGACAAAAAAGTACGAATATTTATGTCAAGTTTAAGCGCCTTAAATACAATATTATTTATGTCAGTAGTATTATCAGCTTCTGTAGTACCATTAAGTGAAGTCACAAAAGTTTCTGTGCCAGTTTGCACAACAATTGTGGGAAGTATTTGTACAATTTATACTTTGATTGTAAGTTTATTTTATTTTAATAAGGCTTACTTACTTTTAAAGGTTTTGTAGGGTGGTTTCATTGGTGTAATTTGGACAGATGTCATTCAAGCAACCCTGATGTTCCTCTGTTGTATGACTGTGATGATTCTAGGTGTCAATGAAGCTGGAGGAATCAGCAAAGTTTGGTCCATTGCTGAAGAAGGACAACGCATCCAATTTTTCAAGTAAATACTCTTGCAACAGTATAGTTTATTTTTTATTTACGATGTTGTTTTAGCTTTGATCCTAATCCATTTGTCCGTCAAACTTTCTGGACCGCTGTTATAGGAAGAATGTTTTTCAGTTTCGGTTTCTTAGGTTGTTCTCCAAACGCCTTGCAAAGATACATGGCAGTCAATACCGAAAAAGGAGCCAAAATGTACCTAAACACACAAAATATAACTTAGTTTGTAAATAATCTTTATTATATTGCAGAAGTGCTTATATATCAAATATAGGATATGTTATACAAGTTATAATGGCAGGAATAACTGGGCTTAGTATTTACGCAAAATATGTTAACTGTGATCCACTTTCTAGTAAAGTATGTATTTTGTACAGTATATAACTTGAACTACACTAATATATTGTTAATTGTTTAGCAAATTAATACTGCAAGTCAAATACTGCCATATTTTATAAATAATATTTCTGGGCACATTCCTGGCTTTATAGGATTGTTTACCGCTGGTTTAATAAGTGCCGGATTAAGGTAATTATAATAAAACTATTATTAGACTATCATACCAGGTCAAAATAAATTTTAAATACAGGACGATTCACAATTTCATGCATTTATTTTAATAGAGCATAATTATATATAGTTATAGTCCCACATAGCAATGCAAAAAATAGTCTTAAAGATATTTTTACAACATCTCAATTTACTACAAAAAGTCGTCTAATGTCACTAATAATGTCAGTCTTTAAGACAAGTTCACAATTTCTTAAACACGTCTATAGTGGATGTTTGTTATACATCCAAAAAATAAATCTTCAAGACGTCCAGATACGAAATCTTTAAGACCATTTATACGTACGTTTTATAGACAAAATGATTTTTGGTCATAAAGACGTCTATATAAGAACGTCTACAGGATGATTTATGTTGATACGTGTACACACTCTTGGAATTTTCAAACAGAACAAAAAATTACATGTTAAAATAAATATGATATTATTTTATTTTCATAACAAAAATTAAATATTACTATAATAAAACATAATTTGAAAAAAAAATTATTAGTTAGTAAGTGTATAGTATTTAATTTAATTTTATCGAAGGCATATGCTGCAACCTTTCTTGGACGGTTTTCTCGATATCGTATAAAGTATATGTCGCAGGCTAATTATAAAACCAGTCGTTTTATAAATCGCCTAATCGTTTTCTAAATGACTCGGCATATAATGTCATATCATTTTATTGCACAATATGCCGAGGTTTTTGGTACAAACTCTGAACTGTACTAAAAAAACAATACCCTTCTTTTATCCCAGACCCGGTTTTGGTAGACACTTTGATTGCACTGAATTAAATAAAAAAAAACAATACCCTTCTTGAGTCTTAAATACTCGGTTTTGGTACAAACTCTGATTGAACTGAACGAAATAAACAACCCAATACTCTTCGTGAGTCCCACATACTCAGTTTTGGTTAATTGAACTGAACTAAATACAGAACCTATAATACCCTTCCTGAGTGAAATAAAATGATGTGATATTGTGTTTTATAATATACCTACATGCTGAAGATTTTTATAAAAATCCTAATTTTATAATCTGCCTACGACATATATAAATTATAATTGATTATGCAATGACAAAAATTACTTGTAGTACCTACAGTTAAAAATTACGTAAAATTATGAAATTGAATATGGAAACAGTGGTTCAATCAAAACAATTTGATTAAAAGACCTGAAATTTAAAATTAAGAATTTTGAAAAAATCTTCCGTGCATGAAGTTGTGTATCAACCATATATCAAATGTTTCTATAAAACATACTAAACAATATTTCTCAGTTCTTTATCAGCAGATATCAATATAAATTCCGGTATAGTATGCTACGATTTTCTGGCAAACTTTAAAATAATTAAAAGAAACTTTAAGGACGTCTTCATAATGAAAACAGCAGTATTAGCATTTGGAGTTATTATTATGATATTAGCTCCTGTAATGGCACAATCCAAATATATTTATCAAGTATGTTTTTGTAACCATTTTAAGATTTTTTGTTAATATTTTTACTATTGTAGGTAGCTATAAGTTTAAGTTCTATATGTTATGGTCCAATTACTGGAGTAACAATTTTAGGAACTTCTATTCCAGTAGCAAATGCATTGGTATGTGTGAAATTTTTCTAATTTTCTCAATGCATATTATTATTTTTTAGGGTGCATTGTGTGGAATGATTTCATCCATAATACTCATTGGAGTTCTAACTTTTGCTAGTTTTAATTTAGATTTAGCTTCAAAATATAAATTACCTTTATCTACTGAAAATTGTACAATTTATAATAACATAAACATATTAACTTCAACAGCTGCAGCAATAACGGAAGGGTATTATTGTATTTACAGAATTGTTGTATTATTTTTAATTTTTCATTATTATTTTAGATCTAATATAGAAGCTAGTGAACCATTTATTTTATTAAAATTATCTTATTTGTATTACACATTCGTAGGAACAACGTTTACAATTTTGGTTGCTTTAATAGTTAGTTACATTTCAGGAAAGAATGATGTGTATAACTTAAATCCAAATTTAATTATTCCAGCATTGCGACCGAAGAACGAAAATATACAAATGACAACAATGACAAATTGTGATGATTAAGCATGTAATGATCTTTTGTTGTTCAAATACAAACTATTAGATTAGAATTACGATGATATTTACTTTCTCAATTAATATGTACATAAGATTAGTATTTTTTGTGAAAACTGAAACAATTACCTATATTATAATTTAGTGTTTAATTTATTATTATTTAATATTAATTAATTTTATTATTATTTATCATACATGAACCGAACTATGCAACACAGGATATTGTATTAGCCGAAAACGAAAGAAACCGAGTGTGCGCACATCCTAAAACAGTTAACTTATTCACTGTGTGCGCACACTCGGTCGCTTTTGCTAATACATTATCGAGTGACGCATAATTCAGTTCATGAATTTTCTACCGAAGCATTTCCGGAATTTACATCATTCGGTTTTTGCATTTTCAGGTTTTGCATATTTTCGGACCGATAAAGTACATTTTGAGATATCAAGCCACCATTTTGTTTCAATGTTTTTGTTTCATGTTTCAAGTCAAATTCTTAGCTATTACTGTACCAAATTAGAACGCAATCATATTGCAGTAATTTTGAGATATCTGACCACTATTTTTCTTAAGAAGGCGGACTGAAATTTTAGGCTAAAGTGTAGAATAGGTGTTTAAAAGGAATTTCGTTTTTTTTTGTGTCAATCGGTTCATTCCTATTCTCTGTCCTAAAAAAATTTTGCCGCGGAAGCAAGGATTAGGGCCGATTTTGTTAGTTTTTAGGGTAAAATTTTTGACAACTGTCAACACTGGTTATGCTGAAAAATTAACAGATTAAACATGTGATTTAACGTTTTTATGTAATAGAGATATCAATAAATAAATATATTTTTCACAGATATAAGGCTTTTTATTACTTGCTTTTCTTAGTTTTCGAAATTATTTGACATAAATACAATATTACATTTGTTTTAGATTAATATAAATTTCAATAGTGTTTGCCATGTTAAAAACATGCTCTAGTACGGTTTTGTTAGCTTTGTTAGTGTAGCAAATACCAAAACCGAGTTTGTGGGGCTCTAGTACGGTTTTGTTAGCTTTGTTAGTGTAGTAAATACCAAAACCGAGTTTGTGGGGCTTTATTTTTAGCCATTTTGACACATTGAGGTTAACCAAAAAAATTTCATTTTCTTCAAAAAATCATGTCCGCGGTCTAATTCTGCTTGTTTAGGTCATATTTAAGCATAATAAACGATCTCCTAAAATAAAAAACGCATTTTCTCTTAAACACCTATTCTACATTCCAGCCAAATTTTATATTCCTATGTCTTATATTAATATTACACCTAATGCCTTGTGTCGTTGTGTCACACCGGCGTGACATGAAGCACGGTGCTCGATGTGGCATTTTGATTTTACTCGATGAAAAACTGACAAAGGGGTGTAACACCGGTATAAGCAAAATGCAATACGAAAATTTGTATAATACTTAGGCCCAGTTGCACAGTTACCACTTAAGTATTTTTTAAGGCTTAAGTTTTACTTTATGGTTTAGCTGTTGCACAGTATTGATTTTCAGTTTAAGTGTCACTTAAATGTCAAATTACTTAAGCGGTAGATGCGGTGTCACTTAAGCCAAAGTTTAACATGTTTTTGTGATTATTATTGTTATTATCCATTTTTCATATATTTTTAAAATGAATCTTAGAAATATTATTGACATTGATCACGATGAGGATGAAGATATCTTATATATTGACATTTTCATGAGAGTTCGCCCCACGCCGGTCGCCGTTATTTAAGACAGGGACAATAATTTCAATTAATAGAAAATAATTTTATAATAGATTTCATTTATTCAAGTAAAGAATGTTATAATTTATTAGAAAAAAATTAGACACCAGGTAGTAATATTTCTTCACGTTTATTAGAAAATTTTATTGGTCTAATTAATTATTATGGGAATAAAATTGCAGGACAAATGTTTACTTTTCTAATTTATTGTAATCCAATTACATATATTATAATAAATCAATTTGTATTGTCTCTTGCAGGTTTTATTTATATTTTCGAACTTTTTTCTTAAACAATATGTCCTACACTGCTCTTAACACCAATATGGATTTCACTATTGAATTCAGTGATTGAATTAATAGTGCACTGTTTTTCAAATAGTAGTTTTGTGCTTCCATAATAACGTGTTCGATTTTTTCCACTCTACAATATGTTTAGATTTTCTTACAACATTTAGTAAAAATGGTACGTCATACTTCATCCTATATGAAATTCGAAGCGCTTTTTATTTTATTTCTTTCTGAATTGTCCACATTTAAGATTTATATTCAATAATTACACAAAACACTGTTTTAAACAGTGACCTCTATATACATAATGGACCTGCGTCTCCTATATCTATCAAGGTTCGCGCTAGCGAACCGACGAGGCAAGGTAAAAAGTTAGTTTAGAACCAAAATCACGTTGCCGTCGGTTCGCGTTGCGCGGGACTATATACCGGAATTCTGCTCTGTGACTAGTTTCTTCTCTCTCTTACTACTGGGTCGCCCGTAAGAAGAGAGAGACAGACTTGAGTTTCATGATCGCCGGAGCGTACCTACCCCAGCGCCGCTTTCCCTTGGCGGACGTTTGGGGAAAAGGAAAATTTCGGAACTCTCTCTCTGTTGCGCATAAAAGACAGAGAGAGAGAATCTGACATAAATGACAAACTTGTGTGAAATATTTAGGTTAATAAGTGTCCACACGGCGTTAAACGTCAAAACATTTAAAGTAGGTTTTACATTATGTGATTTCGCATATAATAAATCATATGTGTTTATTTTTACGTTCACACTGTTCGATTTGTCATACAGAACGACTCATAAGCGAACTCATAAGATAATAAGTCATAACGAAACATAACTACATTTTAGAAATAGAACTGTTCCTATTTTCATATGATTTTTGTATGCTTTTTGTTGACATTGAGGTTATGTTAATGTTAATGTCAGGTGCTGTCCGGAATTGTAAACTTCAGAATTTGATAATATAACTTCAAAATGGCCGAAGTAAGTAAATTTTTGTATTAAAATAGTCCTAATAATTGTAATAATCAGTGACTAAAACTACTGTATCGATAGATGTTCTTATTATAATAAATTATGTAGAATTATTTAATTTTGTAGGTAGATTGGACGAGTAATGCAACACGACATTTGATAAGTTTCATCTCTGTTCATTTTAATAATATTACTCAAAGCTAAAATGCGCAAAATAATAAGTGTACTGTGAAATAAAGTTGAAGTAGGTATTACATTTGACATTTACGGTTATAGGTATTTATAATAAATGGCATTTCATATTTTCAATTTGTCAAAAAGTCAAAATATCATATGACATTAACACTCAAATATTTTATTTTTTGTTTCCATAGGTAGGCAGATAAATCAAAATTGTAAGAAATTTGTCGAATTTTTAACTTCTTGTAATTGGAAAATGGTGGAAGATAGAAACAACGTTTTGAATACATATTGTAGACAGTAACATTTAGTATACAATGTTATTAAAAAAATCCATTTAATTCAAAAATTTTGAGGATATTCCAGAAAAACTCTTCAGATCTTCAAGAAACTACCACTTCCGGTTGCACGATCAACACCAAAATCTAATCAGATCTAATCTAGTGTGTGTCATTATATTGTAAAATTATCACTACATTAATAACACTCAATTAATAGACGACTGTCAAAGGAGTCCTTGATTTAAAAAGGACGAAATTAGCGACGAAAGTTTTGGTACTCAACTAGTTACGATAAAAACTATTGTCGCTAATTTTGTCCTTTTTTAAACTCTAAAAATTACCTTACAAAGGTAAAAATAGACGAGGCAAGGTTTTTGGGATATAAAGTTGAAAATTCAACACAAGCTAGTGAAATACTATCATTTTCGCATAAAAAAGACGTGATATCAATTGTTGAGGCAAATTATCACTATCTTAATATCGATCAATCAAACCAACCAAAGATGACAAAACAAAGAGAGTCACTGATTTAATTTAATCGAAGACGAAACTAGCGATGACAGTTTTGGTCTTCAACTAAAGCGATTTATAATGACAAAGTCTAATGCAAATTGATTCAGTCAACAAGGAAACTTTTTTATCAAACTCTACCCATCTCAAATTGCATTGAACAACAAGGAAATATTTTCTATAAAAATGTACCCATCTCAAATTGCAATAGTAAACAAAAAATCACTATATAACTCCGATACTCCAGAATTGAAGAATCACCTTAAACCTTGCCGTCCCGTCTTTTTTCTTCAGACCATGTCAAATCGGCGGCGGCCGTCATTTAAAAAATGTCGACTTTTCGACAAATTTACAGAATAACTTAAAAACTTATTTTAAATCTTAAGAACAAAAATGCAAATCATGGTTCGCGCCATCGAACTGAAGAGGTAAGATAAGTCACGTTTTTTATTTGTTGGTCGCACATACACCCGGCGGAATCTCAGGTAGCCTTTGCTGAAACCAGCCGGCGGAATCTCAGGTAGCCTTTGCTGAAACACAGTTTGTAGTTCCCCTCGGCAAATATAAATGTAATTCTTTCATAAATTATCGGTAAAAAGAGAATTATTTTATCAAAAGTGCGAAATAATTGTAAAGTAGGCGTAATAAATTTTGTTCATTTTACATGTTTAATTTTGACATTTTCTTAGTGCAAGTATTTCCTTCACTTGATAACTCATTTTGACTACAAATGATACTGTAAGTAATTATTTATTACAAATAACAAAACTGCACATTAACATTTCGTTATTAAATTATAGAATTATTCATATGGATACGATTTACGAAAATATATGAATAAAATAAGAATACGAGATTGAGAAACTGACAACTCGGAAGAAAATTCATAATATATCAGCTTTCGCTACATGAGTGTGTCAATATCTTAAAATTTTATGTTATTAATTTAAAAATTATCCCGAACGACATTTGGTAAATATACTTTTTTATTATATTTACTTACTTTACATTTGTGTGTATTATTGTGTGTTATTATTTCGAAAGTGCCATGTACATTATGATTATTTGTTTACTAATAAAACGTTTTTTAAGGTATTATGTGTGTTACTAATTTTTTGAGAACTACAATAATTTTACAAGTAAAAAATATGAATAACAAATCCAAGCCAGCTATGCCCACGTCAAATTAAGTTCTCCTGTTGTTTCAGTTGAAGTTTATATAGGTTGGTGGAGGTGAAATGCAAACAAATATATGACAATGGAGTTATTATGCTAGGCATCTTGATATACGTGGAATAAGTACTGTCAATGTCAAAGTAGCTGTCATATTATTGAAATTTTTATTATCATTAAAATATTTTCTTTGCATAATGATGTATGTGTACGAGCAGAACGAGAAAGTTTACATGCATTTTTAGATGTTATTATTATTTCTGTTATTGATTACTCTTTTTGCCACACAAATTCACATTACATCGTTTTGTGACACTACTACAAAATATATCAAGATACCTGGCATGAAAGTTCGATTGTCATGTATGTTCCCTATGTTCGAATTTCACCTCCACCAACCTGTATATCAACTCGGTACGGCTTGAAATGGTCCGAAGAAAAAAGACGGGACGGCAAGGTTTAAGGTGATTCTTCAATTCTGGAGTATCGGAGTTATATAGTGATTTTTTGTTTACTATTGCAATTTGAGATGGGTACATTTTTATAGAAAATATCGTTTTTATCGTAACTAGTTGAGTACCAAAACTTTCGTCGCTAATTTCGTCCTTTTTAAATCAAGGACTCCTTTGACAGTCGTCTATTAATTGAGTGTTATTAATGTAGTGATAATACATCTATACAATGTAAGGGGCTGTCTCTAGTTATCTGTCATGGTGGACTGGATCTCTCTTTCTAAAAGTGATAAGTGCGCATCGCGTCAACTGAATATAGTTAGACACAGCCAAGAGGGCTAAGACAATATTTGTAACTATGTTTTATTGCTTTATTTTACTCTGTAAGTGTCAAACCAGTATTTAATGTATTTATCTTCAAAAATTTTGTAATATTTATTTTTGCATGAAATATGTGAACAAAAAATGGACAACATTGCTTGGACTATCTATACACAAAAATTTGAGAGAAAACCCCAGTCCACCAGTTATGCGGGTTGCGTTTTCGGTGGAGACACGTATATTACCCAAGACGCACGTCCATTATGTATATAGAGGTCACTGGTTTTAAAATTCATTTGAATTATGACAGTTGGTCATATTTTGTTTGTTTTTATGTCAAATTAGTTATAAACTGATATTCATGTTTACCGAAATTGATGTTTTTTCGCTTAGGTAAGTATTTTCTTATTGAGAACTGTACAACACGTACGGCTTAAGTATTTAGTTTAAGTGACAGTTTAAGGATTAACTAAACTTTTACTTAAGTGGTAACTGTGCAACTGGCCCTAAGTATGTTCACTTCGTACGCTTCGTACTTTGAAAGTTTTTGAAAATTATTTTTGACAGCTGAGAATTAATATTCTTCAATTCTTGATGTATGGTTTTCGAATGTTCCTGATGAACCCAGCGCTAAGTTTTTAGTCGAAAACGGTGGGTAAATTTTTAATTAGGTAAATTATAAACACATTTAACAACATATTTTTGTTCATAGTACACACAATGGCAGAACTGAAAATGACAGGTAACTGTTTGCGCGGTTCACGTCCACTCTTATCGTTTGACCCAACATTCAATGAGAAACCACACTATTCATTATTAAAAGAATTAATAACACAAACATTTGGTGTACCTAAACACCATCCAAAATCTCAACCATTTTCCGACCACGTTTATACATTTACAATACTTGACAACAGAATTTGGTTCCGCAATTTTCAAATACTTTCCGAAGACGGCGCCTTAGCGGAAGTTGGTCCTTGATTTGTTCTGAACCCGGTGAAGATATTTTCGGGTAGTTTTGGGGGCCCCCACCATTGTGGGACAACCCGAATTACGTCAGCCCGGCCAAATATCGTCAACAGTTAAGAAAACAGGCTAGTAATAAGTATTTGAACCGAGTCGAACAAAAAGTTATGAAAGAAGCGACAAAACCAGAAACAAGTTACAATTTAAAACCTCTTGATGATATCCTTTCCGGAAATCCGGTAGAAACAGCTAAAAAACTAGAAAATGGTATCTAACAAAAAAGATACCCAAAAAAACAAGAAACCAAAATGGGTGGCGAAAAAGTTAAAGAAATCGAAGATAGTTAAGACAAAGTAATGTTTTTTATTGTATTGTATTGTGTAATAAAAATATACTAAAGTATTTCCGTGTTTTTATGGCGTATAAAAAGCTAACAATCTTGTAGTGTTGTATTATATAAATATGTCAGGGTATTGAAGAATTAGAAAATCTGTTGTTCATTTAAATAACAATGGGTTAACCCATTTGGCGCTGACGTTGCGTTAACGCAACAAAACAAATTATATATTTTTTTAAAATTATGCTCAAACTAATCATCGTTTCATAAAGTACAATGTTTAACTGTAAAGTATGTATTTTTTTGTTGATATTATATTATTTATAAATATCTATTAGCAAATTTTGAATATGAGCAAAATCAGCGTTCAGAATACGTCATAGGTATTTCATTTATCAATTTTGAGAAGAAGAAAATACGCCCGGAATTTTTTTATAGCCTTGTAAAATCGAAGCCTTAGAGAACCTATGTGTAGTAAATATATTGTTCTAATGTTTATAAATGTATATGTTTTATGCTCTTGAACATAATGTTGCGTTAGCGCAACGTCAGCGTAAAGCGCTAGTTTTGATACGTTAGCAAACGTGTATTATATGTAGACAGTCGCTCAGTTTTGTTTTGATTCTGTGTCTGAGTGTTATGAATAATAGATTGATTTGAATTTATTTATTGTCAATAATAGACTTAATATATTTTGATAATTTTTTCACAAGCTACAAGTGATTAGTATTTTTAAAACAACAAGGCTTTCATGCAACCGGCACTGTTCGGAAGAATAGATTAGAAAAATTGTCCAATAGCATCATCAAAGCAAATAAAGAAAAAAGATAGAGGAGCATACGCTGTAAAATACGATCATTAAAATGAAATAGCCGTAACTTTAAATGAAAATGACAGAATCAAACACGATTTTGTTTTGTTTATATATTTCGATATTATTGGCATCGTCTGGCTACTAATTATATAAATTGATTGAACTAAATGAATATCATAATTATCACAAAGAATCAATTTACGCTCTTAATACACAAATAAAAATTATCTATAGCTCGTATTTTAACTTATGCAAAATGCATTTTTAATCTAGAATTGTAAAATATCACTTAATGAAAGCTGTCAAACTAATTAATTTTTCTATAAAACAATTTGCTTTTCAAAAGTGTCTTGATTACAAAAATTTAAAAAATTCGTGTTATTTTTAAAACTTTAACCTCCTGTATTTTGTTAACCAGAAGGACTAGGATCTATGTTTGTGGCAATATTTCAGACTCGCCCTTAAAAATAATTAATGCCCCAGACATTTTAAGTGAAGTGCGACAATGTAGTGTTTGTATTTGGTTTATGTTAAGGATTTTATCAGTTTTAGAAAAATCCCAAGTGTTTGGACCATGTTAGTTTTAAGCTGTTTTAAGTAATAAATTGTAACGTGTGACGAAGTGTGACAAGGGTTGGTGTGAGGTGATGCTGACCGTATGTTGGAGATATAGGCATGAGTGGTATCGAGAAGTAAGGGGTGTGAAAGGGCAAGTGTGTGTTTGTTTGATAATTTTTAAGTTAGTGTATTTCGTGGAGTCCTGTAGGAAGGAAGTTTAATTTCAATTAGCGTTGTAAATAAGACTGTAAATAAATTGATACGTGTACATAGCCTGTATTCCTGTGTTTTATTAGTATATTTATCCTGACAACTTATTATTGATAAAATACATTACAGGAACGACGAGAATAATCCTAATAACAATAATTATCAGAAGTGTGGATTAACTAATAGGTATATGCGAGAGTTTATGCTAACATGTTCAATGACATTTTTTGCTTATAATGACCTCTGAAATAAGCTGCTAATGTTTGAAACACCCTGAATAATTAGTTTTTTTGTTTTACACAAACAATAATAATTGTATTTAAATTTAAGCAATTATATAATATTAATAAATTTAAAAAACGAATAAATGAATATTTTAAAAATAATAATTTTAAGTCTGTTTAAAATAATCCTCACATTTAGTTTTTGTTATCGCAAACATGCTCGTTAACAGCACGCTTAAAAGTTTCGATTACATTCTATTTTGTATGTCTTTATGTATCCCTTTATCTATAAGTATATATTTTGGCTGTTATAAAAATAAATACAGAAACGGTAAAGAATATTTATTCGGCAAAAAGAACTTGAGTTCTTGGTCAGTTGGGCTATCATTGTACAGTGGGTAAGATAATATAATTATTATAATATGAGTGACGTGTCAAATGAAGTATTTAGTTTCAAGGTTTACATTTATATTTAAGTTTAAGGAACATAGCATTCACATAATAAACTTAAAATAACTTTTATAGTAAATAAACATAAATATAATTTTCAATATGTAAACTATTTGGAACGGCGCGATATTTTGCTATTGACAACAAAATCAATTATAACAGCTGTTAGATTGGGATGTAAGTTATTTTTGTTTTAAATTGATGTGATTGACGGGAATGACTTCAACACCAGAAAATAAAAATATTCAACGCAACACCAGAAGATGCAAATCTATAAAAGTTATTAGTTAAATACCTGCAGCAAAAGATTCTGATTCATTCACAGCAAAATTCAAATCTAGAATTATTATAAATTCGATATGAATGCAAACAAAGGAATGTGCAAATTTAGAAACTTTATTGTCGAAACCGAATACGTTGGACTCAAGAATACTACTGAATTATTCATTTAGTTTAGTTTAACTTTGTCTTATAGAGACAAACTAATTTTCTAGATTTGCATCTTTCTGTGTTTTTGTTTTTGCCCAATCTAAAATTATTTTAGATTTGAATTTTCCTATAAATGAAACTTTTGATAAATTTATTATTATTGTTATTATTACTTATAAATTGTTGTTATGTTATGTATACTTTAAATTATTTTCAGGACAATATCATCTTTAGCAATAATAGGAGTAACTTCAGAAGTATACATATTTGGCACGCAGTTTTTAATGATATCAATTGGAGTATTATTAAGTACCGTACTAATAAGTTATTTAATTTTACCAGTTTTCGTTGGAAATTTAGAACTTCAAACTCCGTATGAAGTAATAGAAACGGTAATCTACTAATTTAGAATTATATTCACGTTACATTTTTGCAGTATTTCGAGCTGCGGTTTGACAAAAAAGTACGAATATTTATGTCAAGTTTAAGCGCATTAAATACAATATTATTTATGTCAGTAATATTATCAGCTTCTGTAGTACCATTAAGTGAAGTCACAAAAGTTTCTGTGCCAGTTTGCACAACAATTGTGGGAAGTATTTGTACAATTTATACTTTGATTGTAAGTTTATTTTATTTTAATAAGGCTTACTTACTTTTAAAGGTTTTGTAGGGTGGTTTCATTGGTGTAATTTGGACAGATGTCATTCAAGCAACCCTGATGTTCCTCTGTTGTATGACTGTGATGATTCTAGGTGTCAATGAAGCTGGAGGAATCAGCAAAGTTTGGTCCATTGCTGAAGAAGGACAACGCATCCAATTTTTCAAGTAATACTCTTGCAACAGTGTAGTTTATTTTTTATTTACGATGTTGTTTTAGCTTTGATCCTAATCCATTTGTCCGTCAAACTTTCTGGACCACTGTTATAGGAGGAGTGTTTTTCAGTTTCGGTTTCTTAGGTTGTTCTCCAAACGCCTTGCAAAGATACATGGCAGTCAATACCGGAAAAGGAGCCAAAATGTACCTAAACATACAAAACATAACTCAATTTGTAAATAATCTTTAATATATTGCAGAAGTGCTTATATATCAAATATAGGATATATAATACAAGTTATAATGGCAGGAATAACTGGACTTAGTATTTACGCAAAATATGTTAACTGTGATCCACTTTCTAGTAAAGTATGTATTTTGTACAGTATATAACTTTAACTACACTAATATATTGTTAATTGTTTAGAAAATTAATACTGCAAGTCAAATACTGCCATATTTTATAAATAATATTTCTGGGCACATTCCTGGCTTTATAGGATTGTTTACCGCTGGTTTAATAAGTGCCGGATTAAGGTAATTATAATAAAACTATTATTAGACTATCATACCAGGTCAAAATAATTTTTAAATACAGGACGATTCACAATTTCATGCACTTATTTTAATAGCATAATTATAGTTATAGTCCCACGTAGCAAAAAATAGTCTAGATATTTTTACAACATCACAATTTACTACACAATGTCGTCGTAAGCGCGTCTAATATCAGTCTTTAAGACAAGTTCACAATCTCTTAAACACGTCTATAGTGGATGTTTATTATACATCAAAAAAATAAATCTTCAAGACGTCCAGATACGAAATACTCGGTTTTGATACAAACTCTGATTGAACTGAACAAAATTAACAACCCAATACCCTTCGTGAGTCCCACATACTCAGTTTTGGTTAATTGAACTGAACTAAATACAGAACCTATAATACCCTTCCTAAGTGAAATAAAATGATGTGGTATTGTGTTTTATAATATGCCTACATGCTTAAGCTTTTTATAAAAAGCCTAATTTTATAATCTGCCTACGACATTATATAAATTACTAGCGGACCCGGCGCGCGTTGCTACGCCTTCAACTCGAATTTAAAGGAATCTCGTTATAATAATTCTAAGTTATTACCATACCATACATGGTGACAATTCTAATTACGCCCATGATACCATACCAAATTTGAACCCAATTAGTTACCGCCATTTTGTTTAAAGATGGCGGACTGATATTTTAGTATGCTTATGTCATAAGTTAGATCTTAAATTATAATCATTACAAATTTGAACCCAATCGGTGCAGTACATTTTGAGTTAGCTAGCCACCAATTTGTTTCATGATGGCGGACTGACATTTTAGTCTGCTCATATTATAAGTTAGATCTTAAGCTATTACCATACTAAATTTGAACTCAATCGGTACAGTAAACTTTGAATTAGATTGCCGCCGGCAAAAATGTTAAATTGGCAATGTTATAAACAACCATGCAATTTGACATCGTTATAAACATCAAATAAATAAATAAAAACTATTTCCTCACAGTGAGGAAAAATATCATACTTCACATGTGGGAGAAGTAAAATGCTGCTCTAACACGTGTTCTGATTGGCCACTCGATTTGCTCGTGACCAATCAGACACTCATGACAGAGGCATTTTACTTCTCCCACTAGTAAAGTAATATACTATTTCAAAAACATATTTGTTCGATGATATATTTGACCCTGGATCTGCAATGTAGATGTAATGTAGGTAATTTTATAGCGAAGTATTTGTACCACCATGTGGCTGGCAAAATACGTTGACCTGCCATTCAACTTCTGTAAACGCATTCACTTCTGGTTGCTTTTGGCAATTCAGAGCTTCCAACGTACTTTACACCATGTAAATTGAAAACTGTCAACGTATTTTGCACCAGACACATGGTGGTAAAAGTTTATTGTTTCCATTATACTTACCTTATAAAATTATCTCGAATGACTTTTGCTGCGCCAAATGACGTCATTTGAAAACAATTATTGTATTGCTGGATATGAGTCAAAAAATGTATAGAATCTGACTCATTTCCGGAAACCAATGAATGTAGCGATCCTGGTGGCAGTACCAATGGCGTAAATTTGACTTGGCTATTGGCGCAACACAATCCAGGTGCTTCATTTTTAAACTTTAATGTCTTGCAATGTGAACACACAACGTTCATTGGTTCAATAGCAACTCGATTGCCACGTTATAATTGAATGCAACATTTCGACGTAGTTGATATTGATTCCGTTCAACTTCATTTCGCGCTGCTCGTCAGTTTGACTTGCTCGTATATATCTTTGACTTGCAGCATTGCGAGTTCTGCGACCTAAGTTGGTACGTCTAATTGGTGGAATTTTGAAGAACCAAACGTCAATTAATACTAACAATCCACAACTGTCTGTTTCAAAACACCTAGACCAACTGAATTCGAAATTCCTATTCAACAACTAATACATAGTAGTTAAATTAAATGTCTGGTTATCTAATATGTTTGTTATTTTGTTCAATTAAGTGACAAATTTTGAATTTTTCGTTTTTTCAGCGATTCTTTTGGGTTTTCTCAATTTTTTTCTTTTTAAAACCACCCCTGTATTAGAGCGAACAAAACAAAAAAAGAAATATTCCAATCGGTCAAGTCGTTCTCAAGTTATGGCGTTACCAGAAAAACAGGCATTCATTTTTATATAATACAGATTAGTATATTATGCAATGAGTTTATAATGATAGCTATTAATACGCGAGTATGGAATTACGGTACGAGCCATGGCGAGTGTCGTATTTCATACGAGTGTATTAATAGCCATTATACACGAGTTGCATACGATATTTTTTCTACTCCCATGCTTTATTTTTTTTTAAAAACTATTCATTTGCATGAAATTTGCTTGGGTGTTTCATAATGAAAATCTGTATCGAAATGATAATCTGTATCGAAATGAAAATTTGTATCGAAATGAAAATCTGAATCGAAATGAACGTCATTCAAGTACAGACAATGCATATATAATATCTTTAATAGTAAATTATAGCATGGGAGTAGAAAAAATTGATTATGCAATGACAAGAATTACTTGTAGTACCTACAGTTAAAAATTACGTAAAATTATGAAATTGAATATGGAAACAGTGGTTCAATCAATACAATTTTATTAAAAGACCTGAAATTTAAAATTAAGAATTTTGAAAAAAAAAAATTCCGTGCATGAAGTTGTGTATCAACCATTTATCAAATGTTTCTATAAAACATACTAAACAATATTTCTCAGTACTTTATCAGCAGATATCAATATAAATTCCGGTATAGTATGCTACGATTTTCTGGCAAACTTTAAAATAATTAAAAGAAACTTTAAGGACATCTTCATAATGAAAACAGCAGTATTAGCATTTGGAGTTATTATTATGATATTAGCTCCTGTAATGGCACAATCCAAATATATTTATCAAGTATGTTTTTGTAACCATTTTAAGATTTTTTGTTAATATTTTTACTATTGTAGGTAGCTATAAGTTTAAGTTCTATATGTTATGGTCCAATTACTGGAGTAACAATTTTAGGAACTTCTATTCCAGTAGCAAATGCATTGGTATGTGTGAAATTTTTTTAATTTTCTCAATGCATATTATTATTTTTTAGGGTGCATTGTGTGGAATGATTTCATCCATAATACTCATTGGAGTTCTAACTTTTGCTAGTTTTAATTTAGATTTAGCTTCAAAATATAAATTACCTTTATCTACTGAAAATTGTACAATTTATAATAACATAAACATATTAACTTCAACAGCTGCAGCAATAACGGAAGGGTATTATTGTATTTACAGAATTTTTGTATTATTTTTAATTTTTCATTATTATTTTAGATCTAATATAGAAGCTAGTGAACCATTTATTTTATTAAAGTTATCTTATTTGTATTACACATTCGTAGGAACAACGTTTACAATTTTGGTTGCTTTAATAGTTAGTTACATTTCAGGAAAGAATGATGTGTATAACATAAATCCAAATTTAATTATTCCAGCATTGCGACCGAAGAACAAAAATATACAAATGACAACAATGACAAATTGTGATGATTAAGCATGTAATGACCTTTTGTTGTTCAAATACAAACTATTAGATTCGAAATTACGATGATATTTACTTTCTCAATTAATATGTACTACATAAGCTTAGTATTTTCTTGTCAAAACTGGAACAATTCTATTATAATTTAGTGTTTAATCCAAACATACCTGTATATTAATTAATTATATTAATATTTATCATGGATGAACAAACTATGCAACACAGGATAATACATTAACCGAAAGCGAAATAAACCGAGTGTGCGCACATCCTAAAACAGTCAACTTATTCATTGTGTGCGCACACTCGGCTTTTCGCTTTAATACATTATCGGGTGACGGTTCATAAATTTTCTACCGAAGCATTTTCGGAATTTACTTCATTCGGTTTTTGCATTTTCGGGTTTTACATATTTTCGGACCGATATAGTACATTTTGAGATATCAAGCCACCATTTTGTTTTAAGATGCCGGACTGTCATTTTAATATGAAAATGTTTCAAGTCAAATTCTTAGCTATTACTGTACCAAATTAGAACGCAATCATTGTTCAATACACACACCAACTACCCGTCGATGGGTATTATTTTTTTCAAATAAATACTGTATACACTTTTATTACATATTTTATTGACATATTTTTTTCATTAAGTACAACAGAATCAACAACTCGTAACTATGCAAGTGACAGCAAAAAACATGTGACATATAAACAAACGAAAATTCTTACTACTGTCAATTGCGTCAACATCCTCCCACCTAAGGAACGTTTTATTTAAGTGACTTAAAATTAAGCATTGTCATTAATGAAATTTAGCAGGCCTAATTACACGTCTTCCACTGCGAGTTACCCGCACATCATGTACTACACTTTCACTCGAACCTCCTTCTTTGGTGTGTGATGTTGTGGTAGATGACGCAGAATTGGAGTTGACCACATTCTCAGGAATGCTGTCATCCGATTTACGTTCTTCATTAGGCAACGTTGTGGTAGCAGCCTCAGGAGCACTGCCAACTGGTAAACCTGAAGTAATCGAATCATCACCTGCTGGTCTCGATGAATGTTTGCACTCTAACGGATAGAGCCTCTGAACTGGCCGTAGAAAAATTCCTCTTGCGGTCTGCACTCTTGCTAGTCTTACTTTACCATCACGACCTGGAAACAACTCAATAACGCGGCCCAAGGGCCAATTTAGTCTTTTATTTACATCGTTACCCACGAGAACAATTTCGTTCAAAACAATCGGAACACTGTCTTTCTTACGCGAGGCTTGTTTTAACAACCCTAAATATTCATTTCTAAAACGTCTTCGCAAATCATCCCGCACTTTCTTTAGATGTCTTACGCGATTACCGAATGTTGTAGCGTCAATTGCATCAAAATCTGGAGTACAATTATCATCTAACTCAAAAATAAACATCGCCGGTGTAATCGACATTAAGTCTTTCGGATCACTTGAAACATAAGTTAAGGGTCTATTATTTATTACAGACTCGCAGTCACAAAGTACGGTAAGTAATTCTTCGTAGCCCAAACAAGCACGTCCAAGCACCCGACGTAAAAGTTGCTTCATGAGACCTACAATCCTCTCCCACCATCCACCCCACCAGGCCGCTGTAGGTGGGTTAAATCGCCATTCCATTTGTCGCACGGAACTATATTGTTCAATGTGTGCCAATCAAGATGATCGAAAGCATTTTTCGAACCGACAAAATTGGTACCATTGTCTGTGTAGATTGTTTTTGGTCGTCCACGTCGAGCAATAAATCTACGAAAACATTGTAGGAAACTGCTCGTAGACAGGGAGGTCACTAATTCGAGGTGTACAGCCCTGTACACGGCGCAAGTGTATAGACATACCCATGCCTTTTGTTTATTGTTTAAATACACCGGTCCCGCGAAATCGATACCAGTGACTTCAAATAACTTCGCGTTACGTACACGATCCACTATTAATGGTGGTGAACTCACATGTACTTGTTGTGCCATTTGTTTTCGGCACGTCACGCATCTTCTGATTACGCTTCGAATGGGTTTCCGTCCCCCTAAAATCCAATATTTTTCTCTCAGTTTAGACATCAGTCCTTGTACACCTACATGACAGAATTCTTGATGATACTTTGTTATAAGTCTATTCACCATTATGTGGTTTGATGGTAGTATCATCGGAAAACGAAAATTCGCAGTGTCATCTCTGTTTGAGACTTGTGTTTTCACCCGTAGAATGGCTCCTTCATCTTTAAAGATTTGGAGACTTTGTAATTGTTTCGAGGTTTCTGCATTGAAAGCCTCCTGTTGTACAACGCGGATTAATAATTTCTCAGCTTGTGAATATTCGGAACTTGTTAATTCGCCATTCATTTTTTCGTTCCGATTAATCGCATTGTGTTTAAAACGACACATCCACGCCAACATTCTCACAGTTTTGTCGTAATTTGAGAAGTATTTATAGAGTCGGTTGTTGTCCTCATTAGGAAGATCTAAAACAGATACAACCATTTTCTTCCGCTCCGCATATACTTCTTCTTTATTTATTTCAATTTTCGAGATAGGCCATTCGTTAGGTTCTAGTCGCAGCCATGCAGGTCCCTCCCACCAAGCAGATTCTAATAGCTGCTTCGGCATACATCCGCGCGATGGTAGATCTGCGGGATTTAATAGACCAGATATGTGGCGCCAATCGTCTTTAGAAGATAATAAGCGAATCTCTTGTACTCGATTCCATACGAAAGTACCCCATTGTTCATCGCATTCAATCCAGGCCAATACAGTACTCGAATCACTCCAAAAATAAGATTTTATATCTTTGACATCTAACGCATTTTTAACATAATCGTGTAACCGAGCACCTATTGTTGCGGCTAAAAGCTCCAACCTCGGGATGGTTATCTTTTTCAACGGCGAGACTCTCGCTTTCGCTTGTAGCAGGTTAACATTAACTTGATTGTTTGAGGAAATCCGTAAAAACGTAACAGCAGCATACGCGTCTTTGCTCGCATCCACAAACGTATGTAAACTCCACTGGTTTTGTTCTCCAGGAAGTCCATGAACCCATCTAGGAATTTTTATTTTATTTAATGATGACAAATCAGCATACCATTTTCGAAACTCTTTTGCAATGTCTTCGGGAACTTCGTCATCCCAATTGATTTTGAGACTCCAAGTCTTCTGCAGTAGTATCTTTGGCGTTAATAGAATTGGACTTAAATGTCCAATTGGGTCGAATATTTTTTGAGCTGTCGATAGTATCTGTCGTTTGGTTATTTTAACTATTTCGTGGTCATCCGTACTATCGTAATTGTGACACAGTGTGTCAATGGCTTTATCCCATTTCATTCCTAGTAACAAAGATGGTGCTTCGTTTCTTCCATCGATTTGTGTCATTTCCCAGCTCCGCAATTCGAATTGACCAGCAGTCATAATCTGACTAGCTTTCAATTGGAAATTTTGTGCTTCTTGTTCATCTGCAACACTCACCAGGCAATTGTCCACATAGAAACCTTCCAATAATTTTTTAATGATATTAATTGTAATCAAATCATCAGATCTACACTCCGCTAGTGTTTTCTTTAAATGATACTGAAGTGTGGCTCCAAGTAGAAATGGACTACAACAAAGTCCGAATACCACCCGCCTGTGTCGCATATGTATAAGTGATCCATCTTCTTTCATCCAAAGAAATCGTAAATAATCTCTGTCCTTTTCCACAATTCCTATTTGTAAGAATACTTTGCGTATATCTGCTACAATTCCGTATCTAAAAAGACGAAATTTGATTAAAATTCTGGGAATTAATTCAATTAAATTTTCTCCAGTTTCCAGACAATTATTCAGAGATGGAGTACCCTTTTCATGCGCTGAGGCATCATATACAGGTCGGATTTTGGTCGTAAGACTGCTGGTTTTTATCACCGCCCGGTGAGGTAAATAGTGTGCTATATTGGATATTTCTTCTATCGGTACTTCTTCTATTATTTTCTCTTGTAGCCACTCTTCGAAAACTTGATGATATCCTTTGTAATATCCCTCTTTTCTGAGTCTGGCAACAGTACTCTGCAGCCTGGCTTTTGCCATTTTTTCATTTCTGGGAATTGGTGGATGACCCTCCTTCCATGGAAGTTGCACCTCGTAGCGATCTGTAGAATCTAATTCCAGCGTTTGTTCGAAATGTTCTCTAACGGCCTCTTCAGCTTCTTGTTTACTTTTCCTTTCCAGTGGATCAGATATACCAATGGTTTCTAGTTGCCACAATTCTGGTAGAACTTTATTCTTACACAATAATGACAAGTGTATTCTTGTTACATTGTTGGTAGTGAATTCGTCGGAAATTCTTCCCATCAGTGTCCATCCTAATAAGGTATGCACTGCTACCAACCCGCACTCCAAAACTTGTGTACGTCCACTCAATAGCTTACCAGACACATCTGCACCAATCAGAAGCTCTATTGGTTCCGCACTACGGATATCTGTTAATGAAATGTTACAGTCCTGAAGCTCCTGCGTCCAATACCCTTGGTACACGGGCGGAATATTCCCGCATATAACTGGTTGGTCTAAAGCTTCTATTTCGCAGCTGTAATCACCGTCCAAACTGACAAGTTGTATATCGTAACACCTATGCTTTTGTTGTGCTGATGACGATCCACCTAATAAAGCGTGAATGAGAGTTTCTTGTCTTTTAAATGAGAAATTCAACGCTTCTGCTGTAGCCTTCAGAATATAAGTTCGTTGTGATCCCGTATCGATCACTGCTCGTACTTCCTTTTGAGTCTTCTTGCTTCGTAGAACAACTCTCAATGTCTGTAAAAACACGGGCATATTCGTGTAGTTGGCCAAATTATTATCGGCTCCAGGTGATGTAACAATCGGTTCATCTACTCTCGATTCTTGTTTGTTAAACTTTTCTTCTTTGTTCGAGGGCAAATTAGGACACATTATCGTCACATGACGTCCTGCGCATGCAATACATCGTACTCTTTCTCGGCATTTTGTACTCGAATGCCCTACCTTTAAACAGGAAAAGCAAGCCTTTCGTTTCATTAATGTTTTGCGCTTTTCTTCTATACTCATTTTCTGAGCTATGAAACAATCCATACTCATATGGTTAGGTTTTCCGCAAAATAAACAATTTTTGCCACCACTGGTTAATAGACAAGTCGCTGTTGGAATATGTGACTCTTGAGGTCTGGTTTTAGATTTTTGTTTCTTGTCACCTTAAGAGATTCCAAAACCTTCAATCGCTAGTGCGATTCTCTCTTCGCTCTCTACTTCTCTTTTCAGAAAGTTCATAACATCCTTTAGACGATCAGTACTCTTGTCTTCACTTTCGATAGCCGCGGATGATCGTTGCCATGCTCGTAAAAGTTCCTCCGGAAAACACGACTCAACGAGAGGGAACAACATTGCAGCACATTTGTCTGATGTTACGCCTAACGACTCAAGCGACCTTAGTTGTGTTTCTATTTTGTCATAAAGGGTTGACAAACCACACTTTTCATGCGATAAAGTGTTTTGTAACACCAACTTTAGTAACTCTCTAACGTAAACCTCGACTAAAAGATCTTCCCTGCCAAATCTTGTTCGTAAACTATCTAAAGCCTTTCCGTAGTTTTCTTTGGTGGGCGGGAAACTTTCTACAACTGCTCGAGCACGCGAGCCAGCTGTAGTCGTTTGCAATAAATACTGGAACTTGTCCTCTAAAGGTATATCTGGATCGCAATGTATCTTCTGAAACTGGCCCCAAAACGGTAACCAATCACGTACATCGCCTCCAAATTTTTTAAATTCGATTGTGGGCAATTTGAATTTCCTGGATGTCCCTTGCATGCTACACTCTGTACCCACTACTGACAGTTGACAATTCTCCGCCTGGAAATATTTATTATATCGCTGTTCTAGCCGCAAATAAGTAGCTGTATACTCATCTGATTTATATGCCTCCGCGATAATTGCTTCTTCACTGTCGCTCTCCAACATCTTGTTAAAATACGCTCTGTCGACATTCTTTAGAGCATCTGATTTTTCAGTCAAAATGCTCCATTTAACATGTACTTCCTCCAAGACAATTGGTTTAGTTGTCAACAGTTTCTCCAGCTCGTTAGCTGCCTTAGTAAACATCGCTCGTGAAATTGAAAGATTCTTCTTTAGATCTGCCATTTTGTGAGCAACGTCAATGTATAATCGCAATCCTAAAGTATACACGAAATTCACATAAACTGTTTCCCCGTACGAACGTAATTAGACCGTATCACGTTTATTATGACACGCGTCCCGCACTTTTGCGACACAATTCGCTACGACAGAAAACACTACAAAATCCACAGAACACACGGGTCCTGTCACGGTCGCCAAAATGTTAAATACACACACCAACTACCCGTCGATGGGTATTACTTTTTTCAAATAAATACTGTATACACTTTTATTACATATTTTATTGACATATTTTTTTCATTAAGTACAACAGAATCAACAACTCGTAACTATGCAAGTGACAGCAAAAAACATGTGACATATAAACAAACGAAAATTCTTAGTACTGTCAATTGCGTCAACAATCATATTGCAGTATATTTTGAGATATCTGACTACCATTTTGTTTAAGATGGCGGACTGACATTTTAATATTCCTATGTCTTAAAATTTTATTTTAACAAGAATTTTATAGAGAAAGAATCTGTAGATCCAGATGCCTTTTTAAAATTATGATTAAAAAATTGTACAGGATTATAAAAATTCCTGAAAATTAAAAAAATTCCAGTTTATGCAAAATTTACACGGTAATTATCTCATGATAGAAATTAATTTTTAAAATTTTAAAAACTCATGCTCATTAATAAACGATCAACGGAAAAAATATTTAAAAAATAATAGTACACCTAATGCCTATGTCACACCGGCGTGGCATGATGATGATGTGGTATTTTACTCGATGAAAAACTGTCAAAGGGGTGTCACACCGGTATAAGCAAAATGTAATACGAAAATTTGTATAATAGGTACTAAGTATGTTCACTTCGTATTCGTACGCTTCGTACTTTGAAGGTTTTTGAAAATTATTTTTAACAGCTGAGAATTAATATTCATCAATTCTAGATGTATGGTTTTCGAATGTTCCTGATGGACCCAGCGCTAAGTTTTTAGTCGAAAACGGTGGGTATATTTTTAATTAAGTAAATTATAAACACATTTAACAACATATTTTCAGGAAAAATGCAAAGAACACTGGCTTTTCTAGACATTTCAGAGTAAAATCATCTTAATAATAATAAAATTTAGTTTATAAAGTGTTACTTCCGGGAATTATAATTAGTGAATACCACCGAAAACCGCCAATACTTGAAAAATATTATATTGTGTGCAACGCGCCATCTGTCGATATTAGTGAGTACAAAAAGCATCGTAACCTCAAATTTAATGACCAGACTACAACTACAACTTGAATGTATTTGATTATAGTTTTATTCGTTATGTCCTGTTCACACGTTGCTACTTTGAAGACGCATACGTGCTACTGTAGCATGAAAAGAAATTCAAATCGAAACAATTACCGCAAAAAATCGTTATCTACACACACAACGATCAACGATGTGAAATTATCAACGAGTAGTTCTTGATACTTTCATGCTACAAATTAGCAGCGCTGCTATTTGACAAGCGACTCAGATTTTTTCTTGCTACAGTAGCACGAATGTGTCTTCAAAGTAGCAACGTGTGAACAGGGCATTACAAAAAACATTGTACAAACCATAGACTAAGTTACTGACAAGACAGGAATCCTATGTACCAGCTCGCGAAATGATGTTTGTAGCGTCATCTGATGTTGGAGATGAAGAACTAAATTTAGAGGGGTACGCGGGGCAGAGAGGAATAAGGTTTGTTTCCCTGCTTTCTTGTATGGTTCATACCCGTACTATTCGAAAATTAAAGCGCAATTTATAAACAAATAAATTATTTTATTTTACAAACTCGGGACACAAAATTGCATATTATTATAATATATTTTTTATTGTTAGCACATTCCGAATAAATTATTAATAATTAAGTCAAAATGCTAACAAATAAAAAAATCTGACGTGGCCATCACACAACCTTCCGCCACATCTAGAATTTAAACAGAAATGTATACGTACAATCCGGTGCACATTTAAAATATACAAATAAAAATCTCAAATATTCAAACACAGAAATTTGCATCACCTGAATAAAAAGATTCATTCACAGGAAAACTCTGCTGTGTTGAAGCCATCCTCCGTTCAATTACTACATTTAATATCTTACTTAGGACTTATATAGCGCTAGTATGCCAACTTGTCACCCGTCTCACCTGTCAATATTTTTTACGCAGAAACAAAAATCAACCGATCATGGATTACAAGATATCAACGTTTTATTTGATAAATTTATTTTTTAAATTTTACTGCAGTTCTTTAATGCTACCAGATAAAGACAATTTTTTTATAACGTAAGTTGCAAATAACTTTTCCTCTTATTCTCATTACAAATAAATACTATATTTTTCCAAATTTATATACAATTTTGACAATTAACCTTTTCAATCTTCAAAAAATATCACTTCCGATGAAGATATTTGTACCAAAATCTAGGGAGCTCTTCCAATTTATATACAAATGTTAAATACCAAATATCAAAATTTTCGGGTAATTCGTATTTGAGTTATGCGACTAACACCCCTTGACCACACACACACACACATACACACACACATACACACAGACATCATCGTGAAACTATCAAAAATGAGTTGTAAGGACCCTAATTCGTGCTCATCCACTAAAAATTCACCACCCGATTTTTTGCATGATTCCAATACCTTCCTTTACAGGTAAGCGGAAGGTAAAAAACATTATATTATAATAGAAACAGTTACCATAAATTAATTACATAAATATTAATTATCTAGTAAAATTAAATAACAAAGATTATAATAATTATCGCACTGTTTATAGTACCATAATAAGTTTGGTTGAGTGAATGTAAATAGTTTACAGTGTCTGTATTTTAAATAGGTACCTGATATTATTTTATGTGCTAATCACTGGAATAATATATGATAAATAACAAAAGTATGATCTGTTTAAGCTATTACAATTTGTTAATTAAATAAAATATGCAGTTTTTTAATAGTTTCATACAAGAGCTGATAGTAATAAGAAAAAAATTATTTTTCTTCTTTATTTTTAAAATTGCACAAACATGGGTGTATTTATTTTTAGAAGGTGTATTATGCAAGAACTATTTATACTAAAAAATTAAATTATTTTTATCTTCTAGTATTTGAAATAATTTAAAATAGAAAGGTCCACTACTATTCCTATATTTTTCATGTATCTCTGTGATACAAGATGTGAGATCATACATATAATTACTTTTGTTAGTTATTTACATAAGTTGTTATTCATAAAACAACAATATTGATATTCTTATAAACATG
The DNA here is from genome assembly GCA_947534325.1 of Agonum fuliginosum. Lineage (NCBI taxonomy): Eukaryota > Metazoa > Arthropoda > Insecta > Coleoptera > Carabidae > Agonum > Agonum fuliginosum. Next base: position 12,773,260 of record OX384045.1, on the reverse strand, counting down.
AAAAGAAGAACTGATTTTATAATGAAAATCAAATTAATTTTTTCTTTGTTTTAAGTATTGAACAACAGGGGTGTGAGATTATACTTAATTAACATTGAAGCAGGTGCTATCGTATTATATGTGAGAACATACATGTAATTACTTTTGTTAGTTATTTACATATGCAGTTATTCATAAAAGAACAATATTGATTTTATTATAAACATGATATGAATAAATTTTTGTATCAGAAATATTAAGCATATTCTGTTAGCTATTGATGGTTGTTTATTCAAATTGAAGTTAATTATGTATTTTCATACAATGACTTTTAAAATATGGGAAAGTAATCGTTTTAAAGATTTGTTCAAAAATAGATTTACAAATATTTAGATGTACCTATTCTTGTAAGAGTATTGTATACGCGGACTCAAAGTGAAATTTTTTATTTACTGGTTCGTTGAGTTCTTGGAGATTATAATTAGTATAGTATCATCTAGCTTATGTTAAATATATCACAGGCTTAAAATAGTTTCCAATTTTTTTTTCATTTTATGCTGGATCGTTGAGATACTGTTGATAATAAATTTGTGTTTGGTATCATTTTGATTAAGCTAAATATATCACAGGCTGAACTACTCAAGATGATAATTAGTGTACGGTATTATTTTGATGGGGTATGTTAAATATATCACAGACTTGAAGTAATTTCCAAGATTTTTTTCGTTGATCGTTGATCAGCTGAAAATGATATTAGGTGTACGATATCATCTAGCTTATGTAAAATTAATCACAGATTTGGATAAATTTCTACGATTATGATCCACAAAGGATTGTTGAGCTCCTGCAGATGATATTTGTATTTGGCATAGTTATGAAACCGCGAAAATATACCATGAACCTGAAGGACTTCTTCAAGTTTGGGCCAACACAGGATGATATTAGTGTTTGGCATTCGTCTGTAGATCTTGTAACCGTACTAAAAACAAACAAATAAAACAATCATAAGTCATCGTTGCTTAATAATGTTATGTAAGTATAAATACATACCACTTCGAGGAGTCCGCGTCATATCTAATTTCCGACGTTTTGGCGTTGTGACATCGTCATCTGCCTGGTCCCTTAATCTTTTCTCTCCCGACTGTGGCGTCCAGAGTCGCATGGCAGGTGTCGTCTCCAGGTTACACAAATCTGAAGATGGTCGCATGGAGGGTGTCTTATGCCTGTGGCACACCGGCCGAGGAGCATCGAGTAACTCCTCGATGAAACGATAGAACGCACCCCGTCCTCGACGAAAAATAGGGGCGCCGCTATTTTCATCGAGTTGTTCCTCGATGAAACGAAGGTATCTCATCTCAGACGTATCTTTGGATTTGATTTCGCGCAAAACTTTGATGTATTTGTCACCGATTAAATAGAAATCCATCGCGGACGGGTGCATTCTTTCGTTTCATCGAGGAGTTACTCGATGGTCCTCGATGCTCCTCGACCGGTGTGCCACAGGCATTAGGTATTGTTATTATTTGTTGTTCTTGTTATTTTTCGTGGATTTGTGTTCGTTTTAGAGCATCTGATCTGAATTTAGAGCATCTGACTAGAATTATTCTTAAGATTATTGTTGTATTTATCAATTTATCACAGCTTGACACATCAGTTGGGTCTAGAATATCTCCATCGGCTAATGTATCTTTATCTTCATCATTACCTGAATTTGTTCAAATTGTCAAATTTTAAGTAAATCTAATAAAAAATAGTATTACTTACTATATTCCAGAGTAAAGGCTCCTAAATTAGATTGACTAGGTTTACTTTTCAGATTATCAACATCTTTGAGGTTAGGTACATTATGTTCACTGTATAATTTATACTATCACTACAAACATTGCTTTCAGTTGTCTGCAACTCCAACGCTTTTTTAACTAACAATTGTAATGCCTAGTCCATTTTGCTTGATTAATAAATTATTTGACAGCAGTTTTTCCAAATCACAGGATCCACTACACAACTTGTCAGTTGTCACGAATTTGCCCGAACGGCCCGAACGTAACCGATTACACAACATAACCGTAATAGGGTAGTTTACCATTTTTTTTTAAATTTTTTATTGAAACTTCATGTTATTTGAAAGCGATTGAGAGTACTGATAAGCCTTAATTGTTCTTAATAAAGCTGTAATTAATTTTTAAAGTTTATGTGACGTAGATGTACAACTGAAAATCTTCTCAAACAATGGGGCTGGAATTAAAATGTACTCATATAAAATCAAGTGTTTTTAAATGTTACAAAATATAAAATACAATTTGGTAGTTTATTTATTACTGTATGTAAGAATACACGTGAAAATATATTATTTAGATATATAATTTATTAATTTCCCTTCAAAAATTTGATCCTGAGTTTTAGTACCACTTATATGATTCGCAGACCTATGTCATTCAACATATCTTGCAATGGGAGTATTCGGTCAAAGCTTATCAATTTTCATTACAGATTTAGCAAAAAAAGTATGATTTTATGCTAGCGCGCTAAACTGCACATATTTTACTACAAAATTCGGGCAAGGTACATTGGAATTATCAAATAATTTAATTTAATTTTTGTTACTTCAATTAATGACATTGATTGGAATGATAACGGATCCACGATATCTACGAAATAAGTATTATAAAATGTCAAATTGGTTAAATATTTTGACAATTATATCGTTTGTCTGTCCCTATGGTTTGTATTTATATTTTACGGCTAATATCGAAGACTCAACGAAGCAAAGTCCCTAACGTGTAACTTTATTTTGCAGAAATCGTTATAAATAAATTTAATTTCTTGTGATTAATTTTTAAAGTACATTACTTTACATGACAGTTCATAGATAAAGAGACACTACGTTGAACAAAGATAGACGGCATACACGTTGCAATAATTCAGAATAGGATAGATGTGTGAGAGAGAGAACGCATTACTGTGACGTAGATGTACGATACGTAAAATCTCAAATATTTAAAGAACTATTAACTTTTTGAAAACTTTTTTCATGGTAATAACTTATTACTGGGGTCTCCCTTCAATATAATTGACTGGATTGCTAATTTGCTACTATGGTAAACTACCCTATTAAATGAAATTTGGCCATATTCTATGTTTTCTTAAGTTATGTTATGTTAAGTTATGGTTCTTATGTAAACTATGAAACATTATACGTCAATAAGCACATTTATTTTTTCGTTATGTTATGCTATGATACTTTATGTTATGTTATGTAAACTCTGAATCAGGCTTTAAGCTAAGTTTCCATGCATGCGTTTCATCCGTAACTGCGCGGACACAATCGCATAAAATACCTTCTAAACACGGAATTTTATATGTAGAATTTACATACCTACACTAATCTGTCAAAATAAAACGACGTGGTACTAAAGCCTAGTTTCCATGCATGCGTTTCATCCGTTCCGTTCTATCCGTCGCAAGTTGTGATTGGCTAGTTCAAATTATGAAAAATTGGCGCGTTGGTAAATGCAGCGACGGACAGAGTTCGTCTACTCTCTACTCGTTGCAGCGCGACCTTGAAAACGGATGCTTTGATGTCACTTTGACAGTTAGCAAGTGGTTTCATACGGTTATTTGTATTTGTTTGGTTTACCTAAGCAACATGATTAGCTTCGTAAGTTTATAAAATCGTAATTAATATTATGTCATAACAGCAGTGAATAGAAGTACCAATCAAAACATCAAAACGGATGGAACGCAACGGACACATGTGAACAGTCCAGTGGCGGTGCGTGACTCCTAAGTTAGGTGAGGCTAAAAAAAAATGCGCCGCAGGCGAATTTTTTTTTGGTTCAAGGTCAAATGCTTTAAACGCCTTTAAATACTTTGTATCATCATTTCAATGAAACGTTCTAAAATCAATTTTTTACGCATAAAATCAATAAAACAATAGAACTTTATTTCATTACTTAAATAAATAATTTTTTTGTGAGTCAAGATAAAACGCTATAATCGTAAAAACAGCAGATAATATTTTTTAAATTTTGTTTTCTCTAACGCACAAGAGTATATTTAGTACGTCCACAACAAGTACATACATATTTAAAATTTAAATAAAGTAGGTAACAGAATAGAAAAAACATTCAATAATACGCGGCTAGCGTTCTGCAGCTCTCGGTAAAACAACATTCAAGCGTGAGGCGAACAAATTTTATCTGTTCTTGATTATTATGATTCTTATTCTGTCCATATATTAAATATTTATAATAAATATTTAATTAATATAATTTTATTTATTTCTTCATAATATAGAAATGTTGAATAGTAGTTGAATGATGTCATTGTTTATTATTTAAATATTGATAAAATTATTACAAGTTCTATTTGTTAGATTTTACATTTATTCTTATTGGTTATTCATAATTTTTATTAGAAACTATTAGTTTCAAAACATAACTAATTATAAAATAGCATTCACAACAATAAATAAGACAAGCAATCAACAACAAAGTAAAAATAAACTTTGTTTCTTCACGTGTATTTAGTTGTGTGCGCTAGGCTATGCGAGGCTGTGCGCTGTGTATGTGTGTGCGGTGTGCCTTGCGCGAAGACAGACGATATTTCCCTAGCCTCTCTCAAGGCCTCTCCACCGCATGAACATACGAGAATACACACACGTCACTCCGTCGCTCGGTCGCACTGACGATGAATGAAACCAACCGTTGCAGCAGCAGCCTCACTGTACACATTATTTATGATTCGCGCGAAAATAACACTATTTAAATACTTTTTTGCATTATTGTGCAACAATAATTATTTTTAAATAAATGTAGTCGATTTATAATAAAAAATAAATTAGATAAATAAAATTATAATAAAAATTAAAAAATTTAAAATTACGATTTTACGCGGTGAGGCTCAGCCTCACCTGCCTCATCTGACGCACCGCCACTGGAACAGTCTAAATTTCATACGACGTCAAGTTTGCAGCGACTTATAAAACGGAACGGATGAAACGTATGCATGGAAACTTAGCTTACGTATCCGTTCTACGGATCAAGTAGAAAGTAGACGACTCGGTCCGTCGTTGATCCGCTACTGTCTTGATTTTCACGAATTTAAATTTAGCGAATCAGATCTCTCGACGGATAAAACGCGACGGATGAAACGCATGCATGGAAACTTAGCTTTCGAGAACCTATGTGTAGTAAATATCTCTTATATACTAAAAGGCATATGTATATAACGCATCAACTAACATTTTTTATTTCACGTTTTCACAAAAACTATATTATTAAATTGTATGGGAATTTTTTTATTTATTTAATCAAATTGAGATACATCATCTTTGAACTTTGTAGATTTTTACAATAAGGCGAGCTCATGTACAGTAATGTTCAGAAATAATGCCCAGAAGCCCCACTCCAGAGCCGACAGTTTATGAAAAATTCGATATACGTTCGATTGAGTGAGGGTGATGAGACATAAGTAGCAAAGGAAAGGTATATTGCTTCCATTCCAAGAAAATAGAACCAAATTTAGAAGTATCCTCTTTACCTGAGAGGCAAGAAAATATCTTGACAAGTGTATGAAATCCAAATGAATTTTGAACCAGAGAGTTAAACTGTAACCTACAATGTAAGAAATAAAAATGTTTAGATTTTTGTTTCAGTTTTAATCTGATTTAATTAACAAATCTAATTCAATAAATTATTTTTTCAATACCTGCACCGAAAACGCTACCTTATTACGTCCCTATTATTAGGGACGAAAGTGAGGTATTTCTGACCGGTCAGTATTATTCCTCCCTGGGCAGTAAAAGTAGTTTTCCTCCCGCTTTATGCGGGTATCCACTTTATTTTTTCTCCTTAGGGAGGAAAAGTACTTTTTCTCTCGCCTTATGCGGAAATCCACTTTATCTTTTCCTCCCTAGAGAGAAAAAATACTTTTCCTCCCGCTTTATGCAGGATACCAAAATATATTATTTAGATTATTTTTAATTATTATTAGAGATATAACGAATAGTAAATGCGCCGAATAACGAATATAATGTATGATTGTCTGTCGAATAACCGAATATTTAGCGAATATTCTGCACTCTTATGGCGCCAAAAAAAAAACGATAAACTTACATCGAATGCAGAGAATCTTATTTTTTACTCCATAATTTTCCGCTTTTAAATTTTAATAACGAATAGTTAATCATTTTTATTCGAAATGAATTTTGAACCAGAGAGTTAAACTGTAACGACCATTTTTTGTGATTTTTTGTTGATACACCTTTGTTTATATATATTTTTTTACATTTATCTTATTTTAAGTTCTTTTTTGTTTATTCGACGATCATAACTGTGATATTTCTTTGCATATGGTACTTTTTGTTATTTACTTCTGACGACCATTTTTTGTAATATTTATTTATTTATTTGAATATAAGATCTATAAAAATATATCGTTATAATGTAATTAAATTATATTATTCTTAAATATGTTTTATTATTAATTTACCTATTATTGTCTTTGTATTACAAAGTTTAGAAATAGATATATGTAAATATAAAAAGCATCGTTTAATTATTTTTTATGATAATTCTTAACGCATAATTTAATTTGAGTTACTTCACTACAATATGTTTTATAAATAAATAGATATGAATTAATGAGTTCTAATTTTAATGCAGAATTTTGACAATACTAGTGATTCAATAAGAAAGTATCTATCCGAGGTATCATCGAAAGTAGTGAATCCTAATTTACAAAATATTTCAAAATCTGAAGCCTTTTACCGTAGCTAATGTTGTTTTTCCGAGAAAATTGGGAATATAGCTATCTTTTGCTTTGTATCTTCTGCCTCTGTTCATCAACGACTGCAGACGTATTTCGAATTTTTCATAAATCGTCAGCACTGGAGTAGGGAGTCTGGGCATTATTTCTGAACATTACTGTACCTGACGAAGGTCACGTGTTCTGTGGGCCCTCGCTGTGATTGGCCTGCGGAATGGGCGGTATTTAAAAGTTTTCTTAGGCGGCCTTTGAAATATGGATATTTAGTTCGTTGTTGAACATTGATTTGTACACAACAAACAATTCAAACACATTCACAATAATATATTACATTCTCAATAATCCATTTCATTCTCAATTGTCGTGTCATGCATAAGTGTACTTACCTACCGTAGATTTTATTAATTCTAGGAAAATTCAAGGAAATGGGATAAAGTAAGGAAAACAATAAATTTTGTAAATTGATTTTATTCCATCAATTAATATACAATCAATTGTGTCAAATTTACTCGAGCATCCCATGAGTACACATAAATATATTTATGTTTGTACAGTTCATGAATGTAAATCGTAGTAAATATGACCGGGTAATCATTCGTCAATTGCTACTTATAATATTTGTCTACAAATTGTCATACTAAAATATACGCATATATAAACCGTTGGTTAATTTTCATTGACAAACATAGTAGATGTTTATGAAAAATAATTACAGTTTTAGAACGTACATTATAATAAATGTGATGGAAAATTGGATTAGTATTCTCAAAATTCATTCAAAAATAATAATACCTGTCTCTTCTCTTTTTTTGTTGATAATGCTGAAGTCGTTGAGCCGGAGATTCAGATGAAGTGGTGTACCCCAGACCAACAGAAGGCACCCAGTCTGGATGGTTGGGATCGTTCACAGGTCGTTCTGTAATGGAAATACATACACGATATTACAATAAATGCTGTAATAATTCCTTTAGAAACTTACTCGTCACAAAATGTTCCGAACAAATTCGGGCATTCTTCATGGCGGAAAGATCCCGACGTATCGCTGACAACCATCGCTGTCGGCGATCAGCTTTCGCTGGATCAAATTGACCTAAACAAAGTCACATTTTGATAAGTTATATGGGTCTGTAGTACTACTTTTCACACAATTTACCTCTTCAATCAGTTTCTGCCGGTATTATATACACCCTTCGTCTATGCTTCAACGCTGTCTTACAGCCCACGACACAGCACTTTCCAGAACTGGGCATTGTCAATAACAAAAACAACAAACAACACAAAATTATAACAAAAAACACCACAAGTAAACGAAATAACAAAAACAATTAACAAACAACAACAAAACAATAAGGAAACCACAAAACTGACAAAAAAGCCGCAAGATCAAACTATCAAGTCTAAACTCAAATAGTAAATGGCGCTTACCTTTTAAAAAAATCTGACGCAGAGCCCACAGAACACGTGACATAAAATGGCGTTCGTCAGGTGCATGAGAAAATCTAGAAAATCTAGAAAATGTTATTTGATAGAAACAAGCTTTTTTTTAATCGCGATACGTTTGGAAAAAAATTACGTTTGACACATGTTACTTACATATGAAAATTTTAATTACATGTAATTTTTTATATATACCAATTTGAATGGTTTCAATATTTGTATTATAATAAAAATTTGTGTATATTATATATTTAAATATGTCTGGTATTGTAAAATGTGTAAATTAAAAGATAATTTATTTTTGACATTTCATATGAACCAATATGAAATTAGTTTAGAATGTTGATTTTAAGGTCGTGCAAGAAAAAATATCCAACTTCACATAATACATTTAATTATGATACTTGTCATTTATATATTTTAATTTTAATTACTTGTAATTTTTTATATAGACAAGTTTGAGTGGTTTCAATATTTGTATTATAATTAAAATTTGTCTGAAATATTATATTTAAATATTTCTGTTATTGTAGAATGTTTAAATTAAAAGAATATTTATTTTTGACGTTTCAAATGAAACAATATGAACTTAGTTCTGAAAGAGGATTTTTAAGGTAGTACGATAAAAATATCCAACTTTATACCAAATAATCTGACATTTATCTGAATTAATGTTTCTTCTTTAATTTTTTCCGTAATGCCCTGTTCACACGTTGCTACTTTGAAGACACATTCGTGCTACTGTAGCATGAAAAAATCTGAGTCGCTTGTCAAATAGCAGCGCTGCTAATTTGTAGCATCAAAGTATCAAGAACTACTCGTTGATAATTTCACATCGTTGATCGTTGTGTGTGTAGATATCGATTTTTTGCGGTAATTGTTTCGATTTGAATTTCTTTTCATGCTACAGTAGCACGTATGCGTCTTCAAAGTAGCAACGTGTGAACAGGGCATAAAACACAAAAATTCATAGATATTATATTGTAATGGAATATGTTAAATACAAGTTATTCATGTATATAGCATATCATAGTAAATAAATGGTTAATTAATTTTAAAATATCTATAATTTGACAGTACTAAGAATTATTATTCTGGTAGGTAAGTATTATGTTCTATTAGGAATATTATGAAATTATTAAACATCTTATTTTAGATATAATAACCCTTTAGATATAAATTAAATGTAAACTATAGTGAAAATTCTACTAAATTGATATCTACACGGAAGAAACTTAAACATAACCTTACATTGGAAGAAAATCTACAAAATTTAAGAACATTATGTGATCAGCTATGAAAATAAATCTAGGATTCGTGCTGATTTCACTCGATTCTATGTTTTCAACCTTATCTCACAGATAATAAAGAAAAATGGGATTTAATTTTGACAAGAAACGTACATAGGTAGAAAAATAATAATTTTATAAATTTATGTAATTCTGATACAGCAACATCTACAACAATTTGGTACTGCGATAAATTCTAACCTCAGATTTGTCATTCCTATTTTAGTTTTCGATAGTTTAGTCGTTACTCGATGATAAAGCTTGAAAATAAGGATAAAACTCATTCCTTGACATGTTACTAGTTCGTACCGAAGAAGGAAACATTTAGTCACAAAGATATCAGACATCTACGATTTCAAACAACAAAGTCAAAATCAATCAAGTACGAAACGCATACGCTCAATCTGAACTTTTGTGCACACTACACACCACCTGTCACATCCGCTGGTAAACTTGGCGGTGACGATATATATTTTTTTGAAAAATCGCAGCTTGAAGCTCGTGTCAGAATGCTTTCATACCGGTCACTATGAAGATAAGACAACTAGCCCACAATTGTTGTAAATTGCATCTTTAATACCGAGAAAAACAATACGCCGCTTTTTGCCCAGTAATATTTATTACTGTACGATTCTACTCATGGCAGATCTGTCACAAAAGAACAAGACTACTTCGACAAAACATCTCAACATGAATATTAAACTCAAGCAATATAAAACAAAATGTGCCTTGCTTAAACACAGTCAAAAAGAACAACATCTCTTCTGTGAAAGATGCACTGCGTTTGGGCTGCTTGGCTGTTGGATTTACTATATATCATTATTTTTACTATGCAGAAACCAGAGCAGGATATTAACCACGGAGCTAACCTTAAATTAGCGGCTAACTTCTGAGATGATCTATACAAAGAGATCCCCAGCGAGATTCAAAGTCACTAAAGTTGGTTGATAAATGTCGTCATATATTTATGTGAACGTCAAGGTTTATCCACTATTACTGAAAGATTTCTGTGAAGTAATTTACTACATAATAATCGACTAAAAATTATATCATTCCAAAGTTACAAACCAAAGTGTTGTAACGTACTGTCAAGAGATGGCGCCAGCTGATATTTCTCCCTGAAAATCTGTAATAATAATTTTTATGATATTTGAAACCATGGTATAAAGAAACTAAGGTATGTTCGTCCGGTGACCGAAAATGCGTTCGCTTCGCGCATGACGTCACGCGGCAGACAGAAGCCAGAACCAGTAGTGCCGTGGTATAGGAAATAGTACCTAAACTGCGTTTGATTACAATAATTTAATTAATTACATTAACCAATAATTATTTATGTAATATATAACTGTAATATAAATATTTAACTGTATATTCGCTCTAAATTTAGTAATTTCATAGATATCTGTGGTAATATGCTCACAGAAACTGAATTTTTAAAACTCAATACATTTAGCAAGACTGAAATACATAATATAAAACTAAAAATACACGTTCCAAATTATTTAAATCGTGTAAACTAATGAATACTACGAAACTGAAAATATAAAATATGGATATTAAATTATTAACAAACAAATATTGGCAAACATGAATTAAGTTTTAAATAAATTACTGTTTAGTTTATAATTACAACTTTTTATAGTAGGTACAATATAAAACGTATCTCAATAAACAATAAACCAATGTACGTATAAAAAAATAACAAATTTAAATACAAATTAAAGTATTAAAAAAATAACACGTCACTTGTAAATGAAACATGAATTTAGCAAAAAATACTAACATATAACATAAATTTAGAATATTAAAATACATAATTATATTATTAGAAGAAACAAATTTTGCTGATTTATTTAGTAAATTTCTTTAGCTTCTTGCTTTCTCTTTTCTTATCTGCCTTTTTAGTATATAATATATTTTTATTTATTTCCCGTATTCTTATATATGTTCTTACACGTACAAAACATGATAATACTTCTATAGGTACTTCAAACATGTTTTTAGTTTTTTCATGTATTTCGTTGGCAAGACTTTTAATTATTGAAGTATCAGTATTAAACTTGTCTCCATGAAATCTTTATTTTATCTTCTCTGCCACACGCTATAATCCAAAGTTTACATATTTTTGGATCTTTTAGGAACCTGTGATATGTAACTCGATTTTTTTTACTATAATTTGTACATCTATATACTGCACAACACGACATTGTAAATATTTAAGTATACAATTTGAAGAAATTCGAAATAACCATACAGATAACTAAGTTTAACAACAATCCGTAATGCTTCTGCCGGCTTCTGTCTGCCGCGTGACGTCACAGCGAGAACACGCTGGTGGGGAGACATGCGCATGCACATACCTTAGTTTCTTTATACCATGATTTGAAACGGCCGTAATAAGCGTAGGAGCGTAGTGCAATTGAATGAAGTTGGCCATGGTCTGACACACTGACAGCGTCGACAGCTATGCTTGAGCATGGAACTCCCCGTTCAAAAATAATAGTATATTATACATCGAGGGAGATAAATGTTTTATTATTTCTGAGGTGCAATTTGTAGCCAGAGGGCGAAGCCCGAGGGATACGAATCACTTAGGGAATAATAGCATTCTCTCCTGAGGTATATACTATTTTTTACAAGCCCCAAGTAGAATTAAACATTTAAAAAAACCTAATTTATTGGTTTTTTAAAATTAACATTTACTAATTTCAGAATAATTATTAGTAGTCCTTGAAAACAGTAAAATGTTTCTTGACAACTGTCAAAATTTATATAAACAAATTGTTTGCATATATGCAGATTAGAAATAATTATCGAGATTGAAATGGAAGAACCTCGAGAAATTGTACATTACATCCATGGATACGGAAATAGTATATTGCGTCATAAAGGAAGATATAGGTATATTACATCCCGAAGATTTCTGATACACGAGCGAGCGAAGGGAGCGAGGGCAGCAAAAGCTGAGGGATGTAACATGCCGTTAGATTCCCGTAGGGCACAAGATATTTTTCCGCATCCATGAGAAGCACGTATTAAATAAAAGGAGTTAATTTTGTAATGTAGAATACAATCCTATGAAAGTGTGTCGCTTTCCTGTTCACTACTCAGAATCCAAAACCATGGCAACATATGTACCTTAAAAATATTAACAAAAAATTCTGACAGTATACATTTTAATAAATATTTTGGTAACTTACAGTATGGATAAAAAAACACGGCGGGATAGCATAGTGGTTAGAATGCTAGGCTCTGGTTACAGAGGTCGTGGGTTCGAATCCCGGTCAGGTCAGGAAATTTGCACGGCCTGATTTGGATCGGTACCTACTCCCGTTACCATTCCAAGTTGGGATCTAATTAACTTGGCAACCTCTAGCTATCGGGCACCGGCTAGAGGCTGTAACAAGGGCTTGCGCCGGGTTGACTGGCAACACACGGTAGTAAAGTAAACAAGAAAATGGCGCAAAAAGTATAATACTGTGTGTGTGCCATCAAGTCACCCTAGAGATATAACCCAAATCAGGTTCAAATCCCGAAATCATAATACATACAGTATGGATAAAAAATACTTCTTTTGTAATTTTGTTTTGTTCATTAAATTAATTGGCAATAATAAAGTGCTGTTATAAACATCATTCCAAAGGATTGCATAATAATAATTGTTTGTACGCAGTATGTACGTATCTTTTTGACACATAACCTCTAATTGTCAAATTTTCGTGTTAAAAATAATGTTTATAATAAATTTATTTTAAATTAATTTGAAGTTATATTCGTATTTACTTCAACTTAATAGCACATAGTAATCACTTATATTAACATTGAAGTTTTCTGAATAGTCAAAAAGTCAAATTATTTTGATTTTAATTTTATCGGTAGATGTCGCGTCGTATGCATGAACTGTAAAAACCCGCCAATTTTCATTACATCCCGCGCCCGCGTTTCATATTTACCCGCAATTATTGTTAACCTCAAATAAGGTAAACAATCCGTCAATTACATCCATGGATACGGAAAAATATTATACTGTCGTTTTTGACAACGTCAATTGACCTATCCTGTTCAACTTCGGTTGCGCGCGCATGCTTGGGCATTGGACTTCCGGTTAGAGGCAGTGAGTACGATAGATACAAAGTAACATGTGGCGAGTGAGACGGCAAAACTGCTGCGCAGTACGCTTTGATAATAGAAAGTGCAGTTAGTTGAAATTTGACATTTCTTATTTTAAATTTTTTAAATATAGGCGAAAATTTTAATTCAATTTAATGACATTGCACAATTTGAACAATTTAGTATGCAACAGGCATGAAAAAAATTAATAAAATCGTAAAAACAATTAATTTAAATTTTGACATTTGCACAAATCTGTTAACTCTTTGGGGTAAACAGGTTCAAAATTTGAACCACTAAATTTTCGAATTACTCGGTACATTGGTGTGTAAAATGTACCATCAATTTATAGAATTTTTACCGGATAAGTCCGTAGGTTTAAGCCGTATACCACCAGCGCACGCATAACTTTGTAGTATATTCTATGAAACATAGGGGTTAATTTCATTTATATTATATTGCTTTTGACTATGCAATAGCGTTTATTTTCCGCTGTGCAACAAAAAATACTTCTGTACCTCTAAGAGTGTAATTTTATTCATTTTACCGTACCTCAAAGAGTTAAAATACGCGCGCATTACCAGGATTGGTCTATTTAACCTCACTTTCTTTTGCCACAAGCATGCGCACCAGCTTGCTGTCTCACTCACCACAATGTTGCTTTGTATCTATCGCACTCACTCCTTCTGACAGGATAGATCAATTATTACTTAAATATTTTTAAAAATAGTAACCAAAGAGCAACATTAGAAAACAATATGTAACTAAATATTTTAATTGACGTCATAGAGGTTCTCAACCAATCACTCATGATGAACAAGAATGTTAAGTAAATTCAAACTTTAAATTAAGCATTATGTAATAAAAAAATTAAATAGTCATAAATTTGCATGCCATTATCATTATAAATTACCTAAAAAATGAATTCTGATGACAGTGGATTTGTTTCATATTATTTAATAACGAGAACCATTGTTTTAGATTCACTGGTATGTTTTGACATTTGCAATTTTCTATTTGAGGTTATTAGTATTTAGTAGTTTACAGTAGTGTTATGCTTTCTGCTGTTAAAGTTAATTTTTTTAACTAAACGGAGCAATCTGAAGTTGGAATGCTAAAACAGATCGTTTTTAATTGGCTGATGTAACACCAGTTTAACACCACACAAACTTTGTAATGTAAATAAACGAATGTTCTCCATCTTGTCTCGTCAGCTGTTGTCAGTGACTGTATCGAGTTTGCCCGCTGATGGTCAAATTTAATTTTGCCGCCAAAAAATCTAGTGATATTTTTCTCATATTTACACAGTGTAAATTCGACTCAGCGAGACAACTTCGGATTGCTCCGTTTAGTTAGGAAATCAACTATAAAATCACAGAATAAAAACAGTATGAAGAAGGGACACGAGCCTGCTATTTTGAATTTATCATGTTGATTTTGGCACCATCAATACGCGGCACCATGATCTAATTCAAGAAGTGGGGATCATAGCAGGCCGTGTCCAGACAATTCATCGCAGGAAAATTCATCGCGGAAAGTTCATCGCGGAAAGTTAATCGCAGGAAAATTCATCGCGGGGAAAATTAATCGCAGGAAAGTTCATCGCGGGGTAAATTCATCGCGAGGTAAATTCATCGCGGGCAAGTTAATCGCGGGAAAGTTCATCGCGAGGTAAATTAATCGCGAGAAAGTTCATCGCGGGAATGTTCATCGCGGGGAAAATTCATCGTAAGGTAAATTAATCGCGAGAAAGTTCATCGCGGAGAAAATTCATCGCGAATATATTTATTGTAGTAATGTGGAATGGTATGTTGTGTTATGTTAATCCTTATTGATCACGAATTATTTTATAATATGAAATTTAATATTTTCCCTTACAAACTGCACTTGAAGAAAGTTAATAAAATTCTAACGTTTGCAGGTGTTCTTTGGTTTACAATTTCTATAATAGGATTAAAAAGTCATTTACCATTCGTTCACAACATCAATAGCTAAGAAACAAAAGTGTAATACTGCAAATATCGAAGAAAGATATAGAAACTCAATAACACCTGAATATATTTAATACCTCAGGCCTCAGGTATACCCAACTGGTGTAACAAAGTTCTGTTGGACTCAATTAGGGTTTTGTTAGTATTGATTAGTTTATGTCAAAAAAACGGAGTTCTGTTGGACTCAATTAGGGTTTTGTTAGTATTGATTAGTTTATGTCAAAAAAACGGAGTTCTGTTGGACTCAATTAGGGTTTTGTTAGTATTGATTAGTTTATGTCAAGAAAACGGAGTTCTGTTGGACTCAATTAGGGTTTTGTTAGTATTGATTAGTTTATGTCAAAAAAACGGAGTTCTGTTGGACTCAATTAGGGTTTTGTTAGTATTGATTAGTTTATTTTTTTTAAAACGGAGTTCTGTTGAACTCAATTAGGGTTTTGTTAGTATTGATTAGTTTATTTAAAAAAAACGGAGTTCTGTTGGACTCAATTAGGGTTTTGTTAGTATTGATTAGTTTATTTTTAAAAAACGGAGATCTGTTGGACTCAATTAGGGTTTTGTTAGTATTGATTAGTTTGGGTACAAATGTGCAAATCGAAGTGTGAAAATTGGTATATGGGTAGCTGGACATTGTGGTGCGGGAACTTTTATACGCTGTGGTTTTTCGGACGTGTGGTTATGGTTTTTATACGCTGTGGTTTTCGGTGGTGTGGTATTTACTCTTCGAGTAAGTTAAGTTCAGAAAAATGTTAGGCAAAAATATTTTCTAGTTTTAAAAAATTCAAAAAATATTGTTAAAAATACCTACTCTTCGAGTATGTTGGGGTTATGTTCAGAAAAATGTTAGGCACGAATATTTTCTAGTTTTGAAAAATTCAAAAAACCTTGATAAAAATACTCCTCGAGTATGATGTTAGACAAGAATATTTTCTAGTTTTAAAAAATTCAAAAAATCTTGTTAAAAATACTCTTCGAGTATGATGGGGTTAAGTTCAGAAAAATGTTAGGCAAGAATATTTTCTAGTTTTAAAAAATGCAAAAATATTGTTAAAAATACTCTTAGAGTATGATGGGGTTAAGTTCAGAAAAATGTTAGGCAGAAATATTTTCTAGTTTTAAAAAATTCAAAATATATTGTAGAAAAACTGTCGTACCTACAATCCCTAAAACCATCGTGCTTTTCAAATGTGCACTTCTGCGCTTATGCAACTGTTGTGTTAATAACACGCAACATTGTGATTTATTTGTCTGCAAAGAAGAATTTACAGATCATGAATATGTCTGAAATTAATTTATTGGCGATTAATTATCATCGCGATGAACTTTTACGTAATTAAGTTACCTCGCGATGAATTTATTTCGCGATGATCTTTCCCGCGATTAATTTACCTCGCGATGAATTTTCTCCGCGATAAACTTGTCCGCGATTAACTTTCCCGCGATTAATTTACCTCGCGATGAATTTTCCCCGCGATGAACTTTCCCGCGATGAACTTGCCCGCGATGAATTTACCTCGCGATGAATTTACCCCGCGATGAACTTTCCCGCGATGAACTTTCCTGCGATTAATTTACCTCGCGATGAATTTTCCCCGCGATGAATTTTCCTGCGATTAACTTTCCGCGATGAACTTTCCGCGATGAATTTTCCCGCGATGAAATTTCCGGGAATCCATACCGAGCGGGGAAATGGTTCATTACAGCCGAGCGTTTCATTAGATGACTGAGGTGCTTGCACCGAAGTCATCTATGAACGCGATGCTGGAATGAGCCTTTCCGCGAGGTATGTATACTATTTTATTCACAATCCAATTGGTTATTGATATGCCCGTTTTAAATATTCATTTTATTCATGTTTTTGACAGTTTTATTATAATTTGTTTTGATACTTCAACATAGAGATCTATGAAAAAGTTAATAGGGTTGCCAGGTAACTTGAAAAAATGTTTATTGATTCTGTCAATAATTAGTTTCTTGCTGCTTTTTATCAAGATCGAGCATATTAATTATCATGTTGTCTGATAGTGAAGATGGTGAAGACGAAAATATTCCTTTAGAACTGCGAGAAGCTGCAAAAAAAGCTTCTGAAAGTGATGTTTACCTAGCTGGAAAACGCTCACTTCCCCGCTAGCCGGGAAATTTTTTCCGGCTAGCTGGGAAGTAAAGTAAACAATGACTCGCTTCCCAACTGTTTAGAAGGTTGGAAACGCACATATTACCAACCGATTGTGAATAAAAAGCATTGTGCATGTAAAGGTACGTGTACACGGTGCAAGAGTTAAGGAGTTGGAAGGGTTGGAATCGTGTGGACCAAATATTTCAAAGATTTGTAACTTCAGACTGTATCGGTATATAGATAAAAATAATACTTTATACTAAAGGACAAAACGATATGAATTTTTATTAGAAGTAGAAGCAACGTACGATTAACGTTTGAACAGCAGGGGCTAATGTTATTATTTTTATTTAGTAACAATAAAAATTGAATAATGGTGTAACTGTGTGTGATAAATAAAGCGTTCAAGTACTAAATACTCGTGGCGTGTGCTATTTATTTATAACTAACATTGTTTCAAAAATTGTACACAAATATAAAGGTACCATTTATGTTTCTTTGTCGCAGCGCTTTCAGTATTGACATGTTTATTTTTATAATGTGAGTGAAGTGACGAATATTATATAAAATTTCATTTTCCTGTAGGTACTTATTTTTAAATGCAGTATGTCATTATGCTAAAATCAAATTACTATTTACATTTATTTCAATAATAATATTAAAAGTATATTACTTTATAATTAGGAATAATAATTATTAAATAGATATATTTTTAGGTTATGAACCACAAATAACAGCTGAGAAATGACACTTTAAAAAAAATTATGTTGCACTTTGCACTGAATGCTTATAGTTCTGGGTGCCGCGTACAGATGGCAGCAAAGTCATTTGCAGTTATATAAATAATTTTTTACATTATTTATGAATGACATTTTTGTTTAATTGTTGCCATCATAAAAATTATGAATTCTCTTATTTATATTACAACAAAATAATGCCTTTAAACATAATTTTAGGTTAAATTTTATGTTTTTAATTATTATGTGTCGTAATAAATACATAATTTACACGAATATTATTTTTACATTACATACCCACTATCAGATTTTGCAACAATATTAAATGAACAATAATTTACTTGAAAATATTTCGCACATGTCAAAGTGACAGCTGTCAATGTCAAAGTGACAGCTGTCAATGTCAAAGTGACATTTAAAATTCAATTTTAATCTAAATGTAAAATTGGATTCATTTGAGGCCCGAAATTAATTCGTTATGGTACTCGCGAGCGAAGCAAGTGTGAGGCCATATAAACACAGTCCGTGCGGCAGCACGGACCTAGCTGAAAGACCCGCGTAGCGGGGCCGATGCTAGTCTATATATACTAATTAGCTTAATTCACTATGTTTTCATCATGTTAGCAATCAAACTTTTTTTTCTTCTACACGTTTTATTGTTGGATCGATTTTAATCAAACTTTTTTATATTAATAAGGATTATTTTCACTAGTGCCTTTTGTAAATTTCATTGTTGTAGGGGCCATAGTTTCAGTGAGAAATGAAAAAAACTCACTCTTTTTTCACTCCTTAGCAACGGGTATTATACTTTGATCGATTGTTTTTTTCATTTGATATATAGGTAAAGGATGTTTTTGACTATATTTTTAATACATGCTTTGTACCAATATTGTCTATATTAACAAAGTTATTAAGAAAAAACCGAAAAATGCACGGAACACAGCTGGGAGTATGCCATGGAATTTTTGTGTTTTCTTTTTTATAAAACAAGATTTTTTTTGTCAATTCGTGTCAGATTTGATTTGACGTTTCCAATTCGAAATTTTATTTCGATATATTTTTCATAATTGATAAGGTAAGAGTGTTTTGAAAATTTTATTAAATATTTAAAGATGGAACATGCATTATGTTTACATATAGGTAAGTTATGTTAAATTTTAAATATAATTTTTTAAATTATTTTATTTAATAACAATGTACTACTGTGAAGTTGCATCATGTTACTATTTATTACTATATTTATGTCATATTTTGACACAAGTTTAAATTTTAATTACAATTAGGTACCTATATATATTAAATATGTGTGGCTAATACTATGTATAATTCGGAGTATTTTACTGACTATTTCCCACATATTAATTAAACCATTCATTTGCTTCAATTTTTAAAATTCTAACCAATGACTTACAAAATATATCGGCAAAAAATGTAAAAATTCCCTAGGGATTGTTCAAGTGACAATTTACCCGTCATATGACAATTTTATTGATTTTGTATTGTTTATAATTGAAATTAAAAGTGTCAAATGAACCTTTTTGTGACAACTTCTTACGATGAAATAAAAAATATTTGAAATAGAACACCAAAAAATACAGTTACGTCAAAATCCTTAGTTTGGAACCAATTATTAATGAACTTGTGAAACGAAAGAAACTAAAATAAAATTTTGACACTCAAAGGTTAGTATAAAAATTTAATGTCAAACTAAACAACCGTTTCGGCTCAATAAATTAGTCTTGATTTAAAAACACGAAAACCCACGACTAATAATTATTCTAATCGGTCTGCAGCAGTGTCAAATTTTGCTTACTCCGACATTAGAAAACATTTAATAATAAAAATATTAGGACACTCCAACGTAAATTTATTAGTTCATATTTTATGTCTGTTTATTTAGAAATAGTCTAACAATAGTATATTACATTACAAGTCATGAAAATGTTTCATTGCAGACGAGGAAGCGTTTGAAGAATGCGAGGATGCGCAGCGTCCGAGCATTTCTTCAAAGCCTCCGTGTCAAGCAAAGACATTTTTATGACGCGTGATGTATTCTATTTTTTTTAAATCGGCAATTAAGCTTAAAATTATAAAAAAAATTAGGTTTGCATAAATCATTAGAGCTGTGACAAATCATCAGAGCTGTCACAAATTTTAGAAAAAGTTGTCATGACAAGTAAACAAAGTTGAAAGTAAAAATGACTAGGCATGAAAATAAAATTTTCATGCCTAGTCATGAAAATCTTACTTTCATGCCGCAAATTAGTCTGGAAATGACGATTTTCATGCCAATTTTGAAAAAAATATATCTCGTGTCTCATTATTTTTAAGATTGTTGCTTATAGGTAACATTCCTCGACAAATTTAATGATAAAATCCCTCGCCAGCCTTTGGTAACTTAGATTGCAGGCGCTCGGCCTTTAATTATAGTACTCAATTATCAATAGATGTCGCTATTGACAGTTAGCAGCCATGAATGATAACAAAATTATCATATATAATATCTCAAGTGCACTTCAGGAAATTATCGACAATTACATGCACGAGGGATATTCGAAGGACTATTTTCCGATTAAAATTTAGCCAAACGCTGTTTCTCTCATGAAAAATAAAGCAAAATTTAAAAATGTCTTTTGACAGCAAGTCAGAATCACTTTGCCACGCCGTATTAAAATACAATAATTTTGCACTAGTGCAAATTATCGATAATTTGCACTAGTGCAAAATTATCGTGTAATTCTACGTTGATTGGACTTCTGATTGGCTTAAATTTTATGAGGGAAATAGTTTATTTTATCAACTTTACCAACAGTTGGCAGCTATGAAACTAGTTGACATTTGAATATTTGAACAGTTCCATTGTTACCATTATTATGATCCACCACATCTCCTCAAATGCATGAGGAATAATTAATCAAATACGATTTAAAATTTAGAATTGACGGGGCAGAAATGACGGCAAAGTGGCAACACATTGTCGATGTTTACGAAGAGGACACCGAGGAAGAATATTTTTTGCTGATGTAATGTATTTCGAAATTTAAATTAATATTACACACATTTATTGTAAATATAAATAATTTTCAACATATTTTATGTGAAATACAATTTCAAGAAAATAATTGTGGTACAATAAATGTATGTAATAAAAATTTTAATATCGAAATACATTAAATCAGCAAACACCTTGAAATATTTTTGTTGTTAAACGGGTTGCATTTTTTACTCTTTAGTTCCAAATTACAACCGCTAGGAGTAGCGTTCAACCTAGTATCATAGGAGATTCCTGTCTAAATATATCTCTTGTCTATGTCCCTCGCCTTCAGCTAGGGATTTTGATCATGTCATTTGTCTCGAAATGTTACCAAGCAACAATCTTTTGAAATAAATTTTTCCAGCGAAATAATGGTCCCTTGATATATTACTATTGAAAACTTTAAATGTCAAATTAATTAACAAATTAAATTAAGAAATATTGGAGGAAAGACCACCTAACATACGTCTTACTTATACGTAGGCAGCTAAGGGACGTTCAAAATCCTTTCGAAATTGAAAATTCGGAATTTGTAAAAAATTTAGATTGAGCAAAGAAGCACGCCAATTTTTATTAGACCAAATGCAACCGCATATAGAAGTCGGGCTTCGGAATACAAAAAATCAACATTATCTTCCATGAAATTGATTATTATTTGTTTTCGTTCTTCCGTAGCGTTCATTTAAAATCTCTGAATGACAATGACCATAGAAAAGAGAGAGTGAGATTATGACAGTAGACAGTTGCCACAAGGTTACCACCAATACCAAAACAGTGTGAAAACCTAACGAACTAGTTTCCCCATGAAAGTCACCAGATTAGTAACAGTGACGTCATACTAAAGCTGGATTCACATGAGACGTTACCGCCGTACCGTTCCAACCGTTCCGTAGCCTGATTGGTTTGACACTTGAACGTTCTCAACGGTTTGAGCGTTGACGACGAGAATGAAATATTTCAACTTTTGACGGCTTTGACGGTCCGTCGTGACCGTCATTTCCATTTGCGCATGCTCCGAGACGGAGAATGCGGAGATTTGTAATAATACCAACCTAGTAATATTCTTATAATCCTTATCTCCGGGATTATAGAGACAGGGATGCTTCAGTAATTAAAATTTCAGGAAAATTAACCATTTTTCTTACTTATCGTTACTTACACACTGATCACAACAAACAACACAAGTGACATTAAAATATAACATAACCAAACAATTTTGGTTATATTTTATTTTTCATTTCTAGTAGTGTGCAGCTCTGAAAACGTTGACGTCTCATGTGAAATACCAACGTGTGTTGCGGCCGCTACGTCCGCAAAACGAACGGTGTAAACGGTTCATGTGAATCCAGCTTAACTCGAACGGAAATGTAGTCATGCAAATACTCACGCAAGTTACAGAATCAACCTCCAGATAAGGGATTATGAATAAAATTATTTTAAATGATGGGCTGCGATAGGAATTTGTTATTATAAAATATCTTTAATACCAACAAAAACAATACGCCGCTTTTTGCCCATTAATATTTATTACTGTACGATTCTACTCCATGACAGATCTGTCGCGAAAGAAAAAATCTGATGTGGCCAACACATAATCTCCTGCGGTCTCAATGTTCCAGATAAAATAGTTTTTACCTCTCGCCACTATTCTATAAGAGAGGTATTGTGATGGGTCAAAAATTTCGAGTATGAGTTTTTGACAGATAAGCACGTTTTAGGGTCTTTAGAATACGAATTACACATTTTTGAGATGATGTCTGTGTGTGTGTGCGTGTGTGTGGTCGTTTGTGCGTTCGTTTGTATGTTACAATTTTTTCGGAAACGATAACTCCAAAAATATCAAACATTTAAATACCAAATTTTATATCTAAGGTTTAAATACGATTTTCAATAGACCAATTGTATTTTAGTACCAATTCATAAACCGGAAGTAAGACTTTTCATATAGAGTAATATGATTTTTCTCAAATTATCTAGTGTAGATACATAAAGCATTTATGATATAACACAGATTTTTTTAAAGAATTTTTTAGATGGCTATTGCATAAATAGTTGTTTTACGTATCCTTTGACAGCCGTAAAGTGTCACATTTTTTGACACCTGTCAAAATGACTTTACCGTCGCATTTACTTCACGCCGGCTTTTACTTCACGGCCGCATTTACTTTACGGCCGTTAAATAATAAATTTATTTCATTTTAATTGGTAAATATATTTAGAAGTAATTACCTACAACTTAGTTAGCCTAAATTATATAAATAAAATTATTGATGATACTAAGAAACTTTTTTGACATAAAATTACATTATTTTTGATAGCCACCTAAAAAATGTCGTTGTGCACCTCGGCTTAAAAGTGTTTTTAGCCTCACCTGAATTGCTGGCCTCGGCCTACGCCTCGGCTGCAAACTTCAGATTCGGCCAAAAAAGATCACTTTTACAGCCTTGATACACAAATAACTATTCTGTACCATTTATAAACTATAGGACAATTTAAATCTACTTTTTTGAAATTTCAGGATCTTGTTGTCGATGATATGACATTATTTGTTTCTATACAAAACTGGAATTATTATAACAGTGACAGTACAAATGACATCTTTTGCTTACATCTTGCTTTACATTATTGTTTACATATTACATGAACATGAAACTATTAAAATGTAAGTAAAACTATTTATTAGATTAGTTTAATAAGCAGAATTAGGCAAAAGATTTTTTAGTTATTAATTAAAAACTGAAATTTCATCAGTGCATCAGAGCTTTGAATGCTCAAATGTTTTACAACTGACTGTTGAATAAAAAACAATACTACATTGTGTCAAACTGACGTTTACAATTCGAGATTTATAATGCATTTATCTTAAGTAATACAATTAATAGAAGAAATTTGTTAATTTTTTGAGTTATAATAGAGAGAGCGTAAATATTATCAATATTTTCATCAATTTTAATAATATTTTAGACAAATTATTTTATTTTGACAGTCATTGCAAAGTACAGTCGCAGAAAAAGACGTCAGATGTTTTAGTACATTCAGGGTAAAAATTGTTAACACATTTGAAAAAAACAATGCATGTATCTTAAGTTTATATTAAGTAATAATCGAAAGAACCATTTTTTGTATGTTTATCAATATTCGTATTTTATGTTTACAGTCATTTCAAGTACAGTCCCAACAAAAAATGTCAGAAGTTTAGGTACCTACATGCAAAGAAAAAATTATTTGAAAATAAAAAAGCAAAAAAGGAACTTTTTCACCGGAAAGTATCATAAATTCATGGCATTTGATGCTAAAGTAAAGGATTAGAGGAACACTAGGTACTTTATAAAATTGTTAAAATTGAAGGTCGACAATATGCATTTTGTGTTTAACAAAAAAAATTATATAGAACAATATCTAGTTTGATATTAAATTAAACTACCAAGTGAGCACCAATTTTATAAAATTATTGAAAATGGCGACCAACAATTATTGTCATTTGTTTTTATTAAAAAATCATATCGAGTTTCATATCAAATTCAAGGGCTGGATAAGGGCTACCTAATTAATCAAATTATTTAAAATGGTGACTGACGATTGGCATTTGTTTTTATTAAAAAAAACAATATCGAGTTTGAGCTAGATGCGGGATAATTAATAAAATTATTTAAAATGGTGGCCGACGATTATCTTTTGTTTTTATAAAAATATGTTAGAATCATATCTATTTGAGTATTATATCAAATTAAATGTTTTATTGGTAAGGGTTGTTCAAAATGGAGACCGACGATCGTCATTTGTTTATACCTATCATAAAATTATTAAAATCATATTGATTTTGATATCAAAGTAAAAGTCTTGATGATGAGGACTGATATACACAAAAAGTTATAAATTTGATAGTGAGTGATTAGCTTCTGTGTTTTATTTAAATCCTTGATATTAAGTTCATCCGTCACTCATCTCTGTCTGTCTGTCTACGTACGGTAAAAAAAAACAAAAGTCAAAAATGACCCACTTCCCGGGATCCTATCGAGCTGCAATTTTGCAAATAGACTTTTGTCACCTAACAATGCACTTTGGCAATATTTCAGATTATCCGCCATCTTGAAACCAAATGGCGGCTAACTATCTCAAAATGTACTGCACCGATTGCGGTAAAATTTGGTACACTAATAGCCAAGGATCTAACTTATGATATAGATATATTAAAATGTGAGTCCGCCATCTTGAAACAAAATGGCTGACAGATATATCAAAATATACTGTAACTATTGCGTTAAAATTTGGTACAGTAATAGCTAAGAATCTGTCTTAAAACATAGGTATATTAAAATGTTAGTCCGCCATCTTGAAACAAAATGGCAGCTAGCTATCTCAAAACGTAAGTACTGCACCGATCTGGTTCAAATTTAGTACAGTAACAGCTAAAGATCTAATTTAATATACTACAGGCATATAACAATGTCAGTCCACCATCAAAAACTGGGCTGTAAAAATTAGTACCGGAAAAGTGTTTACGCGGTGAAAAACGAAACAAAAATCTGTGCACAAAAAATTTAAATAAATATCGATCAAGCCTCATATATAATGAATTTATTATCAAAAACTTTGTTTTTACGGGTTCGTTTTTTTTCCTTTCAAAATAATAGAATAATTTCAAGTTTGATATCATATCAAATTAAAGGTTTTCATAAGGTACTATATTGTTCAAGATGACGATCGACAATCGTCTTTTGTTTTTAGTTGGATAACCAGGATATTAATTTAATTACACATATTATGTTATTATTATTATTATTATTATTACTCTGAAGTTATCTACCTATAATAAAAATAATATCAAAATATATTTTCAGTCAAAATGACGTTTTCCAAGTATGGAAATAAATATTATAGAAAATAAAAAGTATGGCAGTATTCCATGTAAACTATATAACCCGTTTAGCCCGTATACAGCGATGGTCAACTTAACATTGTTCATGATTGACATGATATTAGCGCCAAGTATTTTTTCGTACAACAATTAATTTTTAAATTAAAACAAACCACGCTGTCCTAAGTAACGAAAATATTTTGTTTATGTATCCTTGTTATGTCGCAATCTAAATTCAGTAAAACATTTCATAACAAATGAATTTGTCAGATGACAAATCCACTTTCGGATTTTGCAACAATTTTAAATGTATAATTATTTAATAGAAAATATTGCGTATGTCAAAGTGACAGCAATCAATATCAAAGTGACAGCAATCAATGTCAAAGTGACAGAAATCAATGTCAAAGTGACAACTGTCAATGTCAAAGTGACATTTAAAATTCAATTTTAATCGAAATGTAAAATTGGATTCATTTGAGGCCCGAAATTAATTCGTCATGTTACTCGCGAGCGAAGCGAGTGTGAGGCCATATAAACACAGTCCGTGCGGCAGCACGGACCTAGCCAAAGGCCCGCGTAGCGGGGCCTGACGCTAGTCTTATATACTAAAAGGCTTGAGATCATTTTCAGCAGCTTAGCAACCGTTTTTAGACTCGCCTACTGCCTAAACGAGTGAACCGATTTTTATGAACTTTTTTTTATTTGATAGAGGTTCATGTGAAGTAGTGCCTTTTGGGTATATGAATATTGTAGATGGCGTGGTAGTCGCAGGGGAGTTGAAAAACAGTGATTTTTTTGACTCCTTGGATACAGGCATTATACGTTATTCGATTGTTTTTTCATTTGACATATAGGTAGAGGATGAATTTGACTATATTTCTATGCATGTTTCAACCCAATATTGGGTATATTAAGAAAGTTATTAAGAAAAAACTGAAAAATGCACGGAACGCAAATGGGAGCATGCCATGGAAGTTTTGTTTTCTTTTTGATAAAAATGATTTTTTTCCAATTTGAAATTTTATTTGGATTTATCTTTTATATTTGATAAGGTAGAAGTATTTTGAAAATTTTATTGAGTATTTAAAGATGGAGCACGCATTATGTTTACATGCTTTTGTATAAATTTGTAATATATTTTTTGAAATTTTGTATTCAACTTAACAATGCACTGTGAAGTTGAATCATATTGTTATTTATTACTGTAGTATTTATAGTAATATATTTTGACCCAAGTGTAAATGTTCAATTAAAATTAGGTATCTATATATCCAATATCCGTGGATAATACTATTTCTCAGTATTTTACTGAAAGTTTTAAATGTCAAATTAATATACAAATTTAACAATGGAGTCCGATAATTGGGATTTTTATCTATAAGGCGAGCTCATGCACCTGACGAACGCCATTTTAGGTCACGTGTTCTGTGGGCCCTGCGTCAGATTTTTTTAAAAGGTAAGCGCCATTTACTATTTGAGTTTCGACTTGATAGTTTGATCCTGCGGCTTTTTTGTCAGTTTTGTGGTTTCCTTATTGTTTTGTTGTTGTTTGTTAATTGTTTTTGTTATTTCGTTTACTTGTGGTGTTTTTTTATTATAATTTTTGTTATAATTTTGTGTTGTTTGTTGTTTTTGTTATTGACAATGCCCAGTTCTGGAAAGTGCTGTGTCGTGGGCTGTAAGACAGCGTTGAAGCATAGACGAAGGGTGTATAATACCGGCAGAAACTGATCGAAGAGGTAAATTGTGTGAAAAGTAGTACTACAAACCCATATAACTTATCAAAATGTGACTTTGTTTAGGTCAATTTGAATCAGCGAAAGCTGATCGCCCACAGCGATGGTTGTCAGCGATACGTCGGGATCTTTCCGCCATGAAGAATGGCCGAATTTGTTCGGAACATTTTGTGACGAGTAAGTTTCTAAAGGAATTATTACAGCATTTATTGTATATCGTGTATGTATTTCCATTACAGAACGACCTGTGAACGATCCCAACCATTCAGACTGGGTGCCTTCTGTTGGTCTGGGGTACTGAACAAGTAAAGTTAATTCTCCTTGGTTTTAGACGAAAATGAATAAGTATACGAGATTTCGAACGGACCGGGAGGGGTCACCAAAATTTTTACAAATTTGACATGGAATTACCCATATTTATTCGGTAATAACTAGTAACTGTATGACTCAAGCTAGCTCAACAACAACAATCATCAATTTTAGCTTGACAAAAACCTTTATATAACGACATCTAATTTAAAATGGATAATTTTCAAATAGCGATTAATATTGGTTGGGGCCGGTCTTCTATTATTGTCCCGGGCCGGCATTAAAGCTCGTATCCGCCCCTGGGGGTACACCACTTCATCTGAATCTCCGGCTCAACGACTTCAGCATTATCAACAAAAAAAAGAAGAGGAGAGACAGGTATTTTTATTTTTGAATGAATTTTGAGAATACTAATCCAATTTTCTATCACATTTATTATAATGTACGATCTAAAACTGTAATTATTTTTCATAAACATCCACTATGTTTGTCAATGAAAATTAACCAACGGTTTATATATGCGTATAATTTAGTAAATGTGACAATTTGTAGACAAATATTATAAGTAGCAATTGACGAATGATTACCCGGTCATATTTACTACGATTTACATTCATGAACTGTACAAACATAAATATATTTGTGTACTCATGGGATGCTCGAGTAAATGTGACCCAATTGATTGTATATTAATTGATGGAATAAAATAAATTTACAGAATTTATTGTTTTCCTTACTTTATCCCATTTCCTAGAATTTTCCTAGAATTAATAAAATCTACGGTAGGTAAGTACACTTATGCATGACACGACAATTGAGAATGAAATGGATTATTGAGAATGTAATATATTATTGTGAATGTGTTTGAATTGTTTGTTGTGTACAAACCAATGTTCAACTAAATATCCATATTTCAAAGGCCGCCTAAGAAAATTTTTAAATACCGCCCATTCCGCAGGCCAATTACAGCGAGGGCCCACAGAACACGTGATCTTCGTCAGGTACATGACGAGCTCGCCTTATTGTACTTGAGTTTTGGTTGAGTTTGATTTTTTCCTGCCCAAGCCGCCCTTGCGATCTTTATCCTGGATACGCCCATTAACTAACAACTGGACAAGCACGAGACACGACGCGGACTAGAGATGATCTAGATTGTTATTGCACTTGTATCAAGTATCAAATCTGTTTTTACAAAAGTATGTATGGTATTATAATAAGCACCAAGGGGTACAAAATATGGCTTCTATGATCGGCATTTGTTTTTCAATAAAAATTTAATATAATCATGATTGGTATTAAACATTATCGTCTAATGTTGCCCAAAATTATGGCTGTTTACTAAGTATAAATTGCACTCGGTGAGCGGAATTTGTTTTTTCTGAATATGTTTTAAATTATATCGCGATTGATTTCAAATTAAAGGTCATAATAAGGACACAAAATGTACAGTATGGAATAAACTGACTTTCGACAATTTGACTTTTGTTTTTAGTCGGACAAAAACCATTTTTTCAGTTTTCACAATTTTTTTTTATTTGTTTTTAAAACACTAATGACTACCTACTTGGTATATTCCAATAATCACATCAAAAGACGTCAGAAAATTTAGTACCTACTTAGTCAGTGAAAATTATAAACATTTTATATTAGCATTTTCCTGTTTTATAGTTTCCTCGGAATTTATCACAAATACATCGAGTTATATATATTTTTTTTAACTAAAGGGCCAGATGATAACTAATTTTTGTCGCGCGCAGCGGTAGAGTCTAAATGTTAAAATCGTTATAGGTAATTGAGGCACGAAATGCCAAATTGTCCCACATTCAGGGTCCGCGGAGCTTAAGCCCGCGAAGCGGGCAAATCCCCCTTGTCGCGCGCAGCGGTAGAGTCTGAATGTTAAAATCGATATAATTGAGGCACGAAGTTCCAAATTATCCCACATTCAGAGTCCGCGGAACTTAAACCCGCGAAGCGGGCGAATCCCCCTTGTCGCGCGCAGCGGTAGAGTCTGAATGTTAAAATCGTTATAATTGAGGCACGAAGTGCCAAATTGTCCCATATTCAGGATCCGCGGAGCTTAAGCCCGCGAAGCGGGCGAATCCCCCTTGTCGCGCGCAGCGGTAGAGTCTGAATGTTAAAATCGTTATAATTGAGACACGAAGTGCCAAATTGTCCCACATTCAGGGTCCGCGGAGCTTAAGCCCGCGAAGCGGGCGAATCCCCCTTGTCGCGCGCAGCGGTAGAATCTGAATGTTAAAATCGTTATATTTGAGGCACGAAGTGCCAAATTGTCCCACATTCAGAGTCCGCGGAGCTTAAGCCCGCGAAGCGGGCGAATCCCCCTTGTCGCGCGCAGCGGTAGAGTCTGAATGTTAAAATCGTTATAATTGAGGCACGAAGTGCCAAATTGTCCCACATTCAGGATCCGCAGAGCTTAAGCCCGCGAAGCGAGCGAATCCCCCTTGTCACGCGCAGCGGTAGAGTCTGACTGTTAAAATCGTTATAATTGAGGCACGAAGTGCCAAATTGTCCCAAATTCAGGGTCCGCGGAGCTTAAGCCCGCGAAGCGGGCGGATCCCCCTTGTCGCGCACAGCGGTAGAGTCTGAATGTTAAAATCGTTATAATTGAGGCACGAAGTGCCGAATTGTCCCACATTCAGAGTCCGCGGAGCTTAAGCCCGCGAAGCGGGCAAATTCCCCTTGTCACGCGGCAGCGATAGAGTCTAAATTATGTTAAAATCGTTATAATTGAGGCACGAAGTGCCGAATTGTCCCACATTCAGAGCCCGCGAAGCAGGCGAATCCTCCTTGTCACGCGGCAGCGGTTGAGTCTGAATGTTAAAATCGTTATAATTGAGGCAAGAAGTGCCAAATTGTCCCACATTCAGGATCCGCGGAGCTTAAGCCCGCGATGCGGGCGAATTTCCCTTGTCGCGCGCAGCGGTAGAGTCTGAATGTTAAAATCGTTATAATTGAGGCACGAAGTGCCGAATTGTCTCACATTCAGAGTCCGCGGAGCTTAAGCCCGCGAAGCGGGCGAAGTCCCCTTGTCGCGCGGCAGCGGTAGAGTCTAAATTATGTTAAAATCGTTATAATTGAGGCACGAAGTGCCGAATTGTCCCACATTCAGAGCCCGCGAAGTAGGCGGATCCCCCTTGTCGCGCGGCAGCGCGACCTAGCCGAAGGCCCGCGTAGCGGGGCCTGACG
This sequence comes from Agonum fuliginosum, assembly GCA_947534325.1. Classification (NCBI taxonomy): domain Eukaryota; kingdom Metazoa; phylum Arthropoda; class Insecta; order Coleoptera; family Carabidae; genus Agonum; species Agonum fuliginosum. The sequence continues at coordinate 12,741,686 of OX384045.1, read as the reverse complement.
CTAGTTTTTACTAATTTGCATAATGCATCTGGTTCTCAAACAAATAGTCGTATTTTACAAATCTTGTAATTTCATTCGCAACTTGACTAGTCATTCACCCGGTGTCATAACTTGGGCCAGGTTGGCAGCATTGTCCGAGGCATTCAAATTGTAAACACAGGAATGATAAATACGATAGTGTGTTTATAAAAACGAGTTCTTGATAAATGACTTAAAATCATGAAAATCATTGATTTTTCAATCCAATCTGTTTCAAGAAATAAAAGGTTAGCATTCAAATCTGCGTTTAAATTTCCCACGCTCCGCAGTTGGCAACCCTGCAGAACGTGACGGCCGATCGGCTTCCGCTTGGTCGTGATTTTGTCACATATTTTCCCATTTTTTGGGCTATTTACATCGGCAACGTAGGGTTTTGACTATGCATAACGAAGCCTTAATATATTACCTTTCCAAATATCAATTTGCCACTATTTATTCAACGAACTTTTACGGCGCAATTTCAATTTTTCTTAACCAAAAGTGTCATTTTCCATAAGAGCCCATGTAAAAACAGTGAACTTCAAACTCATTTTTCTCAAAAACGAGTACCGCAAGGACATGTTTTCTTGGTACTTTTGAAAATAATATTAAATTTTCTATTCAACCAGACCATTTTCAATACAAAATCAAAGACTTCAATTGACGACCGAACTACTTTAATTGTAATTTTGTTGCCATTTCGATAATATTTTCGTCAATTTTATCTGAATGTTCTGAATTATCTTCTTTTAATTTTCTATTTATTGACCTATACTCAAAAATAGTTGGACAATAATGTTCCAAGTTAATTGCATTTGCCCCATTACTTGGTTCAATTTTACCACTGAAAAGCATTTGTCTTAAAGACCATGCAAATTGTTTTGTATTTGGGTTATTGTTCCATCCACCCCTTTGTCTAATAGCAGAAAAATAAAGTTCTATATGATCTTGAGAAATTTTATAAGGAAGAAAGTATTTTAGATGATTTTCCTGAAAAAGATACTCTGATAAATTTAGAACACTTCTCATTGATGCAATGAAACCGTAAACAAATGTTTTTCGCGCGTGATTTAAAATTGGTACACCATCAACCGTAAGAGACTTTAAATATTCTTCTGTTTCCATAAAATAACTTCTGAACAAATTTATGTTATCTGGTCAAATAGGCGTTTTATAGTCTTTGCCAAAGGCATTTCTTACATTAAGTTGGTCAAATGTCCTCCCAATAATTTTAATAAATTGACTTGTAGCTTCCGCACCGGCGAATTCTGGTAATTTTTTCGAAATTAAATAATCAAGGGCATCTGCGACCCCTTGACTTAAAGTTTGTCCAGCCAATTTCACATTCATAATTTTATTTTTATAATAAATGTGAACCGAACTTATATTGTTTGCAAAATTTAAATCAATATCATCCTGAAATTTATGTAACCGTTTTATATATTCCCATGATACAGGTTTGCCATTTGATTCCAAAAATTTATCTGCTAAACAATTCCGCGCTAATTTTAACATGTGACAGGGATCTAAAATAAAGTGTACTGATAAATTTGGATTTGCCGGGTTCGGAAAACAAGGTACAATTTCATTTTGGTTAAATATGCATCCTAAATTTTGGGCAGTTTTAATATTAACTGGTGCACCATCGCATGTAAATGAGTTGACTTGTATGCCTATATCATTTAATAAAATAATAGCGTTCTTTATCAGCTCAGCTTGCACATTTGCATTCAAAGAATGAATAAAAAAGTATGCTATTGGGCATTTGAAAACATTTTTATATGAATGTATTATAAAAACAAGAGCTTCCGTAGCGATAGCTGTTTCATTTCCTTTAACAATTTCCCCATAATTTACGTTACCAGTAAAACTACCGCTTGTTACATCATACATCAAAGAGCTTCTAATATGCATGCTGTCTACAATTAATCCTACGTGTTTTAAATTTGGATCTTCTGCCACTTTTTGTTTCAAATAGTTAAAAACTTCCCCTAGAAATCCCGGATTGCAATTGTGGCTAGACAGCCAGCTTCTAATTGTGCGAGTAGAGGGTAAACTTAAGTGTTGTGCAACAAATTCGTACGCTTTAGGTGAATAATAATGTAAAGTTAACGCGAAATTTTTAATACTCTCCCCATATCTTCTAGTATTTTTCGATTTGTCCTTAAAATCCCGTTCTTGGCTAATTATATCCTGCAAAAATTTAGAAAAATGGTTCTGTAGTAATTCATACAGATTTCCACAATTTTGTTGTAGATGTTCTACAAAATCCTGGACACTCTCTAACTTTTTTTCCCTGCGGTTTAAAGTGCGCTGCAGATTTTTAATCTTATTTTTCATTTTCTTCATCCGCGGTGATTCACCACCTAATCGTTTGGGAGGTGGAGGTGATGATTGCGTGCCCAATGACACGCATCTAGCAGAAATGATGGGACTGGATATAAACTAAAAAAATTAAAATATCTTAGATGAGGCTTTATAATTTTAGCTAATTTGAAGTTATAGGTATCGTGATTCTTTACAGTTTAGTATTAGTAATTACCTCAGACTCATTGCCTTGGTCCATTTCCTGAATGCTGCACCCTGGTGGAGAATTTTCAACTTCCTCGTCCTGTTTTTCGGATACACAATTACATTCGATTCGGCGAATCTGAAAAATTTTAATGCTGAGAAACAATAATAAGTAGTATGAAAATAATAGTATACCTTAACAAATGGCTGAATAAACGGGACTGCTTTTCTTTTTAAAACATTTGCACTTTCATAATCAGTGTCCGAAATATGGTCACTACAAATACGCCAGTTCGTTTTAGGCTCACCACTTCGGTTAATTGCCTGCATCCATAATGCAGACAATGCATTATCTTTGGGAACCTGAAATTAAGAAACAAATCAAATAAAACAGTAAAAAAGTATAAATAATATAAAAATATCTCTTGACTTACCGCATTTTCAAATTCTTCTTCATGCCATATGTATTAGTACATTTCGAAACAATGCATGTCGCGACCATAATGGTTTTATTGGAAACTATATTTTCAGTTACACTTATTTATTATAAGTATTAAAATACTGTTTACTTTTTGACAGATTTCAATTCTCAATTATTATAAGCACTTACAAGGCAACGTTTCAAAAATCATTATCAAAACTGACAACACCGGGGGTACGTTCCGATTCAGTATCCGGACATTGTCCAGACAAGATATTTTACCCAAAACCGTTCAGAATCAAGTGAAGATTTGTCAAGATAACTTTTAATTCTGTTCAGAATCATTACCAGACGAACGTCCGGACAATGAAATCTTACCTACCTCTAGGAGGTAGGTAAATGTTGTCTGACATGCGCAGTTCAGTTGTTATGTGTATATCTGTCAATCTTTGTTTGAAAACAGTTTCACATGGCAGTATTTTTATGGTGTTTTTGCTGGTTTTTGCATCATAACAATATAATGATAATTCTTTTTTAGTAAAAATGAATGATAATATAGAAATTATGAAGTGTTTGTCTTTTACATAATTTTATTTGGTGACACAATTCTCTTTCAGTATAATTTGGAATAACTTCTTTTAAGTAGGTACCTAGTTTTTTATTCTACTTGGATTATTTTCAGGCAGCGTTCTTAAAAATGTTCTAAAAGCACCTAATATGACCCTATCCTAATTAATTGCTGCAAATAACGCCATGGTGCACAGATAAATATAATAGTCACAAATTCAAATTACCAAAAGTGACAGCGGGCTAAAAGAGCATGACAGTATGCATGCTCAGCCGTACTAATTTGGAATAACTTCTTCTAAGTACCTAGTTCTTTATTTTACTTTGATTATTTTCAGGCGGCGTCCTTAAAAATGTTCTGAAATCATCTACTATTTCATTATCCTAATTAATTGCTGCAAATAACGCCATGGTTCACAGATAAATAATAGTCACAAATTCAAATTAACAAAACTGACAGCGGGCTAAAAGAGCATGTGTATTGTCAAAGGGACATTTTTCAATAATGTCGTTCAGAATCAAAAGACACTCTTCTCTGTGACGTCATTCCCTAGACAAGATATATCCGGACAATTATCCATGGAATCGGAACGTACCCCGGCAGTTACCTAATTAAAGAAAGACAGCGCTACAAAAAGAAAAAGGATAAAAGCCTGATTTATAAACTTGACGTTGACGTTGCAGTTCGCCGTTGACGTTGACGTTTAAAGTTAAATATTAGAAAAACATATGACTCGTTTATAAACTCCGTTGCCGTTCCTGTTCGTAGTTGGCGTTCCGTACGCATGACGTTCGAGATAACCAACTTTTAACTTTTGAAGTTCACCGTTGGGTACATGAACGTCTAACCAATGAAAATGAGTGATCGGGTCACGTGATTTTGAATTTGCATGTCAAATGTCAATTTTATAATTTGGTGACAACTGACATGGATGATTCACAGAGTTTAACACAATCAGGTAATTATTTAATGTATAAATAATATCATATGAAATGATTAATGTCATAACTGAATTTATTTTTCTATAGAGAAGGTGGCTCTTTTAATAGAAGTCATACAGTTGAACTTTGAGTTTATAAATCGCCACATTCTAACTGCAACCGCAACGTTACCGCAACAGCAACGGCAACGTAACAGCAACTTCAACGTCAAGTTTATAAATCGGGCTTAAGGTGCCCCACGCTGAAGTTTCTAGGGTGACAACCCCAACAATGTTAAAATAAACGCGCTTCCAGTCCATTTAGACAGGAATCTCCTATGATACTAGGTTGAACGCTACTCCTAGCGGTTGTAATTTGGAACTAAAGAGTAAAAAATGCAACCCGTTTAACAACAAAAATATTTCAAAGTGTAATTTTTATTACATACATTTATTGAACCACAATTATTTTCTTGAAATTATATTTCACATAAAATATGTTGAAAATTATTTATATTTACAATAAATGTGTGTAATATAAATTTAAATTTCGAAATAATTACATCAGCAAAAAATATTCTTCCTCGATGTCCTCTTCGTAAAAGTCGACAATGTGTTATTACCACTTTGCCGTCATTTCTGTCCCTTCAATTGTAAATCGTATTTGATTAATTATTCCTCATGCATTTAAGGAGATGTGGTGGATCATAATAATGGTAACAATGGAACTGTTCAAATGTCAACTAGTATCATAGCAGCCAACTGTTGGTAAAGTTGATAAAATAGATAATTTTATTATCATTCATGGCTGCCAACTGTCAATAGCGCCATCTATTGACTGTAATTGAGTACTATAAATCAAGACCGAGCGCCTGCAATCTAAGTTACCAAAGGCTGGTTTCGAGAATCGAGCCCCCCATGAAGTCACACGAGTCACAATAAACAAACAGGTCTACTTTTTCATGTTTAACACAGCATCAAACATGTTCTCTCGTATGTTCAAACCGTCTTCTCTTTCCTATCTCAGCAGGAATTTTCACTCCACCAATCAAGTAAGTCGAAGTTTTAATTTGTATTATTTTGACAAATAAGTATAACATTTTCTCGTAAAGAACAATAGAAAAGTCGCAGTGCTGGGTGCTTGCGGAGGCATTGGGCAGCCTTTATCTCTTCTGTTGAAGCAGTCGCCTCTTGTGACCCAACTGAACATGTATGACATTGTAAAACATAACCCGGGAGTTGCTAAAGATGTTTCGCACATAGAAACTTTTTCCACTGTGAAAGCATTCACTGGTCCAATAGAATTAGCATGTGCTGTTCAGGGAGTAGACATCATTGTAATTCCTGCTGGAATGCCCCGCAAGCCAGGAATGACCCGTGATGATCTTTTTACCAGTAATGCGTCAATTATAAAAGATATAGCTGAAGTTACTTCGCAAGCAAACCCTGAAGCTCATTTCTGTATTGTTACAAATCCTGTCAATTCTACCTTGCCCATTGCAGCAGAAGTTTACAAAAAGGTATTCATTTTAACGTGAAAATTCCGCGAATAACTAACAATATTTTGTGTAGAATAAAGCGTTCGATCCTACAAGGATGTTTGGTGTTACAACTTTGGATATTTCACGAGCCAACAGATTCGTAGCTGAATTGAAATGTTTAGACCCAACTAAAGTCAATGTTCCTGTAATTTGTGGACATTCTGGAATTACTATTCTTCCAGTTCTTTCAAAATGTGAGCCGTGTCTTCAATTCTCCGAAGATGAGCAAAGGAAACTTATAAAACACATTCAAGAAGCTGGAACTCAGGTAAATTTATCATTTTATAAAAATTATATTCCCAAAAAATAACCAAAAACCGATTGAGAAACAATTTATATAAATATGAGTAAACATTGGACTCTGGAAAGTATAGTTGAAGGATGTCTAAAAATATCTCGCTGTTATGTGTAAATAACACTTGTTACTTTATTTGCTCGAATAATTTAATTAGTTTATCGGTGTATATATTTACGAACATCTGTTACATTTTATCGCATAAAAATTTATTTATCTTAATGAGTATTATGTGTTTTTTAAACTCACTGTACACTATTATTATAAGTGTAAGTGTAGCGTCGTCCCGATACCATATATGAATTGTTTTTCAAATTATCTATGAATGTAGGTTGTCAAAGCCAAGGCCGGTACCGGTTCCGCAACCCTCGCCATGGCATACGCTGGTGCACGCTTCGTTCTAAGTCTCATCAGAGCTTTAAACGGTAAATTTGTCATTGAGTGTACGATGATAAACACCGATATTTGTCCCGCCGTTGAATACTTCGCTACACCTATTCGTCTAGATTGTAACGGTGTCGCTGAGAATTGTGGCATCCCTCCATTGAATAAACTCGAGCAAGAATTGCTGGCAAAGGCCATCCCCGAGCTCCAGAAAAACATTAAAAGAGGCATCGACTTTGTAAAAAAGGGTTGTTAAATGTATTTAAAAAAGTTATTAGGAAGTTACCTGTTATATTTATTTACAGAAGCAAAATAATTCCGTTCATGTACAATAATTACTTTCTTATTATAAAATATCATATTTACGTCAAGTATTTATGTACACCTTCAAAATTTCCATAATCCTTCTGAGAAATAAAAAATCCGATGTGGCCAACACATGACCTCTGGCCATATACTCTACTATTTTACTAAGTGTGTATGAAAGTACTTACTCACAAATATACCACTGTACTAGAAGGGAATTCGGGAATTGTAGTTTTTATAATATTATTTAAGTTTATTATGACCTTATAAATACTAAATGACATTTCATATTTTTCATTTCAATTTGCCAAAAAGTCAAAAATTCATATGACATTAACACTCAAATATTTTATTTTTTGTTTCCATAGGTAGGCAGATTAATCAAAATTGTAACAAATTTGTAGAATTTTTAACTTCTTGTAATTGGAAAATGGTGCTAGATAGAAACAACGTTTTGAATACATATTGTAGACAGTAACATTTAGTATACAATGTTATTAAAAAAATTCCTATTAATTCATAAATTTTGAGAATATTCCAGAAAAACTCTTCAGATCTTCAAGAAACTACCACTTCCGGTTGCACGATCAACTCCAAAATCTAATCAGATCTAATCTAGGGTGTCAGAATATTGTATACAAAATTTCAATTTTTTTTATTCAGTGGTAGTAGTAAATAGTAGTAAATATCTTTATTTTGCCTTTCGGCTTAAATCTATACATTTGCTTCCCTTAGTTTGTGAAAATAATATATATATATATATATATGTATATATATATATATATATATATATATATATATATATATATATACAACTTACTATCATTGAAGCGTCCTTATATTGACAATTTTCCATCAACCGAGCGTCCGGCTCCAATGAAGCGTCCATATATGGACGCTCGATTGGTCACCATGTTAAATTGGCTCCTAGTACCATCTAGTAGTCATATTTAAAAATTTTGGTGGACGCCGAATTGATAGTGAATTATCATTTGCCGTATACATGCCGTATACTTTTAGTTCAGCCGAACGCTCACTCGTGGCGTTGCTGCGCTAGGCGTATAAGTATACTTTCATCCAATCTATCGCCTACCGAGCGTCCTCAAACTGGCAACACCGAAACGTATGTTTTCAAATGTTATGTTCAAAGTGTTCGTGTTCCCTTGATATTGGAGTATGAAGCAAAATATCAAAGTACGTTTTTCTTGTTTCGACTACGTGGTTCTGCTTATCAAGAACTTATATACTTATAACAAACTTTTTTTTCGTCACACGTGAACGCAAAGCACGCCGTTACTCCCTGTTTAAACTAAAGGGAGCAAACCACGCTTTTGCGCCCTAGGAGGCAAAACGTGTTTTTCTTCTTCTAAACTGGAAGTGTCGGCGTACTTCGCATGCATTAAATAATTTTTTTTTAATCGGGTCATAAATTATGTTCAATTAAGGGGAGAGAGATAAACATCAAGATCTACACCGTTTGCCCGATCCTCATGAAATTTTGAATGCAGATTTTTTTTTACCAGACTTAGATTTTAAGTTATGTATTAATTTGATTGGACCATTAGGGGGTGGGGGTTAATAATATAGAATCTCAACCATTTGTCCGATTCTCATGAAATTTTGCACGCAGGTCTCTTTTGACTGGAGTCAGATTTTAAAGTATGTTTAAATTCGATCATAACATCATAAGGGGTGCGGATTATAAATCTATAGAATCTAGACCATTTGCCCGAATCTCTAGAAATTTTGCAGGCTGGACTCTTTTTTTACTATAGTCACATTTTTAGGTATATTTGAAATTTATTGGGCTATTAGAGGTGGGGTAATCTCTATAGATCTAGACTGTTTGTCCGACTGTCATGAAATTTTGCATGCGCGTCTTTTTTTACTAGAGTCAGATTTCAAAGTATGCTCAAATTCGATCGAATCATGATGGAAAGGGGAGGGATTGAACTAAAACAATCGCTTTAACAGTCGTAATTTTTTTTGCAACGAAACTCGGTAAGTAATATGTAGCAATCAACTAAAGTAAGAAATATAGTTTTTATTTATCGGGTTATAAATTATATTTAAATTGAGGTATGAGGGTTAACATCTAGACCTAGACCGTTTGTCCGAACTTCACATATTTTTACAAGCAGATCTCTTTTCACAAGAGCCTGATTTTAAGGTATGTGTGGTGTGAATTTGTTCGGGTTCAAAGAGGGGGGTTAATTTCAACAATCACTCAAATGACCGTAATTGTTTTTTTGCAACAATCCTTGGTATACAGGCAGTCCCAAATTGATTAGGTCACCATTGGGATCTCGGAAACTATAGGAGCTATGAGGTCCGTTAAATAGGCAATGTTGTGCAGTTCTTAGGGCTTATTTAGATTCCGTTGAGAAATATTTAAAATTCCAAACAAATCGCGATTTTAAAAAAAGGCAAATTACTCCGTAATTATAAAAGATATAAAAAAATGTTTCATATAAAAGTTACATGATTTTATGGGAGAAACTCAAAAATGATGTCAGAATAAAATTCAAGATGGCGGTTTCCAAGATATTAATAGTAACTTTCTTATTTTAAATGGGCGCCATATTGGATTTTTACATGGTTGAATAGCGTTTTTTTTTTCTCTTTTCAACGATGTATTGCAATGTATGTTTAAACAAAAAGTTATTAAAATATAAATTATTTTAATCCTAAAGCAAGTACAACAATGAATAACAATAGATATCAATAATACAAATTAATATAGAAGAAAACAAATTTATTTTGTGATATTGTTATTCATTGTTGTACTTACTTGCTTTAGGATTAAAATAATTTATATTTCAATAATTTTTGTACTACTACTATATACACATAATGTTTTATTCGATCGGACTATCATGAGGGTAGGGGTTAAATATCTAAATCTAGAAGGTTTGTCTGATTTTTATGAAATTGAAAATACGTAAGGTAACTACCGAGATTCCTGACTGTTGCATACAATATTTTTATACTTTCATTTAGAATAAATAGAAATTTTTGTTTGAAATTATGAAATTTTGTCACTTAATGTCTTACAAGTTATGACATAAAACAAAAACACCCAAATTAGGTTATCTACAAACCACATTTTTATACAGCATAAAATATGCGGTTGCAAGTTAAAAACATTTTATATTGAAGTTTCTTTACAAAGTTATCTATAATTTTTTAAATAAATGTAGTTTTATATGTGTACATTTTATTTTTTTTAAAAGAGTAAAATAAAAAAACCATTGCATGAAGTAATTAAATTCATTTCCTAGCGCAAATTTGAGAAATAAATTGTCTATAAACCAAACGAAAGTAAGAAAATAATATTTACCTATTTTAAAAAACCCAATCAACACTGCTTGATATAGGTACTGTAATGTCCTAATGTCATTTGATTAATTTTCTACTATTTTTCTGTATAATGAGTAGTAGATTTTAAATAGGTAAATTATAGTCGTGTCGAGCATTATTTTCCTTCCAAATAAAATTTCTGTTTCACATTTTTACCTATAAAGCTTACAGCAATTTTTTATTATTATTAAATATTTATTTTTTTCAAATTGCTAATTAACAAGATTTCGATAAGTAGCAATCAAATTTATTCGGAAAAATAAATAGCTCTTATGTAGTTAACGTTACAAACATTGACATAAAAATATTTACTACTTTCGATTTGAGCATTCCATACCAAAATAACTGGGTAATTTTAAACCTAATCAATAGTGTTGTCAACAAGTGAATTTAGTAATTATTTAAATATAATGCATTTGTTGCTAATTTTCATTTAAATAATTAACTATCAGATCACAGACAATCTGACCGATTTTCACTATATTTTTGTTATACTTGGTTATAAGCATAGAAATCCAACATAAAATATAGGCTAAATAATCAATCAATGTACCATCTGAAAACAAAATCTAAACGATTTATCCCACATATAACTGTGTCATATTTATTCAACTTGCCGATAATAATTCCGTCTTTTCATTTCAAATCCCCAATATAACGCGCGAAGTAACATGGTTCAGTCGCGGCAACACTGTCGGACGCTTGATAATCGATGAATTGTAATAATCCGTATATTTCGGACGCTTCAAAGATGATAGTTTGAACGGACGCTACAATGATTATGAATTGGGAATATACACCAACCGGACGCTCTATTCAGGTTTTTTGAACGGACGCTCTGTTGATAGTGAGATGTATATATATATATATATATATATATATATATATATATATACACTGGCGGAAAAAAAAAATGAAACACTTTGAAATTCGTGAAATTTCGACCATTTTCAAACCGCTATAACTCGGCGTATTTTCAATCGATTTCGATGAATCTTTGTGGACGAAAAACATTGAAGTGTCTACTTTAAAGTCATGCCTGCGAATTTTAGCGCAACCCCTTCCGCCCCCCTCCAGCACCCCGGTGAAAAATAATAAATTTTAATTTTAAAAATGTCCAACTTTGACGATGTCTATGGACTTTAAAAAATTTTTTTGACTTGATCCATCAAAAGGGCACTAAAATTCACTCAATTCCCTGTGCAGGACTCAAAGAACGAAGTTCCTACGATCATTTGGAACAAAGTTATGAATTTTTTTTAAAAAAGGGCATTTTTTGGTTTTTTGCACATAACTCAGCGACTTTTCAACCAAATTAGACGATTCTTTCGGGGAAAAACCAAATTGTGGGTGTACTTTAAGGGGATAATCTCAGATTAGGATGATCTTTTTTCGTACCCTTTAAAACCCGAACAAAAAAACACGTTTTTTCGCAAAAAAACGTCTAACTTTGGCGATGTGTACCGAGTTGTAAAAAAATTTGTCGGTTCGATCCACAGAAAAGGCATTGAAACTTGTTCAATTACCTGTGCTGGGCTCAAAAAACGAAGTTCCTAAGACGATTTGGCACAAAGTTATGGCCGTTTGAAAAAAAGTGCATTTTTTTATTTTTTGACTCATAAGTCGGAAGTTTTTCGGCGAAATTGTTTGTTTTTTTCACGAATGAAATTTTCCTTCAAAATTTCTAATTTTTTCGACAATTTGAGTTACACAAAATTTTCAATTTTATTTTTAAATTTTCTCGATATTACAGGTTTGCTTATGCCCATGGCATGAAGCACGGTGCTCGATGTGGCATTTTGCTTCGTATAAAGCTGTCAAAAGGATGTTACACCGGTATAGCAAAATGCCATACGAAAATTTGTATATTGCTTATTGCTATGTTCACTTCGTACTTTGAAGGTTTTTGAAAATTATTTTTGACAGCTGAGAATTAAAATCCATTAATTCTTTGTGTTAATTAAATCAATAATTAGTTTATTAAAGGGTTATATTCTTATTATAATTACTACTAATTATTGATTTAATTAACACAAAGAATTGATGAATTTTAATTCTCAGCTGTCAAAAATAATTTTCAAAAACCTTCAAAGTACGAAGTGAACATAGCAATAAGCAATATACAAATTTTCGTATGGCATTTTGCTATACCGGTGTAACATCCTTTTGACAGCTTTATACGAAGCAAAATGCCACATCGAGCACCGTGCTTCATGCCATGGGCATAAGCAAACCTGTAATATCGAGAAAATTTAAAAATAAAATTGAAAATTTTGTGTAACTCAAATTGTCGAAAAAATTAGAAATTTTGAAGGAAAATTTCATTCGTGAAAAAAACAAACAATTTCGCCGAAAAACTTCCGACTTATGAGTCAAAAAATAAAAAAATGCACTTTTTTTCAAACGGCCATAACTTTGTGCCAAATCGTCTTAGGAACTTCGTTTTTTGAGCCCAGCACAGGTAATTGAACAAGTTTCAATGCCTTTTCTGTGGATCGAACCGACAAATTTTTTTACAACTCGGTACACATCGCCAAAGTTAGACGTTTTTTTTGCGAAAAAACGTGTTTTTTTGTTCGGGTTTTAAAGGGTACGAAAAAAGATCATCCTAATCTGAGATTATCCCCTTAAAGTACACCCACAATTTGGTTTTTCCCCGAAAGAATCGTCTAATTTGGTTGAAAAGTCGCTGAGTTATGTGCAAAAAACCAAAAAATGCCCTTTTTTTAAAAAAATTCATAACTTTGTTCCAAATGATCGTAGGAACTTCGTTCTTTGAGTCCTGCACAGGGAATTGAGTGAATTTTAGTGCCCTTTTGATGTATCAAGTCAAAAAAAAATTTTAAAGTCCATAGACATCGTCAAAGTTGGACATTTTTAAAATTAAAATTTATTATTTTTCACCGGGGTGCTGGAGGGGGGCGGAAGGGGTTGCGCTAAAATTCGCAGGCATGACTTTAAAGTAGACACTTCAATGTTTTTCGTCCACAAAGATTCATCGAAATCGATTGAAAATACGCCGAGTTATAGCGGTTTGAAAATGGTCGAAATTTCACGAATTTCAAAGTGTTTCATTTTTTTTTTCCGCCAGTATATATATATATATATATAATAAAAAAAATAAATAATACAATAAATTGTTGATTTCATTTAATTCATTTCAGGGTTTTTCTCCTTTCTTCTACCGTTTTCATCCAGCATAGTCCACCTCCCGAGTCGTCCAGTACATCCTCCCTGCTTTTTTCTTCTTCCTTTAGTTCGCTACAGTCATATAAAAGATGTTCTAATGTTTCCCAGTCTTCCCCGCATAGTCTGCAACTTCTTTCTTCATCACTCTTCCAGTACTCGTTGGCTTTCTCTTCGTTCCCACATCTGTATCTTGCTATTTTTCTGATTTTCTCTATCTTTTCTCCCCTCAGGTAGCGTGGTATTCCGACGGTTCTTATTTCTTTGTACTTGGGGTTGTATCTTGATGTTTCTAATTTATTTGTTCTCCACTGATTCTGAATTTCTATGCTTCTTTGTCTTATTGTTTCTGTCATATTATGTCCTCTTGCTCTACCAAAATATATTTCTATTGTTGAATATCCATTGTTTTCGTAAAATTTCCTTCTCTTGCTCATACTCTCTCTTTTCTCATCTCTTTTTCTGATTTCTTTGAAACATTCCTCTATAATTTCTCCTAACTGAATCTTTTCTTCAAATTTCATCGCTCTTCTTCCCGCTTCGATTTCCAAATTATCCCTTTTCATTTCTTCCATTGTAATATAGTTCGGGGTTGCTCTGTCTGTTCCAATTAGCCATCTTATATATGTGGTTTGAATTGCTTCCAACTTTTCCTGTTTTTCCCACCCCCATATTTCCGCTCCGTACATCATAATACTTTTGACTAATGCGTCAAATAGCATCAATCTGGTTTTTATGTTTCCTTGGAATTTTCTCTCTCCTATGCTCCACGTTTCCTTGGCTGCTATGATTGATTTCCTTCTCAGTTCTCCAATTTGTGCTTCAGCCCCCCCATTGCTCTTGAACGTATATCCTAGGTACTTAAATTCCTTTGTCCTTTCTATGCTCTGTCCCTTCCAGTGCCAGCTTTCTTCTCTTTCTCTTCCCCCTCCTTTCTTAAACTTCATTATCTTCGTTTTCTTCACATTGAGTTCTAACTTTCTTGCCGGTCAACTGTTTCACTAGGTTATCTGGGCTGTTTAACCATACCTCATTTTCAATGTTATCGTCCCCTGCCGCTTTTCTTTTTTTAAATCTTTTTATTTGTTTTCTGATTTGATATTCCGTTATTTCTTCCTCGTTGTTAGCTCTTGTTTGATTTGTTTCTGCTCTAGCTTCCGGCTTTTGTGTCTGTCCATCCAGTAGACTTTGAAAGTGCCTTTGCCATTCTTCCATATTTATGTTTTCTTCTATTTTTGTCTTTTTCTTTCTGTCTCTATTTAAGTATTCCCATACATCTTGCTCTCTGTGTATGTTCTTCAACATTTCCTCTTCTCTTTTTCTACTCTCTGCCTTTTTGCTTATACATAAGTCTCTAAATTCTTTCCTTTTTTTCATATATTCTTCTTTACTGTCTTGGCCGTTTTTCCATTTCTTCAGAGCTTTTCTCAGTTCTTGTTTGCAAATTTTGCAGCTCTTGTCCCACCAGTTATTTCTGATTGTGTCCGTTCTCTCTATCGTCCATTTCGCTTGTTTGCTGTCTTGTATTTTGCTTATCATTTCTTCAATTTCTTCATCTATCCCAGCTCTGTTGAAATGTTCATTTTTTAAACGTTCTTTGAATTTTGCTATGCCCTTTTCTGACCAATCTGTTTTTTTACGTATTTTATTCTTTTCTTCAACTTCGTCCTTGTTGTTGTTGCTGTATAGGTTTACCGTGATTGGGAAATGATCTGATTCTGTTCTTTCATCAATTACAAATCTTGTAACTTTTGTTAGTGCTGTTCCGTTGACTATGCCATAATCAATCACTGTACCTTCTCCTCTGGGTCCAACATATGTGAGCTCTCCTTCTTCATCTCCAGCTGTCGAGCCGTTTAATATTCCCCAGCCTCTTTCTTCTATAATTTCTATAAGTTTGTTACCTTCTGTATTTTCTACTTTGTCTTTCGATATTCTGTTTTCTTCATGTATTTCTCTAATCATTTTACCCTTCTCTCCTGTTCTTGCATTAAAATCGCCACCAATTATTAGATTATATTCTTCTGGTCCGTTATTTAATGCATCTTCCAGTTCTTTGTATATATTTTTTATATTGTTATCATTGTAAACTGTTATTATTTTCCATTTCTCTTTGTCTACTTTTATGTTCCTCTCTACTATTTGTTTTTCGAAGAAAACCCTAGATTCTTCTTTGATGTGCTTCCTTAGCCCAGTTAAAATCCCGCCCTTTGCTCTGCCCTTTTTGTGTTCCCTTGTTGCATGCTTTGTTTCCCATATAAACTCTTGTGGGAGGTTCCGCTCCCAAGTTGCCCAGTCTTTCTCTTCAAGCCATGTTTCCGTTAATCCCACAAAATCAAATCCCCGTATGTAATTCCAAAACTCATTGTCTTTATTTTTTATTCCTTTAACATTCCAGAAACTTAACTTAATTCCCTTTCCTTTCTCGCTATTTAGTTTTTTGGCTTAAGTTTTTTGCTTATTTCATCCCATACCCACATCTCGTTATTGATTTTTAGTTTGTTGTAGTATTTTTTAATCGTATTTCCCTTTTCTTCTTCTTCTTTCGCCCTATTTCGTATTTGTTTTTGTACTTCTCTTTCTTTGTATGTTAAAAACCTGTCTATATATATTTCTTGTCCTTTGAGCTTATGCTTTGATGCGAAAATTTTTTCTTTATCTTCTTCGTTGTCTATTTTAATTACTATTTTCTTGACCGGTGTTGCAAATTTTAGCTGGTATGCTTCTGCAACCTTGATCTTTATTTGAAGTTTGTCTTCCATGAACTTTTTATTCAGTGGTATTTGAGTTATCGTACCTCCAACATCCATCCTGACACACAGACACACACACACAGACATCATCGCGAAATTATCAAAATCGTGTTCTAGGGACCTCAAAACGTGCTTATCCATTGAAAACTCACTATCGAAATTTTAGCATGATTACAATACCTCTATTACAGATATGAGTGGCGAGAGGTAAAAATCAGGAAACCCGATAGAAATTCAATTGTTTCAAATAAAAGTTTGTTTATATGAAAAAGTAGGTATATAGTCCTAGTCCAGCGGCTTACAGTCAGAACTGGGCAAAATACTCCAAAAAAGTAGTTAAATATAAATACAGATACTTAAAGCAAAAATATATTTTAAATATAAATACTAAATACTTCATTTTTTCAAAGTATTTAAAATTTCAAATACTCTAAAAAAGTATTTAAATATTTTTCAAATACTTTTTGTAAAAGTTTTGTATATGATAAAAAAAGTTCAAAAATTATTTCAATAAACATTTATATCTCGATTGAAATACAGGACGAGTTGTTACATAACAGGAACAGGATAATTACTAGATTTTAGATTGCATACATTCAAATAATTTTCCTTTATGGCCAATATAAAAAATGTTTAAGTTATTAGGTTTGCAAGAATAGTTATTTTGGCTGTTCAAGCACAAGTGGCACAAAAATCGGTTTAAAAAAAAGTTATTTTGTTGAATACAAAATTGGGGCTAACTTCATGGTATTTAAATACTTTTGTATTTAAATACTGTTTTTTAGTACTTGAAATACTATGTTTAAAATACTTTTTAAAAAATATTTAAATATAGATACAAATAATGAAGAAAGTATTTTAAATAGTATTTAAATACTTAAGTATCTAAATACTGCCCAACTCTGCTTACAGTGATATATAATGTGAATTGTGCACTTCGAGCCAAAAGCAATTTTGATTTTTTTCTTATTTAACGCACCTTATTGAGTATTTTAAGGGGTGGAGGCATCACCGGAAGTGTCCGTGTCAGCCGCCATTTTGAAAAAATTGTCCCCGTTTTTTGTTTTTCGCGTTTATCTTGCACATGGTTTACATTACGAAGAAAACTGTTAAACGGAATTGTAGAGCACAAAATTCTCTACAAGATAGATTTATATAGATTTTTTTATAAATGGCACTGTTTGCTAGAAAATCAAGAAACTGAATTATGCATATTTTCGAATTATTTATAAAGTCGTTATTTTGTCATAACACAGGAAAATGGCTGTAATATTTTATCGGATAAAGATATCGACTTCCGGTTTTAAGCATTCGATTTCTGAAACATTTTTCTATAAAATACATAATTTTCAAAATTTTGGAGATTCTGGTGTAGCCGCAATTTAATTATATTCTACAAGAAAACAAAATAAATATTAGTCATTTTTGTGTTTATTCATCTGCCATTTCTGAACGGATAATAATACCGACTTCCGGGTTTCAGCATTGGATTTGTCGAACTTTTTTCTTTTAGATGCATTATTTCAAACATTTAAACGAAAAAAAAAAAAAAACGAATAAACGAAACGTCAAATTTTAATTCTCTGCCAAAAATCGTTTCTCATAATCTTTAATACGTAAAAAAGTGGTTTGAATAACATTACCTGCCAAGAAAAAAAAATACAAAATGTGATTGTGTCCAATTTGTAAAAAATTCGAGTTAAGTGACATAATACAATGTGGCATCATGTGGAGTGTGTAAATTTGACACTGCAACAAGCGAACGAGCTTCCACAATGGTTATGTGGCGGTTGTAAAGTAGAAAAGAAAGATAATAGAAGTACGGCCCAATCTTTAGTATCACGAGCGAGCGCCGCTAGTAAGAAAAGTAATCTGCTTACACAGAAGACAGATATTTTACGCCGGAAGAAACAATTAATGGCGCAAGAAATGAAGCCCTTGGATGAAGAGCAGAAGACTATTGATGAAGCAATTAGGGCAGCAGATGATTAATAAAAGTATAGAAGACGAGTCCCTGTGTAGTAGAGATATCGAAGATGTAACTAGTAACTCGAAGCCTGATTCACCAAAACTGCATCAGTTGAAACAAATGAAGCAAGTGACACTGGAAGATAAGCTTAGTCTGATGAACACTAATACTCCTGCATCCGTACCTGCATGTCAACTATTTAACGTGAACAATAGGGTAGTTTACCATAGTAGCAAATTAGCAATCCAGTCAATTATATTGAAAGGAGACCCCAGTAATAAGTTATTGCCATGAAAAAAGTTTTCAAAAAGTTAATAGTTCTTTAAATATTTAAGATTTTACGTATCGTACATCTACGTCACAGTAATGCGTTCTCTCTCAAGCTCTCTCTCTCACACATCTATCCTATTCTGAATTATTGCAACGTGTATGCCGTCTATCTTTGTTCAACGTAGTGTTTCTTTATCTATGAACTGTCATGTAAAGTAATGTACTTTAAAAATTAATCACAATAAATTAAATTTATTTATAACGATTTCTGCCAAATTAAGTTACACGTTAGGGACTTAGCTTCGTTGAGTCTTCGATATTAGCCGTAAAATATAAATATAAACCATAGGGACAGACAAACGATATAATTGTCAAAATATTTAACCAATTTGACATTTTATAATATATTTCGTAGATATCGTGGATCCGTTATCATTCCAATCAATGTCATTAATTGAAGTAACAAAAATTTAATTAAATTCTTTGATAATTCCAATGTACCTTGCCCAAATTTTGTAGTAAATATGTGCAGTTTAGCGCGCTAGCATAAAATCATACTTTTTTGCTAAATCTGTAATGAAAATTGATAAGCTTTGACCGAATACTCCCATTGCAAGATATGTTGAATGACATAGGTCTGCGAATCATATAAGTGGTACTAAAACTCAGGATCAAATTTTTGAAGGCAAATTTATAAATTATATATCTAAATAATATATTTTCACGTGTATTCTTACATACAGTAATAAAGAAACTACCAAATTGTATTTTATATTTTGTAACATTTAAAAACAGTTGATTTTACATGAGTACATTTTAATTCCAGCCCCATTGTTTGAGAAGATTTTCAGTTGTACATCTACGTCACACAAACTTTTTTACCTAAATAACTTCCGAAGTTCAGCGGCGCAGTAGGTGAATGGCCATTATTTATAAACGCATTCGAGTATTTGACGTCATTATGCGAACTAAACAAAACAGAGAATCTCCTACGTCTCCAACAAGGGGACTAGTGAAGCATTTATTGACATCCAAATAATGTTTCTGAAACAATAGATGTTCTATGCATGTTGTATGGTAACGCTCAACGTATTTTGAAGGAACAAATTGAAGTAGTTCGTAATCACGATCCAGTCAACGGTAGGGACTTGTCGTCAATAGTTAGATTTAGTCTTGCTGTGAAAAATTTGTGCGCAACGATACGATCGTCTGGTTTAGAACAGCATCTCATGAATCCAATGTTAGTTGAAGAACTTGTGGGTAAGCTACCACCCTCATTACAATTTCAATGGGCCCAAGAAGTAAAGGACGAAATGACATGTGCCCTCACTACATTGGAATCATGGTTAAACAAATTATCAAAGAATATTTGTCAAACTCTGCCCACATTAGATCTAACAATACCTAAGAAAGATACTAGGCATATGCAACAGAAGAAAGAAGCTCGTGTTAATGTACATCAACAAACTGATCAAACGAAGAAATGTATAGCGTGTGAGAACGACTGTAAAAATTTAGCCAGTTGTAAGAATTTCCTAGCCAGTAACGATGATAAACGATGGAAAATTGTACGAACCAATTCGTTTGCAAGCAATGTTTAACGAAACACTTCATGAAGCCACCATTATCAGTATTCAAATGTGAAGTGTAATGTATCAAATTGTATGGGTAAACATCATCCGCTTATGCATCGTACCACTCAACCAACTCAACCAAATACGAAAGCAGATGAACAACCTACTGCGAACGAAACAACGTATACTCACAGAACAAATAATGACAAGGTAATTTTTCGATACTTACCAGTCATAGTGAGCAACGGCGAACGGAAAATTGAAACGATTGCCTTTCCTAGATCAAGGGTCTTCAGGCACCTTTATTGAAACGAAGTTAGCAAAGAAACTGAAATTAAGTGGACCAAAAAATCAACTACAATAATTTACCGGTAATGCTCATCGTACCGAAAATAATTCAATGATGGTATCATTTACTATAACGGAGGCGGTTAAAGATGCCAAGCAGTATGATCTTAGAAAGGTACATTCAGTTACGACGTTAAATCTGGCTGAACAAACATTAAATACTGATAAGCTTGCTGAACGGTTCGAATATTTACGTTACATACCAGCTACAGCGTATGAGAAGAAAGCTCCCGAGATTTTAATTGGTTTAAATAATTGGCAACTTGCATTAGAACAAGAAGTAAGGTTCGGTGACTCAAATGGCCCAATAGTGTCTCGATGTTTATTAGGGTGGGCCATTTACGCAGGAGATGAAAATCGAAACCAATGTATCAATTTCTGCAATAATATTGAATGCATTTATTACATAGAAGGTGACGACGATCTCAACCAGCAAGTTAAACAATATTTCTCTATTGATAGTTTGGGAATCCGTGCTCCACCCGACACAACGATCACTGCCAATTATAGAAGAAACAATTAAACGAACAAACGACGGTTACGAGATAGGTCTTCTATGGAAAAAAGACCAAACTGAACTTCCAGACAGTAAACCAATGGCTCTGAAACGCTTGTACGGTCTTCAAGCCCGCTTCAAACGAGAACCTTACCTGAAAAATGAAATGGGACGTCAAATTCAAGATTATTTAACGAAAAGTTACGCACGTATATGTACACCAAATGAACTTGCGTTACCTAATCGACGAGAGTGGTATTTACCGATATTTCCAGCCCTGAATCCGAACAAACCTGGTAAAGTTCGAATAGTACCTATTTGATGCAAAGGCTCAAGTTAATGGTATTTCAGTTAATCTTCAACATTACTGGAAGTCCTTCTACGATTTAGACAACGAAAGGTAGCAATTACTGGTGATATAAGAGAAATGTTTCACCAAGTGAAAATACGTCATGAAGACCAAGTAGCACAACGTTTTCTTTGGCGACATGACGAAAGAGAAGAACCTTCAACTTACGTACTTCAAGTAAATGACATTTGGAGCGACTTGCTCTCCTAGTTGTGCACAGTTTGTTAAAAATACAAATGCTAAACGATTCGAAGAAACTCACATAAGAGCGGTTGAAGCTATTATAGCAAATCATTGCGTAGACGATTTGTTAGATTGCACCGATACAATTGAAGA
The DNA here is from genome assembly GCA_947534325.1 of Agonum fuliginosum. NCBI lineage: Eukaryota > Metazoa > Arthropoda > Insecta > Coleoptera > Carabidae > Agonum > Agonum fuliginosum. Next base: position 12,720,082 of record OX384045.1, on the reverse strand, counting down.
AACCATCGAACTAGCGATGAACGTAAGGAAAATACACAGTGAAGCTAAATTCGAAATTGGAGATTAAATTGTCCAGTAGTATTAGAAGCACTCGATCGTCTGAATACTAACTCTGCTAACTTGAACATGAACATGAATCACGAAGATGAAATCGAAAAGGTATTGGGAATGTGGTGGTGCTACGCTGATGACGAATTTACGTTTTCCCTCAAGTACAACAAAGGAAATGAAAATATCATGCAAGGCAAATGTAAATCTACGAAAAGCGAAATGCTACGCATCCTAATGTCATTATATGATCTTTTAGGACTGATTGCTTAGTTTACTAGCTACTTAAAAGTTCTTCTTCAAGACATTTGGCGTCTTTGTATCGACTGGGACACGGAAATCAATGATGCTTGCAATGAAAAATGGCAAGAGTGGTTACAAGTTTTACCACAAGTTGAAAAACTACGAATTTCTCGGTGCTACGTAAATGTCTTCGATAATTGGGATAACGTCAACGTTCAGTTGCATGTTTTCGTTGACTCAAGTAAAGAATGCAGTTCTGCCGTAGCATATTTACGTCTTGTGAACAACAACACAACTATATATATATCTTTTTTTTAAAGGGGAAACCCCTATGGCTTTAGGTACTTTTCCTATCAGCCAGTAACATTATGTGAATTAGATTGTACATATTATATATAAATCAATATTTGGACAATCACAACGTCCATGCTCTTCAGTGGGATTTGAACCCACAATATAATATGTGTCTTAGTTGGAGCGAAAACACGTGTGGCTCCACTGAAACTATTGTCTATACCACATCTCGAACTAACTGCTGCATTAATGGGAATCGATTTAGCAATACAATTATTAAGTCGTTGACAATCAATCTACATTCCACAATGTATTGGTCTGATTCAAAAACTGTTCTAAGCTGGATTCGATCAGACACAAAGAAAATTAAAGGACAGTTCGTCGCATTTCGTATATCCGAGATACAAGAATCAACTTATACATCAAATTGGCGTTACGTACCCTCCAAACTGAATGTTGCAGATGACGCCACAAAATGGAAAAAGAATTTAAAGATTGAAGCAAATTGCCGCTGGTTTAATGGCCCTGAGTTTCTGAGCAGGTCTGAAGAACAATGGCCAGAAGACATAATAGTCCGTGGGCCCGCCGACATAAAGTTTCATTATTCATTTATACATAACCGGTTGCAAATTCTTGAGATGCATCATTGAGGAGAGTCTACCACATCTTTCCCTATGAAAACTTTCGATCTCGCGGCGTTTCCTCAATTCTACCGGAATTCGACTATTCGTATTAATTGCAAAATTTATACATACTCTAATTTTGAATGAGGTAATCGAATAAGAAACAACTGAAACGCATGAAAAAAAAGTTGTCCGACAAAATATATGCAGCATCAAGCGTGTCTACCAAGATAGACATGCAAAAATTTCGACCTCGAAAAATTTATTGATAGCGTTCCAATTTTTTCAAAATTTGTTGATGAAAACGTATCTAAATCAAAAATTCAATTGTCCGACAAAAATCATTTTGCGATTTTTCAGTCCGACGCGAGGAAATTGTCCGTTTCCTGAGGACCAAATAGTTATTTGTATCACATGGTCAGAAACTGACCTTTTGCAAGAGCGAGTATTTTTGACACGCCGAGCCACAGGCGAGGCTTGCAAATTACGAGCACTAGCATAACAGTTTCTGGACGTGTGATACACAATATTTTATGTGCCGATTTCATTACAAAAATGAATTTAATTAATTTGTTTAATATCAAATATTAGGGAATTTTTTCGCTTTTTTATGTTGGTAACATTCTTTGTAACAGAATTCAATATTTATTTGTAAACAATTCAATTGTTTTATTTAAAATTTAATAATATACAGTTTGTATACAGTATATTGATAGTGATTGAGTGTCGTAATTGGTTATAAGTTTTAATGGATACCCCCAGCACATATTGTAGAAACCGCTACAAAAGTTATTAATAATTTATTGCCCCAAAAATTCACTAACAGATATTGGAAAGAGTATGAACTTTTTATAAAGTGGTGCAAAAGCAATACCGTAAGCACATATAATGAATACGTCTTGCTTGGGAATGTAGAATAGGTGTTTAAGAGAAAATGCGTTTTTTATTTTAGTAGATCGTTTATTATGCTTAAATATGACCTAAACAAGGAAGAGTGTTTTTAACATGATTTTTTGAAGAAAATGAAATTTTTTTGGTTAACCTCAATGTGTCAAAATGGCTCAAAATAAAGCCCCACAAACTCGGTTTTGGTATTTACTACACTAACAAAGCTAACAAAACCGTACTAGAGCTCCACAAACTCGGTTTTTGTTTTTACTACACTAACATAGCTAACAAAACCGTACTAGAGCCCCACAAACTCGGTTTTGGTATTTACTACACTTAACAAAGCTAACAAAACCATGGCAAACACTATTGAAATTTATATTAATCTAAAACAAATGTAATATTGTATTTATGTCAAATAATTTCGAAAACTAAGAAAATCAAGTAATAAAAAGCCTTATATCTGTGAAAAATATATTTATTTATTGATATCTCCATTACATAAATGTATAAAAACGTTAAATCACATGTTTAATCTGTTAATTTTTCAGCATAACCAGTGTTGACAGTTGTCCCAAATTTTACCCTAAAAACTAACAAAATCGACCCAAATCCTAATTTTGCTTTATTCTAGGACAGAGAATAGGAATGAACCGATTGACACCAAAAAAAGTGAAATTCCTCTTAAACACCTATTCTACACTTTAGCCAAGTCGGCTCTTAATATTAAACATGATATCAACATAGCAACTTACACAAAATTAATCGCGTTTTTGAAAATAATGAAAGATGGCTATATACCTAAAAAATCAAAAACATTAGAAATAGAAGACATAGACAGATTTATTAATGAAGCTCCGGATGAGACTTATCTCATGATAAAAGTAAGGCTTTTCAAATGATTACTTTATTTTGTCTTTATAAGGATTGTCTTCTAGGTAGCTTTAATAATAGGCATGTGTGCAGCCTGTCGCAGGTATGAGTTGACACATATGAAACTACAAGATGTGCAAGATCGTGGTGATGTATGCCATTGTTAAAAATAAATCAAAGCAATCTGAAATTAATTAGTAAATATTTCCGATCAAGTAATATAAAAATAAAATAAAAGATTATTAAAACAAAGAGAAACAAAGTGACATTAAAATAAATAAATAATTACACGGATATATTTACAATAAAAGTAAGAAATTAAGTTAGATTAAATTATGAATTAATTATAAATGTTATTATTTACAGAGAGTTGTAAGAGTTGAAAATATGTACCAAAATTTGAGCCGTATGTCATTAAATTGAATAAAACCTTTAGAAAGGAAAGTAATTGTAATTTATTGACTGTGATTGTGCTACAAGTTTACTATTTTGACAATTTTCTCAAATTTTGTACAATATGTCCGTACAACGTACATCAAGTAGAAGAAGCATTGATCAATGTAGAATATGCTCAAAAGCAGACAACAACCAAATGGTGTTGTGTGATGGCCCATGTAATAAATGGTTTCATCTTGAATGCGTTCAAATGACAGAAGCAGAAGCTCAAGAAATAGAAAAATGGTTGTGTGATTATTACAAATTAGAACAAAATAATCCTGCCGATGAAATTATTTCTCACTCAAAAAAAAGTACAGTTACAAAACGAAGCGAACGTAGTAAAGTCAGTGAGATGCTGAAATTGAGAGAAGAAATACTACAACGCGAGGAAGAAATCTTGCAGAGAGAAAAGAAGTTGATTCAAGAAAGGAAAAAGCTTCTACAAGAACAAGATGAGATGACTTCCATGACTGTCAAATCATTTAATGACGAGAAATTCAACAGGCAAAGAGTTATAAAGAATATAAGAAAATGTAATATTCATACTGAATGCCAAAATCAACGAACTTCAAATGAAATTGAATCGCAACTGCCACCAACTCCACTTATGCGATATTCTACGGTAAAGGATTTGCCCGTGTTTAGCGGAAGACCAGAAGAATGGCCAATATTTATTAGTGCATATGAACATTCAACAACAGTAACTGGATGTACTAATTATGAAAATCTGTTGCGGCTGCAGAAAGCTTTGAAAGGAAAAGCAAGAGAAGTCGTAGAATGTCAGTTGTCATTACCATCATGTGTTCCAAAAATTATAGAAACTCTCAGAATTATGTTTGGACGTCCCGAATTAATATTAAATTCACAATTGGTGAAGATAAGAATGTACCCAGCAGTAAAATCTGATAAATTAGAAACTTTAGTCAACTTTTCCACAATGGTACAAAATTTATGTGCTACTTTAGAAGCGTCGCAGTGATTAGAATATGACAATAGTCCGCTACTAGTTCAAGAATTGGTTGAAAAACTTCCAACAAGTATGAAAATGGAATGGTCGCGACACAGTGATAATTTAACAAAACTTTGTATTTCATCGTTTGGAGAATGGCTAAACGATTTAGCAATGTGTGCCTGGAAAATCTTACCCACATCATCATTTTTTAATGACAATACAATATTAAATAAGCATAAATCTAATCATATGAACGTACATATGCAAAATGACAATGACAAAGAGAATCCGAAGATTGAAAAATGCCCAGCATGTAAACATACTACTTGCAAATCACTTGAAAAGTGCAAAGAATTTCTCGAGTTAACGCCATACCAAAGATGGAAAATGGTACAAAAATATAAAATATGTAGACAATGTTTAAAACATACTTGGAAATTTCAAACTGGTTGTTCAGCACCACAAGAATGTGGAAAAGAAAATTGTAAATTTAAACATCATCCTTTACTTCACGATGACAGAAAAAATACAGAAGTGAATAAAGAAGCTGCTCCTTCGACTCGCGATAATAAAAAAAATACAGAAATTTCTCAAGAAACCGCTCCTTTAAACACGAGGAAACAGTACAGTCACTCGTTTATAGAAAGAAATGTGTTATTTCAATATGTACCAGTTGTACTAAGAAATGAAGATAAAGAGTTATCAGTAATAGCCTTTATGGATGGAGGATCAGACGGAACATTTTTAGAGGAACACATTGCGGAAAAATTAGCACTAAAAGGGCCGACTTCTACGCTAATACATAGCGTAGAAGTCAGATGATACTCAAAGAATTGAGCAAGAATCAATGTCTCTTTCGTTAAAAATCAGAGGAGAGTATAATGATGCCAAAGAATATAAAATCTGTTCAAACTGTTAAATTGTTAAATTTGCCAGAACAAACTTTGAAATACGAAGAACTTGCTAAACATTATCCACATTTAAGAAAATTACCAATTAAATCATATGAAAATGCTACACCAGTTTTATTAATTGGTCTTAATAATTGGAAATTTGGCATAACCCAGAAATGAGATGATAATGAACCTATAGTGATAAAATCAAAACTAGGTTGGACAGTATGTGCAAATGTTGAAAATTCTAATGAATGTACTGTCAAGCATTTTAACTTTCATACTGGAGAAATTCAAGCTAAACATGACCAAGAATTAAATCAGATGGTAAAAGAATATTTTAATTTCGAAAAATTTGAAATACAATTACCAAAATATGCAATTGCTTCGAAAGAAGAAAGAAGAGCAAAAGAAATAATGGAATCCACAACTATTCGCGTAGGAGATCGATTTGAAACTGGATTATTGTGGAAAGACCATTTTAAAAATCTCCCAGACAGCAGAATAACTGCACTTCAACGTTCTGAATATTTAGAGAAAAGATTGAGAACAATTCCAAGTTTAAAAGAAATGTTAAATTGTGAACACATTCCAACCAAAAGGGAAATATTGCGAATTCTCATGTCGGTGTACGATCCATTGGGCCTAATAGCACATTATTTAACATATTTGAAAGTGCTATTACAAGAAGTATGGCGTACAAAAGTTGACTGGGATGAAAAAATTCAAAAAGAACAACAAAACAAATGGACAAATTGGGTTAAAAAATTACCACAAATTGAAAAAATTAAGATTCCAAGATGTTACCTACATAAAATAGAAAATTGGCAAGATGTACGAACGCAACTTCACATATTTGTAGATGCTAGTAAAGACGTCTGTGCAGCACTGGCATACATCAGAATTCAAATGAATGACATCATTGAATGCACGTTAATTGGTGCTAAAACACGAGTAGCTCCATTAAAACATATCAATACCTAGACTAGAATTGATATCTGCTTTAATTGGTGCAAGATACAGCGTGACTTTATTAAAGTCATTATCGGTCAACATAGAAAAGATATTTTATTGGTCAGATTCAAAAACAGTTTTGAGTTGGCTGCGATCCGATGCAAAAGGAATAAAAGGACAATTTATTGCATTTAGAGTTGCAGAGATTCAAGACATCACTGAGATTGAGAATTGGAGATATGTACCAACTAACGAAAATGTAGCGGACGATGCAACAAAATGGCAAAAATCATTATCATTTAATATAAATGATCGCTGGTATCAAGGACCGTCATTTTTGTTGAAAGACGAATCGAAATGGCCTGAAAATATCGAAATTCAAAAATTAAATGAAGAATTTTCGTTGTCAGTACATATGCAAAAAAACAATAATTGACTTTCATAGATTTTCAGACTGGACCAAATTACTGAAAACAATTGCATATATTTATCGCTTCTATGAATATTTGAAAGCCAAGAAGAATAAACAAAATTTACCAAAAGGGCACTTAACAACAGAAGAACTTCAGTTAGCAAAAATTGTATTATCAAACTAGCTCAAGCTGAAAGTTATCCACAAGAAGTAAAGAAACTTTTGCAAGCGAAATTAGAAAATAAAATGATTACAGTCGACACTACGAGTACAATTTACAACTGTTCACCTATTCTAGATTCAAATGATGTGTTGAGAGTAAAAGGAAGAATAAGTGCAGCAGACTATATAAATGACAATTTTAAAAGACCTGTCATTCTGGATAGAAAGCACTATATAACAAAATTAATAGTCAAGAAGTATCATGAAATGTACTACCATGCAAATCATGAAACTGTCATAAATGAATTACGACAACAATATTGCATTGGACGATTACGACCACTGTTAAAATCTGTACGGTTTAATTGCCAAAAATGCAAAATAAGAAACTCAAAGCCTTGCAAACCAGAGATGGCATCACTTCCTACTGCCAGATTAGCAGCTTTCACTCGGCCTTTTACATATGTTGGAGTGGATTATTTTGGACCAATCAAAGTAATAAATGGCCGAAAGACTGAAAAAAGATGGGGATGTTTATTCACTTGCTTAACAATTCGAGCAATTCATATTAAAGTGGCACATGGACTTGACACAGAAGCTTTCATATATTGCTATCGAAATTTTATTAACAGAAGAGGACAACCCAAAGAAATCTACTCTGATTGTGGGACTAATTTTGTAAGCGCAGACCGGGAATTAAGAAAAGAAATTTAAAAAATTAACCAGGAGAAAATTGCTGAAAAACTTACAACTTTAGAAACAAAATTCATTTTTAATCCTCCAGCTAGCCCACATATGGGAGGTAGTTGGGAAAGATTAATACGATCAGTAAAAAATACTTTGTATTCCATTGAGCCAACTAGAACTCCTACTGAATCTGTTCTAAGAAGTTATTTAATAGAAGTTGAAAATATTATAAATTCAAGACCGTTAACATATCTTCCGTTGGACAGCGAGCAGTCAGAAGCGTTAACCCCCAATCACTTTATCCTTGGATCGTCAAATGGAATTAAAACAGTGGGAATCTTCAGTGACGACGCAAAACTGTTAAAACCCAATTGGTTGATGACCCAATTGTATGCTAGACGATTTTGGAAAAGATGGGTAAGTGAATATTTACCAACTCTGACTAGGAGACCAAAGTGGTGTGCACCTGAAGAACCACTACAAGAAGGTGATATTGTCATAATAGTAGATGGAAATAACCCGCGAAATACCAGGGTGCCTATTCTAATTCATAGCGACAGTCGCTAGCGAAGTTCAGTTGATAACTTCGTGACGTCATTCCGTTTGTAACTATATCAAGGGTTAGGGATATTTGGCCTCTAGTTGATAACGACTGATAGAGATTTTACATTTACTGTGAAATTTGTCAAGAAAAACTGCTAAACCACCATTTTACCTATCACTTATCATAAACGTATTATTTGTTTTAAAATAAGCCATTTTTTTATTTTCAAAGTAAATTATTTTTTCAAGAAAAATTTCAATTTCTTATTTCTATAATTTGTAAGTTGAATTATTTAATAAACTAATCAAAAATATTAAATACATATAATGAACCCATAATTTATTGGTATTTTATATTTATAAAATAAATATTTTAACCTCACAACGAACAAAAATCAACGCAACGCGCAAGTCTACCGTAGCGAGGGTTGATAAGTCGTAGCGACAGTCGTTTGGCTACTACGTCACACATGGTGGGGGGTTATCAAGACAACCCAACTTATCAACGTTGATAAGTGAAATAGAATAGGACCCCTGGCCAAAAGGACGAGTTATTGAAACATACAAATCCAAAGACGGACAAGTTAGGACGCGCGTGAAGACAGCAATAAAGTTCCCAGCAATAATTTCCTTGCAACCATACCGTCTAATAAAGTGTTGCTCATAGCGCTACCGGCGAGCTGCTAAGCACGGGGCCGCTCAAGGCATTGAAATAAACATCAAAAATAGACATATTTACAGCAATATCAATACTTGTAGGACTATATAGGTAAATTGTTATTGTATTTATAATGAAATAAGTTCTTGCAAATGACTTTCATAGTATAAGTAAATGATACAGAAATATGTTTAAGTATCGTACGTATTACTGCACAAATTGGGAATATAACTTATTTCTCTAATAACTTAAATAATAGTTTATGATACTAAGCTTAAATTAAACTTGAATACAATGTATTATAAACAAAATCGTAAACACTTTTTTTTACTTCTTATTCATAAAATATTGCTACGTCTATTACGTCCTTAATAGGCGATGTGCGCTCCCAATTATTTTATGATAAATTACATAACATATATACTTTCTACCACCGTTATCAAAATCATCCCCTAACCCGTACGAGAAGAGTAACACAGGTTTTTAATTCTTATTCATAAAATATTGCTGGGTATATTACGTCCTTAATAAGAGATGTGCGCTCTCAATTATTTAAGGACAAATTACTTAACATATATACTTTCTACCACCGTTAACAAAATCATCCCCTAACCCGTACGAGAAGAGTGAATCAGGTTTTTAATTCTTATCCATAAAATATTGCTGGGTATATTACGTCCTTAATAAGAGATGTGCGCTCTCAATTATTTAAGGACAAATTACTTAACATATATACTTTCTACCACCGTTATCAAAATCATCCCCTAACCCGTACGAGAAGAGTAACACAGGTTTTTAATTCTTATCCATAAAATATTGCTGGGTATATTACGTCCTTAATAAGAGATGTGCGCTCTCAATTATTTTAGGACAAATTACTTAACTTTCTACCACCGTTATCAAAATCATCCCCTAACCCGTACGAGAAGAGAAACATAGGTTTTTCGCCCACAAAGATTCATCGAAATCGATTGAAAATACGCCAAGTTATGGCGGTTTGAAAATGATCGAAATTTCACGAATTTCAAAGTGTTTTTTTTCTCCGCCAGTGTATTATTAATTTGTGGTTTGTTTTCAGATAATTATTTCCCATGTCATGGGGTCCATAACAAGCTTTCTCATTTTCGTATCATTTTGTCTCTAAATTTGTTTCTAACCTTAATATCCTTTGTATCCCATCCTTTCGCAGCAAGAAATATGCTCCCACCTTCTCGTGGTTCTTGCTGGACACTTGTGCATTATAATTTTTATATTTCATTTTAATATTAGTATACAATATTAAATTAGTATGATATAATTATATGTATATATATATATATATATATATATATATATATATATATATATATATATATATATATACATACATACACGGTGTAACACGAATTTTTTCGTGCGCATTGCTTCCCAAATTATTTTAGTCAAAAATGCTTTAAATAAATGTTGTAGAGCTTAAAATTCTGCATGTAAATCAGTGAACACAATTCATTTACTATGGTTTGTAACTGCAGAAATTAAATATGAAAATTTACAAAATTACTAATTTTTAATAGTGTTGGCCATGGAATTAAACAAAATGACAAACAAATGTGTAATGTTCTCCTGTCAAGTATTTTGAGTTATGTCAGGCAATGTTTTTACAATAGATTGGGATATTGTTTGGCTCAAAATGGTGCACTTTTTGAACATCTTTTGTGATTTATTTCCTTTTGTTTAGATACTAACTAGCATCAGGCCCCGCTACGCAGGCCTTCGGCTAGGTCGCGCTGCCGCGCGACAAGGGAGGTTCGCCCGCTTCGCGGGCTCAAGCTCCGCGGACCCTGAATATGGGACGATTCGGCACTTCGTGCCTCACTTACAACGGTTTTAACATTTAGACTCTACCGAAAAAAATTATAATTATTTAATTAATCTTCCTTCTTCAATATAAATTTTAGTTAAGCCATTAAAATTTTTGAATGAAATAACATAATATGTGTAATAAAATAAATATTCTGGTTATCTAACTAAAAACAAAAGACGATTGTCGAACGTCATCTTGAACAATATTGTAGGTATCTTATCAAAACCTTTAATTTGATATATCAAACTTGAAATGATTATATGTATTATTTTGAAAGGAAAAAAACAGAAGCTAATCACCCACTATCATATTTATCACTTAGTGTGTATATCACTCCTCATATTAAAATCAATATGTTTTTAACAATTTTAAGATATAAACAAATGACAATTGTCGGTCTCCATTTTGAACAATCTTGTATCAGCTCTTATCAAGGCATACTCAATAAGTATGATTCTAACATATTTTTATAAAAACACAAAAGACAATAATTGTCGGCTACCATTTTAAATAATTTTATTATTTGACATCAAACTTGATATTGTTTTTTTAAATAAAAACAAATGTCAATCGTCAGCCATCATTTTAAATAATTTTATTAATAAGGTAGCCTTTATTTAACCCTTTAATTTGATATCAAACTCTATTTGATTTAATAATTTTTTGATAAAAACAAAGGACAGTCGTTGGTCGCCATTTTCAACAATTTTATAAAGTAGTGTTCACCTGACCGATTTAAATTATTTTATTAATTAGGTAGCCCATGTCCAGCCCTTTAATTTGTTATCAAACTGATATAAAATTCTATATTGTTTTTAATAAGAATAAATTACTATCGTCGGCCACCATTTTAAATAATTTTATTAATAATTTATTATCCAGCTTTTGAATTTGATATCAAACTCGATATGATTTTTTAATAAAAACAAATGACAATAATTGTTGGTCGCCATTTTCAACAATTTTTAAAAGTTAGTGGTCACTTGGTAGTTTAATTTAATATCAAACTCGATATTGTTCTACAGGGTGAGTCATCGAAATGCCCGTCGTCGATATCTCCTTTGTCGTTAAAAATACAGCAAAAATTTATTAACAGGATTTTTCGTTAACTCAAGGAGCATAACTTAAAATTATTTTCACATATACAGGGTGTTGCATAACGACTTGGCAATAATTGTTCGTCTTTTTTTAAATGTAACATCCTATATATTTTTATATATTTTGAATTGTATTATATTTACCTATACGAACATATAAATTTCATTTTAGTTTTTTGCGGCGTTGCCAAGTTATTCAATTTTTTCTCTAAAAAAAGCCAAATACACTGTAACTATACTCTTTATTCTGACATAACTTTTTTTAAATGTTATTATACAGGGTGTTCAATACAGAGAATCAAAATTACTCAATTTCAAATGGCTATAACTCGTCATTTTCAAATGGAACACCCTATATTTTATTATTCTGTAGTGTGTATTTTTGCATATTCTTATGTTATAAAAGGTGTCCTATGCCTAAAAACATTAATTGAATTAATTTCGAAATATAAAACAATACGTGTATTCGGGTTTTTTTAGAGAAAAATTGAATAACTTGGGCCACGCCGCGGAAAACTAAAATGAAATTTATATGTTCGTATAGGTAAATAAAATACAATTCAAAATATATAAAAATATATAGGGTGTTTCATTTAAAAAAAGACGAACAATTATTGCCAAGTCGTTATGCAGCACCCTGTATATGTGAAAATAATTTTAAGTTATGCTCCTTGAGTTAACGAAAAATCCTATTCATAAATTTTTGCTGTATTTTTAACAACAAAGGAGATATCGACGACGGACATTTCGATGACTCACCTGTAAATTATATATCTCCACATACTGTATTTCACCATATTTCATCACACCCCTTATATGTTTCATCAGCATCCTTGGTAATTTTCCATGCGATAAGTAAAGAGATAAATACGCTTGCATCTAGAGAGACGGGGTCAGTCAATCTGCTTCCGTACGCTTGTATATCAAATTGTAATATTATCTATCAATATAATAAAACTGTATCTACGAGAAATAAAGTGTTTTAAAAACCTAATTAAATATCTCCGATACATAATTGGCGCAGTCTTGGTAGGATTGATAGATAACAGTGCCGACACAATAAATACAATATTGTGGTGAATTTTTAAATTCTTTACCGCACACCTATACACCTACAAAAGAAGATAACCGGCTTCTACCTGTAGCCCATCAGGGTCTAACCACGACCCATCTTTAAAAGAAGATCACGTCTCCTGTTGCTGTTTCACCTGGTTCACGTCTCCTGTTGCTGTCTCACCTGGTTCACGTCTCCGGAAAACGAGGACTTGCTGTACCTGAGAAATCATCTTTAAAGAAGACTTGCTGTACCCGAGAAATCACCTTTAAAGCAGACTTGCTGTTCTTCACAACGACGACGATATCAAGCCAAGCAGTACTACCCTAGGAATGCTCCTAAAACTGTGGACAACTTTCCTAGTATTCATATTTACTTTGTAATTCACATTTTTAAAATATAAAAATTGTACTTATAATAATTATTACACAAAGGGGTAGCTCTAGACACGATCTAGTAATAAAGCTATCGTGGTACCGGCACAGTACCGAACACAGAATATTTTAAAATTTATGTACGATAGTGACAGTACACTAAGTACTATAAGTGAAAATTCTGATACAGAATTTGACCCAGTGTCAAATTTCAATTTAAATTTTAAACTTAAACCAAGTAACTTAACAGTCAGAAAAATGGCTCTTACAACAATTGGAGAAATTGACCAATTTCTCAAAACAATTCCAAATTATGATGGTAACATTAAAGTTTTACCAAGTTTCATAAAACAAACAGACATAATTTTAAATTTACTAAATACGTTTGCATTAACAAACAACCAAAGATTCATTTTTAGTATGATAAAACTAAAATTAAATGATCAAGCAATGGAAATAATAAGTAACAATGAATTTGCCGATTGGAAAGAATTAAAAACATTTTTACAAGAAAATTTCATGGACAAAAGTACTCCAGAAACGTTAATAATAGAGATTATGGAAATTAAATTTCAGAAAAATGCTGAAATCACATTGAAGAAAATTATGGAAAAATTTTCACTCTATAAATCAAAAATATTATTAATGAATTATACTCAATTACAAAAAAATGCAATTACAACCGAAAATCAGAAATTCATTGTAAAACGATTTATTTCACTACTACCAACTTCAATTAGAGGCTCATTTATTGTCAAAGATCCTACAACTTTGGAACAGTGTGAAAAACTACTCAAAAATGAATTTAGTTTTATTAATAATCCACATCTTCCAAATTTATCTAAACCACAAGAGAATTTTAACCAAAGAATAAATATTCCACCTAAAAAATTCCCTGGACAAATGTTCCCTCAAAAACCATTTAATCCTCAACAAGGAGCCACTTACAAACAATTCGCTCCAAAACAAAATGTTAGAAATGCCACAGAAAATAAAAGACAATACAACACACCTATGTCACAAACAACTAGATTAACACAACCAATGTCAACACAATCAATAAGACAAAATTATCTTTGTAATGAATCAAACACAGAGACTGAAAATTACATTGACGAAAACGACGAACACTTATTAGAAAATCAAAATACCGAGAATGATTTTTTAGAATTAGAACCGACGACGGACGAGGAAACTACGTAATGTCTTCTATCACAAAAAATTTACCTACTTTAAAAATTGGACCATACATAATACTTTTTGACACCGGTTCCTCAATTAATTTTATTCATCCAAATTTAATTAAACAATATAAAATAAAAACATACAAAGAAAATTTAACATTTAAAACTGTCAATAGTAAATCAACACTTACGCGATAATAAAAATTCAAAGCCAACCATTAAAATGCTATGTCTACAATTTTCATAAAAATTATAATATACTTCTAGGTATAGAAGCTTTCAAAATATTAAATATTCAATTAAACTTCCAAAATAATGAAGTACAAGTAGGAAAAAATATTTATAAATTACAAGAATTAGAAAAAATAAAAATTGAAGTAAATAACATCCAAATTAAAGATAATCATTTGAACGAGTTTGAAAAAGGAAAAGATAACGTAATCACAGACCTTTTATCAAAACAAAAACCTAAGTATAATTTAATTGAAAAGATTGGAAATGTATTAGAACAAAACCCTTTTGGTCATTGTATATCACAAGACTGTCAAATGTCTAAAGGATTAGCTAAAGTAGTCAATGAAAAATATCAAAATAAAAATTACTGTAAAACACAAAATAACAAAAGTTTAATTATTCAAAATTCAGATGAAAAACTCATATTCCATTTAATTACAAAAATAAACCATTATGATACTCCTTCATACAAAAATTTAGACAAACCTCTAAAAGAATTAAGAGACTACATGATAAAAAATGATTTAGAAATTATTAATATTCCAAAATTAGGTTGTGGAGACAACTTAGAATGGGAAAAAGTAAAAGCAAAATTAAATAAGATATTTAAAGACACTAATATAAATATAAACGTTTATTCATTGCCGTGTGTAAACAAAAACGAAATCACTAATGATAGCGAACAAAATAATGTTGATAAAGACGAAGATCAACAAACAATTCATAGCTCTGATGAAAACCCAGTCGCAGGCATAAAATACTCAGACGACAGAATAAACATTGCAGATAATCAAATCATATTTTATAAAGTACCCGATGACACAAACATTAAAATTGAAAAATACTTTAATAACAAAAAACAAAGATTTATTTGCAAATTTAACGAAAACACTTTTGAACAAGACGTTACTGAATTTATAAAAACCTATTTGATACCAAAAATCAGATATTTAGCACTCTTTCAAAAATCTCTAGATAAAGAAGTTTCAAAGATCTTACAAAATAAATTTCAAGCAAATTCTATAAATATTATAGTCTGTACAAAATTAGTAGAAAACATAGAAAACGAAGAAGAACAATTAGAAATAATTCATGATTTTCATACGGGTATAACAAATCATAGCGGAATTCTAGCCACTATCAGAGAGTTAAAAGAAAAATATTATTGGCCTCGAATGAACAAGGACATTCAAGATTACATTAATAACTGCGAAATATGCAGATGCAACAAGTATGAAAGAAAACCGATAAAGACCACCTACAATCTTACACCCACACCAAAGACTCCGTTCGAAATCATAAACATAGACTTATTATCATTAGATAAAGAACCGTACTTAACTATTTTCGACCAATTCTCTAAACACGGACAAATATTAAAAGTAGAAGATAAAAGCGCAAAGACCGTAGTAAAGAAATTACAAACTTATTTTGAAACTTATAAAATTCCAAAAGAAATAATAATGGACAACGGAACGGAATTCAATAATAATTTAATTAAAGACTTATTAATTAGAAATAAAATAAAAATTCATAGCATATGCGTAAATAATCCTAAAAGCAACGCTGTAGAAAGATTTCATTCTACAATAATCGAACAAATTAGAATATTACATTCAAAACAACATATTAAAGACAAGTCTATATCAGAAAAAGTCCAAATGGCTATACTAGCCTATAATAACACAAAACATAGCACAACACAATTAAGCCCAAACGAAATACTTTTCGGCATCTCAAATGAAAACATTTTCAATAAAGAAGAAACAGATAACATAATAGATAACCACATGACAAAACAAACCGAAATTAGACAACAAATATCGGACAAAATTGAGAAAGAAAAAATTAAAAGATATATCGAAAATGACAACCCATTAGAAATTAAAAATGAAGTTTACGTAAAACAAAACCCGCGAATCATTCACAAAATTAAAAAACCCTTATTTAGGAAATATTCAGTAAAGAACTATAATCCTTTATTAGGAAAAATTCAAATATTAGATAAGAAAAATAGAGACAAAAACATTAGAATCAATAAATTAAAAATTAAATAATTAAACAAATTCAAAATATTCTCACATTTTGTTCATTACACAAATTAGACACTAGTATAATTACTTATGAGAACCTGAAGCAAATAACACAATACACAAATATTTGGAATCTAAATGAACTAATTGATCACACTGTAAATATCATGAAGGACAAATACACTTTATCCTTACTATTCCCACATTTTCCCAAGAAAATTATAAATTATACCAATTCACACCGTTAACAATGATTCAAAATCAAAGATTCTGGATTGTAAATGAACTTCAGCAATTATACTATTTACAGAAAAATATTATTATATTAATCAATGTACTTATATTATTAATAAATATTTATGTATCACACATTTTTAGAAAATAAGTGAATGTCTAAATAATATTGTAATAAATCAAAGGAATGATGATTGTAAGTACCATAATATAGAAAAGAAAATACTGTTGAATTAATAAAGATTGCCAAGTAAATAATTTCATATTTACACAGAAATAAATAAAGAAATAGAATTTAAAAATTTCGGAAAAAAAGATTTAATTACTTTAAAAATTAAATAACACAAAATCAATCATCACTCTTATATTATTATACTTAATTGTAATTATAATAATAAGTTATTATATTATAAAAAAGTTTATAATACCTAAAATAAGGAAATATAGAGAAAAACAATGTACTTTGAATAGAGAAAGAACTTTAGAGTAAAATATGGCGAAAACTAAAAGGGGAGGAATTATATATCTCCACATACTGTATTTCACCATATTTCATCACACCCCTTATATGTTTCATCAGCATCCTTGGTAATTTTCCATGCGATAAGTAAAGAGATAAATACGCTTGCATCTAGAGAGACGGAGCCAGTCAATCTGCTTCCGTACGCTTGTATATCAAATTGTAATATTATCTATCAATATAATAAAACTGTATCTACGAGAAATAAATTGTTTTAAAAACCTAATTAAATATCTCCGATACATAATTTGTATATAATTTTTTT
Source organism: Agonum fuliginosum (assembly GCA_947534325.1). Lineage (NCBI taxonomy): Eukaryota > Metazoa > Arthropoda > Insecta > Coleoptera > Carabidae > Agonum > Agonum fuliginosum. The sequence goes on along the minus strand of OX384045.1, from coordinate 12,702,576 downwards.
GTTAATGCAGATTGTCGACCTTCAATTTTAACAGTTTTTTAAAGTACCTACCTAGTGTTCTTGTAATCCTTTACTTTAGCATCAAACGCCATGAATTTGTGATACTTTCCGATGAAAAAGTTTCTTTTTACCTCTCGCCACTCATATCTGTAAGAGAGGTATTGTAATCATGCTAAAATTTCGATAGTGAGTTTTCAATGGATAAACACGTTTTGAGGTCCCTAGAACACAATTTTGATAATTTCACGATGATGTCTGTGTGTGTGTGTGTGTGTGTGTGTGTGTGTGTGTGTGTGTGTGTGTGTGTGTGTGTGTGTGTGTGTGTGTGTGTGTGTGTGTGTGTGTGTGTGTGTGTGTGTGTGTGTGTGTGTGTGTGTGTGTGTGTGTGTGTGTGTGTGTGTGTGTGTGTGTGTGTGTGTGTGTGTGTGTGTGTGTGTGTGTGTGTGTGTGTGTGTCTGTCTGTGTGTGTGTGTGTGTGTGCGTGCGTGTGCGTGTGTGTGTGTGTGCGTGTGTGTGTGTGTGCGTGTGTGTGTGTGTGCGTGTGTGTGTGTGTCAGGATGGATGTTGGAGGTACGATAACTCAAATACCACTGAATAAAAAAATTTGAAATTTTGTTTAAAATATTCTGACACCCTAGATTAGATCTGATTATATTTTGGTGTTGATCGTGCAACCGGAAGTGGTAGTTTCTTGAAGATCTGAAGAGTTTTTCTGGAATATTCTCAAAATTTATGAATTAATAGGAATTTTTTAAATATCATTGTATACTAAATGTTACTATCTACAATATGTATTCAAAACATTGTTTCTATCTAGCACCATTTTTCAATTACAAGAAGTTAAAAATTCTACAAATTTGTTACAATTTTGATTTATCTGCCTACCTATGGAAACAAAAAATAAAATATTTGAGTGTTAATGTCATATGAATTTTTGACTTTTTGGCAAATTGAAATGGAAAATATGAAATGTCATTTAGTCTTTATAAGGTCATAATAAACTTTAATAATATTATAAAAACTACAATTCCCGAATTCCCTTCTAGTACAATGGTATATTTGTGAGTAAGTACTTTCATACACACTTAGTAAAATAGTAGAGTATTATGGCGAGAGGTCATGTGTTGGCCACATCGGATTTTTTATTTTCAAATAATGTTAATAATTATTTCTTTGAATGTACCTAAACTTCTGACATCTTTTATTGAGACTGTACTTGAAATGACTGTCAAAATAAAATAAAATTTAAAAAATACTAATATTGATAAAAATACAAAAAATGGGTCTTATTATTATTACTTTTATTATTAGGTACTTAATATAATTTACAAATTGCTTCTATTACTAATATAACTTAAGATACATGCATCTGAAATATCGAATTGTAAACTGTATACGTCAGTTTGACAGAACATTGTTATTTACCTTCCGCTTACCTGTAAAGGAAGGTATTGGAATCATGCAAAAAATCGGGTTGTGAGTTTTAAGTGGATGAGCACGAATTAGGGTCCTTACAACTGATTTTTGATAATTTCTCGATGATGTCTGTATGTATGTATGTGTGTATGTGTATGCGTGTGTGTGTGTGTGTATGTGTGTGGTCCGGGCCGATGCCGGATGTCGCATAACTCAAATACGAATTACCCAAAAAATTTGATATTTTGTATTTTACAATTGTATACGAATAGGAAGAGCACATCAGATTTTGGTACAAATATCTTCACCGGAAGTGATATTTTTTGAAGATTGAACAAGATAAATATCAAAAATTTATATAAATTTTGATAAATATAATATTTATTTGTAATAAGATTAAGAGGCAAAGTTATTTGCAACTTACGTTATAAAAAAATTGTCTTTATCTGTTAGCATTAAAGAACTGCAGTAAAATTTAAAAAATAAATTTATCAAATAAAACGTTGAAATCTTGTGATCCATGTTCGGTTGATTTTTGTTTCTGCGTAAAAAAAATTTATTGACAGGTGAGACGGGTGACAAGTTGACATACTAGCGCCATATAAGTCATAAGTAAGATATTAAATGTAGTAATTCAACGGAGGATGGCTTCAACACAGAAGAGTTTGCCTGTGAACGAATCTTTTGATTCAGGTGATGCAAATTTCTATGTTTGAATATTTTAGATTTTTATTTGTATATTTTAGGGACACCGGATTGTATACGTATACAATTATGTTTATAAGTCTAGATTTGGCGGAAGGTTGTGTGCAGGCCACTTCAGATTTTTTTCAAATGTGTTAACAATTTTTACCCGTGAATGTACTAAAACTTCTGACGTCTTTTTCTGCAACTGTACTTTGTAATGACTGTCAAAATAAAATAATTTTTCTTTAAAATATTATTAAAATTTATAAAAATATTTAAAACATTTACGCTCCCACTATTATAACTCAATATAATTAACAAATTGCTTCTATTAATTATATTACTTTAGATAAATGCACTTTAAATGTCGAATTGTAAACGTCAGTTTGACAGATGTAGCGTTATTCAAACATCAATAGTCATTTGTTGAACTTTTGTTTATACAGTCTCTGATCCACTGTTGAATTATAGTTTTTAATTTAATAAGTCAAAAACTATACTATGTAGAACATTGAAACCTGGTCGCATGAACTCCTTATTAGTTGCTTACTATACATACCAATTTTTAAATCTATAGATTAAACCATACATTTGTTATTAACGAAAAACAAAAAGTCAGTTTTTCGCATACATAGAAATTTGCGTCTCGATGACCTCTATCGTCTAGTGAAAAAATCATTAAAATCGGATAATCCGTTCATAACGTTATAAAAGGTGTCCTATGCCTAAAAACATTAATTTAATTAATTTCAAAATTAATGTTTTTAGGCATACGACACCCTTTATAACATAAGAAGATGCAAAAATACACACAACAGAATAATAAAATATAGGGTGTTCCATTTGAAAATGACGAGTTATAGCCATTTGTAATTGAGTAATTTTGATTCTCTGTATTGAACACCCTGTATAATAACATTTAAAAAAAGTTATGTCAGAACAAAGAGTATAGTTACAGTTGTACAGAAAAAAAAATTCATAATTTTTACTATTAAAATAACTTCAGTACGCCTTTATAAAACAATACGTGTATTCGGCTTTTTTTAGAGAAAAAATTGAATAACTTGGCAACGCCGCGAAAAACTAAAATGAAATTTATATGTTCGTATAGGTAAATAAAAAACAATTCAAAATATATAAAAATATATAGGGTGTTTCATTTAAAAAAAGTCGAACAATTATTGCCAAGTCGTTATGCAACACCCTGTATATGTGAAAATAATTTTAAGTTATGCTCCTTGAGTAGACGAAAAATTCTGTTAATAAATTTATGCTGTATTTTTAACGACAAGGGATATATCGACGACGGGCATTTCGATGACTCACCCTGTATATATATATATATATATATATATATATATATATATATATATATATATATATATATATATATATATAAAATGAAATAACTATATATTAATATTTATATTTATTTAATTAAATATAGTATTTTTAATTTAGTTCTATTAATTATTGTTATTTTTGGTATCTAGTTTATTTATTTATGTAAAGTAAAGTTTTGGGCTAAAATAAATAATAAATTGTAGAATTTTATAATATATATTTTAAAATAAAAAATCGAAAAAAATTATTTGGGCAGAAATAAATTTTAGGATTAATAATAAATATCTAATTTGAAATTATATATTTATTTCAACTTTACGGCAATCTTTTTTAGATAGATTTATAAGTATTAGCATTTTTAAATACTTATTGTTTACTAATTAAAAATTTATTTTTATTTATTAGATGCCAAAAAATTTAATTTCATATATATTTTTATTATAGAGATGTTATTTAGTTTATCAGGATTTATTTAAAAGTCTACTGCACGATAGTATAAACTTTTTGTAACCTTGATTATGAAGAGGGGGCAAGGGGTACGCTTTTTTTCGAACAATTATTGTATATTTATTTAAAAGAAATAAGTTTTTAAAATTTTATTTTAAAAATTATTTAAATTTTTTGAGAATTTGTAATTTCTTTCCGCTTGAAATTTATGTTAGTTATAAATTTATTTTTTCATAAATGTATTTATATTATAATAAATAATGTAGTTGTTTCAAAAGTGGGTATACCAAAAGTGTGATGATATTAATAAAGGAGTAGAAAGGAATATATAAATAAATCAAATATACTTGATTCTAAAACTAGCAAAAAATCCTGATAATCCTACTCATAAACACATATTCAAACACCATAACGAGACAACTCTATTATCAAGCACCCCTCTCCAACAAAAAATAAACGAAATCCTTAGAAACCTCCAAATGACCCTACCTGACCTTGAAAAAAATTATGAAGATATTATACCACCATGGAGAAAAGTAACACCACGCTATATAATGACACTAACTGAATACAAAAAGTCTGACACTTCATCGACAGAAATTAAAGAAAAATTCCACCAAATCTGCAGTCAGCACGAAAACGCCCAAATAATATACACGGACGGATCCAAATCATCAGCAGGAACAGGGGGAGCTATAATTACAAGAACAAAAAAAATAAAAATACACCTACCCACAGAAACAAGCTCGTACACAGCAGAAGCTCACAGTATATACAGCGCTCTAAAAGAAATCAAGAACAACAATAGCCGACAGGAAGAATACATTATTGTTACTGATGCACTAAGCGTCATCCAAGAAACAAAAAATACATACAGCAAACAACCTGTTATACAAAAAATTCAAGAATTAATTCACAGTATTAGCAAATATAATAAAATATCGTTCATGTGGATTCCATCGCATACAGGAATAAGTGAAAACGAAGAAGCGGACAAGACAGCGAAAGAAGCCCTCCAGGAAGACATAACTGAAATCTCAATACCAGTTCAGGACATAATACAAATTTGCAAAGTAAAAACAAAGAAACAATGGAATGAAATCTGGGTAGGCACGACCGGAAATACATTAAGAAACATAAAAGTTAACACAGAAAAATGGAACAACTTAATAAACCGGTCAGAGCAAATAAAAATTACAAGACTAAGGATAGGTCACACAAATCTCACACACAAGCACATACTACAAAAAACACACCCAGAAGTCAGTGACACCTGTAAAGTACAAATCAACATTGAACACATACTGACACAATGCCCGAAATACAACCAACAACGAGCACAAAACAACATCCCAGCAAACCTGCAAGAAGCCATAGGAAACGACATCACCAACCTCAACAACACTATTCAGTTCTGTAAAACAATAAATATATATCCATACATATAAACACACATATAAATAATATTAACACAAACACAATGTAAAACTATTGTACCGGGTACTAATGACCTTAGTAGTCGAAGTGCTCTTTTTTTTCAAATAAATAAAAAAAAAAATATATATATATATATACTTGTGTCTTTATCACACTGACCGGTGTGAAGTTAGCGACGGTTGTCTGGCGACGATTATAAAATTTATCAACAAAAAACGCTAAATCAACAAATAAGTGAGATAAATGCTGGTTCATTTATAAACAGACGCCCTGTATATACCGGAAGTAGTACTTTTTTCAAATATTTCGATAAATATTTAATTTAAGACAAATTTTTTAATTTTAAATGAAAGATTATGTGATTATTACCTACAATCGGTATTTTATAAATATTTTTGTATCTGGTATCATTTAGGAATAATTAAAGTATATATTTATAATTTAGTATTTCGGTATCTTGTAGTCCATGATCGATTAACATTTGTTACTACGTTACTACGTAAAATTTAAATGATTATGACATGACAGTGACAATAGTAAAATATGCTTTATATCTTCTTCTGCAGTTTAAATAAAATGACTAAAATATATTTTTAGGTGGCTATTGCATAAATAGTTATTTTACGTATCCTTTGACAGCCGTAAAGTGTCACATTTTTTGACATCTGTCAAAATGACTACTTTACGGCCGCTAAATAACAAATTTATTTAATTTTTAATTGGTAAATATATGTAGAAGTAATAACCTACAACTTAGTTAGCCTAAATTATATAAATAAAATTATTTATGATAAAAAGAAACTTTTTTTGACATAAAATTATATATTTTTTGATAGCCACCTAAAAAATCTGACGTGGCCATCACTAGACCTCCCGCCTTGACACTGTAATATGTGAATTTGGATTTGGTTAGGCTACTTTTTATTATTTTTGTTATACTCGTAGTTCTTCAAGCAAAGTACCGATTCCTATTGGCATTGAAATCAAATTAGCTCTTTGTAGATAATATTTTTATTTTATTATTACCTTATATCCAGTTATAATAATCATAATGAATCGATGATACTTCTTGACTGAATAAGTTTAATGGAAGGATGAAAACTTAATGGAATTCAGTCAGTTTTTCATTTATTATATTTGGGCTCCTATAGGTTCTAAGTTTCAACCCAGTTAATAATATATTTATATTTAAAAATGGTGTCACAAAAATTTCAGAAACTGTGCATACGTCTGTTCATCTATCACATTGACATTTCATTTTTGTTTTTAAATTTTTTTCCTATATTATGATTTACAAATCGTGGTAGGTAAAATTACAAATTTTTGAAAATTAATTTTCCTTTATTGGTAAGAGATATAGAAACGATGTTAAATAAATATTGTAAAAGATAATTTGTTCTTTCAAATGTCGAATGACAAATTGTAACTATCGCAGTATTTCCTATATTTTTTGCAAAAAATGTTAAAATGCTTCAAGAAAATACCATTTCCGGTTGGCAGATTTTTACCAAAATCTTATCAGCTCTTCATTAACATATATAAATGTATATTGCAAAATATTATAATTTTATGTACAGTAGAATTTGAGATAATGAATCAGAACGAAAGACTATAGTAGGCGCACATACAGACTTCCATACATACACACACACACAGACACACACACACACACACACACACACACACACACAGACACACAGACATCATCGTGAAAATAGTTAAAATAGGTTCTAAAGGTGATAAAACGTGCTTATTGACAAAAATCTCTACATCGAATTTTTTCACGATCCCTATACCTCTCTAGGCGAGAGGTAAAAATGTTGTGTGCACCTCGGCTTAAATAGTATATTGTGTTATTAGGATTAAAAGTGATACTTTGTTTGATGAGCAATTATTTTACATTTGCGAGGCGAAGCGTAGCGAAGCCGAGCGGATGCAAAAATTGCGAATCAAACAAAGGCACTTTTAATCCAAATAACACATACTATTTTTTCTTCGACCAAGAAAATTACATTTTAAATTATTGAAATATTTTGTTGAAATATTATTGAAACTAAGAAGGTAGCTTTGCTTTAACTTTTGTTTTGTTTACAAATTTTATTGTTCTGTCAAACTAAAATAAATCAAGAGTTTTTCTGGAATTATGCTTCTGATAATACATACCTGATGATTAAAGTAAGTGTTAAATATGAGGAATGAGAATATAACTATCTAAATATGATTAATTTTTATAGATTGTTGTAATACTGGAAATTTCGGGTGCATGCCGTTGCGATGAATTGGTACGTTTAAAAATTGATGTTATTGAAGACGTCAAATCAGCTTTACTGGTAAACATACATGCTCAAGTAATATTACGCTCCCAAAATTCTAGTACCATGTACCATTAACGGATATTGTTAGCAAGACTACCAAAAATGTTAATACTGTTGAAACTTCTGGCTTGTTCAATTTTTATCAAAGTTGCTCAAGCTGTACTTTTAATATCACTGTGAATAAGTAATAAATTTGTAAATTAATATTAAACCTAAGTACTAAAATAAAGATGTTTTGAAATCACATTAATAATTTCTTATTTTTTTTTCTTGGTTTGATTAAATTAACAAAAAAAAATTCAATATCTACAGAATACAGAAATACAGAATCTACTTTTAAGCTTAGGATTAAAAGTACTTTTAAGCCTAGGATTAAAAGTGTAACCTAGCAACAGTTACATTTTTTTATTAATAACAAAAACGTCAACTTTTAATACTAAAAACAGTATTAAAAGAACAAACTTTTAAGACGGTTGAAGAAAAAGTGTTTTTAGCCTCACCTGAATTGCTAGCCTCGGCCTACGCCTCGGCTGCAAACTTCAGATTCGGCCAAAAAAGATCACTTTTACAGCCTTGATACACAAATATCTATTTTGACAACTAGCTCATGTAAACAAAGTAAATATTTAACTATCAACCATGCAGTTCAAGTGTCGACGTACGGAAACAAACACTCTGTGATTACAACAATACTCTAGACAATGTCGTTGCTAATAACGTATGTGTAGTTCTCAATTCATACTCTATAATGACGTCATCAGAATGGAATTCCAAGAATGCCATTTTAACGTGAATCGTCCTATAGGTAATCCACTCGAGTTGTACAGCCTATTTTTTCTACGATCAAATAAGTAACGAAATATAGTTTTTGCAATAAATGCACTCAATATGATGCCAAAAATTATTTTAAAAAATCTGACGTGGACACCACATGACTTCCTTGTACGCCTTGTGTGTTCATACTTTTCTTAATAACTAAAATGTAAAATAATATTAAAAATTCTTTTAACTTATTATACTAGTATACTCACAAATATATTTTAGTCATTTGATTTAAACTGCAGAAGAAGATATAAAGCATATTTTACTATTGTCACTGTCATGTCATAATCATTTAAATTTTACGTAGTAACAAATGTTATCGATCATGGACTACAAGATACCGAAATACTATAAATTATAAATATATACTTTAATTATTTTTAAATGATAGCAGATACAAAAATATTTATAAAATACCGATTGTAGGTAATAATCACATAATCTTTCATTTAAAATAAAAAAAAATTGTCTAAAATTAAATATTTATCGAAATATTTTTAAAAAGTACTACTTCCGGTTTGTAGACTGAAACCAAAAATAGGAGGTGCACAACTAGATGCTATAACAGTCCTAAATACAAAATTTCAACTTTCTACGTCTAACCGTATTTGAGTTATGCGACACACATACGTCCGTCCGTCCGTACGTACAGACGTCACGTCGAAACTAGTCATAATGGATTCAGAAAAGGTCAAAACGGATATTTCCGTCAAAATCTGAGAACCGAAATTTTTCGCGATTACAATACTTCCTTACTTCGTACAAGGAAGTAAAAAGGGTTACATCAATTATTTTTTGACATATGATAATTGAATAATTGTTGCCAACTTAAAATCTCTTAATTTTATTTGCTCTTTTTGCAATAAAATAATGCTTTTAAACATAAGTAGTTATTAAACAACAGTTGCTTAAATGTTTTTAATAAATATTTGTCATGATAAAAACATAATTTGCACGCATTAATAATTTTTTGAGGTATTTGACTTTGAATTTCATGTCCACACCTATACCCTGTTCCAAATAAGAGTATAGTAGATGGCGTTGCGGAGCCAGCCCGTTTTACACACATTAAATAGAAATTTAAACGAAGCGCGGTATTTTTGAAATAGTGTTATGTTCCGCGCGGCACGCGCTACTGACGCTAATCAACGACTCACTTTTTCAACAATAACCAGCTATTACTACTACTACTAAATGATGCGCGCATATCACAAATTTTTCGCTGATGTAAACTTGGTTTCCGGCTAGACCAATCAGAACGCTCAAATTGTAAGCCCTATCTTGCCCCATACTATATTCTTATTTGGAACAGACTATAGTATGGATATGACATCTCTATCCACACACATGATAGTATGAACTTAGTTGCCAATTTCCAGTAGGTAGTGGAAAAATATTTTTATAAACGATTTATAAACTGTTTTATCGAGTAGCATGGCAACTACCTAGCAACGAGTGGCCATTTTCTTGTTTGGAACCAGGACGTGAAGTCACACTAAACAAACAGATCTAGTTTTTCACGTTTAACATGTTCTCTCGTATGTTCAAACCGTCTTCTCTTTCCTCTCTCAGCAGGAATTTTCACACCACCAATCAAGTAAGTCGAAG